>BSBK01000771.1:740000-1940000 GCA_027943335.1 Chamaecyparis obtusa | reverse complement strand
CTAGCCATCTCTTGGACTGTTCTATTTTTTCTTTCCACAACACCATTTTGTTGTGGGGTTCTAGGAGCTGAAACCTGTTTCTTAATGCCATGCAACTCACAAAATTTGATGAAATCATTTGAGGTAAATTCTCCCCCATTATCAGAGCATAAACATTTAATTTTTAAATCCATTTCATTTTCAACTAAACTCTTAAAGATCTTGAACTTATCTAATGCTTTTGATTTTTCTTTCAAGAAAGTAACCCAAGTCATACATGTATAATCATCAATTAGAAGCATAAAATATTTCTCACCGTGTAGACTTGTTTTCCTTGTTGGTCCACATAGATCCATATGAATGAGCTCAAGAGGCCTATTGCTAAATTCATCTTTTGGTTTGAAGGAAGCTCTTGTTTGTTTTCCCTCTTGGCAATTTTTGCAAACACTATCCGCTAGTTTTTCTAACATAGGCATGTCTCTAATAGCCTCCTTCTTGTTGATTTTAACCAAGTTATAAAAATTGACATGCCCAAAGCGCTTGTGCCAAAGCCAAGCATCATCAACCTTTCTTAAACAACAAGACTCAACATTAGAATCATCAAGAATATAAAGGTTATTTGCAGCTCTGGTAGCTTTAGCTATTACATCAGTCCCCTTTTTAATAAAACTAGCATTAGAGTTAAAATTGAGATCATAACCTTGATCACATAGCTAGCTCACACTTAGTAAATTATGTTTCAGCCCTTCAACATAAAGAACATTCTCTATAATAGTTTCATCATTGTTAATTAGGATTGTACCTATACCAGCAAAATTAGCAGAAGAGCTACCATCAAATCTAACTTTACCACCTTTCATCTTCTTAAGAGAATGAAACTTACTCACGTCACCTGTCATGTGTCGGGAACACCCACTATCAACATACCAAATGTATTTTTCATTGCTAGCTAGAAGGGTTGTTTTAACAACAAGAGCTTTGAGAGAAGTCTCTTGAACCTTTTTCTTCCAAACCTTAGTCACCTTTTCTCTTCTATTAGGCTCACTATTATAAGATGAATCTGCATAGTAGCTGTTACAAAATCTAGAAGTATGTCCAAATCTATAGCAACTGTAACAAATCAGATTGTACTTCCTAAAACCATTTCTTCCATGCTGATAATAATTCTTATAGGGAATAGCTCTACACTCAGTAGCCCTATGTCCAAAATACTTACAAGCAAAGCAATAACCATAGAAGAAGGGCTTGTTTACCTTGACAGGAGCAAGCTGAATATTATCCGGTGATGAAGAGTTTGGATCAAATTGCAAACCAACTCCTCTTCTATCCTTGGTAGGTCTTTGTGAGCCAAGAACTTCATCCAATGTGACCTTGCCCTTTCTAAAAGACAATTCTTCACTTGATAACATAGATGTTTTTCCAATGTTTCTAAGTGTGACAATTTCAGCTTCTAATTTAGTAATGTTTTCTTCTTTCATTTGAATCTATTTTTCTAAATCTTCACGTATCTTCTTAGCCTCTTCAATATGAATTTTAATATCAATAAGCTGATCTTCAGCTTCTTTGAGTGACGTAGCCAACTTCAATTTTTCAGCACTTTCTACTTGAAGAAGATCAACAAGATTCTAATTTTTCTTTTTCAACTTTTTAATTTCAGATAGAGCTGAAATCAACTCAAGTTCAAGGTCAACATCATCATCTTAAACATCACCAATGTCATTAGAACTAACATCATCAATAACAGCATCATCTATAGCCATAAACATAACTTCACTTACTCTAGAATCACTCTCACTACTTGAGGAGTCATCACTGTCATTTTTTGAGAGCAGCACTTTCTTACCTTTACTAGACTTCCAATTTTTCTTAGTAAACCTTTGAGACTTTCTGTACTTTACTTCCTTTTCATCATTGTTGTCCTCATCTTTATCAAATGGACACTTAGAAGCAAAATGACCAACCTTACTGGAGTTAAAACATTTCAGACCAGTCCTACCTTTGTTTTTGTTAAAACCTTTTTTTAGCTTTCTAATGAGATAGGCAAGTTCCTCATTAGAGTCCTCATCTGAGCCTTCACTAAGACTTGTCTCTCTATCCTTGCATTTCTTTGAAGCCTTGAATGCTGATTTAGATTTAGAAGACCCTTCAACCGTAGTCCTCATTTCATATGCAGTCAAGATGCCATGTAATTTATTAACCGTAAGATTATCTAAATCAGACATTTCTTCTACAGCAGAGACTTTAGCATCTAGTCTCATAGGAAGAGATCTAAGAATCTTTTGTACAACTGTCTTCTCTTCAACATCCTCACCTAAACCTCTCAAGGCATTCACAACTTCATCAACCCGTAGAAAATAGGCAGCTATGTTTTCGTTGTCCTTCATTCGAAGACCCTCAAAAACTGCCATGTGTGTTTGAACTTTGCCTTTCCTTACCTTGTCATCACCATGATAAGCATTGTGTAATTTATCCCAAATTTCTTTAGCCGATTCGCAATGCATGACCTTTACAAACTCGGCTTTAGTTAGACCACATAAGATAGCATTCATGGCCTTAGCATTGTTTTCAAATTCTTTCTTCTCATCAGCATCTTTTGGAGGAGTAGTAGGGATTTTATAGCCATTCTCAAGATTGAGGTACACATCATAGCCAAGGGACATAATATAAGTCTTCATATGAACACTCTATAAGGCAAAGTTATTCCCATCAAAAAGAGGAGCCTGGTTTGTTGCTAGACCTTCTCGGGCACTCATCTTGAACACAAGGACCAAGCTCTCAAGCTTTCAAGCACTAGAAGAGAGCAACCTGCTCTGATACCAATTGAAAAACCAATTATACTAAGAGGGGGAGGGGGTGAATTAGTATAATCATAAACTTTTAATGCTCAAAACCAAAACAAAGAACACAAAACAAAGAGACAACACATGCAAATTATCTCGTGGAAACCCAAAGCAGGAAAAACCACGGCATCACTATCCAAAGCGAAACAACCTAGTTACAATTTGAGAGCAACAACTCTCCTCAAATTCAATTAGAACTAGCTCCAACCAGTTTACAACAAGGCTACAACCTTTTTACAATAAAAATATCAAAATTTCAACTCAAAAGAGATTTCAATGTCTCCACAGAAATATGAAGACCCAGCTGTCTAAATTTAAGTCCCCTCTTACTAATCAATCCTCTCTATGTGAGGTCTGAACCTGAATGAATCTATTCCAATTTGACCACCACTCATTGCAGGATAGAACTAGTTACACAAGTTTTCAAAAATATTTCCTGAACTATTTTAGTTCTTCAAAAACTCAACTTAGCACACACTGAATGTATTAAGAGCACACACACATACATAGTTATAACTGATGCTAAAAAAGATGTGATAGGAAGACTCTCTCTGGCTATGACAAGAAGACTACTGAATGTATTTGCAACCAAAAAAAACAAAAGTACCTTTTCTAAGACTGCTCGTATTTGCACACCAAAGGACTTGAATGCTCCTCATGTTTTGTTACTTCCTCCTGGTTTGACTGCTGGATAGTAACACTTGTTATGTAACTGGTTTTGTTTTCAACTCCCACACAAAATTGCCTCCAATCCATATTCCACCTTCTTCATGGTATTTTCACTAATTCCCTTTTAATACTTGATAAATAAACCTAAGAAACTACTCTCCTCTTATTATTTTGTTCAACCGTTCAACACTCATATACATCTACTTTCACTATTTTTGTTCTAATGTTCATCACTCATATATATCTGCTCTCACTTCACAAATATCTGCTCTCACATCACATATATCTATTATCACTTTATATACATTTGCTCTCGCGACTGATAACACTATCTCCATCTTAACATCCATAGTTCTCTTTAATTTCTAATCACGTGATCTATATTTCATACCAGCGAATACAGTGTTTGTCCTTTATCGCCTTTTGGCACCCACTCGATCATGCACCCACACTGAATGTAACTCTTCCTTTTTATTATACGAAACAAAAATGGTTCTTCCATTTTTAATATAGACCGCACTACATACTGAATGTAACTCTATGACTACCAATCAAAATGTTTTTAAATTTTCTTCCTTAATTAGAATGTTTTCCACTCAAATTGTATGTATCGAAGAAGAGTTTTTAATGCATTATCGATGACCAAAAAAACAACGCAACTCTGAAAACATTTTTTCAAAGAGCAAGAAAAATTAACCGCCACTGCCTACACTCGACACCACATATAGAATATCCACTACCTTCATCAATACATTAACAGACATTATATAAAACAACACCTGTGCATCATTTTAAAACATGCTGGCATATCATTGTTTATGAAAGTTGTCCTTTTCTCAACACACTGAGCATAGGAAAGAAAGACAGTTTCAAATTGTAGACCTCATCATGCGCTGCCACAACCAATCACACAGAGCCATTATGAGGTATGCTGAGAAAACATTCTCTACAGTCAGGATGCCATACATTTTCAAAAACTCCAAAATACTCATACAGTGCGGACTAAGAATGGACACCTCACCAAGCAATTTGTCTTATGCGAATTATCTTATGCAGAGCTTACGATGAGAATGCAAACACAGGTAATTACTATTCAAGTTCACTTCATAGCATAACACATCATCAGATGACAAAAATTCAACATACCCAGCTACATCATTTACCTACATAGTTGTGAAATACATGTTTGGTATGTGTATGGTATATTTCAGATTGCTTGTGTTGCCATCAATGCCAAAGGGAGAGATTAATGAACTACAACTAATTGAATACCTAAATGACTTTAACATCATTGATTAGAGATCACCGAGTTACTGAAATGATATGTAAGTTAATTATATCAATCATTATATTGTCATTGATGTCAACTAGTTTTAACAATACTTATCATGTTAGTTACAAACATCTAAACATCTGTAAAAAGAGAGAAAAGATGAAGAAATGAGATATCTACATGGAGAAAGAGGTATATGACAGATGAGGATAAGGAATACTTTGGGTAACTTATTGATGAGTCATTGATCTCATATTGTTGACTTGATTATTTTGCATTAATCTATTATGAAGAAGGAAGAAAAAATGTACAAGATAATGTGGTCAGTAAATGAAGACTTCAGTGTACACCGAGCCAGTGTTGTGTATACCGAGCGCCAGTATTAACTGATCTTGTATTCACTGATGCATTTCTTTGTTAACCGAGTATGGATAGAAATATTAAATGCTTGGTTTAGCTAATAGAAAATGATGAGCTAGAAATTGTTATGATTTCGAGATTGAGGATAAAGTTTGTTATTAGATCCATAGCTAACAAAATTCAAAGATCTAAAGGATGGAATTGAAATTTGTTATTGACACAACTATCAAGGAAGGTTTAAGAGGCAAAATCAACGAAGAAGAATAAGTGGAAAAATATGATGATTGATATGAAAATGATTTATCTATCTATATAAGAGATACGAGTTTCTTTATTCAAACATGCCGAAAGAAAGAAGACTGCAAATATTTCGCATGAATACAGTTTCATGCATGCTTGATCAAACTGGTTGAAGGAGAACCAAACTACAATACATTATCAAGCATTAGAGAGCTATTACCAAGTGAAAGTAAGTTGAGGAATTGAATTGATATATTGATCAAAGGATTTGTATGGGTTTAGAATAGATCTGAACATCTGCAAATTGAGTTGTGTTGTATCAGATCAATTATTGTTTCAGTTTAACCATTGATACAAAAAATATCCTAACCGAGTGGACTTAACCATCTTATGTTATGCCCCTATGTCATTCAAGGAATGTACATTGTTATCTTATTGACCCCATAGTGAATGTTGGTTGAAAGATAATTGTTAGTCTTAAATCCTCTAACAAGGTCACACCTAACAGTGTGTTTTTAACCTTTAACAGGGTTGGCTCTTCACCGAGCTCACTTCAGAAGAGTGAAAATTATTTTGCGTTACCATTCCTAGGTGGTTTTTACCTTAGCAGGTTTTCCATGTTAAATCATTGTGTTATGTGTTTTTGTGATGATTTTTTTATTATCATACTTTACATACTACATATTTGATTTGGTCGGTAATCATAGTAAGTTAATTAACTCGTAATCAGTAAAAGGCACAGACAGTTTAATAGTTTATGTTACTGAGCTAAATAATTTATTGAAATTATTTTGAGAGTTACATGTTTATATTTGAGACTGTGGGATAACTAATCTAACTGAGTCACCCCCCCCCCCCCCCCTCTCAATTATTCTAATAGAGGAAAGAACTTATTGATCAGTTACAATTGATAAATGGTACTGACAATTGGCAAGATCTGAAAGACAAAATAGAACATGATCATCTTGATAAATTTGAAGCATGAAATGGAAGCCATGGTGATGACAATGACTGAGGAAGTTAAAGGAAGGAAAAATCTTGAGCAATCCTTGAAAGACAAGTCTAAGAAATGTCACAAACTAAATTTTGAGATTGGAAAATTGTAGCTTGATCTTGAGGAGTCTAGATACAATGAAAAAGAGGTTGGAAGGGTCAATGAAATTCAAAGGAGAGAACTTGCAGTAACCAGTGAATTCAAAGAAAACTTTTAATCCATTTCAGTGAAGCTTGATGAGAATATTGAGAGACAAAGACTAGTTGGAGACAAGCATGGTTTAGGATTAGAAAAGGAGAAAGTTTTGGATCAGGAGAACAAACAAATTCATCATAAAATTAGACAGAGAAACCAAAGGATAAAACTGTGAAACAAACAAACTTCAATGGAAGATGCTTTACATGCAACAAGATTGGTCATAGAGTGAAAGAATGCAGAAGAAGATCCAATACTATATCCTTCTCTAGTTATTCTTACACCTATAAGTTGACTATAGTCACAGATCAGTGAGTGCAGAGTAAAGATTAGGAAAGGAAATGTTACTTGTTACAAATACAATAACTTTGGACACCTAGAGAAGTAGTGAAACTAAATCAGACAAATCAAAGGTATGGAAATCCCAATGTGATATATTTTAATTAGAAAAATGTTGGTCACATTGCTAAGAACTATAGATAGAATAGAAGTGAAGGCTCAGTAGGAAGAAATAATGCTAAGTATGATAAGGGGAAGAAAATTGTTGATGTAGAAGAAGTTAGTAAGGAAATGAAAAATACTTGGATGAGGAAAGACAAGATTGATTCTAGTGGACAAATCACACCAGTTTCTGGTGTGGGAAATTCTTCTGCTAACTAATTAGGTCTTTGACCTAAAGAGGAGTTCTTAATGAAAAATATTACCTAACCCTTATTTTAGAAAGATCGAAGGAAGCGATCATGAGGATCGCAATTAGAGAATATTTCACTGGCTATATCATTTTTATGAGCTAGGGTTCAGAAGCATTTATTGCAAACTAATCTTTAGAGCATGCAAAAAAATAAAAAGAGTTTCTAAGGAGTTATTTTGCACCTTGATATCTTGTGATCAAATTTTCAGAGAGGCTGGAGAATATTTGAGCTAAAGTCCTAGGTTGTTTTCAAAATCAAAGTTGCAAAACCCTACCATCGATGCAAAGGTATTTATCATTTTGAAGCTTGTTGAATTATTTTTGAAATCATGGATACTTCAATTATGGTTGATGTCAAGAATAGACCCCATCCTATCTTTAAGAGACACCCCTAAAACTCATTGGAGGATGATCCCAAGGGCACATTTTTAAATCTTCCATATGGTGTTCTTCATGTTGAGTATATTAGAGAATACATGCACTATCATTTTGAACAAATGGGAGAGGATGTGATTCATAAGGCATATGAATCTTTGTGTGATCAAGGGAAATTGAAGCCAAAATTTAAAACATTGGATAATATGAAGAATTCACAAGTTATGGAGCTCATCATGTTCAATGAACCAGAATGGGCACAATGTTAGGAATAACAGTCCACAATACAACTGAGAGAGGGGGTGAATCAGTTGTATGATAGATTATTAAAACTGAAACTTTAAGTAGTAGCAATATCAGATCCAATGAACACAATGAATGCCAACACAATAACACAATATTTTGGTGTTGGGGAAACCCTGTTAAAGGTAAAAACCCCGGTGGGAATTACCACCCACAAATGATGTACTGAGAGTATAGTATTCTTGTTACAAGATTTAGCCATGTTAGGAGCTTATTGAAACATTACAGTACATAGTCCTTGTTAGAGGACAGGCCCTGTTAGGAGTCAAGAAGAAAAGGGAGGGCTCACTTCCCAAGGCTCACTACCCAAAGAAGGTTAAATCCACCTTCAGAAATCACTGTTTGCAACACAAGTGTATATGAAGAAATACACAATCTTTTAAACTATTAGGTAGAAACTCCTTTTCTTGATCAATTCCAATGAATTCCACCAACAAACCTCTGCTCTACATACAGCAAACACAAGCTTTCAGCTTACATAACCTTTCTATATCACCTTTGTCCTCCACATCTTTTCCAAAGAAAAGACCTTACATATATACCTTATTATAATTCTCCATGATTAGGTCAGCCCATAAGGCTTTCCTAATTACAAACAATTACATAAACCCTTGCTAAGATACACACGGTATCTAAAACAAGTATACAACAATTACATTACATCATTTAAGGGCCGACATCCTCAATTTATGTTTTTCCAAGAAAAACACACGCTTCATCTCCTGAGTTAGCTTCTAAATAAGCCTTCACTAGAACATGTGTCATAGCTAATGTCACCAGTCATTTTGTACCTTGTGCTAACCAATGAACATCTTTCAGTACCTTGTATATCATCCCTCAAGGTCACATACCTTGAATCCATACCATTTGGAAGATATACCATAAACACAAAGACTAACTCTGTCATTTCTCACTATCGCAGTCTCATGACCAGTGTCCACCAAATCATCTGTAACTCATCCAATATGAAACATTTCATGATGTGATCTTGGATATAAGATCACAATATATCCTTGAACTCTCATTTGACTTTGCAGCTTCTGAATCATCCGTATAGTATCACGGTGATAACCAGCATGATCTCCTCACAGAAACATATGTTGACATCAATGAAAAAACACAAATGAAAATAGTATGAGTGCCCATTCAGTAACATAGTGATTAAACATATTAAATTTCAAAACCACCTCCCCATGCATTAGCAATATCCAACAATCTCCCCCTTTGGCATTGATGTCAACATATGGGAAAATCCATCTCAAAGTTATATCAATCCAAAGTTATACTACACACAATCTCCTCAAATAGTAGGGATTTTCTTATAGCAATACTCCCCCTTTGACAGCAATGGAAAAGGGTGCCATGAGTCATCAACTCTTTTCCAATACCTTCCTTCCACGAGCACTCCCCTTGAGGAGTAGATCCTTGCATCCAATCCAAAATATAATAAGGCTTTGAAAGCCTTTGGACTAATACATCTTTGCATCATTTAATTCTGACTAGGAGGGGCATGAACCCCTAGCATACCTCTGAGATATTCAAAGGTATCTTTTGGCAGTGGCTTAGTGAAGATGTCAGTAATCTGTTCCTTAGTGCTAACATATACCAACTTTATCTCATTTTCTGCCACCTTGTCTCTCAAGAAGTGATACTTGATAGAAATATGTTTGGTTTTAGAGTGCATCACTGGATTCTTTGACATATTCACTGTACTGGTGTTATCACAACATATAACCACAGGTTCATCAAAAGTTATTCCAATATCCTTCAGCATTTTCTTCATTCAAACAATTTGAGTGCAATTAACAGTAACAACAACATACTTTGATTCGGCAGTAGATTGAGCTATACAATATTGCTTCTTACTTAGCCATAAAACCAAATTTTTCTCGAGGAAAAATGCACGACCACTAGTACTTTTTATGTCATCAATGTTTCATGTCCAATCAGCATCAGTATAGGCATGAAGTACAAAACTATCATTCCTATCATACCATAGGCCATATTCAATTGTCCCTTTTAGATATCTGAATATCCTTTTCACAACAACTAGGTGTGTCTCCTTTCGCTCTTCCTAATATCTAGCCACAATTCCAACAACATTAGCAATATCTGGTCTAGTATGAGTCAGATATTGTAATCCTCCAACCATTGATTTGTACTTGGTCTGAAATACACACTGAGTCTCATCATTATATAATAGTTTATTACTGGTCACCATAGGTGTTCCTACTGGTTTACAATCTTCCATTCCAAATTTATTTAGCATTTCTTTGAGATACTTAGTCTGAGAAATAAAGATACCATTCTCATTCTGAGTTGTTTTCAGTCCAAGAAAGAATTTAATTTCACCTATCATGGACATCTCAAATTCATTTTCCATCTCTCTTGAAAATTTCTTCCATAGATCATCATTTCCTCCAAAGATAATATCATCAACAAAAACTTCAATTATCACAACTCCATCTTCACTAGTTCTCAAATATAAGTTACTGTCAGCATTCCCTTTTCTAAATCCAAGGCAAAGTAAGTATTTTTCTAACCTTGCATACCAAGCCCTTGGAGCTTTCTTTAGTCCATACAGTGACTCCTTTATCTTGTATACCATATCTCTATCTTCGGATAGTGAAAATCCATCTGGTTGTTCTATGTATACTTCTTCTTCAAGATCTCCATTCAAGAATGCATATTTCACATCCATCTGATACACCTTGAAGTCTATATGAAAAGCATAAGCCAAAAACTATCTCACAACCTCTAATCTAGCAACAAGAGAAAATATTTCTTCAAAGTCTATGCCTTCTTGCTGTGAATATTCCTTACATACTAGTCTTGCTTTGTTTCTTACAACAGTTCCTTCTTCATTCATTTTGTTTCTAAAAACCCATTTTGTTCCTATAACATTTTTGTTTTTAGGCCTAGGAACCAATTCCCAAGTGTTATTCTTCTTTATCTGATCTAACTCTTCCTTCATAGAATTTATCCAAAATTCATCTTTACATGCTTCAATTGTAGTCTTTGGTTCAATATGAGAAATGAAACAAATTTCTTCTCTAATCTTTGATCTAGTCATTACTCCTTGATTAGCGTCACCAATAATTTGATTTTCAGGATGATTATTTTTTACATACCTCGGAGTCTTAAGAACCTCAGTAGCTCCACTTGTGTCAACATCACAAGTTTCCTTTTCACATTCTATTTCAACAAGTTCTTCTCCTTCAGCAACAGTAGCTTCTTTTATTTTTAAAATCTAATTATTGTCATATATTCTTTCTTGTATCTGAAACTTTTCATCTATCCTTACATTGTTAGTTTCAATCATCTTTCTTAATCTCAAATTGAAACATTTGTAAGACTTTCTCTTGGTAGACTAACCAATAAAAATGGCTTCATCACTTTTAGCATCAAACTTTTCTATCTCATCATCTCTTTTGATATAACACTTGCTACCAAATATTTTGAATTATTTTACAAGAGTATGATCAAACCACAATTCATAAGGAGTTATATTTGTACCTTATTTGATTTGAATTGTGTTTAATGTGTACACTGTTGTTCCAACAACCTCTCTCTAATGTACATGAGATACATTTCCTTCAATCAGCATTGTCCTAGCAGCATCAAGTATAGATCTGTTCCTTCGCTCTGCTATTCCATTCTGTTGTGGAGTCCTAGGAGCTGATGATTGTCTCTTTATTTCATTCTCTTCGCAATATAAATTGAATAAATATGAAGTAAACTCTCCACCTTTTTCTGACCTTAAACACCTTATCTTTACACCTCATTCATTCTCTACTTTTTCTTTGAACAACTTGAATTTATCAAATGCTTCTGATTTCTCTCTTAAATAAGTAACCCACATCATTCTAAAAAATTCATCAACAAAGAGTATGAAATACCTTTCACCATAGTATGATCTTGTTCTTGTAGGTCCACATAGATATGTATGTACTAGATCCAACTTTCCTTTTGATGTATATGCTTTGCTTTTGTAACTATTTCTAGTCTATTTTCCCATAACACATTCTATGAATATAGTGTTAGATGGTTTCACAATCTTCAGTAGATCTCTTACTGCATTAGTTGTACTTGCCTTCACAATGTTATCAAAATTAACATGACAAAATATTCTATTCCATAACCAACTGTCATCTACCTTTGCAAAAAAACAAGAGGCTCCAAATGTGTTTAATTCAAATACATTACCTCTAGATTTTGCACCGGTTGCAATCAGCTTTCCTGCCTTATGATAAAACATTTGCCATTAAAGAAACTAAATTAAAACTCTTTATCCATCAGTTGTCCAACACTTAACAAGTTATGTTTCAATCCATCAACAAGCAGCACATTATCAGTATTAGTCTTTTCATCCAAAGTAATAGATCCTACACCTATGATAGGTTTAGGAAGATTGTCTCTGAATCTTACAACACCACCATCATACTTCATTAACATAACAAATTTTTTTTTATCACCAATCATATGATGTGAACAACCACTAACTATTATCCATTCAGTTTTATTATCAACATGAGATACTAAAGCCTTTTCATCATGCACAGGTTCATCTTTAATAGCAACAAATCCAATCTCTTCATAATCTAAATCATCATCATAAATGCCTTCACTAGCATAATAGCATTCGTTATCCTTTTTAATCTTGGAAAAATTTGGTTTGTACTTAGGAACTCTTGTAGGACATCTAGATGCAAAATGACCTACCTTATTGCATGAAAAACATTTCAAGGGTAACTTGCCTTCATTTTTTTTCTTACCTCTCTTTTCTCTTCTAGCAATCAGTGCAACAAGTTCACCCATCTTTCTTTCTTCTATCATTATATGTTCCCATTCCTCAGCATACTCACCAAGCTCTTCTTTTAGGTCTTCATTGCTCATGCTCGAAGGTGTAGATAATTTCTTGTGTATAGATGCCTTAAATGCATATTCAACTTTAGGTACGGATTCTCCCAATTCTACAGCTTCAAAAGTAGTTAGCTTTGTAATCAACATCTCTCTGCTAAAGTTCAGAGTCAAAGGTATAGTTTCTTCAATAGACATAACCTTGAACTTGTAAGCAGGTGTTAATGATCTGAGGATCTTTGCAATAACTTCTTCATCATAATTTCCTCCATAGTTTTTGATTCCAACTGTAGCTTTTGTAACCCTTTGGACATAAGACCTAATGTTTTCATCCTCATTCATTTGTAGCTTCTCCATCTTTGTCTTCCAGTTTTGTAACTTCTATTTTTTGGTATACTTGTCTCCCTCATATAGTGCTTCTAATCTTTCCCAAATCTGGTATGTCGAATCCAGGTCTTTAACTTTAGTAAACTCTCCTTCAGAGAGTGTGCTAATCAATGCTTCTCTTGCAATCATGTTAAGTGAAAATATCTTCTTTTCATCCTCAGTATTAGTTGTCAACTCATCTTCGGTATTTATAGCTATCTTGTTCCTTGTAATCAACCAATAGTCAATGCCCAAACAAAATAGGTGAGTTCACATTTTGTTCTTCCAATTGTCAAAGTTTTTAGGATCAAATTTCAGACTATCCTTCCTATAGTATGTCATCTCTAGAATCACCTCAACTTGTTAAGTTTTCTCTTTAAGGACCACTTGCTCTGATACCAATTGTTAGGAATAACAATCCACAATACAATTGAGAAGGGGGGTGAATCAGTTGTATGACAGATTATTAAACTTTAAACTTTAAGTAGCAGCAATATCAGATCCAATGAGCACAATGAATTCCAACACAATAACACAATATTTTGGTGTCGGGGAAACCCTGTTAAAGGTAAAAACCCTGATGGGAATTAGCACCCATAAATGATGTACTGAGAGTATAATATCCTTGTTAAAAGATTTATCCCTGTTAGGAGATTATTGAAACATTATAGTACATAGTCCTTGTTAGAGGACAGACCCTGTTAGGAGTCAAGAAGAAAAGGGAGGGCTCACTGCCCAAGGCTCATTGCCCAAAGAAGGTTAAATCCACCTTCAGAACTCATTGTCCACAATACAGGTGTATATGAAGAAATACACAATCTTTTGAACTGTTAGGTAGCAATTGTCTTTGCTTGATCAGGTCCAATGAAGTCCACCAACAAACCTTGGCTCTACATACAATAGACACAAGCTCACAGCTTACATAACCTTTCTATATCACATTTCTCCTCCATATCTTTTCCAAAGAAAAGACCTTACATATATACCTTATTACAATTCTCCATGATCAAGTTGGCCCATAAGGCTTTCCTAATTACAAACAATTACATAAACCCTTGCTAAGATACACACGATATCTAAAACAAGTATACAACAATTACATTACATCATTTAAGGACTGACATCCTCAATTTATGTTTTTCCAAGAAAAACACACACTTCATCTTCTAAGTTGGCTTCTAAATAAGCCTTTTCTAGAACACGCGTCATAGCTGATGTCACCAGTCATTATGCACCTTGCGCTGACCAACGAACATCCTTCAGTACCTTGTTTATCATCCCTCAAGATTGCATACCCTGAATCCATACCATATGGAAGATATACCAGAAGCACAGAGACTAACTCTGTCATTTCTCACTGTTACAGTCTAATGACTAGTCTTCACCAAATCATCTGTAACTCATCCAATATGAAAAATTTCATGATGTGATCTTGGATATAAGATCACAACATATCCTTGAACTCTCATCTAACTTCACAGCTTCTGAATCATTCGTATAGTATCCATACACTGTGATAACCAGCTTGATCTCCTCACATAAACATATGTTGACATCAGTGACAAAACACAAATGACAATAGTATGAGTGCCCATTCAGTAACGTAGTGATTAAACATATTAAATGTCTCAATCATCTCCCCATGCATTATCAATATCCAACACACAAATCATTTTGAGAAGAATCCATGACCAATTCATTTGGCTGGACAAACTATATAAGATTAGAAAGGAAATCTTGGAGGAAATAACTAGACAATGTGCAAAAGGAGAAACCCCGTCATTGAATTCTACTCTATAGAACCTAGTCACAGAGCTAAATAGATCAAAATGGAATAAGAGAACAATGACAATTGATGATATCAAGCAACTAGATGTAATAACTAGTGATCTTGGATATAAGATCACAACATATCCCTGAACTCTCATCTGACTTCACAACTTCTGAATCATTTGTACACTGTGATAACCAGCCTGATCTCCTCACAGAAACATATGTTGACATTAGTGACAAAACACAAATGAAAATAGTATGAGTGCCCATTCAGTAACTTGGTGATTAAACATATTAAATATCTCAATCACCTCCCCATGCATTAGCAATATCCAACACACGAATCATTTTGAGAAGAATCCATGACCAATTCATTTGGCTAGACAAACTATATAAGATTAGAAAGGAAATCTTGGAGGAAATAACTGGACAACGTGCAAAAGGAGAAACCCCATCACTTAAGTCTACTCTATAGAACCTGGTCACAGAGCTAAATAGATCAAAATGGAATAAGAGAACAATGACAATTGATGATATCAAGCAGCCAGATGTAATATTTGCATCTATGGTATTTGGGTACAAGATCTATCATTCTAGTAGAGAAAATTCTATTTCAAGCATAATGATTTACACAACCTACTAAATGGTAAAAGAAGGAATAAATTTTGATATGTGTGAAGCCTTGAGAAAACATCTTATGAAGATTCTTGAGAAGATCAACAGAGATGAGAAGCATATTTTTAAGTATGGTTTACTAATCATATACATATTTTTCTACTTTATGAACCACTTTCCAGAGATGGGTAGCATAACATGGGAAAAGGACATACTAGTTGCAAAGCATATCACTGACCACTATCTTAGACTTGATGAGATAGAAAGAAGAAAATAACTTTGGGGATACTTCAAAAAAATTCAAGAGAAAAAGTAGCAGAGATGGAGGATAGCGAGATCTTTGTTTGAGAATTATGAAGATTTAATTTTTTATGGTCAAGATTGATGACTGTGAGATGAAAGTGATAGAACCAATAATTTCTTGGATAGTTCCAATGGGCTATGAAGTTGATCTTATTATTGTGGAGCGTCATGTGAAAGATCTTTTGGAGAAACCTATTGGTCTCAATGAGAAGAGGTTCAGTACATATAGTGAAAAGAGTCTTGAAGTACACCTTGAAGTAAACAAACCAGCAATGAAGAGAAGAGTCAGAAGGGAAGTTGAATTAGTAGAAGAAAGCTTAGGTTTTACCAAATCATAGATGGAAGAAGCAAGGACAAAGTACAAAGTAGAGAGAAGAAGGAAAAGGAAGACAAACTAGTTGATGTTGAATATATAAGCGATGGACCCTCTCCCTATATTCAATTCTAGAGAAGATATACTAAAGTTCAATGAAGGCATCAGAAGAAGAGACATCAAAGAATAAGGTGACACCTAAACTGACCACACTTAAAGTCATTCAATCAAAGCAGCCAGACCAAAGAAATTTTTTGAATCTGCTCAAAAGGGAGCCAATCTGAGCAAGGAAAGAACAAAGAAGGAATGCAAAGATTAGTCTACTAAATAAGATGATTCAAAGAAGAAGTTGAGAACAAAAGGAACAAAAGGAAAAAAAGAAGCAAAGGTTGTAATCAGAAAAATACCAAAGAATGCTTCTATTGGTAAGCCACCACTTTCTGAAAGAAGAAGCATTCTACAAATTATGTCATGTTATTACTATTGAAGATCATAATAAAATTCTTGAGAAATAAAAAAGACAGTTGTTAACAAACTCAAGGATAAAAAAGATTATGAGTTGAAAGATTGATGAAATCATTGAAGAAATAGAAGAAGTAATTTCCAAGATACTCTTTGAGAGTCAATTTGAAGATTTCTTACCAAAAGAGAAGAAGAAGAAGAAAACTCAAGAAGAAATAGTTCCAATCATTTTTACTCCATAGTCACAGAACTAGATCTCTTTATCAACAGATTTCCTATATTACTGTTATACACAAAGTTTGCACCCTTGTTTCAAGATCTCTTGGTCTTGATAACCTAGTATAACATGGGAAACATCTCCAAGTTGTGGGACCTATGCTAACTAAGATGAGACCTCCAAGTTCTAGGCTGGTTCCTCTTGGATAATCACCTTAATTTGCTTCCTTGACAGGAAAGTAAATTCTTTGAGGGGAAAAGGGATAGAAGGAGTGCATGAAAGGAAAATAACTAAAAGAAAACTATCCTACTAGGTGATACACTGAAATGATGGTTTGAATTACAATATAGAGGATGAACTCAATACATAATCTTAGGTCTAGGAGATCACAACTCACTAAATAGGCTTGCATCAATATTTTATAGAAGGGTCTACAATAGAGAGATGCTATGCAAGGAAAGAGAGAATTTCACAAGGCAATAGCACTCTTAAGAACTTAGACACAAATTATAACCTACAAACAGACATCCACTTCTGCAATTGGGTATAGGAATGAGACAAATTGCTAGGGGTGGAAGTATACCCACAAGAGCATTCAAATCAAATCATTCACAGGCATACACATAAACTGCAGAAAGAAAGAGGGATCAAGAACCCTAAGATATCACTGAAAACATACATATACTCAATTCAATAAGAGAAAATTCAAACAAGAAGGTATAGGGACAGAGAAAATGTCACAAAGTACCTTTGCAATATCTGAACAATCAATGAAAGTTACAAACTGCAGAAATCAGAGGGCAGAAAGAATATCACAGATAAATTCTGAGAAACAAAAAAATTCCTTTACAATTGTCAACCTTTTTTTTTCTCTAAACAAAAACTCCAAAATAATATATACATCTCCTTTTGCACGTAGGCAGGAGCAAAACCTAATTAGGGTTACATATTTTCATGATAAAAACTCTAATTCTGTCAACTCTGATCATAAATGTCATAGAAATATCTCAACCAATCAGATATCATTTTGCATGCCCATCCCTATACTGCATCTACCTATGAACAAGCCACCTTGATCTATCTACCCTTCTACAAATTGGACCTGTCATGAATGTTTGCAATTTGAAGTACAGAAGGCCATAGGTGGTGCCAACCTCTTATTATTTCTTCAGCGTAAGAACATCAACATGGTACCCTGAGAAATCACAGGAGACGGCCACCAGATCTTTCTCAACCTTCCCCCGACTGCAACTATCCTGAAATCATTAACTCTGAGCTACCCCCACCACGCCATCGACCAATTGCAATGAACTAGCAAGAAAACCTCGAAAGATATTTAAAATTTTGAAAAGCAACGGCCAGCTAATCCAATTTAAAACATGGTCATTGATATCAATCTTTCTCGACAGATGAATGGCCCAGATCACCCTTTGAGACAGTCACAAACCCCCTAAAAAGTCAAATGACACCTCATCAGTCGGAACCAATGAGAAGCGACCATGTTTGCACGATTGGCACCCTCCTGACAGAAGAATCCTTGAATCTACATCGAACGGTGGTCGCATGATCTGATGGGGTCGCAAGATTCCATTAGATCATGCGACAACTATGGATCTTCCTTGATGACCACCTCTCCTAAGGTTCCCAAACCCACTGACAAAATGCCAATTTTAATACCCGCTTGACCAATAAGAACTAACCATGTCGGACGGACCCATAAGATAGAGCCTGAACACTTGGGAGATCGAATGATCATCGCATGATCTCATAGGGTCAGAAGATTCTATGAGATCATAAGACAACTATAGATCTTAATTCTACTAAAATCCCTGTAGATCCTCTGACAATGATCCCATTAACAAATCCTAGTCATCACTTCGTCGACCAATAAAATGTGAGCATGTTAGAACATGAGGACCCACTTGATAGAGCCCTAGCAATAAAGCAAGATCATCGACTGGCATATGATCTCATGGGCTAGGAATATTCCATCAGATCACGTGCCAACCATTAGATCTTCAAGGAAAGACAACACCCTAGGCCCTCTCTGACATGACTCCATATCACAAGCTCCAACCAATCAGGATCAGACACCTCGGATTACGTGGCAGTGGACCTAGCTGTCAACTTGAAACGCTGCATTGGAATAAAGATCAACGGTTGTCACATGATATGATGGGGTCAGAAGATTCCATTAGATCATGTGCTAGCCGTAGATCTTACTTTACTAAAATTTAACTGCAGAGCCGAGACCACCAAACAAAACTTTAACCGCTCGCCAGGTCACTGGGTGTCAAGGGCTAAACCACCAAAAATAAGAGATCTCACAACCATAGTCGCTTAGTCACCAAATGAAAAGGGAATATGCTTCCTGACTGGGAGATCTCATGAACAATTAGAAAAAATAAAGAGCACATGGAAAAAGAAACCCTTAAGAGACCGAAAAGGTAACCGCGAAACAGAAAGGCCGTAGGGTTTTGAGGGTTTTTGGCTCCAACGGCTAGATTTTTTAATTTAAACTTGCAGACCAGGGGGGTAAAGAATTGCAGAGGCCAGAGGATAGGACACAGGGCCATGAAATTTTTGAGATGCTTGGCAGGGTTAAAATGGAGACCAGGGATAGAATCAGTCTAACCAAATTTGTATGGAACAGGAAAATTGGGTAACATTTTGGTGATTTCTGCTAGATGTTAGCCTGCTAGACATTGATTAGTGGCCTTAAAACAATCCATTGGGCATAGGAGTCATCACTTGGAAACATAACCATGACAGAGAGACCAACCTGGAACCAAAGGAGCAAAACTGTGCACAAGCACTTCTTGGAAAACAAGAAAAACTAAACTAGAAAGCAGGGACAGAAAATAGGAAACATATTTATAGATATTTACAAGGAAGGATTGACCTCAAAGCAAGGCTTCAGGTGGAATCCATTAACTAAAATAGGAAAGGTATCTCCTTCAAGAGTTGATAGCTGAAAAGTATTTGGCCCCTTGCATTCTGTAATAACAAATGGTCCACCCCAAAAGGAATCAAACTTTGTATGCTTGCCAGGCTTTGATCTAAATTCATCCCATTTGAGAACTACATCTCCCACTTTGAAATCTCTGGCCCTGGCTCTTCTGTCAAAAATTTTCTTTGTCTGAACCTGATGGAACTCCATATCTTTCATGGATTTGTCTCTGAGTTCTTTTAACTCCATGAGTTGAGCATACCTAATTTGTAAGGGATCTCCTTCTTCAAATAGGGCATATTGAGTAGCCAAGTCCAAAGCTGGCAATTCAGTTGAAATAGACAACTTAGCCTCTCTGCCATATACCAACACATAAGGGGAATTCCCAATGATCTTCTTTGGGGTAATCCTGTCTAACCATAAGGCAGACTTCAACTTAGTATGCCAATCCATTTGGTTATCTTGTAGAGTCTTCTTGATTATCCTAATCAAGTTCTTGTTAGTTGATTCAGCTAAACCATTGCCTTGAGGGTAGTAATTTGAACTTGTATTTAGATAGATGCCATTTTTGATTGCCCATTCTGAGACTTTAAGGCCTATGAATGCCAATGCATTATCTGATATTATGGAGTCTAGAGTGTCAAATCTATGAATTATATCATCATAAAAAGTTAAGACAGCATTCTCATTTGATTCTTTCAAGGCAATTGCCTCTATCCATCTAGTGAAATAATCTGTTGCAGTGATTATCCACTTGTGCCCTTCACTAGATGGAGGGTTAATCATACCAATAAAGTCTATGCCCCACTTCATGAAAGGTTGCTCTATTTTGATTGGCTAAAGGGGTAGAGCTACAAGCCTTTCTTTTCCTACAAACATAGCACATTTGATGCATTTCCTCACATAATCATGACTATCCTTAAAGATAGATGGCCAATAGTATCCAGCCCTCATGATTTTAAAAGTAGTAGTCCTAGGAGAAAAGTGACCTCCAGAAGGTCCATCATGAAATTCAAATAGGACATCAGCTATCTTTTCTAAATCAATACATCTTAAAAGGACACCATTGTGATCCTTTCTAAAAAGAACCTCATCTATCAGCACAAAGGGGACAGATTGTAATCTATAATATCTTCTTTTTGCTAAATCTAGGCCTGTAGGACATAGCCCTTTCTTTAAGTAATGAACCATATTAGGCAACCAACTTGATGCCTTGGCATGTTCCTTTGAATCATGCACAACCAGAGATGCATCTGTTTGCTCTATTTTCTTTGAACTTTCATCCCCTGCCAAATGCTCACAAAGACCTCTTCCTCTAACCAACTTGGTGGTTTGGATATCAATGTCATATTCCATTACTTTGGTAATCCAACCAGCTCTTTTCTCATTTAAGTCCTTGGAAAGCAAAAATTCCTTGACACTTGGATGAGTAACCTTCAAGCGTACCTTGTTATGGGTCAATAAACATCTGAACTTTTTAAGGCTCTTCACCACAGCAAGTACATATTTTTCTACAAAAGAGTATCTTTGTTCATACTCTTCTAAACCTTTGCTGAAGAAAGCAATAGGCTGTTCCAACCCTTCTAAATTTTCTTGAGTTAACATAGCAGATATAGCATCATGCCCTCCATAACCATAAAGGATAAAATCCTTACTAAAATTTGGTTTTAATAAAGCGGGAGCTTCTATCAAGGCTTCTTTGATAGCTTGGAAATTGGTTTTTCCTTCTTTAGTCCAGCTAAAAGTTGAACTCTTCTTTAACATGGTTGTTAAAGGCTTTAATAAATCTACAATATTAGGCAAGAAACGCCTAACAAAATTAATCTTTCGTATGAAAGATTGGAGACTTTTCTTATGATGTGGCAATGGTAGCCCTAGGATGGCTGCAATTCTCTCAGGGTCTACTGTAATTCCTTTCTTGGATACTATATATCCTAGCAATTTTCCTTCATGAACTACAAACACACATTTCTTGGGATTAAGAGATATCCCAAACTCTCTACATCTTTCAAAGATTTTCCTTAGATGTCTGATATGATCTGTTGCATGTTTAGAGTAGACAGTTATGTCATCTAAGTAGACCAACACAAATTTGTACATGAGGCTTTTAAAGGCCATATCCATTGCCTTTTGAAAAGTAGCACTTGCATTTGACAAACCAAAGGGCATCTTTTGATAAGCCATGGTTCCCCACTTGGTTGTAAATGCAGTCTTATATTGATCCTCTTCATTAACTAAGATCTGATTGTATCCTAAATAGCCATCCAATAATGAAAATATCTCGGATCCAGAGACACATTGTAAGATTTATTCCATAGAGGGTAATGGATGGCGGTCTTTTAAAGAGGCCCTGTTAAGATCCCTAAAGTCAACACATAACCTCAACTCCCCATTCTTCTTCCTTACAGGAACAAAGTTGGAAACCCAACTAGTATGTTTGATGGGGTAGATGATACCACTTTCTATCAATTTGAGCACTTCTTTATGCATAAGTGGCTCAAGCTTGGGATTAACAGGCCTTTGCTTTTGTCTCACTGGTTTGGCATTAGGTTCTAATTCAATAGTGTGCTGAGAAAGGGCTGGATTAAAACCTTTGAGGTCTTCATAATGCCATGCAAAAACATCATTGAATTCTCTGAATAATTGGGTGTAAGCTTGCTTTTCCAAATCAGTGTTTACCTTTCCAAATTGTAAACTTTTACCTGGTTCCAACTCTAGTTCAACACAATGTTCTTGTTGAACTACCAGGTCAGCTTTATTCTTCTTGACTTGGTCATCCTTGTTGAAGACAGTCTCTAAGGTGATGAGACCTCTAGGCATCTTATTAGACTTAAGTTGTATCACTTGGTCACCATAGTTTTGTGATAGCCTATCTTGGTTATGATCTGAGAAGACATCTTCTTCAAACAAGAATTGCAGAATTTGCTCATCATTGTCAAACACTTGCCAATTAGTATTATTATCAGGGATAGAAGCTCTGACAATTACTTTTATATGTTGTTGGTCTATTTCTTTAGAAATGCTATTGGGGATATCATATTGAAATCCAATAGCAGCTAATCTATCTGCATTTTGATTTAGCTTCCTAGGGATAGCAACAATGTTGAAAGCACAAAAGTCTTCAATTGCATCCCAAATTCTATGTTTGTATGCTTTCAAGGTGTCATTTTTAGTTGCACTTATCCCTCTCACTTGACAGACTACTAGCTCACTATCACCATAGACCTTTAGGGCTTTGAGCCCTCTTTTTCTAGCCCACTCCAGTCCATTCACTAGGCTTTCATATTCTGCAATGTTGCTAGTGTAGGAGAAACTGAATCTGAAAGCTGTATAGTACCTTTCTCCTTTTGGGGACACTAGCATAGCACAACCACCAGAGCTATGTCTACTCCTAGCTCCATCAAAAAACAATTTCCAAACCAGATTGCTCTGATCCTCTGAATCAATGTCTCCTTTAAAAAGGCTTGGCTCTATGGATCCACTTTCTTGTATCAGATAACTTCCCAAATCAGCATCCCAAATAACATTTTCTTGTGTTTCAAAAGACTTTTCTGATTCTAGTTCATCAAGTAAAATATCAGGGATACTTTCTGTCTTAGTGTCTGTTTCTCTGATAGTTGGGAAATCACTATCATCAAATATAGGGCAGCTTGCATTGATGGTATTGGATACATATGGTTCTATATGGTGTGCTACCAATGATTCGGATTTAATGGTAACCTTGGTACCATATCTTGTGTGAAAAAGCATGTGGGACCAGTCAGAAGATAGGTAGCCTCCTATTTTGGCTGTAAACTCCCTTGACAAATATATGGCAAATAAAGCAGGGAGATCTATGATATATGTATCAAGTAGGATGGAGAAATTAGGACTAGCATGAAGGATTAGACTAGTATCCTTAGCCACACCTATAGTATTAACCGAGGATCCATCAAGTTGTGTAACCTTCTTTTGGAGGGGTTCATATTTAAGTCCTAATTGGTTAGCCACTTTTTTGAGCATTACAACTCTGGTGGCTCCACTATCTACCATACAATTATGTACTAAGGATTTTCCAATAATTAAGGATACATAAAAGGGAGGTGGTTTTGAGTTCCTACCTTGTATGGTATTGGCTTTGGAGTTGCAACCTGGAGCCTCCTTTTCTTGATCAGTGTTGACCAACACTGGCTTTGCAACTTCTTTTGTATGCTGAGGAGTAGTCATTTCAGTCATAGCTTTCTTCAAAATCTCAGGTTGCCCTGGAATAGCCAAAGAATCCCACATAGACATAGTAATGTTCACCTTCTTCATGTTGTCCACAATGTTGAAAGGTGTCACAGTGTGTACTCTTTGTTGTGCTTTTACCATGATGGGCTCCACCTCTTTGAGAGTTTGGCCCTCTTTGCTTGTAATGGCAGGAGCCTTCTTGAATATGATGGGAGTAGCTTGCTATATTGGCTCTACAAATGTAGTAGCTTTAGTACTAGAGTCTGCTCACTCCATGTCTTGAGCTCTTCGCTTTGACATTGTGTTGGCAGCAATGGAAGGTTCACCAATGACTCCATGGAAGTCTTGCTGCTCCCAATTGAAGAGATTAGTCTCATTATCTTGTGGTTCTTGTTGAGGAACTGATCCACTGGAAGAAGCCTCTAATTGAGCTTGTGAGGCATTTTGAACCATTAGTGCTTGGTTCATCCATCCATTTGAACATGTAACCTAATTATGAGGTTGATTACAAGGGAAACACCATTCATTGTCCATAGCCATATTATTTTGACTAGGGACCATGTCCCTAACTGGATTCGCAGAATTGAGAGGTGCAGGGTTGTATGGTTGGAATGGTCTTTGATTAAAATTTTGTCTTTTCCCTTGATACCCTCCTTGGTATGGTGGCCTATTTTCTTGATAAGGCTGTCCTTGATTCTAATATTTTTGATTAGGACTTTGGCCTTGTGGCTGAAAGGGTGGTCTGATTCCTTGCCCTTGCCTCTTTAGGTTTGTGACCTCTTTAGTCAAAGTTTTCAGCAAATTTGTCATTTCTTGCTGACTAGTTTGTTGACTATTCTTGATCTCTTGCAACTCTTGGGAGAAACTTTTTTTTAGCTCCTAACCGCTAGTACTAGCCTGAGGTGCTAATATGGTGGGAATAGGAGTAAATGAGGGTACTTGTGTAGGTGCAATGGGCTAAAGGCTAGGAAAGATGGGCATGGGTGGCCTTCTAGCTATCATGCCTGCTTGGATTAAACAATTTTCAGCCCTAACAGCTATGTCAAAAGCTTGGGGTAGAGAGGTACCACCCATAGATTGGATCATGACAGAAATTTGACCATTCAAACTTTGCAAGAAATATAAAAAAGCATGGTCAGTTGATGGCCTCACTGAGACTGGAATTCTATTCCATGTCTTGAGGAATCTATTATTATAATCTGTCATTTGTTCTTGAGGGTCTCTTTTAATGGTTGTCAACTGCTCAACCAAAGACAAGTTATCTGATTTATCCTCATAATGCTTACTCAATGCATCTCCTAATTCATCCTATGAAGTAATGGAGCCAACAGTTAAAGTTCTAAACCATTCAAGAGCCTTACCTTTGAGAGAGGTTGCTAATAGTTTGGTGGCCACATCTTCTTGAGTTATATTGTGTATGCTGCAGATAGTGGTCACATCTCTTATATGCTCAAAAGTTGTAGTTTGTCCTTCACCTGTGAAATCAGGTAAACTCTTTAGTGCCACCAAGGGCACATCATGATGTTGAGCAAAGTTCAATGGGCTCCCTTGGTTGAAAGGTGCAAAAGCAAACTGTCTAGCCATTGTAGGGACTGAAACTTGATGAGTAGCAACTGTGTGAGTTGTATTTGGTGTTGGATTTGAATCTTCTTCTTCTAGATCTCTGGTTAGAGATCTTCCTCTTCTTCTGAGATGAAAGGGCAAAGGTATCCTTTCCGAAGTATCAGGTGGTGTAGACTATACTCACCTTGCAGGAGATGTTCTTTGGGTTGACCTACCTTTGTAGCCTCTTTTTAAGGGCAACTCTAAAAATTCAGTGGGCTTTGAGCTTCTAGTCTCAATCTTTCTCATAAACTTTGAACAAATTTAGCCTGGATCTGTGAAATCAGTGGAGTCACCAAATATACTTGATAGAAAAACTTCTAAAAGCCTATATTATGCAGTCAGTATATCAAAGATAGAATAATCTTTCAAAATGAACTTCCTTTTGTAGCTAGAATTGTTATGCCCAAGGTGGGGTGTCTTCTGAATTTGAATCTAATCTTAGTAACACCTTTGAACATAAATCTGAACTTTAGTCCCACCGGGCGTGCCAGAAATGTTATACACTAGGTTTGCACCCTTGTTTCAAGCTCTCTTGGTCTTGATAACCTAGTATAACATGGGAATCATCTCCAAGTTGTGGGACCTATGCTAACTGAGATGAGACCTCCAGGTTCTAGGCTAGTTCCTCTTGGATAATCACCTTAATTTTCTTCTTTGACAGGAAAGTAAATTCTTTGAGGGGAAAAGGGATAGAAGGAGTGCATGAAAGGTAAATAACTGAAAGCAAACTATCCTACTAGGTGATACACCGAAATGATGGTTTGAATTACAGTACAGAGGATGAACTCAGTACATAATCTTAGGTCTAGGAGATCACAACTCACTAAATAGGCTTGCATCAATATTTTATAGAAGGGTCTGCAATAGAGAGATGCTATGTAGGGAAAGAGACAATTTCACAAGGCAATAGCACTCTTAATAACTTAGACACAAACTATAACCTGCAAACAGACATCCACTTCTGCAATTGGGTATAGGAATGAGACAGATTGCCAAGGGTGAAAGTATACCCACAAAAGCATTCAAATCAAATCATTCACAGGCATACACATAAATTGTAGAAAGAAAGAGGGATCAAGAACCCTAAGATATCACTAAAAACATACATATACTCAATTCAATAAGAGAAAATTCAGACAAGAAGGTATAGGGATAGAGAAAATGTCACAAAGTACCTTTGCAATATCTGAACAATCAATGAAAGTTACAAAATGCAGAAATCAAAGGGCAGAAAGAATGCCACAAATAAATTCTGAGAAACAAAAAACTTCCTTTACAATTGTCAACCTTTTTTTTTTCTCTAAAAAAAACTCCAAAACAATATATACATCTCCTTTTGCATGCAGGTAGGAGCAAAACCTAATTAGGGTTACATATTTTCATGATAAAAACCCTAATTCTATCAACTCTGATCATAAATGTCATAGAAATATCTCAACCAATCAGATATCATTTTGTGTGCCCATCCCTGTACTGCATCTACCTACGGACAAGCCGCCTTGATCTATCTACCCTTCTGCAAATTGGACCTGTCATGAATGTTTGCAATTTGAAGTACAGAAGGCCATAGGTGGCGCCAACCTCTTATTATTTCTTCGGCGTAAGAACATCAACATGGTACCCTGAGAAATCATAGGAGACGGCCACTAGATCTTTCTCAACCTTCCCCTGACTGCAACTATCCTGAAATCATTAACTCTGAGCTACCCACACCACGCCATCGACCAACCGCAATGAACCAGCAAGAAAACCTCAAAAAATATTTAAAAAATTGAAAAGCAACGGCCAACTGATCCAATTTAAAATGGTCGTCAATATCAATCTTTCCCGGCAAATGAATGGCTCAGATCACCCTTTGACACAGTCGCAAACCCCCTGAAAAGTCAAATGCCACCTCATCGATCGGGACTAATGAGAAGCGACCACGTTTGCACGACTGGCACCCTCCTGATAGAAGAATCCTTGAATCTACATCGAACGATGGTCGCATGATCTGATGGGGTCGAAAGATTCCATCAGATCATGTGACGACTATGGATCTTCCTTGATGACCACCTCTCCTGAGGTTCTTGGACCCACTGACAAAATGTCAACTATAATACCCGCTTGACCAATAAGAACTAACCATGTCGAACAGACCCACAAGACAGAGCCTAAACACTTGGGAGATCGAACAATCATCGCATGATCTCATAGGGTCAGAAGATTCTATGAGATCATAAGACAACCGTAGATCTTAATTCTACTAACATCCCTGTAGATCCTCTGACAACGGTCCCACTGATAGATCCCAGTCATCACTCCGTCAGCCAATAAAATGTGAGCACGTCAGAACATGAGGACCCACCTAACAAAGCCCTGGCAATAAAGCAAGATCAATGACTGGCGTATGATCTCATGGGCCAGGAATATTCCATCAGATCACACGCCAACTATTAGATCTTCAAGGAAAGACAACACCCTGGGCCCGCTCTGACATGACTCCACATCACAAGCTCCGACCAATCAGGATTAGACACCTCAGATTACATGGTAGTGGACCCAGCTTTCAACTTGAAACGCTGCATTGGAATAAAGATCAACAGTTGTCGCATGATCTAATGGGGTCGAAAGATTCCATCAGATCATACGCCAGTCGTAGATCTTACTTTACCAAACTTTAACCGCAAAGTCGAGACCGCCAAAAAAAACTTTAACCGCTCTCCAGGTCGCTGGGTGTTAAGGGCTAAACCGCCAGAAAAAAGAGATCTCGTGACCAAAGTCACTTAGTCGCCAAATGAAAAGGGAATATACTTCCCGACTGGGAGATCTCGTGAACAATTAGAAAAAATAAAGAGCACGTGGAAAAAGAAACCCTTAAGAGACCGAAAAGGTAACCGCGAAACAGAAAGGTCGTAGGGTTTTGAGGTTTTTTGGCTCCAATGGCTAGATTTTCAAATTTAAACTTGCAGACCAGGGGGGTAAAGAATTGCAGAGGCCAAAGGATAGGACACAAGGCCATGAAATTTTTGAGGTGCTTGGCAGGGTTAAAATGGAGACCAGGGATAGAATCAGTCTAACCAAATTTGTATGGAACAGGAAAATTGGGTAACAATTACTCTCCACAAGTCGAGATAATGAAGATGGATTTATTCCAAGTATGATGAACTATAAGATTATAATAACAGAAGAGGAATGTAAGTAGATTATGGGAGAAAGAGAAGAGAATATTGATGACAAATCTAATCAAGAACAAACAGAGATAGAATAATGCATTCAGATGATTAGAAGAAAAATGAAGACAAAACTAATATAGGATGAGACAGAGGAAAGTAATAATGAGGAACAAAAGGATGATTAAAATACAATAGAACTTGATCCTATGAGTGAAGAAATTCCTGAGAATACCGAGGAAGCAAACATTGAGGAATCTGGTGAAGTGAAAGTTGAGCAGACTAATGATGAAAGAGACACTGAGAATATTGTACCTTCTTTATCAGAGAAAGAATCCATTGATATGTAGATGAAAGGGCCATTTGAGCTAGATGAACTTGAAGAAGATCAATTAATGGCACTTTCTTTTTTGGCTCATGCCTAAGAAAGAGAAAGAATGTTGAAATCAAATGAAAAATGAAACAAACTATTGACTAGAGCAACTAAAGTGTTGAGAAAGATTATTCCAAGATATGCAGTAGATTGTAATGTTTCTACATCTGATCAGTTAGAAAGTCTTTTGGATGCAGTTGAGTCACATTTTCAGTCTTTTGAAAAATCAGCTATGTTGAAAGTTCAAAAGTAATTCAATAAGCTGAACTTGATGATTGTGAGGGATAAGGCATCTTTGGCAATTTCCATTCAGAGATTGAAAGATTCCTTGGGAGAAGGCAGTGGAACTTAAAATCTTGTATTGATTATACAAAATGTGTTGTAGATATTGACAAGATAGTGAAGGAAAGAGAAGCCAAATTGCTAGAGATATCACATGCATATGATCCTTTGATAGATTTAGCTTTGGTACATTCAACAAAGCTGACACAATTGAATGATAAGATAAAGACTCTTGTCACTCAGAAGGAAAGAATGAAAGGAAGGATAGGTGAGTTGATGAATCAATTAGTTCCTAAGCTAGATATTCTAACAAGAGGAGTTAAGGAAGCCATATCAACATATGAATTTCTGGATGCACCTGATATAGGTGAAGCAGAAAAGTTGTCTTATGCAATATGTGGACAAGTTCAAATTTGTGAGAGTCTGAAGAAGAGTTGGGATGTTGACTTTGCAACTCTAAGGAGCAATTTCTCATATATTTTCAAAATGATGAAAGTATGCTTTACGTATCTTTATATATAGGCGGATGTTATAGGATTTTGGTAGTTCAATTTTGGAGTTGATCCATGCCTTTTCCATTGATTTCAAAGGGGGAGAGATAAGGTGAGGAAAATGAGTCTATTAGCTCAGGAGGAGTACATATTTTTCGTTAGGAGAACAATTTTGGAGTTTGTCATTTTTTTGTTTGGAACACTTAATTATTTTTCTCTAAGTGTTTCCATCAATGCCAAAGGGGGAGATTGTTGGGAAAGAGACACTAATAGATATTGATTGTATGGTTTCATTAATGGAAACTATATCCATTTCATATGGTCTCCCAATATATTTTGTGTATATCAAAGAATAGGTCAAATATTTGGCTAATTATGGTCAAGAAGGCAGTAGTATATAGGTTCGACAATATGATTGGCATGGATATGTTCAGTTAAATCATGAGTACCAAATGTAATAGAGGATTGTATATATAGAGTATATTTTGTGATATACTATGATCGCAGAAGATGATGTGATGTTTTGGATATGTTTTGATAATCTAAGTATCGGGTTGGCAAAGGAGTATGTGAAATAGAGTTAGTCAATAGATGGAACAATTAGTTATCCTATTGGATCGATGATCCGATCAGTTTTGATCATATATTTGGGTTAATCCAACATGATACATGTTATCTATAGTTCGGAATAGGTTAGCATGATGATTTGATTGGTCTTTTCTCAAGGATATACGTGTTACCTATTTTGTTTTTGGAGTCGACAGTGGACCTATTATATCTTGGTAATAGGTATTTAAGATCAAGTTTATGTATTGATTATTATGATGATATTGATGTGATGGTTAGAGATTATTGTGCGAAGATCAAATATTAGATTGATGTACCTATGTATGGAACTACACAGGCATATATGATGCTAATTTTAGTTCAGCATTTTGGATTGTAGTCCAAACACTTTTGTAAGTAGTGAGCTTTGTAAGGGTTGTAGCCCTATCTTTTGTATTGAGTAGTGAGCTCCAAGAATGTGCCTAATGCTATAAACATTCCCTATTTTTCTATTGCTCCTAACAGGGTTATCTATATTTCTGTAGATATATTTGTGGGTTTCATCTCCACTGTGGTTTTTCCCTTAATTGGGTTTCCATGCAAAAAGCATGGTGTCATGAGTATGTGGATGTGTTCTCTATTTTGTCCGTGTTTAGTTTTAATTGCAATTGTATTATGGTTATGCAATTAGATAATTAAGTTCAAAAAGAACCAAACACCAATCCCCCCCCCCCCCCCTTCTCTCAGTGTTCCTCAATTCCAACATGTGGGTCTTGTTGATGTACCTACCATTCTATCCCTTCCAAACATAAAATATCATTTTTTTTCCTCTAGACTTAGCGAAATTGCCCCACCTTTTTCTCATAAATTTGTTTTCTTCGCAAGGATAATAAAAATGGGAATTATAAAAATAAATTACTTTTTCTCTTCTAACTAACGCCCAAGGCCATAGGACTCAAGCCTAGCAAAAATGATATTTTTTTTTAACTTGGTCAAAATAGGGAAAATTATATATCAAAATCTATCTCTTATCCAACTTGGATCCAATGTGGGATCTATTTGTCTCAAGACATCATTTGTGAACTTTCTCCTATAAAACCCTTGTATAAATGTGTATTCTAGGAAACCCTTTCGACCCATTTTTCTCAAACCCCAAGTCTACAAACAACCCATCATTACAACAAATTGAAAACCCTCAAATCTGGAATAAAACAACCTGCAAGTTTGTTCCACACCTTGTTATATCTCAAAACTTTCCTGCATAGCCATGGCTTCTACTTTGCACCTCATCCTCTCAAACTAGGGTCATAACTCAAAATCCAACCATGAAAGCTTGTGTGCCACTTGTTAGGAAATAATGCTTCATGCCCAATTACATTTAATCCATTTCCTACATAATCCATTAGAGAAAAGCATGCAAAAAGATTACAAAATAACCATTATGCATAAATCAAATAGACAAGCCACAACATATTAACACAAGATATACCCTAGGAAAACCCTCACAAAGAAAAAACTCAACTTCCAAAAGCATTCATATTTCATCATATTATTCAATCATAAAGCAATATAAAGCACTTAAAGAGTTTCAATGAATACGAGCATAAAATATCAAGCATCTTCCATACATCATCCACATGTCCTAGAATAAATCTTCACATCTGACTCAACCAACTAACCTAAACCACTAACATGTACTTGCTTATAGAATGATACTCACACAAAATACTACTAGTGGTAAAGTAAAGCCATGCACCACAAAACCATGTGAATACAATACTAGTGACCCCTCATTTAATATTGCATACTAATTTTTCACTTTATTAAATATTTTTCCCCAATATCCAATAATTATCCCATCATGCCAACCAAATTAAACATTGTCCCAAATGTTACAATACAACACATAAAGTGGCCCCAAGAATGTTATTGATACACGCCCATCTAGGTTCCCCTAAGTGCACCACACATAATAATAATAATAAAGTAATATATTATAAACATTATGCAAGGTGTACAACACATTATCCCAACACTCCTTAAACTGCCAATGAGCTCCAATTCTTGGTGACATTGCAAGGGGCTTATTCTTTGGTTGTTTACTAAGTGAAGATATCATCATGAAGGGAACCCAACCTCCAAAGCATTCATATTCCATCATATTATTCAACCATAAAGAAATACAAAACACTTAAAGAGTTACACTAAATACTCATAAAATATCAAGCATCTTCCATGCATCATCCACGTGTCCCAACATGAATCTACACATCTCACTCAACCAGCTAACCTAAACCACTAACATGTACTTTCTTTTTATAGAATGATAGTCGCACAAAATACTACTAGTGGTAAAGTAAATCCATGTGAATACAATACCATTGACCCCTCATTTAATATTGGGTACTAATTTTTCACTTTAGTAATACTTTTCCCTACTATTAAATAATTATCCCAACATGACAACCAAATTAAACATTGTCCCTAATGTTACAATACAACACTTAAAGTGGCCCTGAGAATATTGTAGATACACATCCATCTAGGTTCCCCTAAGTGCACCACACATAATAATAATAATAAAGTAATACATTATAAACATTATGCAAGGTGTACAACAGCTTATCCTAACACACCTAAAATTGCCAATGAGTTCCAATTCTTGGTGACATTGCAAGGGGCTTTTCTTTTGGTTTTCTGAATAAGTGAAGATATCATCATGAAGGGAACCCTAAAGGGTGTGTTTTTTTTAAGATTGAGTGAAATTGGTTAAGTTTGGGCCAAGTTCTGAAGAGTTGGAGGTTTGTCCCACTTTAGGAACAAAAGATTCCAAAAACACTTGGAACCCTTGATAGAGTTCCAAGTTACTTCTAAACCCTTGGTTGCCGATAAAGGCTAGGAAGAACGTGAAATTCATGAAGTTCTTCCAACTTATTAATTACTGAAAATCATTGATGAAGATGATAGAACTTTGGAGTCATCCCCACACGCTTTAGAAGCTCTAACAAGGGCAAAGAAGAACCAAGAGACGAAGTAAGGAAGGCTTCTAAATCGTTAGAACTCTTCAATGAGTTAAGATCTCTCATTGAGGTCCTAACCAATGCATTGACAAAGTGTATAGCAAAGGCAGAGGTTCTTTTACTTTTAAAAACCCTCAACAAAAAGGGTGATTTTGGAGTTCTTAAGACCCTAGGAAACCACAATAGGTTTTTAAGAGGATCTACAATGGTAAAGAAATCCTAATAAGAACATAAACCAAAGCCAACTAGGGAGTGATAGTTCTTGAGCATACAAGGACCCCCAACAAAGAAATGCCTAGAGTGAAAGGGATAGGTGGCATGGGCAATTATGGGTTAGAAGTAGTTATCCACAACTAGTTAGGGAAAATTTGGAGTGTAATTGTTATGCCTACACATGTCTTGACCCGTCAGGACAAGGACATTCATGTTGAAGGGACACGACCGTTGGATGACATGGCACCTCTAGGAAAATGACTTGAGCTAGTCAACATTAATCCTCCCACATACCAAAATTAGAAGGCGATAATCTTCAATAAGAATTATAATTTGAAAATAACAAGAAAACAAATATAGAACTTCAAAAAAAAAGAGTTGCTACTACTAAAAAGACAAAACACCTACAAGACTAAGCTAAGATTTAGAAATTTTGAGAGAAAAGGTGAGGAAATTTTTGGTTCTAAGTTCATCTTGATATCTTCGCATCTTCATCTAGTAGTTATATAACCTTTGTACCATATAAATAAATTACTTGTACACTATTGTCCCAAGCTAGCTAAAGTGTCCCAAGCGAGTTCAAGATAAGGCTATTTGCAATATGCCTGATACATCTATTATATCAACTATATCCACTTGCTATTTGAACAACTCTTCCCTTACTTTGGATCTCATGTGATCTCCTAATTGAAATTTTTTTGGCGGGATTTATGCTAGGTTTGTGATTGATGGTAAGATTAAAGGAGGTGGGAATGGCCTCAGTTTTTTTTTTACCAAATATTGCTTGATTTTCTTTGTTATGTCTTGGGATGGAGAAGGTGGCGGCAGTGAGGGAAGCTACTTGTTGCGCCCCCTCTTGTTCTAGTTCTTATTCTTGCATTAAATTTCATTGTACTTCTTTCTATCTCTACAATTTCTCTTGTTCTTCCTTCCCCCTTGATATTCCTCTTTCTAAATTTACTGTTTATCCCTAATTTTTGAGAATTCTCTTCTTTTTAATTAGGGTAAGCTTTTCGTGTAGCCTCTGTAGCTTTCTATTTTCCTTCAGTATGACTTCCTTCTCTTGAGATGGGTGTACATCTACTCTATGGTTTGACCTCAATAACTCCTCTGAATCGTCTCAATTTGTTCTTTTGCATTGGAATAAAAGCTTCAGACTATGTTTAAGTGTGTGTATTCTTCCTCTTCAATAATCTCTCGAATATGTTTTTGTGAGATCTCTTTGAGCTCTTGCTTCCCTCCTGTGAAGAGCATCATCTGTGAGAAGCAAGCAGAACTCCATTGCATGTGCCATTATGTCAGGCACTGATTTGTTTTTAGTATATTTAAGTTTGTATAAACATTCCAGTGATCACAGCTTAAGAGTCAGTCCCTAGTAACATAAGGTTCGAGGTCTCTCCAGAACATTTTATAGCAGCATGTCTACGAAATCTCATTACACAACGGGATACTTCACAATGTAGAATCACCCAAATATAACTGCAGGCTCAGAATAAGGAATATAATATACAAGAATTTTGATGAACGAAACTGGTAAAGAACAAAACAATAAGATCGGCACCGAATATTTAAACGAATAATAATACTTTATTACCAAGGAGCCTTAAAAGCCTTAAATGTTTCGACAGGACCAAGTTCCAAAATGGCCTGCATAGAAATCTTCAGGCACAGTAACATAAATGCTGGTAGAAAATAATGACCAGTTTCGCATACCATGTCACTTCGAAATATGAACAAAATTGCCTATGAACTTTTTGGCATAAGCGATGAATTTAAAACAGATAAATAAACCCAGAATTGACTTATTTAGAAAGCGCAATATCATATACACAGTTCGCTGCGTTCATAAATTAATCAAAATGGCACTTTTCCAGTTTGCTGCTTCCGGTGCCATGGCAAAATTTAAATAGAATCTCTTTAAGAACTTTTGGAATAGGTGCATACCGGCACCAAACAACTCCATTGCATGAAAGATAACCTGTGCAAGCACACAAATCATTAATGAGACACTGCAAGTGAGTTTTGAATTCAATCTCCTAACATGCACAATCTGTGAAATAAATCTGGACAGATTTGCACAAATCTGTACAAGAAAGACGGTCACCCAATATCATAATCTGTCAATTCAACCAGCTTACTTAAAATTGGGAATCTTGCGACTCCGGGAACTGCAAAGCAAAAAACGCAATAAAAATATCATTAGAATGCCAACATAAACCTTACTATAATGAAGAAATCTCACAATTTTAGAAGATTACAAATCTTGACAAGACTTTTTTAAAACAGACTTGTTAGTTCTTTTAAGTTTTTAAAAGCCCCTACATATTCTCAGTTTCGGTATATTTTTCGAAATAACCAGTTTATCGTAAAAATTGGTGTAAATCTTCCTTTGATTAGAAAGCATATTTTAAAATTGTTCGAAAAGAAGCCCATTTCACTACTTCTAGCAACTAAAATACTCTGTAGGTAAAAGCACTGAGAGCTAAGCCTAGCCAACTTACAGTAAAAAGCCCTTCAGGTGGTGTGTCCAATAGGATATTCTCGAGTTCAGGATACACAGATTGGTCCAATTCTCTTCCGGCATCAAAGTTTTCTGTCAGTTCCCTCTCAGGTTCATGGATTCCCCTACTGCTTCCTGTCTCGGGTTCGTTGTTTCCTATGCAACCATTTTCCGAAAGGGTAAATATCGAATTCCCAGCTTCAACACTCCCCTGACGAGATTCAGATACACTGCCCCCAATTCGACCACATTCAGATAAATAAGGCATGCAGATATCAAGGTACCCTTGGAAAGCCTGGTTCCCAATCCTCTCAGGACAAAGAAGATCAGCAAACTCCTGAGAGTCCGGAAACTGAAAATCCTGAGAGTCAGGAAACTGGGATACATCTGCAGAGTATGATGGGTAGTGACTGTATGTTGCCTCCAAGTAAATTTTGTCTAACTCTATCCCTTTCCCCTTGTAATCTTGATGAGTTGTTGCATCAAGATATGGAGCCTGCCTCCAAAAGAATTCAATCACACAAAACCATTTACAATAAATCTATCTTGGAAGAAGAGTTGTAAATGCAAAATATTCAAATAAGTTCTTTTGGGAGAAATACAAGAAATCGGTGAAATTCGATGCTTGATTTTGAATACAGAATATGTCTTATATGTAAAAATGATGCAATCCTCCGACCTTCCTATGGTTAAACCAAACGATTCCACAGCATGTTGTGGAGAGTGGATACCTGTTGATAATTGATGCATACATTGTTCCTATTAAGTCGAAAAATACTGTGTGCGAAAGGGTGGACGAATTTTCCTTTTAAATAGTAAGAACTCTGAGTGGTAATGTGTCAAAGACTGGTCTTGTTAAGTGACAAAGAACTGTGTTGAAAGGAGTGAATGAACTATTCTTCTCTATGATGAAATGTAACTGCGTGTATCAATAGAAAAGCACTACAAAATGGTGATGGAGGAAACTAAAAGACCAGCTTGAACTATGTACTCTTAAACACTAATAGATGATGAAATGTAACTGCGTGTATCAATAGAAAAGCACTACAAAATGGTGATGGAGGAACCTAAAAGACCAGCGTGAATGAAATCAAAGCAAAATCACTTATTTATTGATTCTAACGGAAGTTTTACCTGGGGTGATACCGCAGAAGGTGTTGCCTCTCCTTTAATTACGTCAAGAGATGAAAATGTGTTTTCAGAACGTTGAAGGGGCAGACTGTCGGCGTTGGGGGTTAGCGGATCAGCCTTGCTATTCGAAGTCGTCCCATTCTCTTGCTGTAACTGAGGATCAGCTTTCTCAGAATTCCCTGCGTGTTGTTGATAAGATAATTTAGCAACCACGAATTCTCCTGTTATTTCGTCGTTCTGGGTACCAAGATGGTACTCATGGATCACCCAGTTAGTTTTACCTTCCTTTGAGACTTTTGCAGTAGTATAGAGAACCATGATCTTCTTAAATCCTTTTTGTTTTCCATTTTCCTGTATAGGCCTTACGGTGCCTGTCGGGTGCCAACGTGCGTGTACTCCACTAGAAACATCACCTGTGATTTTTCGACGCTTCCGCTGTCCTGTTGCATAAGCCTTGCTTGTTTTGTAGAAAACGTGGGTCATACTTCCATCTTGTTTAGTACCTGTCAAAAACCTTCAGATAAGCCAAATACATATTAAATAGAAAAACAACAATTATCAAAGGTGGCCCACCAATTACCTGGCAAATTTTCAGGATGCATGGAACAAATTCCATTCTCATCATTCAGCGTCAAAATAAATTCGTCTATTAATGGATGAGGCTCTGCATTACCAATTCCCAATTTTGCTTCTAAATGTGTCAAAAGCTCTTGATCTGTAGGGTCGAATTTCACACCTGCAGGTAGTCCAGGCCAGTCTTGCATAATCTGCAAATAAAAGGTCATCACTTTTAAGCTCTCAGGTTCAAAGCAGTGTAACTGTTTATCTACAGATTGAAATCTAAAGGATCCCAATTTCTGAGAACAAATGTGCTTATATTATTAAGGAGCTTGCATCAGCTGATGCCACGTATACACGGATAACAACATTCTTTCTCATTTCTGACCTAGATTTTTTTCGCTGGTCAACCATCAAGAGAAATTTTAGCTACCTTTCAATGAGACAAAATGGTATAAGCCCCAATACATTCTACTCAACCATAAAAGGGAATTCTAGATAAGCAAATTTCAGTAAACAGAATTGGTCATTGAGAAAGTTGAAGGCCGATAAAATTTAATAAAAGGGAGTCATCCTATCACCTTATAGATAAAATGAGGAAGTTCGTTCGTTATCAATGTAGCAGTAAAATTTGATGACGAATTGTAGCAATGTAGAGTCAAATGGATAAGCTTAATTTGAACGAATAGTAAGGTTACTGCTTCAGAAAAGAATTTTTTGGATTAATTTTTGAAAAATCCAAAAATCATGCAAATTACTCTTATTTTTTTCTCAACAGGTACTATTTAGACAGCTTCTAAGAATTAGCCCTAAAAAATCTTAGAAGCGGCTACAGATAAATTGAAGTGCCTTTCATGGAACCAAAAGGTAATTTCCATCTTTTGCTACCTGATGAAGGAGCTATGACACCATTCAAGGCGATTAATCAAAGGAAATCTATGGTTAAAAGAAGTACTGCAGTGATCAGTTCGATTGAAAGGCGAGAGCTTATTATATAACCATTCGAAATGTCCACCTGATCCAAGATCTTCCGGCATCAAGTTTCCTTTTTCTTCCCAGTTTATAAGGCATTGGATCTTATTGTTAAAATTATATATTCTAACTACTCAGAGAATGCAATGGTTTAATATTCTAGCTGCAAAATGCTTATCTTCACATAGATGTTGCATCTAGCCAATAGTGTGGACTGTGTAAGGTGGGAAACAAAAATATTCAATCACAGATAATTGCAATTAGCAAGTAGATCAAGTCCATACTTGAGAATTATCAATTGAATGGTTGCAATTGGGGCAAGAAATGCTGGCATCACTCCTCCAATTCTGTCCCCTCGTATTTTTTATTTTCGTCGCAATTCCATGAGCATCAATAATAAATGCTCTGCATTGCCATGTAAGAAAATAGAACGTTAGCTTTCTTATCACACATCCAAGTATTTTATGGACAAATAACTGATAGTACAATTTTTATGCAAATTCCTCATCGCATGGTAATAGTTAAATTCAATAGAAATGGGTACATAATTTCATGTGAAAAAGAGAAGAAAGGAATACATTCAAATGAAATATCATTTTGTGACCAATTCTTTTATTTTTAAGAATAAAACTCTTCATTAGTTTGTTTCCTATATATGTTTGTAATGTTCAATTAAAGATTAAAGAATTGCAAGTAGTAGCTACCGTAAAAGCATTTTTCATAAAATTGTTAAATTATGCTTAAAAAGATGGGGTTAATATCCACAAAAGTGCACATATAATGTGTACGTACTGCTGCAGTGCAGCTGACAAACTAAACAAAAACAATGGGGTTCTGTCATAAAACCTTTTTTTCACAACAATTCAGAAATTATTTACTTGTAAGCTTGTTATTTCCAAAAGAAATGTGTTTCTTTGTTTCTAATTTTTTTACTTATTTTTAAAATAGTTCGAAAAAAACATGCATATACACATTATAAAATCTTAATATATAACATTTATATTAAATAACTTAAAATTGAAAGTCAGTAAATTATAAAACTCAATTAATACTATAAAATAGCTAATAGACATTCCCAAATGCCCCATTTCTGAAACAGAACATACATTACAACTCAATTTTATTATTCGATTCATTATCCAAACACCAATTAGAAAAAGAAATGTTCAAGCCATTCATTTTGAGATGAGTATAGCTGCAGGTACATTTGTTCAATATCCATTCAAATTCCCAATCACGGAACTAATCTTAACAGTTAGAATCAGAACAAAGAAATATAAACATGCGTAATTTGGTTTTACCGCTATTGGTTTCACTTTTCATAAACATGTGCCTATTTTCAATAAAACAAAGAATCAAAACAAAAACATATATAACATCTTTTGCTCTGCACATACACATTTGAAAAAAAAAACAATGAGTAAGATGATCCATTAGTTATGTATGCTCTGCATCTGTCAAACTCTGCAAACCAACAAAAGATTAGTCATTAAAGTGAAGCATTAGCCTAACTCTACCAAATGCGCACCCTCAAGCCCTAAGGTGCTTAGCCAACTTAAAAAATTCTAAGTACTTCACCTGCTTCCCTATAAGATATGCAACCCTGTTTTTTTATTACTTTGTGGTGGCATTCATGGCCCATCTCCATTGTTCTGTGTATTATCAGAGGAAATGATTTTTGGTCTTTTAAGTTGAGGACTTACTCTTTTCCATCCCCCACTATTGTTATAAAATATTGAGCATATCTGTGTTTAGTTGCCCCTTGTGAATGATGACCTCCTTACACTTGATCAGTTCGAACTTCCAACTATAATCCCAGTCAACATTCGAAATTAACCAACAGAATGTGAAAGGCAATGAATTGGAAACAAGAAGTTAGGGCATCTAACTCGAAAAACATAAACTTGGCAGCATCACAATAATCCTACTTGTCCCATGAGTGGTAACGCATTATTCTCATTGGGTGCTGTTAATAGAATATTGGAGCCTAATCCAATTCGATTTTCAATTATTTTGACCTTTCTCTGTTAAAAATGGTTGAAGATAGGAGTAAATCTAATAGTAGAGTTAAAAGGAAGAGAAATTTCTAAACTAATTGATAACTATCACTTCCATAACTTGAAATCTTCACCTTCAAAGTTAGAGAGGTCAATTTTATCATAGGAAAGCCTATGTAGGTGCTGCAGAGAGGCTGGAGGTTTCCCACATATGCAGAGGTTTAAAAAATAATAGATTTCTATATCTATTATATCTACCTGCCAAATGGAAGACCTTTAATGGGACATAAGACTAAAATTGTACATGCTGGAAAGATTTAATTTTCTCTTGTGGATAAATGTTCTATATTATGGTTATTTAAAGGTGCACTTTTTTAATATCAATATGTAGGTTATAAATGACTGAGATCACAACAATTTTATATAAGCAGATATTGGTTATTTTCTGCAATTTATTTCTGTTTAAAATCTGATTTTTCAAAAATGTTTATTCTAAAATTAAATTAATTTATAATTTTATGTTTCGATTTTAAAGAGTAATGTAAAAAAATTATAAAAAGATGCCACCAAAATTTCTACTATGGTCACTTAGAGACAGCTGTTTTTTAATAAAAGTGTATTGGGGTAAATAAGGGTATCTGAAATTTATAAATAGTGGTAAAGATATATGCTCTGATAAATTAATAAATAAAAATTATATATGAATGTTTCAGTAAATTAATAAGATTAAAGTTAAAAGTAGACATAAAACTACAGGTTCTATGGGGAAATATAATTAAAGATAGACATAAAGATGCACCTTCTAGTAAATGAATAAAAGGAAAATATGATTAGATATGTGTGTCAAAAGAAAATGTAGTTGTCTAGAAGCATGTAGAAAAAAGTATAGTCACATAAATGTGTAGAAAAAAAATTGATATAGATGTACAACTACAAATGCTTATAGAAATAAATGTGTGGGATAAAATGAAGAAAGATCTAACAAATGAACAAAGATCCCACAAAATGAACAAAGTTCCAATTGTAGTCAGTCACATAAATGTACAAACGTGTATAGAAATAAGATCCAATTGTAGTGAGTCACCTAGAACACACGTGTATAAATATAAATCTGTCAGACAAAATAAACAAACATCCAATTCTAGTTGTATAGATGTGTGTAGAAAACCCGATAAAATGAACAAAGATTTAAATAAATGTGCCCGATAAAATGAACAAAGATCCAAATAATGTGCCCGACAAAATGAACAACAAAATGAACAAAGATCCCAATAAATGTGCCCACAAAATGAACAAATATTCAAATAAGAAAACCCAACAAAATGAACAAAGATCCAAATAATGTGCCCGACAAAATGAACAAGGATCCCAATAAATGTGCCCGACAAAATGAACAAATATTCAAATAAATGTGCCCGACAAAATGAACAAAGATCTAAATAAATGTACCCAACCAAATGAACAAAGACCCGACAAAATAAAATACAGATATATATATATACAAAAATAGATTTGTAAATAAATTGCATGTGCAAATTACATAGATTTATGAATAACTGCGCATGTATGTATAGAATGTGAAAAGAAATAAATAGAAGTACAATTGCATAAATCCTGTAATAATACTGTATGTAGAGAAATAAATGAACTGAAAAATAAATAAAGATGCATATAACAGTTAAAGAAATACATGCATGGCAAGCTGATAAAAGAATACAGAAAAATTAGATCTGGAGATTAGTATATAAAAATATTGATAAGGATGCAGCTGTGAAGATATTTTCCATGACAAGAATGAGAAAATCATTATATAGACAAAATAGGCAAAGGATACAGCCAGGCTATAAATAGATCCAAAATTAGTATGTAAAAATATTGATAAGGGTTCAGTTCTGAAGGTATTTTCTATAGCAGGAATGAGAATATGATTACATAGGGAAAAAAAATAAAGGATACAGTAAAAAATTAATAATATTGATAAGGGTGCTGCTGTGAAGATACTTTCTATGGCAAAAATGAGAATATGATTATATTTTCTATAAATGGTTACAAACCAAATATGATTTTGAAAATAAATTACATAAATCTTTTACAGAACAAGGAAATCCTAATATCAAGGTAAATTATACTAAGATGCAGGCACCGCTCTACCTATTAGACAATCAAACTACCATCATCAACAGGGTTCCTGGCTCCAGGGCAAGGCATACATGCTTAAACCCTTAAACTTCGTTCTCCCAAATGAAATCACATTAAACTCTTTAAAAGGGGGGAAGAAATCCCACAATGCAATCAATAGAAAAAGTTGTACTTTACAATTTTACCAATTTAATGTCCAAAATTGCATTAACATGCCATCACAATTTCTATGCATTAGGCTTGCAAATTACCAATCAAATGGTTCCCTGCTTCATTGCAATGTGTTAGGCTTATGCTTTAACTAACCTCTTCGCCAATTAAAACAAAAAAATCTCCATATCTGAAAATTTAAGCAACCGAAAAGATTATGCTGCTATTTCATCAATTTCATTTTGTTGAAATTGTATTAGAATGCAAACGCATAATCTCTCCATCAGGCTCACAGGCCGCCATTAACAGGGACCCCAAGCTTCAATGCAACGCATAAATATATATTTTCAATCCAATGAACTCAAACACTAACAAAAAACAGAGGCCCTTGCGGCAATGCGAAACATACGGACTCGTCCCCAAATACCCGTCACATTTAAATTTGGGAAGAACATAACATCTGCAATCAGAAAAACCGAAGAAGAAAATGCGAAACCTGCAAATTCTATCATGCAATGCAGCATAAATAAAAGCATTGCGGGGATTCAAGCTGGCGTACCTGGCCATTGGGTACTCGAATGTGCAAATTCTCCAAGAGCAACTGCTTTCAGCTCCTACAATTCTCAGCAAAGAGCAGTCTGAACCCTTCGAAGAGCGAAGTTGCTTTAAAACCCTGCGCAAATAGTGCACTGCCAAATGCTGTGTTTTGTGTTGCTTCCACATCATACAAACTATATAAGAGGGCGGGAAAGCGCCTAAAGAGACGTTGTGGAGACTCGGCGTATTCCGAGTATGGGCAGTCCCGACAGAATCTAAAAAATTCGAGGTTGATTAGAACACAAAAACGAGGTTTGGTTAATGATGTGGTGCCGAGCCGGAAAAAAATCCGCATTGGAAGGAACTTTCGGATGTGACGTGGATCATAAAGTTTTGACTAAATGAGTCAGATTATGGTTTAAGCGTGGATTAATCTGACAGTAATTTACTATTACGTGAAACTTGTAGGAGGGGTTTTATTTGTCCGATGAGACTCATACACATATCGAGAATTTTGGATTCATGGAATACTGACGAATTGGAATCGAAAAGTAAATCCGCAAATTAGGGTTTTTATTCTCAGGTGACGTGTGTTTGATTAGGGCTCCCCGAATTAAAAGCGATCACAGTGAAGTGACTGGGAGTGGATCTTCCATGCGGCCACCGCCAAAGGTGTTGGAACTTACATGACTGAATCGATTCGCGTAAAGATATACTGTGAGTTGTTACAGTGTTGGAACTCGGATTCGTTCTTCATTTCTGGCGTTCACACTACTGTTCAGATGGGGACGGTTTTCCTATTTGGAAAAATTTTTCTTTTTTTGGTCCAGGTCAATCTGGAAAAGTTTTTCTTTTTTTTGTCCCCGTCGATCGGAAAAAGTTGATGCAGGTGGGTACAACTGGATTTTGCTGTGGGTTGGAAATGGTTTAAAGGGTAAAACATGCATTCGGCTGCATACTATTAAAATTTATTTATGTTTTATAATGAAAAAAAATATTGATTTTAGTTATAGATTATGGGGTTCCACGGAGAAAAGTTCCAAAAGCTAAATGGAGAAATATGGCCCTTCATTATTGTAATTTTTTTATACATTGGTTCAACACAAGACAATCCAGAAATATAGCATATTGAGGTTTATAGTAATTAATTGATTTTTTTTCATATTATAACTCACATTTGAAGGATAAGGTGAATTAAAGATTAGAGGTGTTATATAAATCATTTATTTTAATATTTATATATGTATAATTTTAAATTCTTTATTTTTATTTTTAGATTCAATTGTGTTTTTTTTTTAATCTTGACATCACCACCTAAGAGAGTTTAAGGAGTAAATAATCTTTTAAATTTTCTCAAATGTTATAGAAACTAAATTATGAATTTTGAAGATGACGATGTCTCTCTCTTATAAAATGAAGTCTTCTCTCTCTAGCTACACTCTACATTACACACTCTTCTTGATATTTTGTGTAAATAGAATTAGTTGTGGAAACAATTATTATTTTGTCTATTAGAATATGTTGGCTTTGGCTTTGGCTTTTTTTTCCATCTTCACTCACTTCCATCACCCTGCACCTCCAACTGGAGAGAGTATCTTTGTCTCTCTCTAGCTATACTCCCTTTATAAACTCGCCTTGATATTTTGTGTCAACAGAATTAGTACATCAAACAGTTGTTATTTTGTGGATTAGAATATTTTGGTTTTTTTCTATCTACACTCACTTCCACAATCCCGAACCTGACCACTTGTACCTCAAAAACCCGATCCTAAAACAACTATTACCGAGAACACAATGTTAACCCTTTGTACGGAGAAACTATTACCGAGAACACAATCTTAACCCTTTGTGTACAGAGAAACTGTTATTCAAATAACTATTACCAAGAACATAAACTTATCCGGAACACAATATTAACCCTTAAATTGTGTACGGAGAAACTATTACTCTAATAACTATTACCAAGAATATAAACTTACTGGGAACACAATCTTAACCCTTAAATTGTGTAGGGAGAAACTATTACTCTAATAACTATTACAAAGAACATAAACTTACTGGGAACACAATCTTAACCCTTAAATTGTGTACGGAAAAACTCTTACTCAAATAACTATTACCAAGAACATAAACTTACCGGAACACAATCTTAACCCTTAAATTGTGTACGGAAAAACTCTTACTCAAATAACTATTACCGCCCTTTGTGTAGGAGAAACTATCACTCAAATAATTGCTTCATCTTTTGTGTATGAATAAATATATATTCAAATAACTATTACAGGAAACATAAATTTGCTCAAATAATTTGTGTACACAAAAATAGTTACTCAAATAACTATTACCCAAGAACAAGATTGTGTGGAGAAGTATTAATCAAACAATTTGTGTTCAGAGAAATAGATACTCAAATATCTATTACCAAGAAAAATAATTTTAACCCTTTGTGTACCGAGAAATTATTACTCAAATGATTTGTGTATGGAGGAAAAACTACATAAATTACTATTATTAAAAACACAATCATGTGACCCTTTGTGTACAGGAAAAACTAGTACTCAAATAATTGTTATATTTTTCAATCTTGACCCTTCTCTTTGACCTCTTATGTAAGGAGAAACAACTAATTAAATAACTATTACCAAAAACATAATTATGACGAAGAGACTATTACTCAAATAATTATTATTATTACCAATGGTGACCCTTCCTTTGTGTACAGAGAAACTATTACCCAATTAATTATTTTTTATCATCTCTATACTCACCTCAAAAAACCTAATTTTGAAACTTGATCTTGATATTTTTGTGTATATAGAATCAGTTATTCAAATAATATGTATTTTGTTGATTAAAATATTTTGGCTTTTTCCTATCTACATTCACTTCCAAAATGTCAAGGTCTTGTGTACAAATAAACAACTACTCAAATAAATATTATTTGAAACACAATCCTTTCCGAAAACAAGGTCAAAAGACTATTACTCAAATTACTATTATGAAAATTCAATCCTAACACTTTATGAATGAAAAACTATTACTCAAATATTTTTTTCTCATCTCCTTACCCTTACAACTAATCCAATCATTGTTACACAAAAGCACAATCTTGATCTTTTGTGTTACCATTTGTATATAGAGAAATAATTGTTATTTTATTAATTAGAATATTTTATCATTTTTCCATATGTGCATTCACCTTTAGAAATTAGGTCCTAATATCTACCTTGTGAAACCCAATTCCTTTATGTACAAAAAATAATTATTCAAATTATTATTATGTTAATTGAAGATTATTGTTATTTTATTGATTAGCAAATTGAATTTATTTTGATTCACATCAGGATTTACAAGTTTGATTCTTGTTTTTCATATGTTTTAATTAAATATTATTGTTAGGGAGGGAGGGAGGGAGGGAATATATTAATGTAGCAACATGTATAAGTGAGAATGAATGGGAAGAAATAGATAAGAGTAATATAATAAATAAGGGAGAAAATAGTTTATTTTGTGATTACAATGTTTTATTTTAAAATTTTCATATTTTGATATTCAAATTTATATATACTAGACTAATTTATTTCAATTTTTTGTTTTAATGGGAGAGAAAATCATAGAAGAGAATGGCATTATTGATGTGTAATGTTATGATAATATTATATTATATATCAATATAGCAACATATATAAGTGAATAGAAATAAATGTGAGATAAAAATGAATGGAAGGAAAGAACTAGATAAGAATATTATAAATAGGTCAAAAAATGTAAGTACAAATATAGGAATAAAATGAAAGAAATCATTTATAAAAATATATAAGTTGACAAATAAATTTATAATTAGAATATATATTGATTATATTAGCTTAAAATTGTAGGTACAAAATAAATAGACATAAACGTCTTAAAAATTTAGATCATATAAGTTTTACTATTTCATAATAGATCACAAACCCGAAACATTGATAATAAATAAATCTTACAGAAAAAATAATTTGAATATACTATTAATAGCAAACTCCTACTTTAAATAACAAAATGATTTTAAAAAAATCCAATCTATTTTAAATTTTTAATTAAATAAAATTTTAATACCAACTCTTTTTTCTAATTGCACAAAAAAGAAATCATTACCCCTCCCTTCCCATCAAACTAACCAGCCAACCATCCTCACTATCAGTTCATAAGGTTAATTAGTTCATAAGATTAATTTGTACGTAATTTAATCTGACCGGAAACTTGTTCGAAGGGCCTTTATTTCCGATGAAGTTGCTCCCAAGTAACGACCCATACAAGCGGTCAACGAAAGCCTTTTCCCAATATTTATTAGGCTTTTTCTACGGCACAGATTCAATTGAGACTTGCTCTGGCGGTTTGTCTTGACGGCGGACATTTCAACGGTAAAGTTGTCATCTTTCCCTGACATTTCAACGGTACAGTTGTCATATTGGAACTATGAATGTTCCCCCAAAGAATTTAGGTAGTGGTTATGTGGGAATCAGGATACGCGTGCGCTTTCGAAGCTGGAACGTACATTTGGAATTCTCTTGTCAACCTTAAAATATGTATTCGGCCGCTTTTGACAGTGGTTGTTGGATTTTAAAAATTAAAAATGTTATTTAATTTTTTTTAATTTAATAATATTATATTGTAAAATAAATAATGAAAAAATTAATATTTTGATATTTTAAATATAATTTAAATTAATAAAATTAATTAAATCTGAAAAAATAATTTTATTAAATTTATTTAAGAATTGAACTTTAGTAAATTAAATTTTAATTAATTTATCTTTAATAATTTTACACAAATTAATATAAATTTGAAATTAATAAATTTAGGCTAAATAATTTGAGTTAAAAATTTAACCTTTATTTCTAATGTAATCCTCATTAAAGCATAATTCAAATTATAAGTTGCAAATGTAATTCTAGGTGAATTATAATTAAACCCTAACTTTGATTCTATTTAAACCCTAATCATAATTAAATTCTAATAGGTACTCTTAATCTTATTAAAAGTCTAACGCTAATGATAAAGCTTAGGATTAAAATTATAGCTAGAGTTTAAATAAGGTGAGGATCATGATTAGTATTACATTATGGTAAGGGTTATTAAAGAGGTTAGGGTTTAAATATAATTAGCATTCAATTAGGATTTGGATTAGTATTATATTATAATAAGGGTTATTAAAGGGGTTAGGGTTAAGATTAGGGTTCAATTAGTGTTCAGATTTAATTTGCATTCAACATCATGGTTAGAGTTCAAAAAAGGTTATGGTACAATTAAGATTATGGGGTGGGTTAGAATTCAATTAGAGTTAACTACTAGTAGGCTTGAATATGAGTTAGTCAGAGTTTAGAATTGAAATTGTCATTTAGTTGTTGATTGAAATATTTTATAATATATACTCATGGTGATGGCTATTGGAGGTGTATGTGAGGGTTCTAGCTAGGGCTCATGTCCTAGCCTTGTTTGTAGACCGGCTTGGTTGTTGCACATGTGGAGGGGTTGCTAAAGAGTGTTGGATAGAGCAGTTGGCAAGACACGGGTCCTCATTTATTTGTGTGTTGTGTTCGACAAGTTTTTTGGGGTGTTTTTTCATCAATGGCTAGGGTGGATTTTTTTGCATGTAGTCTAGTGGAGATGGGGGTTTCCTACAGGGGTGTTTCTTTAAGAGTTAGGTGCCTTGTTATTTGATAGTTATGTGTCCCTTCTGGTTTCTTCTATTTTTTGTGTAACTTTGAGTGCTAGGTATCATGCATGGAGAATATGGGACATGGCTATGGAATATAAAACTCCCCATTTAAGAATGTTGTTTTAGGGGGAATCGCAACCTATAACATTCGTGAGAATCCTATCTTTGGCTCATTTAGTGTTGGATTGGGTGAAACTTCCTCTCAAATGGAGGGTTTTTGACCTTCAAAGGTGAATGGGTGTCTTGCAAGGAGCAAGATTAGGCCTATTCTAGTGATCCATCTTGATTCAATGAAAGAAGATATTAGTCATCTATCTAACCATGCCTTGATTTGCAAATTTATGGGGTTAAGGGTATCTCTACCTTTCTTAGAGTCATGGGCTCGGTGTACATGGAATCCAGAGGGGGAAATGGAAGTGTTGTTGGCTACTAATGGATATTTCTTGGTAATTTTCCCATGCATGACTGATAGAAACATGGCTTTTGAAGATGGGCCTTATTTCTATAATCAAACTGGTCTCTTTATTAAACCATGGCACATAGGTTTCAAGCCTATTAAAGAGCTTCCATCAAGAGTTTTTGTATGGGTGTGGCTTCCATGGTGTTAGTCAACATATTCGCCTTTTATAAACTCTACCTCTTTGCCCCTAAAACCTATCTTATAATCAACAGTTGAGTGAATTGTGACAATTCCTCTCTAAATTTTCAAAGGTACAACTCCCTTATATGAATCTAATCTACTAAATAAATGGGTGTGCTTTTAACCAGAAAGCAAAAAAGGCTCTAACAATTACCCATCACTATGAAATAATTGTGAATAACAAACTAAAATATTCCCATCAAAGCTTCTACGTTTGTATAAAAGAAAATTCCACCACTGATATCCCACACAAAGACAAATTTATTCTACTTACAACACCAATGACATATATAACAAGTATACAGCATCACAAAGAATATCGTGACTAGTTTCACAAAAACAAAGCTCTACTCCAATAATCATGTGTTCACTCTAGAATATCCATTAATGAAGTATAGAAAAAGAAAATCAAATCCACAATTGAACAACAATTGCTCAAAATTTGAGTCTCACTCAATTATCAAAGTAATAAATGAAATTTTGAAAACCAACTGTCGATCCTTTGCATTGTATTTCATTTCCATATAAATAGTCTTTTTAACTACCCTCAAATAAAACCATTTAGATCTACCTTAGCATGTGTCTTTTAAATACAATAAATTAAAACTTTGAACATTTGGCATTTAAAATATAAAGGACAAACTAAAAATAGAAACAAGTTGCCACTTGTCATGGTGCTTTTTCTTCTCCTTCTTTCGCAGATGGCTCTTTAGCTGCTTGCTTCTCCTTGTACGCCTATAGAGAAGTTACAACGATACCAATAGCATCATGTTTAGGAAAAACCACATTTGTATTCCTAATGGCCCAGTATGTCAACTATTCTCTGATTTCTTTAGCTTTGGCAATGAATGTTTGACGATGATTGTTGTTCCACATCAATATAGCATCTATTTTAGCCAACTTCTTATACTCTTACAAAATACCGAAGGGTAAGTGTAATACCCCAAAAATGGGCAATAGGTTCATTAACCTCCTACATCTTCAAATTCGAACGAAATTGACACAAAAGTCCTAACCTAAGGCACATCTGCACATTATCAAATTCTAATTGATTTTATCTTAATTTTGCATCGAAGAATATTCCTAGCAATATTCTTATTTATCATAATTATTCTTAATTTAATAATTATTTGGTGATAAATCTTATTTATCCTAAAGTTTGATTAATTGAATATTCTGAAAATTTAATTAATTAGATTTAATACTGCCACTTGATTATTTTAATTAAATTTAATTCTATTTATTCCTAAATTGTATTATTTAATTTTGACAATAAATCAAAAATCTTATGACTAATTGATTAAATTCCTATTTAATTAATTAAAGTCAATTGTCAATATTTAATAATATAGTTTTAGAATAAAGTTTGATTTAATAATTGGTTAACCCATAAATCAATTATTTTATTTCTAAAATCAGTTAAGTTAAAAATAAATCACTTTATTTATTAAATTAATTTATAATTAAATCATGCACAATCAGAAAAGCAGACACCTAGAAATTAACAATCAATTTTAAAATTGAAACTCAACATTTGATGATGAGTTGAAATTTGATCTAAACTCTATTTTGAGTTAAACACTGCTTTTGCATGATTTTTGTGAGTTAATTATCTCTAATTTCTTGTTAACTCAAAAATCAACCTGAGTTTATCAAGAGTGATTTATGGCTTTTCTCTTGCATCCTCAAAGCCCTGAATTTCTATAAAAACAAGGCTCAGCTCTTCACAAAGGTCTGGCTGGCTAATAGACCTTGAAATTGCATCCTCACTCTGGCGAATTTGTGACTGAAGAATCAATCTTTTGCGAATCAAAGCTATTGTGAGATTTTCATTTATTATTTTGAGCATTCATAGTTTCATATCATAGTTTTCATATTCATCTATAGCATTCTTAGATCAAATTTGCATTCGATATCATTATCATTCATTTAGTTTAGTTTCAAATTAAGTTTCTCATATTATTGCATAGAAAATACAAAAATATAGAATAATCTGCATTCATATAGTCTTTCATTCTTTTGCATTCAAATCCTTCATTTAGGTGTTGCATTGTCACTAATCTCGATTTCAATCTGAGAACATCATACTCGCACCTACTAGAAGGCAGTAAATCACCTGGTTAGTATAGTTTCAATTACTTGCAGATTTCAGTTTTTGCTAACCTATAATGTTTTACTGAAGTGTTGTTTTTACAGCTAGGTACAAAATTCACACACACATTTTTGGCGCCCACCATGGGGCCCTAAAACGGGTTTCCCTTCTATTCTATCAATCTTCTATCATTTCTCTATCAAAACTCCCCTGTTGCTGCATGTTCTGGTGTTTTTGAAGCAGTTTTTGAGGTTAAGGGTTTCAAGTTTTTTTTTTATCTGGTATTCTCTGCAGGACATTATTTTTTATTTCTTTTTTGCCTACAAAAAAGAGAAAAAAAAATTAGCACTTTTTCTATCAAAATTGCGATTTTTAATTGTATGTCTGTACTTTCGTACATCTCTGTACAGATTCTCGCGCGAGATTTTTCATCGCACCACGCGAAGTTTTGTTGGTTTCAACACTTCCTCGCACGAGATTTTATCCTTTGTCACACGAGACCATACTTCCTCACGCAAGACCACATCCTGACTCACGCAAGATTTTGCTTCAGAGACAAAATCTACATATTCGTACTTTCATATTATTGATTTCTAACGCTCACTGTTTGCTGTTGATTTGTCTTGATTTTGTACTTTTGGATGTGTGCTAAATTCTGGATTGCAGAGCATTGGACCTAAGGTATTCTTCTCAAGCTGATAATATTTCGATTTGGATTAAAATAAACTCTCAAGTGTCAATCTTGTGTGACTTTTCTTGCTTTCATATCACAGACTTCATTTTGGGCTATAAAATGAACATAGATTTGCTTTCTGCATATTTGTTACACATAGTAAATAGGCCCTATGAACACTATTTGCGGATGATCTTGAGAGATTGAGCTTCTTTCACTTGTTCATGCATGCGAAGCTCTTCTTAATGAAGGATCCCCTTGTAGGTAGGGAAGGTACTGAGAGTGTCTCATGTTCTACTAGATTTGTGTGTCTTCAACTTTTGATTGATACATTCTCTCTCCGGAGAGGTTGATAGATCATAAGCAGTTGACATCATAGATCTTTGTGAGATAATCTTGGTCTTAGCGTGTCAGATTAATCTGTCCGCTTTGTTTTGGTTAAAAGTGAAAAGGCTAGAGGACTATGCTCTACTCCCTTTTGGGGTAGTATCAGAAACTCAAATCCTTGAATTTGGAACCAGTCCCCATGTGGTATCTTTTGCGAGTCACCTTTAGAGAGGGTTAACCGTGGTGGACATTCCCTTAATTGGGTCAACCACATGGACAGAACCTCAAGCGGTAATAGTCATTTTCATCATGGTAGCATCAGTCGCTATATAAATGTCCTTGTGGAGGAAATCTTCAAAGGTGTGGTCTCTTGTTGGGCTGTTAGATCTCCCTAGCAGCTCCTAATTGATTAATTTTTTGGATTGTGTCAAAACCCCGGTGCGCCTAGATTAGAGTTCACCCTCTTGAGATCACAAAAGTTACAGAGTCAGACCATTACTAAAAACCCTCGTGAGGCCAAAAAAATTTCATTTTCTAGGTATATGTGTGTTATTGAAAAACTTTTTGGAACATACACAAGTAGTATTTCTAGGGATTAGCATAATAAGTCACTATTGCTTGTTCATGCGCAAGGTTGCTTTTTCCCTTGTTCATTGTTTTTAGACGATTGCTTGCTTCCCTTGCTTGTTTTTCATGCTTGATATCTTCTTGGTTACTTGTGTATGCACCCAAAAATGGTCGCCTAGACTTTGGGCCCCATTTATTTGATTTATCAATCCTGAATCATTTTTATCAATGATCAATATTTTCAACATTATCAATTTCTTGATCAAATCCTAATTTCGATCATATATTGGATTTTTATCCTTGGGCTAACCATTTATCCTAAGTCTTTATTTGATTAAAAGGAATATTTCCTCCCCTTTTAATTAAATAAAAAGTCCTACTTTTCCTCTTATCCTAAGTTGCACAAATAAAACATTATTCTTATTTCACAAAAAGGAAAAAAGCACTTTTTGTCTCATATGGACATAAAGTCATCTCCTATTTTCCTATTGGAGGATACTTGTGCACATGGATTGCTCCTCTTTCAAGCTCCGCCGCTGATTAAGACTTTTTGCCTCTTAATCTCCATGGTCCATTTCACCTCATTTCTTATAAAAGGAGAGCTCTCTCCTTCATTTGCATATACCATGTTTTTATGCTAATGTTATGCTGCAGGTTTTAGGTGCATTTGGAGCTTTTGAAGATATTGAAGACTTGTTGCTTTCATCATTTAGTTGCATATTTGCTTTCTTAGTTGCATGATAATGGCATTCTTAGTATAGATTTCCTTTTATGCAATAGATTTAGCTCACATAGTCTAAATAGGAGGCATTGTAATCCATTGCTATTTCCTTTCATAGATTAGTTGCATTGTACTTTCCTTTCATAGATTAGATTGCATCCTCATTTTAGTTGCATTGCATTACATCTTCATAGTGATTCTTGGAGATATTGGCATTGTTGCCCTTGTCCTCACTTGAATCTCTCATTGTGTGGTTGACTAGCAAGGTCACAAGCTTTTAGCTCTAGCTGAGAGCAAACACATCATAGTCCCTTGCAACTCCATGCATAGAGAGCTATGAGCCGCTTTGTGAGGCCTCATTCTTGAGCAACCTTGCATGTAATGGTTCATAGAAGTGCACCATTTTAGTGTGTACATTTCTGGCGCCCACTGTGGGGTAGTCACCTTTTGATTTGAAGCACCTCTTTGACAGTGTTGGTAAAGCCCCTTCTTATATCTTTTCATTTCTCTTTGGACAATAGATAACTTTGATTATCCTAGTTTGGTGTTGACATTTTGTGAGGTCATCCTATTACCAAGGGTCTTCTATTTTCAGTCTTCCTTGGTCAGTCCAGATCTTAGATCCTAGGTGTTGTCATGTTGCTCAATATCTCAATGAACGTTATGGTATCAATTGCACAAGATGGCTCTTAGTCTGCTTCTTTCTTCTCCATTTCCCATGTTCTTCTAAAGTCTTCTATTCCCATGGGAAATTCTTCTTCTTCTTCTTGATTCTTTTCCTCTTGCTATCTAGTCTACCTTCTTCTATTCATCTATTCATTTCTTCCATGCTTGATTTCTCCTTTTTTGGAACCATGAATCTTGACTATCTAGTTTTGGACCCTTTATTAAGAATAGATGCTCTTGAGCTCATTGACATATTCGAAAAGTGTTGTTCCTCCAAAATTCTCATGAGTGATGAATTTATAGCAAAAATAAAAGAAAAATCGATTAAATCGGATGCCTTTGCTAGAATCGTACTCATGATCTCATCCAAATATTCTTCATCTTCTAATCATTCCACACATTCTAAATCTTATCATGATTCTTCTAAACATCATTTGAATTCCTCATCTTCCAAGTCTTATCATGATTCTTCTAAACACTATTCACATTCTTCATCTTCCAAATCTTATCATGACTCTTCTAAACATTATTTGAATTCCTCATTATCCAAGTCTTCTTCTTTCACTAAGTCTTCAATTTCCTCTTCTTCACGATCTCATTCTTCTTCTACTTCTCCTAAGAGTCTTACTTCTCTTCAGAAGACATACCATAAAGAGCAACATGATAGTCCTTGTGATGTCTCTTCCACAAAGAGTGACACACCTACCTTTGATGACTATGATGACTATGATGACTATGATGATGGACAATGTAGCAATACTTATGGCAACTCTATTCCTAAGAGTCCTCCTCGTCATGTGCTTAGGCTTACTAAAGGGTCATCCTATTGGATAGATTGTGATGGCGATCCATATGATTCTGATTTTGAGAGAAATTATGATATTTGTTGTGAACAATATGATACATCTACTTCTATTGAGGAAGAGAAAGCTTTCCGTGCTGATTATAAACAAAGATACTATGAGCATGTCTTGTCTAAAAACTCTCATGCTGAAAATAAAGATTACACTCTCCAGCAAGATCATGTTAATGCTGAACCTTTGTCTTGTGATGGTCCCCTTCCATCCTCTACTTCCTCCAATATCCACACATCTCCTAAAGCTGCCAAGTCTTCTAAATCTTTCACAAAGCCTTCAAGGAGCCTTAAGAGCACAAATCCTTCATCCAACAAAGTTCCTAATGCTTTCCATGTGGTTCCCTATAGTTATCCTCAAGGGCCACCTCTTAAAGATACTCAAGATAACCTTCACTTGGCTGTAAATACTTTCAATAATGTCGAACCTAAAGAGCCTAAGCCTTCATCCGCTATAATGCCTATTTCAGCTAGTCCTTCACCACCTCTTCCAAAGTCTTCCATACAATCCCAACATGCTTCCTTGTCCTTAGAAGTGGCTCCATGTCAAGAGGACTCTAAAAATGATAAAGAAAAGAACATAAAAAAAGATCAAGATCAAGAACCCTCCATGTCATCCAATCCTTTTCATGATGTCTCTGATCTACTTCATGGTTCTTTTGATCCTCTACGCTCTTTCGCATTCATTCCACCATCTCCTAAGCAAGATCAAGCTACTACTTACACTATTGAGCTTATTGACAATCAAAATAACCTTACTACGCTTGCGCTTTCTAAAGATGATACTTCCATTAAGGTTATTAAAAATGGTGTTGTTACTTCCAATGTTGAGCCTATTGAAAATCTAGAAAAAGTTGATACGCTTATGCTACCCAACAATCATTGTCAAGATCAAAGTCTTCCATCTTCTTGTTCTACCATTCCATGTTCATTTCCGCTTTCTACTCTTCCTAAGTCTTTGCAAGCTCTGAACAATCCTATCAAAGAAGTTGCTCCTATTCAAGATGTTTATGATCCTATTGTAAATCCTAATGCTCACTCTAAAGATCCTGATGTCCTTGGTTGTCATATAGATGCTAATGAACTTATTGATTATCCTTTTGCATCTTCCACTTCCATCCTTGGACCTCCTCCACCAATACTAAGGGCTTCACGTCTTCCTTCCATTTTGGGTCCTTATGTCCCTTCACTTTCCCCTCCTAATTCTTCTAATTCGTCATCCATTTTGGGTCCTTACGTCCCTCCATCTCCTATCTTTCCTCAAGATCAACATAGGTACATACCCTTGAATCCTTTTCATCCACCCACCCATCTAAACCCATCGTATCGTCCTTCTTCTTCCACAAGTCCCAAGTCTTTTGGAAGTAACTTGAATGTTCAATACAAGAAAAAGAAGCAATACAAGAACCCATCAAAAAAAGAAGATCACCATGTCCCCTCTAATCGACATGGATATATAAAGTCAAAAGAGATATCTAAGAAGAAAACTACAAGACAAGTATGGGTTCCAAAACCCATCATTGAAGATATTCTCTCTAAATTATCAAAAGGAAATGAAAAGCCTAAGACTATATGGATTCCAAAATCTCTCTTGAAAGAGTCTCATGTTGAACAAAAAGTGAAATTGACATTCAAGCTTCCAAAGACTTCCACTTCATCTTCTTCCAAAAACATTCTTTCATTCCATGCGCCTAAACCACAACCTCTGCTAAACATTTTCCATATTCCTTCTCGTATTCCTCCATTCACATTTGAGAATTATAACAAGCACACCAATCCTCTCTTCGAGGAGTCAGATAGCAATAATGAACCAGAATATGGTTCGCACTTGGACTAGAATATGGTTCATGTTTCCTCCATCCTCTCGCCACCCTTCAAGGTGTGTATTGACGTTGATCTTACCTTTCTTTCCATCTACCTTTTCACAATCCTTCCATTCATTATCCTTCTACCTTCTATCATTTTTTTCCTTATTTGCCTATTCCTCATGCATTTTCCTTTCCCTATCAACATCTTTGAGAATATCATTTTGAATCCTTGACATATTATGGTTTATCCATTCAAGGAGCATTATCTAAAAAGCTTGCCTTCTTCCAAGAAAATTCAAAAAAATAGAAAAAATTTTTAAAAAGAAAGAAAAAAAAATAAAATTGAAAATGTGCCATGGTGAAAACCTGAAAACAAGCGCCTTGGTAGCAAAAGTAAAGAGAAATAAATTCATCCTATGGTGAAAACCACTCCCTTGTGGCGCCTTGGGTAAGTACCGTGATGAAAACCTGGCAATTAGGCATCATGCGTAATTCTTCTACATATTTCATCCATTCCATCTTCTCTCTTTGATCTTGACAATGTTGATCTATACACGAACATTTGGCTATTTTGTGAGCTATCTTATGATGATCTTGCTTTCATTCCATTCATGTTTAACCTTCATATTCATTTTCCTTCATTCATTCTAGCCTTTCGCTATCCTTTTCCCCTCTGGTTCTGATCTAATAAAAAAAAAAAGAAGTAAAACACGATGCTATGAAGCCTCTTGACATGTCTACTCCTTTGGACTACATCCTTCCTTCTTTTGCAATGTGCTTTTGTGACTTATCCTATGCTAGCCTCGCATTGCTTGTCCAAATGCGCTTTACATGACAACAATTTTTCCCTAGCTTGGGTACTCTTGAGGAGTTTGACCTTGAGGATTTCTTCCCTTCACTCTCCTTCATTCTCATGTCTTCCATCTCATTCACCAGCTTACTCATCCATCTTGTCCCTCACCTTGCTTGACATTGGGACTGCATGATGTGATCTTGCTCAAGAGTTTGATGCCCGTTCTGTCTGGGGGCATCCTTTGTACATATCTTATTGATCCTGAAAAAATACCAAAAAAAATTTGATATATGATGCTAAAAAAATCCTAAAAAGCATAAAAAGTCCTGAAAAAATACAAAAAAATAAAAAATGCAAAAAATTCAAAAAAATAGAAAAAGTGCCTTGGTGAAAACCTAGCAATGGGCACCTTGGTAGCAAAAAATCCAAAAAATGAAAAAATAAAAAAAGATTCCAAGTGGTGAAAACTTGAAAACAGGCGCTACTTGAGGCCTTTGCACTCCTATTTCTTAGCATGCGTCCTTGACACTGAACCTTTCTCCATCATGTCTTAACCTTATTTGGCTTAGTCTGGAATTGGTCTTTACCTTTGTCTAGGGGGCATAACTATTCGCATTGGTCCTTTAGGTGCGTTTGTCTCTTGGGGCATTTCACAAATAGGTATTTTTCAACACCACCCCAAACAGGTGTTTTTCAACACCACCCCAAACAGTGTTTTTCAACACTACCCTTGCGTCGAGTGTTTCTTAACACTTATCAGGTGTCTTACCCAACAGTCTCGTATGATGTGATATTTCTCACTAAGTAGATATGATACTCAGAATTTGACTCTATGACCAACACACACGCACTTAAACAATCAACTCGCTGACGATATGATGACTTTATTTTTTCTTTGTGTGCTGTCTATGAGGATTTCTTTGATGAGTGGTCTCTCCCTGAGAAGTTTTCGATGATGCATAGCTAGAAGACTGAGGGAATGAGAACATGTTTTCTTTCTTTATCTGCTTGTGGGTATATTTTGTTGATCTTAACTGTCATGAGCATTTATGCTGGTCTTACTTGACCCTATGGATTGACAAGGTATTACCCTTGACTGTTATGCGAGTGCATGCTTTTAGCTATCCTGACTTTCATGTGTCTTGATACAAGCATACTCTCGCCATATCAAACTTAGGTGATCTCACTGCATTAGTCATCTTGACCTATATGTCTTTGATGCCTAGGTGGGATTCCCACATTTCTATCTGATAAAGATCATATTCATATCCACATAGTTATGCTAGTGTGCATTGTATGATCTTACGACGCTACCAATAACACTCGATGATGATAATTAGATATCTATAAGCGTTGTGACCTTGCAAGTCAACCACTTTCATAGTAGCTTACATTTTTAGGGTCATGATAGTCTAGTTTTTGCACCTTGCATATGGAGAGAGCTCTCCTTTTTTCATCTTACGTGGACCTGTTGGTCAACTGTGCTCATTTTCTGATTCTTCTTGATCATATCTTTCATTTCTGATCTTTCATATCACATCATTTTCTATCTATTTTCAGACTCGAAATCGAAATCCGAGTCGTGTTTCCAAATTTTCCCTTTCTTCTGAGTAGTTGACTAACTTTTTGAGGCATAATCCAATTTTCGATGGACTTTCTTCCTTCCATGTCTCTCAATTTTCTAGTCTTTCATTCGCCCTATCTCTTTTCTTCTAGCTCATCGCTGGGGCATGTTTCATTGCCTAATGGTTATCCTATTATCATTTATCTTCGATTGTGATTTCATTCTGATTTGATCATCTTTTATTGATTTGCTATTCTCCTTTATCTGATTTTGATTTCGATTCCGAGAGGGCAGTACCTATGGGATTCTCATCCCTGATTCTGTTGATTTTCCTGATTCAGACATCTTTTGTGAGCTTTTGCTCAAATTTGAGATTCTTATCTCTTACTTTGAATATGATCCCGAATCGACCTCATGTTCAAAGGCCTTTGTTTATGCTTTGTCCGGATGTGATCCCGAATCGACCTCACATCTAAGTTGTTTTGTGATCCCAGATCGATCTCACATTTCAACTTCATTCTTTGACTACATGTGTTCCCAAATTGATCACACATTAGTCAAAGAGGGGCAAATGTATGCACCCAAAAATGGTCACCTAGACTTTGGGCCCCATTTATTTGATTTATCAATCCTGAATCATTTTTATCAATGATCAATATTTTCAACATTATCAATTTCTTGATCAAATCCTAATTTCGATCATATATTGGATTTTTATCTTTGGGCTAACCATTTGTCCTAAGTCTTTATTTGATTAAAAGGAATATTTCCTCCCCTTTTAATTAAATAAAAAGTCCCACTTTTCCTCTTATCCTAAGTTGCACAAATAAAATATTATTCTTATTTCACAAAAAGGAAAAAAGCACTTTTTGTCTCATATGGACATAAAGTCATCTCCTATTTTCCTATTGGAGGATACTTGTGCACATGGATTGCTCCTCTTTCAAGCTCCGCCGCTGATTAAGACTTTTTTCCTCTTAATCTCCATGGTCCATTTCACCTCATTTCTTATAAAAGGAGAGCTCTCTCCTTCATTTGCATATACCATGTTTTTATGCTAATGTTATGCTGCAGGTTTTAGGTGCATTTGGAGCTTTTGAGGATATTGAAGACTTGTTGCTTTCATCATTTAGTTGCATATTTGCTTTCTTAGTTGCATGATAATGGCATTCTTAGTATAGATTTCCTTTTATGCAATAGATTTAGCTCACATAGTCTAAATAGGAGGCATTGTAATCCATTGCTATTTCCTTTCATAGATTAGTTGCATTGTACTTTCCTTTCATAGCTTAGATTGCATCCTCATTTTAGTTGCATTGCATTACATCTTCATAGTGATTCTTGGAGATATTGGCATTGTTGCCCTTGTCCTCACTTGAATCTCTCATTGTGTGGTTGACTAGCAAGGTCACAAGCTTGTAGCTCTAGCTGAGAGCAAACACATCATAGTCCCTTGCAACTCCATGCATAGAGAGCTATGAGCCGCTTTGTGAGGCCTCATTCTTGAGCAACCTTGCATGTAATGGTTCATAGAAGTGCACCATTTTAGTGTGTACAACTTGAAATGAACTGCTACATGGATCTTCAAAATTTGCATAACAACCTGATATTGAAACACTCAAAAATTGCAAAAACTGAGCAGAAATCCTTTTCTGGTGTGAGAACTGAATATTCTATCAGAGAATAGCCAATGCTATGCCTTGAAGTCTATGTCTCAAAATTTGTGCCTCAAAAACTATGCAAAACTATCAAACTATGTCCTTTTATCATGCGAGATTTTAGTTTCTGAGCATTATTTCGCGCGAGATAGCACATTCTCGCGCGTAGCCTAGTACTTCCTCACGCGAAATAGCATTCTCTCATGTGAACATGTCCTGAAATTTGCAAAACAAAGAGCTTATTACTGCCATTTGGTCAACTTTCTGTAAGATCTGATTTTTGTCTAGGGTCTGTATGCCTATTTTCTTGTTGCACACTGTCCGAAACTGCATGTCTAGAGTTGAGAAACAAATCCTGGAATCTGTCAAACAAATCATTATGTCAAAAATATAGCAAAGCTTATAAAAAATCCATTCATTTTCCTAAAGTGGTCTCTTGAGTCTGATTTAGCCTTCTGATTTATCGATTTGAATCTTTTTCATCTTGTGTCAAAACCTTGTCAAAATTATCTTCAAATTCAATCTTTTTACTAAACAGCTAAGTGTTGTGAGCTTGTGCCCACCATCTGTTGGGCATCTACCCACACTACTGTGGCACAGTATCCTTCATTGACATCCAATCTAATCTTTAATCACTTCAATCTTGACAAGGTTGCGTCATTTGATCTTCTTGAATCAATTCATTCTTCAATTGTCTTCATCTTATTCTTTTGTTTCACCCAAGGTTAATGGTGGAAACTAGAGCTTCCTCACACAAGAAATATAGAGAAGCACTCAATACTATCCCTTTGACTACTCACAAGGGTCCAACTCTTGAGCAACTCTATAATTTTGGTCTTTACGAAGACGACAGTCTTGGCAACTTTCAATTGAAAACTGGTTACATACCCCCTCCATCAACTCACGGAGGTAGTCAATAAACCCCTCCTCAATCTATCCCAGGGAGTCCTAAGACTCCTAACTGTGTGTGTGAAAATTGTACCTGATCTGTAGACACAACACTTCAGTAAAACATTAGAGGTTAGCAAAAATCAAAATCATGCAAAATTGAAATCTAATTTAACCAAGCGATTTACTGCCTTCTAGTAGGTGCGAGATTAATGTTCTCAGATTGTTATCGAGATCAGTGACCTAGACGACACCTAAACAAAAGATTTGAATGCAATTGATCTAGATATGAATTGAATGCAATTAATCTATATTTTTGAATTTTCTATGCAATAAGAATGATAAAAACTGATATGAATCTATGCTAATATGGAAATTGATATGCTAAAATGATCTAACAATGATATGAAAAAGAATCTAAATGAATGTAAAAAAAATAAATTGATCTCACAATAGCCTTGATTAGCAATAAGCTTTGATTCTCCCAATTCCAATTCTCCAACGTGATTGTGCAAAAATATGAGATGCTTGGATGCCAATTTGAGAGATGAATTATGAAGAGCTGAGCCTTGTTTTTATAGAAATCCAAGGCTTTGGAGGTTGTGAAAGAAAGTCATAAATCACTCAAATAACTCAGGTTGATTTTTGAGTTATTTTTAAATAACAGATAATTAAGTCACAAAAATCATGCAAAAGCACAGTTCAACTCGAATTAGAAGTTTAGATCTACTTTAAAACTCAAAAAGATGTTGAGTTTCAAAAAGTTAACAACTTGCATTGATTTTCCAATTTTGAGTTTAACTAGTCCTTGAATATGCACATGGATAATTTATGATTTAATAAATAAATAAAGTGATTTATGCTCAACTTAACTAATTTTTGAAATAAAATAATTAATTTATGGGTTAATTAACTATTTTATCAAACTTTTATTAACAACTATATTATTAAATAATGACAACTTGCTTTAATTAATTAAATAAGAATTTAATCAATTATTCATAGGATATTGGATTTATTGTCAAAATTAAATAATATAATTAATAATAGATAGAATTAAATTTAATTACATAATTAAGTGGCAAGATATTAAATCTAATTAATTAAATATGAAAATATTCAATTAATCAAACTTAGGATAAATGTGATTTATCGCCAAATAATCATTAAATTAAAGATAATTAAGATAATTAGGAATATTGCTAGGAATATTCCCCGATGCATAATGTAAGATAATCAATTATGATTCGATGATGTTTAGATGTGCCTTAGATTAGGACTTTGATGTCGATTTCATTCGAATTGAAGATGTAGGAGATTAATGAATTTATAGCCCATTTTTGGGGTATTACACTAACATGTCTCATGGAGGTACACATCACGGGTCTCAAGAAAATCACTCTCAACATGGTATGGATCAAGAACCTACACCTTCTGAAATTGCTAGATATCAAAACAATGATGACTTCAAGAGAATGATGAGGCATTTCTTGAAAGAAGATAGAGAGGCATACTTTCTAGAGTTAACTCATCAAGGAGCTAAACTTCCTCCCAACTTTAATGTTGAAGATATCATTACGCATGAGGAAGAAACTCCAATCACTGCTATGATGAAATAGATGCATGCCATGCAAGTCAAACTTAACAAAATTGAAAAAGAAAAGGAACCTAAGGAGTTCTCCATGGAAGCTCTATGCCCTTTTCCATTCAATAAAGACTTGTACATGCCACCATTCCCTAAAAGAGTGGAAATGCCTAAACATGATAAGTATGATGGAAACTCTTATCCTCCAGATCATGTCAAAGAATTTTGTACTCAATCTATGGAGTTCATGCATGAACCAACTTACTTAATGCATCTTTTTCCTCAATCTTTGGGAGGGTCAGCCATTCATTGGTTCTCAAAAATGCCTCCAACTATCAAAACTTTTGAGGAGTTAATCAAACTATTCTATCAGCAATACTCCTACAATATTCAACATCCAGTCACCATGATCGACATCTACAATCTGAAACAATATCCAGGTGAACCATGTAGAAGTTGAGAAATCCAACTTCACAGAACGCCAAGAACACCTGCATGCAAATAACTTCTTGCTAAAAGGAAACCAAGAAGACAAAAAGCAAGGGTTTGGAAAATCTCATCGGTGTGAGAGAGAAATTCTATTCCAAGATAATGAAAAATAATTACAAGAGTTCAACCTATAAGGTGAACAAAACCCTAAACTAGAAAAGCTAGGTTGCACATTATAATTAATAAAGATATTAATTATAATGCACCTAAGAGATAGCTTAAGTAAAAAAGAGTAATGAAACTAACTGATTACTCTAACACCCCCCCATAAGCAAAGCTCAGGAGGTAAGCTAACCTAACACAGCTATGAAAGTAGGAAATGGGTCCTGGCAACAAGGCCTGATTAGGTACCCAATACAAGAAAATCTCTGTAAACTGGAGACAAAGGAGACAACCTAGTGGGAAAAACTCCTCTCCAAAAAGAGATAAAAGCAAGCAAAAGACAAAAAATGACTTCAAGAGACTCTCTCAAAGCCATAAGTACAATGTGTGCTGCCAACCCCCCCACCCCGTGAGAGAGGGTCAAGGGTCCAAAGCCCCCCCAAAATGAAAGAACCCCTAGATCAATGAACAAACCACCATGACACCAGTACAAAGGAGTGAAAGTAGTGAGCACTGAAAAGGTAACCTTGAAAGGTGAGGTGTTACTGGAAGGCCGAGTTGATGCTCAAAGGAGTAGACATGAGGATCCTAAAAGGGAATCCCCAATGTAGGTGGTAAGACAGGTGTGCAGACACTGTCAGGAGAGAGGAGATGAGTGTCCTTTGTAGAATCCTCAACAACTGCACCTGGTGGCTCAATGAATGGAGTTGGAGGATCTGGCAGTGCTGAAGAAGAGTCTTGCTGAAGAGAAGAAACCCCAACAAGATGAGGTGAGGCAGTCACAAAAGTGGTCTCAGGAACAACACAGAGGTTCAAGTGACCTGACTGTCCCACATGATGCTCTCGCGTAAGAGGAGAGTTGTGCTCCGATGATGGAGATGGTGGACCAAAGTGTGAGAAGGTGTAGAGATGGGTGGAATGATCAACAATCCTTGTAGCAATGATGCCATATGTCACACTATCCCGAGTGAAGACTAAATCTGGCGTGAACTCAACTGTCTTCCCTGACCCACTGAGTGTAATCTGATAAATCAAGAAGAGGTTTGCAAACAGAGATGGAACATACAATACATCATTGAATGTGCCATCTTGAATGCGTACAGAACCTTTTCCGCAGACTGGCATAACAGTGTTATTCCCTATGAGAATGTGAGGAATAGGAGCAGCCTCAATAGAAGAGAAGATCTCTAGAGAAGATTCCATATGGTGAGAAGCATCAGAATCCAATATCCAAGGGACTTGTGAAGGGGATGCAACGGAAGCCCATAATGCATGACCCTATCCAAAATCCTATCTAGATGTCGAAGATGAGGCAGAAGACTGAAAAGCAGACCCTTGTGAGGTGGAAGAGGATGGAGAGGAAATAGTGCTCTTCTAAAGGAGAGCTTGCAAATTTGCAATATGTTTCTCATAGCCATCAAATCTCTTCTAAAAATAATGTGACTCATCATGAGGCCCCTTCTGACAATAGGAACATGTAGGGCTCTCAGTCTTCTATTTCTCCTTCTTAGAAGAGGATGGTGGGCCAGTAGAGTGTTGAGAAGAGGAATCAGATGTCTGCTTCAGCTTCTGCTTCTATGTATCCTGAGGTGTCTTGGCAAGCAATGCCTGTGACTGTGAACCTGTAAGTGAGTCCATCTGATTGAGCTTGGACTGCTCACGAGTCAACCTGTCATAGAAGGTCTCAAAAGAGGGCATAACATGTCATGCACCTAGTGCATCCATAGTGGAGTAGAAGGTAGAAGTGAAAATCTAATAAGGGTCATGAAGCTTTGAGAGTATCAGAAAGATACACTCATCATTTAACTTCATCTTTCCAGCAACCTATAAAATAGAATGAAGAGACTTGAACTTCATCAAGAAGTCCTCAATGCTAGTGAATGATTCAAGTACCAAGGAGGTGAACTCTGCATCTATTTGTAGAACCCTGAACTAATTCATTGTGCCAAACAAGGTGGAAAACTTGTCCCACATAGCCCTGGGTGTGGTCAAACTATCTAGGTGGAACAACAACCCATCTGAAATGTTCATTGCAATGAGGCCAATTGCCTCATCCATCATGTTTCTCTGCATAAGAGCCTCATAAGGCCTCTGTAGAACTAGCTGAGCTGCATCAAGGCATGACCATAGCCCTTTTTCCATAAGCAATCTGGTCATCTGTCCTTTCCAAGTGTGATAGTTATGAGGTGTAAGGTGGGCAACAGAAGAGTCTTCCATTGAGAGAAAGAAGATAGAAGTAGAAGGGTCTTTCTGAAGTAAAGTACAGAAAGTAAAGAGCACCCCCCCACAAAGTATAATGTTATCCCCCATACACAACAAAGTACTATGAAAGCACAAGAAATGAGAAAAAAACCTAAGTTCCAGAAGCAAAATAGGAGCACAAAAGAAGGTGCATCTTTGACTACAAAAACTAGTAGTCAAATGGAGAAATCAGGAAGTGAAACCTACACAAGAGCGACGGACTTGGAAAGACCTTTCCGATGATATATCATATGTCAAATTTTGAGTCCGTATGAGCCTTGTAGGACCAAAAATGCCCATGTACCCCCAAAATGCAAGCTCCCTGGAAAAAACCAGTCCTGGGAAAAAAAATTGACGGTCGTCTGCATGTCACGAGCCCATCGATGAAATCATCATGACCAGGGCTGATATCATCACTGGAAAAAAAAAAAAATTACCCAAAAAAATCAAAATTTGGCCTGAAATTGTGAAAAAGCACCAGAAAAATCTGTCGAAAAAGTTTTCTGGCAGGTGACATCACCTTCTATGCCAGGTGGAGGAGGAGGCGACTGGTGGCCGATGCGGCGATGGCCAGTGGGTGGCACTGAGGCTGGGCAGGGGTGGCACTGGGGTGGTGTGGCGATGGCGCACTAGCTGCACCCTAAAAAACACTAAAAATTGCATTAATTTTGAGATTTTTTAAATTTTTTTCTTGTTTTTCATGTCGTACGGCCCAAATAGGCTATAAAATTCACCCAGAAGCCCCAGAGGCTAAATGGGTCAAGTTTTATATGGAAATAGGGGTTTTTGGGCCTTCTGAATGTAACCGTGAGGTCAGTTTTTGCCCAAAGTGCTCCAAAAAAAAGAGACCCCCCAAATCCAATAAAAAACAATAAAGAAAAGACCAAAGGAGCTGTGGCTTTCATCTTCGAATCATGGCTCCAAAAGCTCAGACCAGGCAGCAACAGGAAAGCTTTGATATCATGTAGAAGTTGAGAAATCCAACTTCACAGAATGCTAAGAACCCCTGCATGCAAATAACCTGTTGCTGAAAGGAAACCAAGAAGACAAAAAGCAAGGTTTGGAAAATCTCAGCGATGTGAGAGAGAAATTCTATTCCAAGATAATGAAAAATAATTACAAGAGTTCAACCTATAAGGTGAACAAAACCCTAAACTAGAAAAGCTAGGTTGCACATTATAATTAATAAAGATATTAATTATAATGTACCTAAGAGATAGCTTAAGTAAAAAAGAGTAATGAAACTAACTGATTACTCTAACAAACCATTCCTGACATTTCTAAAGAGATGGGAGGAAGAAATTTTCTCTATATGCTAGACCAATTCCAGAAATTGAGAAGCTGGAAATCTTCATCAACAGTCTTGTTCCAGAACTCAACTACCACTTGCAAATGCAAAATCATATATCCTTTGATAAGATGGTAGAAAATGCAATCAAAATTGAGAAAGTACTTGTGCAAAAAGAAGACATATCACTTCAAAAGGACAAGTATGAATCTGGATCTAGTTCTAAAGACAAGAACCAAAATTGGAACAAGAATAAAGGTGTTGTCACATATGGCGTTGTTGATAATATATGTGCCCCATCTAAGGCACCCGCTTTCAATCTCACTGTTGGCACCCAAGCCATCAAAGCTGCTGAAGCTAAAACATCTGAATCTAACAAAAAATCATCAGATTATAGACCTTGGGCTACAGATCCTAATCGCAAATTCACTCCTCCTGGAGAGTCCTTGGAATCTGCCATGAAAACTCTATTAGCAAACAAAATCATCTACTTGCCTGAGATGAAAGTCTTTGATCCTGAACCTAAATCGAAATGGTGGAGGGAGAATGACTTTTGTGAATTCCATCACAATAAGGGTCATAAGACTAATAACTGTATCCACTTGAAGCACATCATACAAGACAAAATTGATAAGGGAGACATCACAATTGACAATTATAAGAGCAATAATGATCATACAGCATTCACAGAACCATTTCCTAAACATGGTAAAGAAGATTCTTCTTCTCAACCTAATATGGGTGCTAAAGTCAATTATACCTACTCTGGAAACAATGTTGTCATCAATATGGTTGAACCATGCCTATCTGAGCATTGCAATGTCATCACAATTGTAAGAAAAGATAGAGAAAATCAATCAGCTAATGCAATTACTCGATCACAAGCTCAGGCACACCTACAAGGACAAATACCAGATTCATCCAATGTCCCTAAGGTGCCTTTCAATCTTTCATCTGCTTCTAAACAAAAGGCTACATCTAAATCTTCAAATCCTAAAGACACGAGGCCTACTTCATATAGTATTGTTCAACAACTCCAGCACACAAATGCAAAAATCTCCATGTTTGAGTTGCTTCGGATATCTCCAGCTCATAGAGCCATTCTAGACAAAGCTCTGCTCAGATCCAATGTTCCTGACAACCTTGATTTAGACAGATTCCAGACTATGGTTGGTCATCTTACATCTCTGTAGTATATCTCCTTTTCAGAGGAAGATGATAACTCCTTGAGTCATCCGCATAACCAGCCCTTGCATATTGAAGTCTTGATCTAAAACTGTCATGTCAAACATGTGTTGATAGATGGGGGCGCTGGTCTAAACATTTTTTCTTTCAGCTTGATTACAAAATTGGGATTTTCAGAAATGACCATTAATCCTAGAAAGAAGATAACTATCAAAGCATATGATGAGCAAGAAAGATCTTCCAAAGGAACAATTGTCTTACCTATCAGAGCAGGTCCTGTCATTAGAGATACTATATGTCAAGTTCTTGATCTACCTTTGGCTTACAACATCCTTCTAGGGAGACCCTGGATACATGAAATGAAAGCTATTCCTTCTACGTACCATCAATGTTTAAAATTTCCTTATGAAGGAATATAGGTGACGATCCCAGCTGATCTATATACAACTTGCAATACATTGGAAGAGAGTGTTGATAAACTTGTTCCTAATAATAGGGAATCTTCCACTAAGCAGCTAGACATTGCTTCAACATCCAAGATGGAAGACATTGCTAAAGAGGTTAAAATCAAAGAAAATGGTATGGGAGAATATATATAGAGCCAGTCTTATATTTGACGTCTCTCCCTATCTCTCTTAAGTCTTATGGACAAATGCTAAAACAGTCTAAAAAGGAGTCTAAAGAACCTCTAGAATCATATAAAGGAAATTTTGTTGCAGAACAAGTATCTAAACAAGAGTTTGAAGAAGATGAAGCTATGCTTGCATGGCTATACAAAGAAGAACCTAAATCTCAAGTTGTTCAAAAATGTGATGCTAAAATACCAAATATCCCTTCTAAGTCATATGGCCCAGGAGACAAACTGATCACAAAAATGGGATATACTGGAAAAGGACCTCTAGGACTACAGGGTAAAGGTCTTCTATCACCTCTTGACCATCGTGGCTGAGCAAACAAGAATACAACAGGTCTAGGATATAAGAAGAAGCCTTTCTGTCTTAACAAGAACTCCTCACATGTCTTAGAACAGATTGAGCCATCCACAGCAAATCAACTAAAGGGAGAAACAAAAAAATAATCTGATAGTGATGATTCAGACACCACTAAAGATCTCATTCCCTATGAGTGTTTTCCTAAAGAAGTAAAAGACCTCCTTGAAGCTGAAGATGATCCAATAAAAAGAATTAATGTAGTAGAAACACAAGAACCTACTATAGAGCAAGAGATAGTTGCAACACAAGAACTAGCTAATCTCGAAGACAATCAAATAGACAAAGAGGAAGGTGGTAGTTATTCTGATACAGATTCCCATGAGTATGAATTCAAATTAGAATCTGAGGGTAACCCTTCTTGGGGTATTCGTCCTGACTTTACTCATGTTCTTAAATTTCTTAGAGGCATAGATGAGGAATCCAATGACTATGAATGGGGAGCCATTCCAGAGGAAGATGAGCTTATTACAGAGAAACATGTTGATGTTATTCACTAATATGCACCTAAACCCAACATAATTCTAGAGAGAAATGATGAACTTATCAAGTCTGATCCACCTATGGCTGAAGTGGACTTCCATAATAACATTGAGCCTATTCATGAATTGAATGGCTTAAGTTGTAATATCACCTTTGAACTCGAGCATCAGGTTAGGACCAATGATGATAGACCCATATCTATAAACACTATTTCTCAATCTTTCACCACATTGACTATCCAAAATCCTGAACTTCTTAACCAAACCTCTACAAATATGAACCAATGTATTTATACCTTTCCCAATGACTATGCCATTGCTTGCTACCTCAATGCAGTTGAACCTATGAGGACTTCCATCAGTGAACCAAGTGTTAGCATGACGGAGTCAAACATCAAGTATCTTAGTCAGAAAAATAAGAATAAGAATAAAAAGAAAATGAGTTCTAAGGGTGAAAACCACTTTGTGGCAGTCTCAGAACCTACAAAAGTAAAAATAAAAGACCTATCCAAAGGTGAAAACCTCTTTGAGGCACCTAAGGATGAGATATTTGATGTCCTTCTGAGTCATTTACAGGACAGATCTCTAGTTCTAATTGATCCCTCTCAATCTATCAACTTGGGAACATCAGAGGAACCACAGTTGATCCATGTAGCACAATCCTTATCAAAAGAAGAAAAGCAAAAATTTACAACATTCCTAACAGAAAAGAAGATCAATTTTGCATGGAAGTATTCAGACATGCCAGGGTTGGATCCTGATCTTATAATGCACCATTTGTCTATAGCTCCCAACGTCAAACCTGTTAAGCAGAAATTGAGAAAGATGCATCCACATGTTGCACTCTTGGTAAAAGCTGAATTAGAGAAACTACTAAAAGTTGGATTCATCTGTGTTATTGATTATGCTGAATGGATCTCTAATATTGTACCTATTTCAAAACTAGGCAAATCAATAAGAGTATGCAGATATTTCAGAGATGTAAACAAAGCATGCCCTAAGGATGATTTTCCACTACCTAACATTGATATGATAGTGGACATGACTGCGGGTTTTGAGATGTATTCTTTAATGGACAATTTTTTTTAATATAATCAAATAAAAATTGCTCTAGAGGATCAAGAGAAAACTTCTTTTACATGTGCATGGGGTACCTTCTATTGGAATGTTATGCCTTTTGGGCTTAAGAATGTTGGTGCTACATATCAGAGAGCTATGACATCTATTTTTCATGACATGATGCATCGAACCATGGAAGATTATGTTGATGATACTTTAGCAAAATCTATGATTAGAGCTAAACATCTAAATGACTTGAGCAAGATACTAGACAGAATGGAAAAATTTAGTCTCAGACTGAACCCTAAGAAGTGTACTTTTGGTGTCACTTCTAGAAAGCTCTTAGGATACATAGTTTCAAAGAAATGAATTGAAGTTGATCTAGCTAAAGTAAAGGCTATCATGGAGATGAAACCTCCCAAGAACATCAGTCAAATGAGGACATTGCAAGAGAGAGTTCAATCTATCAGACTCTTCATATCTCAGGTAGCAAACATATCACAACCTTTCACAAAGACATTACATAAAGATGTGACCTTTGCATGGAGCGAGGAATGTGAAAAGAACTTTAATCATATCAAGAAATATCTATCAAATCCTCCTATCTTGATGCCTCCTATTCAAGGAAAGCCTTTGATCTTATATGTCTTCGCTACAGATACATCACTGGGGGCATTGCTTGCACAGCATGATGAGAACAAGAAAGAAAGAGCTATATACTATATCAGTAAAACATTGGTGGCATACAAAAAGAACTATTCTATGGTTGAAAAGGCTTGTCTAGCTGTGATTTTTGCTTCACAGAAACTGAGACATTATATGTTGCCTCATACCATGCATTTAGTAGCTAAGATTGATCCACTAAAGTACCTACTAAGCAAAGCTGCCCTCACGGGTAGATTAGCCAAATGGGTTATGCTCTTAAGTGAATTTAACATTGAATATGTTGAAAAAAAGCCCATTAAAGGCAAAGTTATTGTTGATCAATTAGCAGATGCACCTTTGTTTGATGATACACCAATGCAAATGGAATTTCTGCATTCCTCTATCATGAATCTTTCTTCTACAGAATGGCAATTGTTCTTTGATGGCTCTTATACACAAAATGGATCTGGAGTAGGCATTTTGTTTATCACTCCTCAGGGATACTTCATTCCTAAAGCATTCAGAATCAAATTTTCTTGTACAAATAATATTGCTGAATATGAAGCCCTTCTTAATGGTATGAAACTAGCAATTGAGTGGAGAGTAATAGAATTACACATTAATGGGGACTCCCAACTTGTTATCCATCAAGTCAATGATGTGTATCAAATGAAAGATGAAAAGCTTGTCCCATACAAGAGAATGGTAGATGATCTAAAGAAATATTTCATATCTATCACATTTGAGAAAATTCCTAGAATAGAGAACAAGGTTGTCGATGCAATGGCAACGTTATCTACTTTATTGCAGCAACCTGAACATGAGCTACGCTACGAGTTCCTGGTGGAAGCACTATCTTATCCTGCATATGATTCCCCTAAAACCCTCATGATTTACACTATTGTAGGTCATGATTCATCCAGATATAAAAACCTATTCTCCTATCTCCAAGACCAAATCATTCATGATACCTTTAACCGCCATGAAAAGAGATACCTTATCCACAATGCCTCCCGATATGTTATCATTGGTAACGATCTGTACAAATGAGGTCTAGATGGTACACTACTTAGATGTTTAGAATGGGAAGAGTCTCAATGTGCACTCGAGGAAGTCCACGAAGGTATATGTGGGTCACACTCGAACGGTTTAATGCTAGCTCAAAAGCTTATTAGGGCTAGGTACTATTGGCCTGAAATGGAGAAAGATGCAATCAAGTTTGCTAAGAACTGTCAAAAGTGCCAAGTGCATGGTAATTTAATTCATGCTCTAGGGAGAGATCTAATTCCCTTTACTACACAATGACCTTTTCACCAATGGGCATTTGATCTTATAGGATCCATACATCCTCATTCTTTTAATGGACATACCCATATAATCACAGCTACAGATTATTTCACAAAATGGGTAGAAGCAGTCCCTTTGACACAAGCAACTGGAAAACAAATATCTATGTTCATCTTGAACTACATCATATGTCGGTATGGTATTCCAAATTCTATAGTCACATATAATGGTGGACAATTCAAGAATAAAGACTTAGATGATCTATGTGCCAAATTCAAGATTACACAACATTGGTCTTCAATCTACTATCCTCAAGGGAATGGACAAGCAGAGGCTGATAACAAGAATCTATTGAAAATCTTACACCGTACAGTTAATAAAACATGAAGAGACTGGCATCTCCTGATCAATCCAGCTCTTTAGGCCTACAAAACAAGTATTAGAACGCCCACTGGGGCTACACCTTTCACTTTAGTTTATGGGTCTGAAGCGGTACTACCTATTGAGGTTGAAATCCTATCACTAAGAATCAAAATGCATGGTCTAGTAACTGATGATGACTATAGAGTGTCTAGGTTGCAAGAACTTGAACTACTAGATAAGCGCAGACAAGCAACATATGATCATCTCAGAGTGTATCAGAAAAGAATGTCTAGAGGCTACAACAAGAAAGTCAGACAGAGAGAATTTCAGGTTGGCGATCTAGTCTTGAGAGAAAATCCAAAAAATCAATCACATCGAGAACGCAAGGGGAAGTTTGAACCCAACTGGCTAGGTCCCTTTGTTATTATAGGATTTGAGCAATACAAATCGACAAAACATGAAGATCACCTGCATACAAAAACTTGTTACAAGGAAGTAGAGACAAGAAGAGGGCAAGGGTTTGATTCAAAAATATGAAGAAGAAAATATCCTCAAATAATGAGTGAATTAAATGTACAATGGATCATCCTTATAAAGGAGATCAAAAGCCTTGAAAGGAAAACCCTAGTGCATGTAATAATTAGTTTAACTATTACATGACTAATGCATGCAAGTTTATATTTAAAACAACTAGTGCACAAGTTTAAAACAACTTGTGCATGTGTGTTTAAATATAAACAACTAAAGCAAAAGAGTTTACATCTTAAGAAAGGTGTAAATATTAATTAACATAATTAATACTTTACTCTAACACCCCCCCTTAAGATGAGCAACAATGCAGCTACAAACAATGCAAAAAGAAAGCAAAGGAAACTATAGTGTTGAAAGCATAAAAATGGGTCCCAGCAACATGGCCTGATGAGGTACCCATGTACAAAAGAGAGTCTCTATAAAGTGGAGAAATAGAGAAAACCACATGGGAAAAACTCTACTCCAAAAAGAGACAAAAACTAATCCGAAGGACTGAAGAAGCCTCCAAAATTAGGAATGTTCCAAAAAATAAGAACAAGAATGAACATGTAGAACAACACTGAAGCAAGAAGATGCAAACTCTGTCAAGAAGTAACTGTTGATCTGAAGATCCTCCATAGAAATATGACCAGGTAGAGAAGATTGTAATATGCATGAGTGCCCTCAAATAACACTACTCGAATCAGGAGGCAAACAAAGGCAAACACCTGAACTCAAAGATACAGATGGCATAAAACACTAAAGCCTGAAGAGCTGATCAATCAAAGATGGAAGAGTGCATCCAAAAAATAGGAAAGAAAAGAGTGTCCATATGGTAAATGATCCATCTCACCGGAATGCATAGGTACCCAGCCACTACATCTACCTAGTACTTAGGAACAAATACTGAATACATAGCTCACACTATCAAACCAAGGAAGTAGAAGAATGATCAATAGACACCCCCCATAATGCTGATAAGAGAGAGTTGATAGGTACATTGAAAAGAGTGCCAATAAGAACTGCATCGTGAAGAACTAGGAACATCGAAGGTCCATAGAAACACAAATAAAGATACCCTAAGGCTAATGTCATGGAAGGAACACTCACTTGACAAAGGTAGATGAAAACAAAGGCAAACATCAAACCCCCCCATGGCACTTTATAATGGAGTGCGAGTACAAAGAGCACGAACATGTGCAAGATCTCATACATGCAATAGAATGACACTTTATCTCAGTGTGTGTGCATAAAAAAATCTTAGAAAAGTGAAGTATACACTGCTCAAAGAAGAGCGAAGGCTGCTGAAACAAAAGAACAACCTAAGAAGAGCCATCCCTTAAAGGGAAGAGATCCTAGGACCTGTAACATCCAAGATATCCACCAGAGTGCAAAAATGCAAAAAACTAAATAAAATATATTTGGAGCAGATTCTAGAAAAAAGACTCGTAGAACTAGAAAGCTCTCAGAACAAGCTTTCCAACGATATCTCGCTTTCCTAAAACAGAGTCCGGATGCGCAATATAGAGCTTCTGAAGTGCAAAACTGAACATCTGACTTTGACAGTAAAAAAACATCATCAAAAAAGAAAAATAAAAAATTCAAACCTCCAGATCTGGATAGAGCTCGGAACTAGCTTTTTGACGATATCTTGTTTGCCCAATTTTGACACCGTATGCTCAAGTTATGAGCAAAATACCAATTGCTACGCTGGAGGGCCCAAATGGTGTCTAAATGTGCTGACGTCAGCACTTCACAGGCTTAAAATTGATGGCCAAATGGTCGTCACAACATGTCAGCCCCTTTGGGCTAAAATTTTGGGCCCCTGGTCACCATATGACCAGGGGCTAAAACTGCATGCACTAACTTAAATTTGACGGCCAAATGGTCGTCGCAGCCCAAAATGGTAAAAAAAAAAAATTAAAATCACATGTGTGCCTCGGTATCTGTGTCAGACATTTTTGGATTTTGTCTCGATTTGCATGCTAATTTTTTTATCTTAATTTGTGTATCGGGCAACAAAATTTTTGCCTCAATTTGTGTGCCAAATATAAAAAAATTTGTCTTGAGAAACGTGACAGTCCGTACAAATGCTACCTCAAAAAGCATGTCAAGCTATCTAGTACCAAAAAAATGCCCCAAAATGCAAAGTTGTCCAAATTGGACGTGCCTTATATCAAAATAGGGGTTTTTGGGTGCTGCGAGCTCAATGGTGAGAACCCTTTGAGCTTAAAGTGCACCAAAATTTAGGGACCCCCTAATTTCAATAAAAAAAAATAACCAAAAAAGCCCTAATTTGAATCCTTCAAACGTGAACAAGCTGTAGCAGATTAGGCTCTGATACCATGTAGGATTTGAGCAATACAAATCCACAAAACCTGAAGATCACCTGCATACAAAAACCTATTACAAGGAAGTAGAGACAAGAAGAGGGTAAGGGTTTGACTCAAAAATATGAAGAAAAAAATATCCTCAAATAATGAATGAATTAAATGTACAATGGATCATCCTTATAAAGGAGATCAAAAGCCTTTGAAAGGCAAACCCTAGTGCATGTAATAATTAGTTTAACTATTACATGACTAATGCATGCAAGTTTATATTTAAAACAACTATTGCATGAGTTTAAAACAACTCGTGCATGTGTGTTTAAATATAAATAACTAAAGCAAAAGAGTTGACATCTTAAGAAGGGAGTAAATATTAATTAACATAATTAATACTTTACTCTAATAGTTATCATTGCTACTTTTGGCTCTGGAGCCTATCAACTCTCAACGACTGAAGGAGAACAGCTCTGAGAACCAATCAACATTTTCCATCTAAAGAAATTATACGCCTAAGGCATTCAATCTATGGTAAAATGTCTTAAAAAAATCTTAAAAATCTGAAAAAGTCATGAAAAAATGAACATCTTGGTGAAAACCTAGCAATGGGCGCCTTGATGATTCACAAAAAAATCAAAAAATATCAGAAGTACAAAAAAAATTGAAAATTTCAAAAATACAAAAAAAATGAGAAAAAAGAAAAAGTGTCTTGGTGAAAACCTGGAAATAGGCACCTTGGTAGCAAAAATAGAATCTCTGCCAAGATGGTGAAAACCCGACAAATGGGCACCACTTGTTTCAAAATGCTTCATCTATCAGCGCAATCTTGGTCTTTCCCAGCTTTCAATCTTGTTTTAGTTTGTACATATCTCCCGATTTGTTTCCGCATTCCTATTTTCAATAAAGTCGGTCTGTACACCAATCAGCTCAAGTGTCTATATCCTATCAATGCTTAACACTTGGGGGCAATCAATGTCATATCCTATGGTCTCCAGTATATCTTAGACGAGTCATATCTAGTCAGAGTCCTTTGAAGCTTCATCTGAGTCACTCAGTCTGTCTCCTCTCCAGAAAGGATTTTGCATCTACAACAACATAATCAAACACAAATTGAAAACAATCTATGCTTTTTACATGCTTTTATCTCCTTGTATGCTTACTGATTCGCATTGAGATTTTTGCATATTGTGTCCCTTTGAGCTCTTCGATGATGTCCTTTACAAGATTTAGAGAGTGATGACTGGGGCATAATCTTTTCTTTGTCTTCTGCTTTTATGTGAAAATCTAACAATTTTGGAAATTCTAGATTGAAATGGTGTCCCTCTGTAAGAGCCTCTATCTTGAATTGGATGGCCATGCGTACCTTGACCATTGATACCTAGAAAATTCAAAGAAGTTTGATCTAACTATTGTCTTTTTGAGTGAGTTCTTTCTCCTACTATGAAACGCGATCTTACCTAAGGATGTGAACGATAAAGGGTCACTACGGGTAATTCATACTGGATTTAGAATGATCTCTTGACTGTTTGATGTGTTTGAACGCAAGGCGTATTCAGGTCATCACAATGTTTATGTTCTGATGCTTATACAAATTGCTATATCAAAATGGACATGATATTTAGGTCATCATGGCATTTTTGCTTTGGTGCTTATATATAATCTGACATTCTGAAACTAAAATCAATATTCATATGTCCATGGTTGCCTAGCCAGTGGGTGTTGTATTGATTCATGTACATACAAATTGATATTCATATGTCTATGGTTTCATAACTAGTGGGCATTGTATTGATTTATCCAATTACCTAAAAATTTCAATGATGACAAGAAATCGACACATGATCAGTGACTAAGTCTTAGGTCCTAGGTTTGCATTTCATTTTGCAATTTACATGATCTCACAAATTGCTTGAACACTTAAACAATTCTTCAAAACTAAAAATGCTAAACATGGCACAAGGACTGAGCATTGTATGAAGGTTCCTCCAATGACACAGCAAGTAGAATCCTTTTTTGGAATCAAAATTAAAATCTGAGATCATTCATATTATTAACTACTTGCATAATCGACCTTCAATCATCATAGAAATCTAGAATTCAACTTAACTAATTATCTTACATCAAACTATTGAAATTTCAACTTGGTCAACTATGGTCAACTCATGGTTTAACCTAGTCAAACTTGGTCTTCTGGACCTCCAAACGATGCAGAACATGTTCTCAAACGTGTATAACCACTTCTCAAGTCAATTAACATGCTTCTAAACTATAACGCTAACTTTTCTTGTCAGATTTCAATTTTAATCCCGAAGGGGGCATGGTATTGCACATCATTCAAGTCTGTAAACCTAAATCTATAATCAAATCTTTCCTCAGTAATCAAGACAAAAACCACATCTAGTTATTGATTCATCAAAAGTCCTCGTCGCTTGGGGCAAATCTATTATCACTTGAGGCATATCAAATTCATCAAGATCCATATCAATCTGGTATCCTAAATCTATTTTGTAAATTGTATCTGCTTTTCGTAACCATCGGTTCATTAGTGTTATTTCTTTGGTTCTTCGTAACTGATGGGTTCAAAATGTGATACCAATATGATTCATACAAGGACATTCAGGTTTGAAATTGGTCACTCACTTCTTTGCAATCATAAGGTTCAGAATCAGGCATTTTGACACTTTTTCATAATCGTTGGTTCATTGTTGCTATAGTTGACATTATTTTGACCTAAAATCTCAAATCTTAAATCTTTAAATCTTTCAATCGATTTCTATCTCAGAATCGGTTAATCTTTCAAATCAGTTTCAATCTCAAACATCTTTATCATACACAGACTATCTTTAAACCACTGTGCTTCGCACAGTAATTCAAAGAGTTGCAAAATGTAATACCCCAAAAATGGGCTATAGGTTCATTAACCTCCTACATCTTCAAATTCGAATGAAATCTACACAAAAGTCCTAACCTAAGACACATCTGCACATTATCGAATTCTAATTGATTTTATCCTAATTCTGCATCAGAGAATATTCCTAGCAATATTCTTATTTATCATAATTATTCTTAATTTAATAATTATTTGGCGATAAATCTTATTTATCCTAAAGTTTGATTAATTGAATATTCTGAATATTTAATTAATTAGATTTAATGCTGCCACTTGATTATTTAATTTAATTTAATTCTATTTATTCCTAAATTATATTATTTAATTTTGACAATAAATCAAAAATCTTATGACTAATTGATTAAATTCCTATTTAATTAATTAAAGTCAATTGTCAATATTTAATAATATAGTTTTAGAATAAAGTTTGATTTAATAATTGATTAACCCATAAATCAATTGTTTTATTTCTAAAATCAGTTAAGTTAAAAATAAATCACTTTATTTATTAAATTAATTTATAATTAAATCATGCACAATCAGAAAAGCAGACAACTGGAAATTAACAATCAATTTTAAAATTGAAACTCAACATCTGATGATGAGTTGAAATTTGATCTAAACTCTATTTTGAAACATTGTTTTTGCATGATTTTTGTGAGTTAATTATCTCTAATTTCTTGTTCACTCAAAAATCAACCTGAGTTTATCAAGAGTGATTTATGGCTTTTCTCTTGCATCCTCAAAGCCCTAGATTTCTATAAAAACAAGGTTCGGCTCTTCACAAAGGTTTGGCTGGCTAATAGACCTCGAAATTACATCCTCACTCTGGCGAATTTGTGACTGAAGAATCAATCTTTTGCAAATCAAGGCTACTGTGAGATTTTCATTTATTGTTTTGAGCATTCATAGTTTCATATCATAGTTTTCATATTCATCTATAGCATTCTTAGATCAAATCTGCATTCGATATGATTATCATTCATTTAGTTTAGTTTCATATTAAGTTTCTCATATTATTGCACAGAAAATACAAAAATATAGAATAATCTGCATTCATATAGTCTTTCATTCTTTTGCATTCAAATCCTTCGTTTAGGTGTTGCATTTTCACTAATCTCGATTTCAATCTGAGAACATCATACTCACACCTACTAGAAGGCAGTAAATCGCCTAGTTAGTATAGTTTCAATTACTTGCAAATTTTGGTTTTTGCTAACCTCTAATGTTTTACTGAAGTGTTGTGTCTACAGCTAGGTAAAAAATTCACACACACAGTAAGTAATGACACCAATTTTGTGCTAGTATTCTTTATTCAACTCATGTATGGTGACAACTCAAGAACTATCCTTCTTTTTTAGTTCATGACCAATATCCTTGAAATATTTGTTGATTTGTTGAATCATTTCTTTAGCTTATTTCAAGAGTTTATTTAAATTTTTCACACTTTTACGAATTCATTCACACTTGTACCCAATGCTAAACATTATGAATTCATTCACACTTGTACCCCATGCTAAACATTCATTTTTAAAGGGTTTCATCAAGTGAATGTATAATGCCTAGGCTCATAGCTATCGTGGGTTTCATATCCATCACTTCTTTAATTTGTTCATATTTTTATTGTGATTCATTCCTTCCATTTTAGCTACTTTGATCTTTGAGACTACAACATTTATTACCGATACCATGGCATCATAAGACTCACTTAATCTATCAATAAAAGGTAGGCCTCTAATCTTCAAATCTACAGCCCATTCTTTAGTCACCTTCCTAAATTGACTATCTTCTTGAAGCTAATAAATTAGCTCTTTGTTCCTATTAGTAGTAGGACCCAATATGGTGTTAGAAAAATGTGTCAATTGGGCAGATAAAGGTGTTAACGGTGACCGAAGGATCTTCGAGATAAATTCAACCATCACTTTCAACTAGTCCTTTTCCATTTTCATCTTCTCAATTCCTTTATGCATCCTAACATTAGAGAATTTCCAGATTCTCATATCTTGATCAAATTCTAGATCACCAGTGTCAATTCTAATCACATTAAAATCAGCGGGGGTAGTTGGGTTGGGATCCTTTTGGACTATAGGATGGGTAACCTCTAAGAATATATTCCTATTTTTTTCATCCTCCACAAGGCGAGAAGTAGTTTTAAACTTGTTTTTCTTGGGAGTAGGGGAAGCTTGTAGAATTTGGGAAATAGTGTCCTTTGGGGGGCATTTCTTTGCTTTTATCTTTCTCTTTTTATCTAAACTAACTTGCAATAAAGTAGGGGTCACCAACACTTGGGAAGCAACTTTCAAGGCATCAAGAGAAGATCGGTGTTCTCTTTATCAGTGGAGTAGTGGTGCTAGGAGATTGAGTTGAGAAAATTAATTTTAATACCTTACTCAGTTATGGGTCAGGTTGTTGAAGGTCTTGTGCTAGCTCCTTTTCTTTTCCAACATCCTTTTGAGATGCCTCTGACTCCTTTCCATGACCACCTTATAATCCTTGCTCAGGGGTTATATCATTTGTTGTGAGATTGATGTTGAGAAAGAGGTCTGCTCAATAAGTCGAGGTAATTCCTAATCCCTTTTCTTGTGGTTTCCTGTCACCTCCTTCAGCATCACCTAATGAATCTATCATTGGTGCATTTGAAACTGAAACACTCTAAGTTGGTGGGGGCATTGGGTTCTGACTAGGAGAAACAAGGGTACTTGATGGTGTAGTATCCTTCCATTCCTATTTTTTCTTCATTAACTAAGTTTTAGTTCTCTTTAGAATAGGTGTTTTCCTTATATGAGATCATCTAACTCTGGGGCTTCCCAATTGATTGGATCAAATGGAGTATCTTGCACCCTTGCATAATACTAAGGATCTAATACATCTTATCCATCATATGTGACTCCGTGAGTATCAAATTGGAGATGGTATTCTTGAAGTTGTGCAATGGTCATCAAAGGCACCAACACTAATATATGTGAAAGTGATAAATTGGATGAAATAGTTGTCATAATTCCAAATTAGTGTGACATCTTTAGGGTAAATTCTCCTCTCTAGGCATCCATGTAACTCACAAAACAATTTCATAGTAAACACATCATTTATTCTATAAAAATTAGCATAACTATTATGCAACTACAAACTAGGATAGAAGTCATAAATGTAAATATTATCTTCAAATTTTTGCATGTATTCCATCCCAGTCCAATACTAAGTGCAAGCTGGGGCATACACTATATATGATGACATGTAAAATAACCAATTTAGTGGGAATGCATTGATCAATTGGTGTATCTGATCACTAATGATCCGTGTCCAATCCAAGTACCTTGATCTAGCACAAATCATCTGAAAAAAAAGAAAAGAACATCCATTCATCAAAGAAGATAGTATCTTCATCGCCTCTCAACCTATGCAATAGCACTATAATGTTTGTGATTTCACCCTTAGTAAATGTCTAAAGGATTTTTCTAGGTATATTTGACTAGCTCTTAATCCTTGCTTGGAAGAACCAAGTTTTAGCAATTTTCATTCTGTACACACCCCTTTTCATACTAAATTTGATTTGGGAAGAAGTGAAATCCCAATGTGCATACTCTTCGCTCACTAGAAACAAAAATAAATTCTATATGGTTTCCCTGTCAAGAGTAATGAGGATTCTTTCATCTTGGGTTTTAACTTCCCTAGTGTCTAGGTTATACCTACTTATGCATTCCATTATTAGGTCTACACTTTGCACAACACCAGGGAATGCAACAACTTCTAACAAACCACTTTCTACTAACTTTTGTATGATTGGATGTCTATTTGGTTGCCTAACTCTATTCCAGAATTCTCCTAAATTAACATGCCCCAATTTAGTGTTGCCCACTTCTAACAATGCACGTTCTAAACCATTTAAGTGATTGTATCTTGGGTTCTTAAACATAATCTTTTTCTCTCTACCTTTTTCAAAATTGACTAAGATAACAACTATTCACCCCTAATAAAATCAAATTGAAAGTAGATAATAGAAGGAATTAGAATAGAAATCACTAATATTACAATCATTGCTTGTAGGTTGAACTTCTTTGATGCCCTAGCTCTTCTTCGTTCTCACCATTTCGATCTTTGTAAGAGTGATTAAAATTCACCTTTCAAATCCCTACTAAATCCCCTTAATTACAGTTCATAGACACCATTAATGCAAGTCATTTCATACATTAAATGTTCAACCGCTTACAATCATTAGGACACATAATCTTCTTCAAACTTAAAAATAAGTGTTCTTTTCTATAATTTCAGAATTGTGCTTTGGAAATGGAACCTCTGCTTAACTTTATGGCATTCATCTCATATCTTTATTTATACTTAAAGTTTCATTTCTAGCTTTGGGCCTCGATGATAGTTCTTGAACTAAAGCTCATCCTCGCCTCGAATTTCTCTTAAGCATCATGTTTCCTGCAATTTTAAGTAACGGCCACTTATCTCAATCTTCACTTTTTCATTCAACTTCAGGCTCTAATGACCTTTCCAAAACCAATGTTCATTTCTATGTGTGTTCTCTTCTAAAACTTGAGCAACTTCTTCTTAATAATGCTTCATTTGTTCCTTTTCCTTTATCGAGTTCCGATCAAGGTTTTGAAACTAGACTCTATCTTTGTCATTCTTTACTTTGCCGCTTCCAAATCTCGAGTCTAGATTTCTTTACTTACATTGACTTTTTCCCACCTCTTGATTAGATTCTGATGAATATTATGGAATCGACCTTAAGTCACTTCTTCATTTGTAAGAATCATGGCTTCCAGAGTTTGTTTATCTTCCTTTATTTTTGAGAGTTCCATTTTACTTGTCATATTTTGATGGGTGTTCTGGAACTAATATTCACTTCCATCACTTTCTTACTCCATTCTTCTTGTCAGGTTCTGAACACACTTCCAGCACTAACCTTAGGCTCCATTGCTTGAATTTGAAACATAAAAGACACTGGCTTCAAAAATTTTGAGAAGACTTCAACATTTTCATGAAAAGATCGATGAAAGGATAAAAGAGGGTGTACTAAAAGGAAAAGAAAAAGTCCCAATTACTATATCAGACTCCAATAGTTGTTCCAAAACTGTACCTGGGTTCCTAGAGTGAGAAGAACAAGCTAAAAGACATAGAACTTTAAAGAAAGATGACTCGACTCATACCATTTTAATTGGGGGGAAGAAAAAAGGGGTAACATCTGGCTCTAATTAGGGGCGAATACCATAAGGGATGAAGCAATGAACCAAGGATATCTAGTTTCACAAATTAATAAAAAAGCTTAGATCGGCTAACAAAACTAAGACACACACAAACCCAAAATGAACTAGAATGACACAACACACAAACAAAAAGGGAAAAACACAAAAACTAGACCTACTATAATACAACTGCAGGGCTTACCTACTTTCCATAAGATCACATTTGGTACAATTTTAAATCCTTTCCATTATAGGACAAGGGAAAGATTGTTCCATTGGGATATTCCAACTGTAAATAATTTCTTCCAAATACTTGATGAATCCTAAAAGGACCTTTCCATAATGAATCAAATTTTCCATGTGCACCCTTGGGCTCCCTTCTTTTGTCCCACAACAATACTAAATCTCCTTCCATGAAGTGCTTGATGTAGGTGGTTCATTCTACCATATGTTCTCTCTCTTCTTCAATATTTTCTATATACATAACTCGCTTCTCAAGAGAGCCTTGAAAAATTGGGTCTTCTACTGTTGTCTATAATTTAGAAACTAATAAATCCAGAGGCAACAACATATTTTCCCCCAATCCCATATAATAATTCAAATGGTGACATCCCTATGGCCCTTTGTGGAGTTGTCTTATCCACCCAGAGAGCTTCATACAACTTCTTATGCCAATTCCTCTAATTTTCTATAACCAACTTCTTCATAATATTTATCAAGTTCTTATTGATAGACTCGACTTGTTTGTTACCCTAGGGGTAATAATTATAGGAATGGGATAGAGATATACTATTATCATAACAAAAAGAATCATCTAAGAAGAAGAAAAACTAGTTGCATTATTTGTAACCAACTTCAAGGGAACTTCGAAGTGAACTAGTATATTTTCTTTAATGAAATTTTAGACCACCTCTAAAGTTATTATTTCACTACTACAATGTCTACCCATTTTATGAAGTAATCTATCATTGTAAGGATGTGGGTATGTCTAACAATAGAACTATGATTGATAGGTCCAACAAAATCTAAACCCTGTTGTTGAAAGGGTCCCTCTATCACTACAGGTTTAAGAGGTAAGGTTTCCAGTTGGGGTTTACCTATAAATTGTTTTCATTTGTCCCACTTGGACACCCAATGGTAGGAATCCTTTAACATTCCTGACCAATAGTAGAATTTCCTTAGGGTTTTGAACATTGTAACAGTACAAAAGTAATGTCCTCCACAAGCCTCATCATGAAAATATTTTAGGAGCTTATGTTGTTTCTCTTTGTCTATGTGTCTAATAAATGTACCATCCAGAGATCTCTTATAGAGGGTATCATTCCAGATAACATATTTACTTTATCTCATTCTCAAATTCCTCTTTTGTTTCAGGGACATGCCTTATGGGAATTCACCATAGGTGAGGAAATAAGCTATATCATAGAACCAAGGGTCTTTAGACTTACTTGCAATAATACTTTGGGGGTATCTTTTGGATCTTTGGGTTCATTCTCTACCATAATCTTGCACAAACCTTGGCCTCTTGCCATCTTTGTGGGCTTAATCTCTAGATCATACTCCTAAACCTTTTCTATCCATGCTCATCTCTTATTGCACCTGACTTCTTGATGTGTGAGAATAATTTTCACTACAGCCTCAGGTACAAACGTCATAGGATGCGAATGTAAAATATAAAATTTGAATTGCTTTGGTGCTTTAACTATTGTAAAATTATGTTTTTCTATCTTAGAGTAGTTCAACTCATGCTTTTTCAATGGGGTGCTCATGAAGGCTATAAGCACTTGGACCTTATCTTCATTCTCTTGTAGAAGTATGGTATATATTGTATGCTCTGATGCGTAGCAATAAATGATGAAGTCTTTGTTAAAATATGGGTTTGTCAAGATCGGGGCTTTGGTTATGGCTTGTTTAATATCATCAAAAATTTGCTTTCCTAATTCATTCCATCTAAAACCTTGATACCCTTTTATTATATCCACAAAATGTTTTGTGGTCTCTAAGAAATAAGGTACAAATATTTTGAGGAGATTCACTTGCCCAAAGAAAGACTTGAATCTTGTCCTAATTGAAGATAACCTATTTAGGATTGATTATGATTCCTTCTTGTGAGACTATGTGTCCCAAGAGCTTGCCTTTTATCATGCAAAAACACTGGCTTTTTAGGATTTAGTGAAATGCCATGCTCCCAACACCTTTGTAGAATTACCTCCAGGTCATTTAGATGATTCTTTCTTTCCTAGAGAACATTGTCAAATCATCAAGGTAAATCACTATGATTTTATTTCCTAGATCTCTAAAAGATAGGTCCATAGCTCTCTAGAAGGTAGCCCCTACATTAATAAATCCAAATGGCACCTTTTTATATGAAAAAGTGCCCCATGGTATAGTAAATGTCATTTTATGTTGGTCTTCCTTCTCTACCTCAATCTGATTATATACAGAAAACTCATCCAACATAGACATCATTTTTGAACCAGACACTATTTGCAAAATGTGATCTGCATCATTATCCTTTGGAGAAGTTTGGTTCAAGTTCCTAAAATTTACACAAATCCTTATTTATCCAATATTTTATATACAAGAACTATGTTAGCTACCCAAGTGGAATAGTGGATAGGGTAAATATTGGATTTGATGAGTAAACAACCCACAACTCCCAAGAACACCTGTATGAAAACACATGTCACATAAAGTGAGAAGAAAGAAGCTATAGAGGCATGAACGCATGGATCCATGAAAGAGGAGACATTCTTGATGTGCAAAAACAAAAGTTGCAATTAAATAAAATGAATGTTTCTCAAAATGTTACAAGATAGATCAATCCTTATAAAAGGAGATCAAAACCCTAAAAGGGTGAACAAACCTAGGTTGTATGATAATAATTAATAAAGCAATTAATTATTATATGTCTAATTTTTAGCTTAAACAGAAAGAGATAATAAGTGACTTATTAATTAAATCAATATGATTTAATTAATAAGTGACTTATTAATTAAATCAATATGATTTAATTAATAAGTGACTTATTAATTAAATCAATATGATTTAATTAATAAGTAAACACTTTATTACTCTAACACCCCCCCTTAAGATGAACTTTGGGAGAAGCTAAAAACCTAGAAAGAACTACTGAAAACAAATGGGTCCCAAAAACAAAAGGCTTGATCAAGTATCCAAGTACAAAAGAGATTCTCTATAAAGTGGAGAAAATAGAGAAAACTACATGGGAAAAACTCTACTCCAAAAAGAGACGAAGACTAGTTTGAAGGACTGAAGAAGCCTCCAAAACTAGGGAATGTTCCAGAAAATAGGAACAAGGATGAACATGTAGAACATGACTAAAGCAAGAAGTTGCAAACTTTGTCAAGAAGTAACTATTAATCTGAAGATCCTCCACTAAAATATGACCAGGTAGAGAAGACTATAATCTGCATGAGTGCCCTCAAATGACACTACTCAAATCAAGAGGCAAACAAAGGCAAACACCTAAACTTGAAGATATAGATGGCATAAAAACACCAAACTTTGAAGAGTTGATCAATCAAAGCTGGAAGAGTGCATCCAAAAATAGGATAGAAAGAGTGTCCATATGGTAAATGATCCATCTCACTAGAATGCGTAGGTACCCAGCCACTGCATCCGCCTAGTACATAGAATCAAATTTTAAATACATAGCTCACACTATCAAACCAAGGAAGTAATAGAACCAATAGTAGAACCCCCCCCCCCCCCCCATAATGTTGACAAGGGAGTAATGACAGGTACACTGAAAAGATCATCCAATATGAACCGCATGATACTAGAAACATCGAAGGTGCAAAGAGAGTACAAACACAAATAGAGATACATGAGGCTAATGTCATTGGAGGAATGCTCACATGACCAAAGTAGATGGAAAACAAAGTCAAACATTGAGCCCCCCTAGCACTTTATAATGAAGTGTGAGTACAAAGAGCATGAACATGTGCAAGATCTCATACATACAATATAATGGCACTTTATCTCAGTGTTTGTGCATAAAAGAATCCTATAAAAGTGAAGTATATACTACTCAAAGAAGAGTGAAGGCTTCTGAAACAAAAGAATATCCAAAGACAAGTCATCCCTCAAAGGGAAGAGATCCTAGGACCTGTAACATCCAAGATATCCATCAGATTGAAAAAATGCAAGAAACTGAATAAAATATACCTGGAGTAGTATATGGAAAAATAATTCACAACACTGGAAAGGTCTCAGAACAATCTTTCCAATGATATATCATTTTCCCAAAATGGAGTCTGGATGCGCAAGATAGAGCTCCTAGAGTGCAAAACTGAACATCTGGCTTTGACAGTAAAAAAATACCATCAAAAAATCAAAAATAGAAATTCAAACCTCCAAATTTGGATAGATCTTAGAACCAACTTTCCAATGATATCTCATTTTCCTGATTTGGACACAGTATGCTCAAGTTATGAGCAAAAAACCATAGGTATGTTGAAGGGCCCAAAAATGGTGTATCAAGTTTTAATGGGATGTGATGTTTAAACTTTCCATCCATGAAATTCTTCAAGTTTTCATATCACTAGGTGAAAACATCTTGATACTAAACCAGGAGTTCTATCAACTTGGCCTTTTTTTTGGCATGCAACATTTTCCTTTGTTGACCATCTTAGGTTTCTAGGAATCACCTATATTTATGCTTTCATATTCACCAGTGATATTGCTTCCTTTTTCTATCTTCTTCCTGATGTAAGCATCATATATATCAAATAGTTTTTCCAAGAAAACCATGCCTTTTGGGATCTTATTTCCCTTGATTTGCCTTGATTTGTATCACTCATTTTTTTATATCTTTCTTACTATCTAGAGAGCACTCTTTGTAATAGTTTTCACTGCCTTCATAATACCGCTCCATGAAAACTTCAACATTCTCCAAGAAGGCTCTGAGTTGATCATCATTTTTAAAAAATTTCCATGATTGAATATTATCAGGTACATTAGGTGTGTGGATCATCTTGATTGTATATTGATCACCTTTAAATTCATGATGTGGTAACAACAAGGAGGCAGATATAGCCAATGAATCTACCTTGGTATTTTGTTCCATCGACATCGCCTCGATAGAGAAAGCCTCCAAGGTCTCAATTTTATCCCACGCCCTATTCTAATAATACTTGAATATGTTGTTCTTAATAGAAAAAGATACTCTTACTTGTTTTACTATTAATTTTGCATCTCCTTTAGCACCAATAATTTCACTCCTCTCTCCTTTGTCGAAACAATACCCAAGAGAAATGCTTGATATTCTATCATATTGTTGGTGTTTTTAAACTAAAATTTGTAAGATAAAGGAGTGATCATTCCATCTAGAAAAATCAATAGCACCCTTTCTTCAAATCCATAAGAAGAACAACTTCCATCAAACTCCATGGTCCATAACTGAGATGACATTGATGACTTATTCTCTTCCTCAATTGATGTGTGGTTTGATAACAACACATAATTCCCAAAATCTATCACCTCATACAATATCTAAGCTCTAGGATGATGATGGTTCACATGAGACCTGATGATGATGGTTCACCATCCATAGACTAACCTTCACAACAATTAACTTTAGCAAAACCTAACCTAAGGTTCTCTGGAAAGTCCATCAGCTGATATTTTGATGAGCCTTCAATTGTCTTGGGTGGAATATCATGTGAAGAATTTTTCTTCGGCCTTTGGAGGATAGAGACACCTTTTTGTTTTCCTTCCTGACTCCTCATAAGCACAACCAATGAAGATTCATCCAAAGTGGTAAAAAAACCACCTCCTCTTTCAGAGTCAAATTCATATTCCAAGTAATAAATTATAGAGTTTCTAGTTTGTCCTGAAGTTTATTTATCTCCAAAAGAATCTTCTTGAGTCTTGTTAGAAGTGACCAACTGCATATATCTTGTCATCTTGATGCATGAATCTCCATCATGATCCATAGTCAAGTGAAAAATACACATGTTTCATATCCTCAAAGTAGGTGGAGCCTAAGTAGCTAGCCTCTATTGGGATAGGGGAAGAAGTAACTCCTTGTCATTTGGTTTCCTTCTTGCAGCATCCCAGTAAGGCTGCTAGAAGGAAGAGTTATCTTTAGGCATTTGTCTCTTAAGTGCATTGATATCATTAGCCAATCTTTGGATCATGGCTTCTAAAGAAGTGGAAGCATTCTAATTACTTGTTTGTAGCTCCTTCTTCCATTTCCCTTCTTTAGTAGATCATCCTCCAATTCTATAGCCATTGTCTAGGCATCACCTAAATTAGCCACCCTGGCTCTTCTCAAATGGAAAATGACATCAGGTGGAATTGAATTTAGAAAGAAATATTTTTTATTATCTCCTTTTGTGCACTTGTTGGCAGGAATTATATTTACAATCTTATTAAATTTTGAAACAAACTCCCTCATAGGTACATTGATTTCCTTTTTAATTTGTGTTAAGTAGGCCAGCAAGGAATGTTCAACCTTTTCACTTTTGAACCTTATTTTGAACTATGTTCTCATAGGGGCCCAATCTATAATTGATCCAAGAGCTAAGTGATAGATCCATTCTTCAGCTTCGTCTACCAAGGTTTCTACAAACAACTTGATTGTAATGTCTTGATGTTGTAACCCTAATACACCATAGGCAGTGAAGAAGATTTCTAGGTGTTCATCTATAGAGACTTTTCCATCACCGCAAAGTTTGGGTAAGCTTCTTCTGGACCCTTTAGGAAAATGATTCAATTCTCTCAAGTCCAATGAACCAATCATTTCTCCCCATGGAAATAGTTGAGCTATATTTCCTGGAAAATGGGAAGGAACTGGGGAAAAGTTGATTTTAGAAGGGAGAGTAACACTGTGAAGAGTTAAATCCTGGAAAATAGGAGATGAATGGGTTTTCTTTGCAAGTGGAGGTGGTCTACTTTTTCTTCTTCAAATGGGCACACTATGTGCAAAATTTGACTCTTGAAGAATTTTTAAAATGGGGTCTATAATCCCCTTTTCCTTTTCGCTCCTTGTATACGTTCTAAATTCCAACGTGCTAAATATTGTTTGTACTAGTGTTTACTAATTCTAGAGCTCTTTATGATTATGTGGGACATCAGGATATCAATTTTCTATTTGGTTTTTTTCACTAATCAATACTTGTCTTCTCCTCTATCTTAATAAAGCTACCCTCGTATTTTCTACCAACTCCTCTTCTATTTCCAGATTTTGGCTGGCCCTCTTGTAATCTTCTAGATTTCTATATGTTCTCTAGGCAAGGGTACTTAATTATCCAATTATATCTTCCTGTTCATTTTCAAAACTAAGATTGGATTGTAACACATGAATTATATTCTCATGAGGCAGTACCATTATCCCTCATATCTAGGTGGCTAGTCTACAAAATAACTATTTGACTTCCCTAGAAGAGTTGCCAAAATTTGGTTGGTTAATAAATTGGGGTTTTATAAAATCTAACTTGTTGCCCCTAAAACCTATCTACCAATAAAAAGTTGAGTGAACTGTGGCAGTTCCTCTCTAAATTTTAAAAGGTACATCTCCCTTATATGAATATGCAATGAATAAATCTAATCTACTAAATAAGTGGGTATGCTTTAACCAAAAAGAAGGAAATGCTCTAAAAATTACCCTTCACTATGGAATAATTATGAATAACAAATAGAAATATTCTCATCAAATATTCTATGTATGTATAAAATGAAATTCCACCACTAATATCTCACACTAAGATGAAAACGCAATGCTAGTTGCAGAAAGTAAATAGATCAATTCTACTTACAACACCAATGAAATATATAATGAGTAAACAGCATGACAAAGAATACCATGACTAATTTAACAAAACCAAATTTCTACTCCAATAATCATTTGTTCACTCTAGAATATCAATTAATGAACTTCAATAAAATAAAATAAAATCCACAATTGAACAACAATCGCTCAAAATTTGAGTCTCACTCAATTATCAAAGTAACGGGGGAAATTTTGAAAACCGTTGATCCTTTGTATTGTATTTCACTTCCATATAAATAGTCATTTCAACTACCCTCAAAGAAAATCATTCAAAACTACCTTAACATGTGCCTTTTAAATACAATAAATTAAAACTTTGAACATTTGGCATTTAAAATATAAAAGAAAGACTGACAATAGAAACAAGTTGTCACTTGTCATGGTGTGTTTTCTTCTCCTTTTTCAAGTGGCTATTGAGATTCTCACTTATCATTGTATGCTTCTACAAAAGTGACAACTGTAGCAATATCATCATGTTTAGGAACCACCACATTTGTATTCCTTATGGCACAGTATGTCAATTGTTCTTTGATTTCTTTAGCTTTGGCATTGAAAATCTAATGATGATTGCTACACCACATCAATATAGCATCTTTTTTAGCCAACTTCTTATACTCCTTACAAAATACCAAAGGTTCAATTATGACATTAATGTTTTGCTAGTATTTTTTCTTCAAATCATTCATGGTGACAACTCTAGAATTATCCTTCTTTTACAGTTCACATCCAATATCCTTGTAATATTTGATGATTTTCTAAATCATTTCTTTGGCCTCTTTCAAGATTTTATTTAAATTTGTCACACTTTTCTAAATGCATTCACACTTGTGCACCATGCTAAACATCTATTTTGAAGGGGTTCATTAGGCGATTGTCTAAGGCCTAGGCTCACAGTTGTTGTGGGTTTCATATATGTCACTTATTAAATTTGTTTCATATTTTGCTTGTGATTCATTCCTTCGATTTTAGCTAATCTAGTATCTAAGACTACAACATTTCTTACCAGCACTAGGGTATCATAGGACTCACTTAATCTGTCAATAAAAGGTAGGCCTCCAATCTTCAAATTTGAAACCCATTCTCTAGTCACCTTTGCAAATTGACTATCTACATGAAGCTGAGAAATTGCTCTTTATTCCTGTCAGTTGTGGGATCCAGTATGTGTTGGAAATATTCAGGAATTAACCAAGTTACTGAGAGGGGAGGGGTGAATCAGTAACTTCAAAATTTTCTTTCAGATGTATTAACATATAGTTTACTTTATCCTTTTGCATATAGAAAGCATGAAACTTAAAAGCATTCACAACAATGACACATAGATTTGGTTACCCAGAAACCTTCCAAAAGAAAGTAAAACTGGGGTGGGGATGAAACCCACAAAGCTTTAGTACTGCAGTATAAAGTTGGCCGGTTAAGGCTTACATTGATCACTTCTGATGATCTGCCCTGCTAGGAGCAATAAGGATTGCTAAATCCACCTTGTTAGAGGTTTTACAAACATACAATGAAGTATGCACTCGGTTAAGAGATTTTACAAAGACTGTTAAGTCTACCCGGTTAAAGGATTTCAAGTTGATTCACCTGTTAGGATGAAACAGTAGATCTCTTACTTTGCAACTGGATTGCTGAATGAGATTCGCTGATGTACTGATCACCTTCTGTGATGAATTTGTCTTTGCTGCTTCTTATACTGCGGTAGCCCTTTGTAATTCGCTTATCTCTGCCTTTTATCTCTTTTTCATATTCATACTCATACTTATTCATCTTGGTATTTTTACAACATTGTTTATATACAAGTCTAAAAAATTAATTACAATTAAAAAGTTGGCTTGACAAATGAACATAAGTGCTACTAAGTCGGCCCAAGTATGGTTACACGGTTCCTGCAAACTAACTCGGTGACTTTCTAATACTCGGTGTCCACTGCATTACTTGGCATCGTCATGCACTCGGTAGAAGTGAAGGCTCGGTTCATACTAACCACTCGGTAGGTTTCAAACTCGGTAAATACTTGTGACTCAGTAGACATAATGTCACTCAGTTTACACTGTCCTGCTCGGTTTGCACTGTCCTGCTCGGTTTGCACTGTTCTGCTCGGTTTGCACTGTTCTGCTCAATTTTCACTGTTCTACTTAGTTTTCACTGTTCTGCTTAGTTTGCACTGTTCTGCTCAGTTTGCACTGTTCTGCTCAGTTTGCACTCAGAATGCAAATAAGTGTTGTCACTAGTGGCAATCCTACTTAATGCCAACAATCTCCCCCTTTGGCATTAGTGACAAAAACACTTATTGCCCAAAACTTATATACATGAACCATGCTGAGATTTATTTTGATTTTTCAAAATTTGTCTTTGTCATAGGGCTTTATAAATTATCTCCCCCTTTCAATGTGCTAACTTTTTCTTCTATACATATCTCCCCCTTTTTGGCGATAATGCCAAAGGTGTATATACAAGTGTTTTACAGGGAGAATCCAAAATTTGATAGAAAAATAGAATGTACCTTCATTATCAGTGCCAGGGTTCTGTCCCAATTTTCTTGCAGAATCTTCCATGTTTGGATTGCAATTTGGACTTCTGCAGAGAGTGTAATCATGTGATCTGCTATTGAGAACTGATTGTCATGAATTAATGTTTTGGAATGTTCAATGTGCTTATACATTGTATTCATGATTGGAAGGATCATGTTCTGAATGTCTAGCAGTGTGGACCGGATCCTTGTGTCTTCTTTCAGTAGTTCTGACTGCATATTTGATAGGAATGAGATTTTCATGTGATGAGCAGAGTTTGAACTTGGTTCAAGTTGCAGCTTTTGTATGCTAATCTTCAAATCCTCATCAATTTTATACATTTTATCCTTGACATCCTTGGTGAACTCGGCAACATTGCATAGGTCGGTATCAAAGAGAGGTAACATTCGAATAGGAAGATTCAATGTTTGTCAAAACTGAAGATAGTTCTACTTGATTAATAGCTATGTGCTGAGCAATGTGCTCAAGCACTTTATTGTTGAATTTCTTCTTAGCTTTTTCAACTAACTTGTCTGTCCTAGATGAATCCTCATTGTACTTATTTACCGCTTCTGCTAATTGTAACAAAACATGTTGAGAGGAGTCTACTTCAATACCTAATGCTTCTGACAAAATGTCCTTAGCATCCTTAATGATTTTATATTCCTTGTCTCTCTCATCTTTAAGCTTCTTTTGCTTCGCTTTCCTTTGGAGGATTTCACCTATATTTTGCATTTGATCTACTGATAGATTTACAAAATCCAATGTTGGAATCTCTATTTCCTCATCTAGGTCTATATCCTCTACTATATTCTTGCCCAAAAATCTTATACTCGGTTGAGCCTTAGGCTTATCTATTATGGTACTTAATGCCTTAGTAGTAGTGACAGTAGACATAGTAGGACTGGCTATAGAGAATGGTATACTGTCTACTGGAGAACTTAAAGTATTTGCACTTGTAGAATCAAAAACTGGAATACTTACTGCTGGAAAACTTGATGAAATAGGAGACTGCAACTCGGTAGAAGAAATGGTAGTTACTTCTGTTGTTGCTATAGGTGATTGGACAAATGTTGAAGTTGTCACAACCATGCTTGAAGATGTCTCCGGGCTAGATGTAGTAACTTTTATTGGAGAGGTAGGAAGTGATGCAATGACTTCTGCCGCTATCCTCACGGTATCATCTACCTCAGTGGCTTCTTCCTGTTCATCACTGTCATCTTCAATGTCTTTTATTATAACTGTTTCAGTACTCGGTTGGTGAAGATGGTATATGTTCTTCCATGTGGCATTTTCACTCTTCACAACCGATTCAATATTGTTAATTAGAATTAAACAAGTATTGAACTTCAGTGTCATCTTATTTTCATTCTCCTTCAATGCCTTCTTTATTTCATCATTTTTCAAGCTCGGCATTAACTGTCTCAGGGTTTGATCAAATATGTCTTTTACAGTTTGCTTTGCATTGGCCCATCTCATTTTTTATTGGATCTAATAAAGCTACTGGAATCTATGGGGCTATTTCATCAGGAGAGTATTTCCAATGTCCCATCTTTTCAATGACAGCATCTTCAATCTCCTTTTGTTCTGTTTCCGATCTTGTTTCATATTTTAAAGATTTTATATTACTTACTCCAGATCCTGATCCTTCTCTCAAAAGTTTGATCTTCTCTTGCAGGGTTAGAGGAGGCTTTTTGAATATTATATCTTTGTCCTGTTTGTTTGCCTTAGCCCTTGCACTTCTCCTTGTAAATACAGCAGTGGGAGGCTTAGGTGCCTTGGTGATGAATACCTTTCCTTGCTTCTTTGCAAGTTCTGGTTCCTCTATTTTCTCATCCTTTTTCTCTTCTTCTTCAGTGTCTTCTCCTCTGTCCTTGGTTAGCATTTGCATTTTGGCTATCCTCTTTTTTCCTTTATTTACTGCCTGTGGAAGCTTTATACTTAATTCAATTCTCACTTTTGCTTCTTCATATGTCCCAAATTATGGAGCTTTGGGATTAACAGGCTGATTAAGGAGGGCTTCAATGATATTCTTTATTTCATCAATGTTTACCTCATAAGGAAGAGGTTTTACATGTACAATCCTCGGTTTAGCTGCTTGAATGTATACTCTGTCACAGTCCACCATGAAACAAATATCATCCTTATAATCCTCCACCAACTTCTGTGGAATCCAGAATCTATCGTTCATTTTCTCCTTGAAAGACTCAAAATAACTATCCATGATGCTCTCAAAATTTTCACCCATTTCTGAAATATATTCATTTATCTCATAAAGAACTGGCACATCCTTTCTCCATACTACTTTTCCTTTGGAAGGGAATAATTTCTGAACATAGAAAAATAAACAGACCAGTAGAGATCCAAACTTACATGGATTGTTTTTGGAAGTTTGAATGCTTTCCATGTTCTTGTTAAACTGTTTTAACAACAAATCTGCAAGGTCAAATGATAAATTATTCTTGACCACTTTGTATGCTAGGTCTATGGCTTCGCAAGAAACACTATTCTGTCAACTTGAACTGTATATTTTATGAGCAATGATGTGTGTTCCAAACTTCAGTTCAGCATCAGTAATGCTGCTTACTTTCATGCCTCTACTGTCCCACTCGGCTAGGGTTTTCTTCTCCAGCTCCGGCCGACCTAGGGTTTTGGTAGTTTTAACTTTGTTTAACATGGGAAGATCGGTGATTTGGTGAATCATCTTCTTAGTGATCTCTATGGGTTGCTCAAGCCAAATCTTGCCTTCATGTACATGGCTGAGAATGTATCTAACCCATTTCTCCCAAAAGTTTCGAGGTAAATGTGTAATGTGAACTAATCCCTTATCTTCCAGATGTTTGTGCTCGGGTTTTAGAATACCATTCACACACAGTTCCTCACGCACAATATCTAGCTCTAGGTTTCCCATCTCTTGAATTGCACAATTGAAATGATTGTGAATATTGTTAACAAGTAGTACCTTAGGAGGAATCTGAGATTGAGCTCCGTTCGGGTCTAGGGCTACTGCAATTGTGGGCATGAGTTTGAAATCTGGTGCTCTCCATTCCCCTTGGATTATCATTTCTGATCCTTTCTTCGCTGAAGTGCTAGATGATGCCATGGTAGCTCACAGAGAATTCTTTTCGCAAAAGTGTTTGAATCGCTGGATTGCTCTTGAAATTTTCTGCTCTCAAAATGCTAAAGTTCGCGGTGAAGAATGAGTTTGATTTCTTGCCTTTTGTTTACAACTCTGTCATTAATGCTCAGTACAAATTAGGGTATGAATTCTGACAGACTGTCACCCACTATGAATTAATTGCTCGGTAAAGACTTTGCAACTCGGTGAACTTGAGAATTCATATTGCTCCGACCTCGCTCGGTAATCATATTAGACAGCTCCTGACCTTGCTCGGTGAAAACTGATACCGACCTTCCTGTGATCTTATTTCATCTTGTATGCCGATTTAGATCTTTCTTTTAATTCAGTTCTGGAACTGCTTGAAATTTGTCTATGAGAATATAGTTCCAGTGCTTTCTTGGGAATTTAGTTTGAGTCGGTAGAGCCACCCATTCCATTACTTGGACTGGTTTGCTCGGTAGATTTAGGAATCCACTGTTGTCTCATTTTTTTCCTGACCTTAATTGCTTCATTCTTCTTTCCATCTTCAACTTCACTAGCATTCATGCAATTTCTGGCTACATGACCGAGTTTAGTGCATTTGAAGCATCTTATGGTAGTATCTCTTTTCCTTAGATGACGTTTTATGCAGTTCATGCCAATGTGTCCATATTCTCCACAGTAATGACATCTACACCAAGTGTTGTAATCCCATCCAAACATTGCTTTCATAATTTGTTATGCTGGATTGAATGTTTTGGATTTGCACTCGGATGCCTTGTGACCTTGTTTGTTGCATTTGTGACAATTACCTTTGAATCTTGGTTTTTCCCTGCATTCATTTGCTTTGTGACCATGCTGATTGCAGTTGTAGCATTTTCCATTGAATTCTAATTTTTCATTGCTCCAACATTTATTTGAAGTATGTCCTATTTTGCCACAATGATTACAAGTAGGTTTCTGATTCCTTTGAGTACCTTGCTTAGAAGATTCGCCTTCTCCTTTGTATCCAAGTCCTGCTTTTCCTTTTTGCCTATGAAGATTTCAATCATACAGCTGATTTAAGTCTTCTTGGCTCTTCAGCATTCTTTCATTGATTTGTTTTTCGGTGTTTAGGTCATCCACCAATCTTAGATTGATTTGCTTTTCAGATCTTAGTTCTTCTCTTGTGCTTTCTATTTCTGATCTTAGAGTCAGAATTTCCTCATTTGTATGGGAGATCTGATCAATTAGGTTTTCTAGCTGAAGGGTTTTATTTTGGACTTCATTGTTCCTTCCATCTAATTCATCTTTCAACTTGTTTCTTTGTTCTAAGATCTCACAAAATCTTGTTGAGTGTAGTTCTTGTTCTCCTTTTAATTTTCTCACTTCTTCCTACAGAGACCCATTCTTTTCTAAGAGTTCTTTGACAGCATTGTTTGCTTCATCTGAGCTATCTGAGGGAAAAAGATCTTCAATCTTTTCTTCAATGTAATTATGATCATTCATCTGATTTTCAAGTTCCTTCCTTCTTCTTAGGGATTGGGAAAGATGTTCTTTTGCTTCTTTAAGTTTAGCTATGGCCATTTCTAGATCTAGCTTTTCATTTTCAATCACCTTGTTCAGTTTGAATACCTCCATTGTCCTGGATCTTTGCTCAAGCTAGTTAAGCTTTATCTTGAGAACCAATACAGCTCTGATACCAATTGTTGGAAATATTTAGGAATTAACCAAGTTACTGAGAGGGGAGGGGTAAATCAGTAACTTCAAAATTTTCTTTCAGATGTATTAACATATAGTTTACTTTATCCTTTTGCATATAGAAAGCATGAAACTTAAAAGCATTCACAACAATGACACATAGATTTGGTTACCCAGAAACCTTCCAAAAGAAAGTAAAACTGGGGTGGGGATGAAACCCACAAAGCTTTAGTACTGCAGTATAAAGTTGGCCGGTTAAGGCTTACATTGATCACTTTTGATGATCTGCCCTGCTAGGAGCAATAAGGATTGCTAAATCCACCTTGTTAGAGGTTTTACAAACATACAATGAAGTATGCACTCAGTTAAGAGATTTTACAAAGACTGTTAAGTCTACCTGGTTAAAGGATTTCAAGCTGATTCACCTGTTAGGATGAAACAGTAGATCTCTTACTTTGCAACTGGATTGCTGAATGAGATTCGCTGATGTACTGATCACCTTCTGTGATGAATTTGTCTTTGCTGCTTCTTATACTGCGGTAGCCCTTTGTAATTCACTTATCTCTGCCTTTTATCTCTTTTTCATATTCATACTCATACTTATTCATCTTGGTATTTTTACAACATTATTTATATACAAGTCTAAACAATTAATTACAATTACAAAGTCGGCTTGACAAATAAACATAAGTGCTACTAAGTCGGCCCAAGTATGGTTACACGGTTCCTGCAAACTAACTTGGTGACTTTCTGATACTCGGTGTCCACTGCATTACTCAGCATCGTCATGCACTCGGTAGAAGTGAAGGCTCGGTTCATACTAACCACTCGGTAGGTTTCAAACTAGGTAAATACTTGTGACTCGGTAGACATAATGTCACTCGATTTACACTGTCCTACTCGGTTTGCACTGTCCTGCTCGGTTTGCACTGTTCTGCTCGGTTTGCACTGTTCTGCTCAGTTTTCACTGTTCTGCTCAGTTTTCACTGTTCTGCTCGGTTTGCATTGTTCTGCTCGATTTGCACTGTTCTGCTCGGTTTGCACTCAGAATGCAAATAAGTGTTGTCACTAGTGGCAATCCTGCTTAATGCCAACAGTATGGTGTCATAATATCTTACCAATTGGGAAGATAAAGGTGTTAATAGTTACCTAAGGCTCTCTGACATAAATTCAACCATCACTTTCAATTTCTCTTTGTCCATCTTCATTTTCTCAATTCTTTTATGCATCCTAACATTCGAGAATTGTCATATTCTAGTATCTTGATCAAATTCTAGATCACCAGTGTCAATTTTGGTCACATTTCAAATCAACGAGGGTAGTTGTGGTGGGATCCTTATGGACTATAGGATGGGAAACCTCTAGGAAGACATGCCCAGTTTATTCATCCTCCACAAGGTGAGAAGTAGTTTTCAACTTCTTTGTCTTGGGAGTAGAGGAAGCTTGCAAAATTTGGGAAATAGTGTCCTTTGGGGGAATTTATCTACTTCTCTCTCTCTTTTTATCTAAACTAGCTTGCAATCAAGTAGGGGTCACCAACACTTGGGAAGTGGATTTTAAGGCATCAAGAGAGAATATTAGTGTTATCTTTACCATTAGAGTAGTGGTGTTAGGAGCTTGAGTTGAGAAAGGGGATTTTAATACCTTACTTGGTTCTAGACCAGGTTGTTGAAGATCATGTGTTGACTCCTTTCCTTTTCCCTCATCCTTCTAAGATGCCTCTACCTCGTTTCCTTGACCACCTTGGTCTCCTTGATCAAGAGTTGTATCATCCATGACCCTTTCCCCACCCCTAAAGAAATCCTTTCCCTCATCACTTACTTCCACAAGTGACTATCCTCAAATAGATGATGAGGGTTGGATGACTCAAAAGAGGATCACCATAAATAAGAGGATAGATGTCAATTTGGAACATCAAAGTGGATGTTTGTCTCAATGACTCACTGGACATAAGAAGATTGAAAGGGAAATCACAAATGGAAGGTAGAGGACCCTAGACTCAAAAACTAAAGCTAAAAAGTGAGGATCCTTCAATAGAACATGAGGGGCTTAAATGGATTCCAAAAATAATTTATTTGAGAAACTGTATATTTGAAAATATAATTGATATTTTGTTGTTGTAACAAGTTAAGATGATGGAATCCACGTTTAACACTATTGCAGGGGTTATTTGGTCAAGATCCTCTTTTTCCATCAGTAATGCTAATGATGGTTCTAGGGGAGTGGTTACTATGTAGGATCTAATGAAGGTGGGAGGTTCTTTTCTTCCTCCACTTCCAATTTCTTGATAGTTAAATTCACTTCCCAAAGAGATTCTCGATATCTTTTTAATGTTTATATCCCAAACTCCCATTTGGGTAGAAAGGAATTTTGGGAGGACATTTCTACATTGATACCAAATGATAATTATTCCCACTGGTCAGTTGAGGGTGATTATAATTCCTCACTTTTTCCTTATAAAAAAATGGGAGAGTTGGTTGGCTACTTTGAGACGGTGGTTTACATGGTTGACTTCATCATTAGAATTGGTTTTCTTGATATTGAGTTGACAAGGTAGTTCTTCACTTGGTATAATCATAGGAAGGGGGATCACCTCATCCAAGTTAAACTGGATAGAGTTTTTATTTCTACTACTTGGGACATTAGATACAAAACCACCTTAAGAGCCTTCTCCAAAATGGTGTCTAATCACAATCCTATTATCTTTAAATGGATTGATAGGCTTGTTATGAGACATATCTCATTATTTATGAGATCAAGTGGATACAAAATCCAAATTCTTATGAGATTATTCAAAAAAAATTTAATGCTCCAATCCAAGGGACCCCAATGTACATAGTAGTTCAAAAACTAGATATTATAAGTGTATCATCCTAAAATGTTAACATGGTGCAGGAGCACCTAAGACTTAAGCTCAAAGTCTTACCCATTTTTTGTTTTTGGCTTGTACTAACCTTGTCCAGGTCATAGATATATTTATGATTCTAGTTTGAATATAGGGTGTGAGTCTAGGAGGTCTAGGTTAGACCTAATCTAATCTAGAGTGTTTTGGGTTAAACCTTAGTTGTGATTCTTCTAAGTTTTCTTAGTCTTGGTATTGAAAATTTGGGAAAAATGACCTAAATAGGTTAGGAAATGGTTGAATTTAATACATCATTTCATGAGGTTTTCAAAGCATTTGGTTGGGCTTGGGACAGAGTTGCAAAAATTATCAAAATGTTGTCATGACAACTTTTGCAATTCTGCAAAATTGCATGACAACATTATCCTAACGAGACAAAGAAGAGGTATTAGAGCATGGTCAGTGTCTCAACCACTTTCCCATGTGAGGAAGGGTTATATAAGCCCTATGGATCCCAAATCCTGAGTTTGGAAGAATTTACAAGTTTTTGAGTTGTTTTCACTTACACTGTATTTCTGGTTTTGTGTGCACAATCAAAGTAAACTTTAATACAATGGAGTATGAAATGGATTGAATCCAATATTTTGTAGTGGATTGATTAAATAGAGTCTTTTTACTTTCATTTTTCAGATGTTATAATTTTCTTGTACATAATTCATTTAGTTTTGTAAATCTTTTAAGTTTTTGCCAGTCATTGGCATGTCCAAGACTGTGTTGTGCCAAAATGGTTCCCACATGAAACCCTACCGTGAAATAATCATGAGGCTTTGGTAAATGTTAGAGGAGCCTTTTTAAAATTTAAATATGCTTGGAGGAGGCCTGTAAGTTCCAAAAGCTAATTTTACAAGCAAGCCCTAGGCGAGAACAGTGAAACACGGCTAGGAGCTTGCATTTGAAACAGTGTGTTTGATTGTAGAAGTTTGATTGAAGAGTTGGATATAAGTGGTTGGAAGGAGTATTTAGACAAATATAGAGACCCTTAAAAAGGATTGGAGCTTTATCAATCCAAATGATGGCATTTTGAGTCCTAGAACCAATGACTTGTTAATGGAGTCCTATTAGCCCTAAAAGCCCTTAAATATAGGAAGGACATGTGTGGCCAATTTAGAGAAGGGAGACCTAATGAATCTCAAAGAACTATGAAAAGGGTGTTTGAAACCTAGATTTTTTCATTAGGTTGCTTAGAGGAATTTTCCAAGAATAGCCATAAACTGATCAGAGAGACCTAATTGGGGGCTAATAGGCCTAATAAGCCATTTGAAGAAAAAGCTTGAGATCGATAGACAAGACCTTGATACCCCAAGTCAAAGGGACTAAGAGGGAATTATAAATGGTGTTAAAGATCAATTGAACCCCTGCAAACACAAATCCATGACAAATGACAATAAGGATCCATTAGAAGGAAGCTAATGGAGATAGGAAGATGGTTACTAAATGAAGATAAATACCATAGTGAAGCACTAGAGTTTTTCACCTTGAGGGGGAGACATGGAGTAAGTCCTAAAATATATTAGAGGGGACTTGGAGGACCCTAAGAGTTAGAGTTAGGATCTTGGAAGGATTAGGAACTTAGGGATTCATAATCAAGCAAGTGAAAGCAAGCTAGATGAGTATCTATCATAGCACCCATAATTTTATGCTTTACTAGGACCTATTAGGCCCCATTTTCAGATTACCAATTAGATTAATTCTCAATCAAGCAAGAAGATCCTTTCTCTAATTCATATTCTATCTCCTTCATTACAAGTGATTATCAACCATATCTACATTCAAGATCTAGGAGTGGAATTCATAGATCTATGCATTAGTGAGGTCATCTTTGATTTTAGATTATATTACAATGTCAAATAATTGATTTCAATTATATTCAAGCATCTTCATGGGTATGAGCAATTTATACATCCGTTTATGAGGGTTTATGCAAGGTGAATCTAACATTTACCTTTTTACATACTTTCCTTTATGCAATATCATTATATTTTCAGTGTTGATTCCAAATGATTTTTGACCAAGGAAAACCCCTTTAGACAACTTCTCCCCATTTTTATATGTGAAGGAATATGTTACGGAGTTGTTAGATGAAGTATAGAAAGATCAGATATTATTAGAGGATCCCTAAAAAATAAAGCTAAAATCACCAAATACAAAAAACCATTAACACCATGTACCTAGGTATAGGGTGCTTTCCCACCCTGTACCCTACATTTTAACTCTATATTTCAGCCATAGATCAAATCTATGCTATGGTTACTTTTTATATTCATTTTTTCTCTTTGTGAGTCTATGTTAGTCTATTATTTCCATTTTTTTAGCAACTTGTCGAGTTTATCTTTAAACATTACACTTCTTCATCATTTCATTTCATTCATCACATATTTTAGAGAAGGATCATTGTCCCACTTAGAATTTGAGTCTTCTCTTGAACCTATTGGGGCATCTTCCTTCTAAAATATGCAGTTCATGAAAAGGAGAAGTAATTTACCTATTTTCATTGCTAACTTTTTCCCTTTGTACATTTTTGGTGAACCCAATTCATAACATTTCCATTTTGATTTGGTGTCTAGATTTCCTTTTTATGTATTTCATTAGATTTACTTTGTATTCTTTACATTAGATCTTTATATTTGATGGTTAGATGTGTTTTTCATTACATTTGTTATTTTTCTTAGTGGAATTGCATATCTCTTTCAAACTCTATATTTTCATTTGATCTATTTCTCTTTCATTTTCTTGTGCATGAGTGTTATTACCTTGAGTCCTACTTATAGCATTCCATTTAGGAGAATCCATAGACTTATGAGTTTCTTTGATCCCGTGTCCTCTATTTTTCCTAGGAATCTTGATGAGACCAACATGCCTACTAATGAAATTAATCTTATTATTGAGAAACACTCTTCCCACTCTTGTAATGATGAATATGGGGCCTTAAGAGTCCCTCCTATGAAAGTTTAAAAACTTTCCCATGACCTTAAAAAATTTGAGCAATAGTTAGGAAAAGAAAAACCTAATCTCAAAATCATCTCTGTCATACAAGGTTTAAGGAAGATAATTTATAATGATTGTACAATAGGAAATGGTGAGAAATTCTAAAGTATAGATCATTCACCAAATATATTTTTAGGGAACTCTATTGTACATTAGAATCAAAGAAACCCTTGCCTACAAGGTAGATTCAGTAAGTACAACCTTGCGAGTTAGGGTACAAACTTAGGATCTAGGCCTTATAAGTCATATTTGTGTGATTTTAATTAAGATATAATCAAAGATGTGTAAATATGAAAGCTAAAATTTTATCTACAAAAGTAGATGCAAGAAGATAGAGATAAGAATGTGCGCACCTTGAAAATAATGAAGAAGATTGCTCTTTGAAGCTGATTTTCCCAACTGTCGGAGTCCTGGAATTCCTTGATTTTCTGATTTGGCAGTCTGCAACTTGCAACTCTGAGATATGGAACTCTCTATTCTACAGAAGGAATAGGTTGAACTGAGTTGACTTGTTCCAAAAATAGGTCAAATTTGTCTACTCTTGAGATTGTTGTTAACAAAAACTAAAAAGTGGATTTGGAAAGGGCTGTTGTTCGCCTTCCCTGATCTATACCAGTACCTGCACTTTCAAAACCTATAAATATAGAAAATGTGTGTATGTGTGTGACTATATAGGGGTTTTACTTATTCAACCCCCCTCCCCACCCCCCATTTTGGTGACTCCCACCTCCATGGATAGTCGTTAAGATATGTAAAGTGTGATGTGCTCATGAATATAGAGTATGTTTAGAATGCAAATGGGCTAGAATGTCAAAATAAATACCTAGATCAACCCTATAAAGATTAAAACCCTAGAATGTAAATGCAAACAATATGTGCTTGAATTCCTAAAAATGTGAGCGTCTAAACATGAAGTATCAATACATAGAACTAAAAATAATAAGGAAATCATACCAAGCCCCTAAAGGAAAAATTACACCTAGCCATCCTCAAAATCCATTTGAAACTTTATGATGTAGAAAAATGATGTCTTGGATGCTTGATTGACTTTGTAGATGCTTGATTTGGAATGATTGAATGAAGTCTTCAATAGTCAACCCTTGCTTCGATGGATGTCACCAAACTAGGGCTTCCACCTTGCAATTGTTTATTGTAATCAAATTTGGGTGTTCACCTTGCACTTGATGCCAAAATAAAGTAATTAGTTTTCTTTTATAGTGATTTTAGTAGACAGAATTAAGAAGTTGACCACAAATCCAGAAATATTTTTAATTCACCAAAATTGGCCCGAGCCCTAAAAGTGGGAATAAACTCCCAGGAAATAGGCTGACATTGACCTATTCCTAGGGAATAGGCTTACTTCTGCCTATTCCAAATAGGACTTTTCATGATCCCAAAAGATAGGACACAAGAGATCTGACGGTCTGAGATTTAAATATGTAGTTGATTTCGATAATTGATTTGAATTTTGAGATAAAACAAGGTTTAGGAGGTAAATGAATTTTTTATTAGAGGGAAAAATAGAGGAGGATGCATAGAGTTTAGATCCTATCTTAATTTTTGCACAAGTTAGAGAGGGAAAAGGATTCAATTTACAATTGGGTATGCATTAAGTGTAATTGTAAAGTTCTCTAATAAAAATGTATAATAAAAATACACTAAGAAATTTTCTAAATAACCATTAAGTTGTAGATTACACAAGTGCTTACAATTTAAGATGATACATTTAGCCCCCATTTTAGCGGCCTATGACACTACGTGCATAGGCAAGCTAAAGTATAGAGAAATTTTGTAAATGAAAAGGATATATCAAAGCTCCCAGTGGGTAGATCCTACAAGAAACTATTAGTAACCGCAACCTACAAAAATATGTGTTAGTGAGAAACATGAATCACCTAAATACCCAAATCTATTAGTTTTCTTACAATCACAAATTTCATATTAGACTATGGAGATGCATCACACCATTAGTTTTTCTTGTTTTACCATAAGGAAACTCAATTTTAACTTTACCACAACCAAACATATTTAAATGAGAAGTATCACCTAAGTACACCTTACCTCTATTGAATTCATCATATTCAAAAAAATACTCATTATTGGAGGTCATATGAAAAGATGCACTTGAGTCAATCAACTATGCATCATTGCATGTATGAGTGGATAAAGATGAAATGAATTAATGACCCTATTCCTTCTTAGACTCATATTCATAAATAAATTTCTTATTTTTCTTATTCTTTTATTCTTTGCAATCCTTACAGATGTATCTAAGCTTACCATGATTCTAGCATATAACTTTGGACTTTCCAGGAGATTTGGATCTCCTCCAGCATTTGGATGTATTATGCTTCTCATTCTTCTTGTCTTTTTTCTTAGGTCTTCCATGAACACTCAAGGCATCCTTGGAACTGATGGATACCTTCCTCCTAATATCTTCAAAAAGAAAAGAACCCACCACATCTTCAATCTTCAAAATAATAAAATAACTACCGATAGTCATAACAAGAGAATTGATCTGAATTATTATTTCAACCCAAGGGATAATACCTAGTGAGGTATTTTAAGTATTTTAATATACATAACAAGCAATATGAAAACTAACATGGTAAACTAATAGCATTATGATGTGACCCCTCCTCTTCTCTCTGACCATGATGGAAAACTTGTGCTTTTGTGGTAGAAAAACTACCATTGAGTTGGATTGATGAATTTGAAAAAACCATAGCTACAAATTCTATTCAAGTTGCTTTGGATGATCCCTCATTACAAAAATTGGCCCACTTTGATACCATGGATCTGAATTATTCTATCAAATCGGGGGATGATACCAAGAAAGGTGTTGGAAGTATTATAAATCACATAACAAATGATATGAAAACTTCTTTTTATTCATAATATGAAATTTTCATAAAATTTTAACAATCTTGTAAGTGATATGTATGCTCATAAATCAATCCAATTTGGGAAAACTCATGGAAAATTTGTATGCCCAAGTCCATAGAAGTTAGGAAACCCTATGGGAGAGATGTATGTCCATGAACTCCATATATGAGAGTTGATACAAATTGGCAATCTCAACAAATGAGATGTATGTCCCAACTTTACAAACTCGTCCTAAAGGATATATGCTTATCACTCTACTTAATTGGATTTGAATTGAGCTTATTTATAAGCATTTGAAGAATCTGAAAGTTCACCACATTCTTGTCCTCATTAGAAATCAAATGGAAAATAAAAAATTGAAAGGTAATTACAATTGATTGAAGACATAAATTGATTAACACTAGTAGATTTGAGGTCAAATTCCAACAGCCATTTGTCAAATTTGCAATGCTCATTTGTCAGCATTTTGACACATGTGTCCATTGTCATTTTTTCATTGGAAATTGTGACGAAAGAGAGATCCGTCAGTTTACCGACACCCCATTACGTTGGAAACTTGCACATGATAACAACTTTGTTATGGCATTTCCTACGGTCCATCTATCGAAATTCTGACACAAAGACCTATCAAAAATATACAATCGTTGTTGAAACTAACTATCGAAAAGATATCCTTTCCAACATTAGAACTGTTGGAATAGCGACAGATCTGCAACCAACTTTTGACAGATAAACCCGTCAGTGACATAGCATTATTGTCAGAATAGTCTATCAAAAATTGCATATCTACGACATTTTAACTATCGAAAGAGCAATGGTAGGGCAATATATCTCCGATAGGTTGCCCTGTCAGACGTATAGCATTACTATCACAATAATTATCGTAAAGTATTTTTCTCTGACATTTTATCTGTCGAATAGGCAGCATGTTGGCCTATATTCTGACAGGAAATGATGTCGGATGTATAGCACTGTCGTCAAAATGAATTATAAAGTGTCAAAAAATTGACGGATATGCTCATTAAAGATAACACAGCTCAAGAGACTATCATAGGTTGTCTCTTTCTTCGATCTATATTATTGACAGAATGTTTTACCTTTCATTAGCTCATCAATTCTAGGGATTTGAAAGAATTTAATAGAATATTTTCATGACAACATATATTATTTAAGTTGACGTTGCACGAATTTATCTACTTTGCGCACTTGCATACTATGAGGATGGTGATAAAGAAGCATGGCCATGGGAGGAGATGCTTGTTTATCACCGTCCTCGTAGTCTACAAGTGCGTGAAGTAGATAAATTCATGCAACATCAACTTAAATAATATACGTTGTCATGAAAATAGTCTATTAAATTCTTTCAAATCCCTGGATTTGATAAGCTAATGAAAGGTAAAACATTTTGTCAATAATATAGACTGAAGAAAGAGACAACCTATGATGATCTCTTGAGCTATGTTATCTTTAGTCCTAGCTATTGGGTAAGGCCTGGAAGACTTATACATGTCAATTTTTGAGAATAATCATCGCCTTGCATTTATGTACACTACACAAATTGATCCCAGTCTCGTAAAAACATTTTACACTTGTACATCTCATCAATATTGGAGGCCTAAAGTAATTTTATATGATCACTAGCACATTTCATGCATGGATGAGAAACAGTATCCAAAGTTTCTACATAACCATTTTTGCGAAGAGGAATGAGTGGAGGCCAAAGAAGGGATAATTGTGAAAGTTTTATAGATGCAGGTTACTGAATCATCATCTCTGCACTGGTACTCAATCTGGCCTCCACTCCATATATGTCTCCTCAGAATCTAAAAACTCTCCGTCATTGATTCCAGTCATTTTTTCAACATCTCTGTGGATTGAGACCTTAAATTATTGAGCTTCTCTTTGTTTCAAGAATAGTTTAACATTCTCTACTTAACAGGGCCAACCACATGAAGGTGGAAGCTCACCTAGCCCCTCCTAGGAGCCTCTTATGACCCTTTACGACATTTTAAGACCTCTAAGATGTATTCTTAGGGATCATAAAGGGTTGTAAAGGGTCATAAGGGGTCTTGGGACACAATAGCTGAGAAACATAAATGTACGCATCATGGTCACAATTTTTTGGAGACACAACATAATTGAGTGGTTTTCCCAAATGATGCAAAGTAGTGGTTGCTTTGCATCATCTGGGAATAGCACTCAATTATGTTGTGTCTCCAAAAAATTGTGACCATGATGCCTACATTTATGTTTCTCAACTGTTGTGATATCTACATCATAGTCTATCATTGTTGTAGCAGCAGAGCCTATATTCCACAATAGAAAGGAAGACATCTTTTTAGCCTAGGTCTAGATCCTACCCCAATTGCCGAAGGATCCAAGGCCAGGCTAGGAAGATTTCTTCCCATTCTGTCTACAACATTGTGTCCATCCATGATCTCAGGAATATCATCATCTTTCCACTCTTCATTTGCCAAAATATACCGCTTCTTCAAGCTTGCAGAGTAATCTTATTAATAAAAGAAATCTTGCCAACATTAGGGTACCCACAGATCAAAATATTTGATGTTATTGGTGCTTGTGCTCAAGGATATCGATTCACTATTTTAAAATGGCCAAATCATTTTTATTTCAATTGTAGAGAAAAGGAGTGGGAGAAAACAAGCAGGTGAAAGTTGATCGAGCGCGAGAGAAGGCATTGCATTCTATTTGATCATGAAAGCTCTCTGAAATGACCAATCATGTTTTCTATTTGATTCTTTTTGGTGCTTTTTTTCTCATATTCAGTAGATAAAAATCATGGTGGCAGCCACTTAGCCATCTTTTTGATGTTCCAGATATTTTATAAAGATATAGGTATGTGGATTTATCATTCAGTTGCTTGCAGTTATTGGTCAAATGCAAATATTTTGTCAAGTTGAAAGGGCAAGATATTGGTTTGGTGTTTTCAGTTTATGTTAAAAGTTGATTTGGTAAAATCCTCAAAAAACACACTACATGTTCTAAAATGTAAAGAAGTTGAATGTTAAATGTAAGATATATATCTCATCCATAGTAATCAAAAGAAAGGCCATGAAACTTATAAGGAGATTTACCAATCCAAAAATATAAGCGAATAGGAAACATGATTGGTACCTTATGAATTGGTTTTTGAGGTACACAATCTTCATCAATCTCCTCAAAAGAAGACCCCTCCTCACAAAAAATGCATTTAACACAAAAAACAAATCTACAAAACTGAACCAATGGCATGTTTAGAACAAAGAAATAGAATGATAATAATATGCTAAAAATTCTATTATGTTTAATACATGCAAAAGGACTAGTCCCAACAATTCTTAAACATACTTTATCTTATATGATAATAACATGATAATTAAACTAAATGGAAGGAATAGTGTTGGTGTTAGGTTTCATTTATTATTGAATTCAATGGTTTCCAAGATGTGTTGGGGAGTTTGCTCCTTATTTAATGTTAATTGTTCCTGCACAATCCACTCATACAACAATGAAATGCTATGTGATTGACAATTTCATACAACTGGTCCTTTAGCATATATTAAATACAATCCAGTTACTTATTGAATGCTTTGGAGAATACTGGTTTGACTGTCAATGTGTTACCAGTGACTGAGATTCATTAAAGGATACAAAACCCTTCATTTTGGGGTTATTGTGTGTGGATTCAAATGTAGGTTTGATTTGGTTAATGTTTAGAAGAGATCAATAAAGTATTTAAAGACAATCTTACATGTTTGAAGAGGTTTGAGAGGCACTTATCATGACTATACCCTCACAAAAAATGGCATAGACTGGTTTTACTAAGTTTCCTTTCTCTGTCGTAGGGGTACAGTCAGAGGGTTCATTGAAAAAATGATCCTTTGAATGGTTACTATGAATATGAATGATTTGATATAGCATATTGCTCATTTTACTTGAAGTTTGGAATAGCTTGTGCACGGGTGAAAGTAGTTTTAATCATTTTGGTCGTGATTGTTCCTCTACACAGTTAGAAAATGTAACTGTCTAATGATTATATGTAATGTTGAATGGATTAAATGCTTTATTCTTGGTAGAAGTGAATGGAAGGAATAGTGTTGGTGTTAGGTTTCATTTATTATTGAATTCAATGGTTTCCAAGATGTGTTGAGGAGTTTGCTCCTTGTTTAATGTTAACTGTTCCTGCACAATCCACTCATACAATAGTGAAGTTACAAAACTGAACCAATGGCATGTTTACAACAAAGAAATAGAATGATAATAATATACTGAAAATTCTATTCTATTTAATACACGCCAAAGGACCATTCCCAACAATTCTTAAACATACTAGTTATCTGATATGATCAATTGTTAATAAATGTCTAATTCTGTAGATTGCTAGCATGAAGGAAGATTTGACCTAGCCAAATCTTCCTTGTACCACACAAAAAAATGTGTGATAACTATGTCTACTCCAACCTTAATTGTTTAAGAATTCATCATATCATATAAAGTATGTTTAAGAATTGTTGGGAGTTCTATTAGACCTTTTTTGTAAACATGTCATTGGTTTTCAAATGTTTGGATTCACGTTTGTTGATATTACTGACACATTTAATGATGCCATTATATATTGTTGTCACTGAAATGATCGCATTCTACTGGTGTCGTGCCCTAGCCCATGCTTTAACTCCATTATTTGATGTTATTGGTGCTTGTGCTCAAGGATATCTATTTTTTTGAAATGTTGACTGTGGTTATCAAATGGACAGCCCGTGAGCTTCTAGCTAGGCATCATTTGTATTGATAGATTAGGGCATCAAATGTATTGTATCATTGATAGTTGAGACTTTTTTAAAAGGAAATAGGATAATGAATGATTTTGATGTAGTTTCTCTATTTTGATCTCTAAGTGGCTTACAAGCCCTAGAGAAGTATATGCAGATTTACAAATGCAGTTGCAGGATACATAGCAGCCGATAATTCATAAGAAATCCATGCATCCAATTTGAATAGCAATTAATACAAATAAATAGGGTCCTCCAATGGCCCAATCATCCGGACCTTGACTGTCCCCTCAACCAATGACCCTTCAAAATTGGGTTATCATGCAATCAGTGAGTGATCCTTCATTCTCCTCGTCTGCCCTGTATCCAAACATATTGTAAATACACAATACAATGATAACAAGTCTTTCACAATCCCCCTTCCCTCAAGGAACACTATCAACCATCCCTTCCACATATAATTTCACTATTGTATGAGTGGATTGTGCAAGAACAGTTAACATTAAACAAGGAGCAAACTCCTCAACACATCTTTGTTGTAAACATACCATTGGTTCAGTTTTGTAAATTTGTTTTTTGTGTTAAATGCATTTAAATGGAATATTAAGCATAGTAATAATATGCTTCATCTATTAGTAATTGTAGATTAAATGCCCATAACACCTTTATCAATTTAGCATGTTATTATAAGATACTAAAGAAGACCTGCTATTTGTCAAAGAAATATTCATTGTCCCCCATAATGAAGACAATGAAGATTGACCTCCTGCCCCACAACAAAGAACATTGTAATAAGAATAAGATATAATATAGTGTTAGAATAAACTTTGAACAAAGACATGTAATGCTTAAGTTAATGATCTAAAAAGCTGCAAATATAGGAATTGAAAAAGAAGATAGTGCCAAGAAACATTTTCACAAATATGAAACGTGAGGAAAAGTAATAACATTAACAATGCCAAGATTCACAGCATTAAATTTCACATGCGGATGAGTTTCTGCAGTGGGTTGCCCAGCATCAAAAATATGTTGAGTTGCATTTGAGCTATAACTAAGAGTATCATGTAGAACAGACCCTAAACTTTGAAAGCATTCTCCAGCCTAGCAATTCAAAATTCAATCTAGGCAAGCATCAGTAAGTGAAATAAATTATAGACATCAACATCAACATCATCATAATCATTAGAAAAAAACTTTAAAGACATATTTTGGATAGTACTATGTTTCTTGAAAGTTTTTGTGATGCTTCTAAACTTTAAAGACATATTTTATGGCTTAATGATAACATAGATTAGTGTTTTTTTTTTCTGATGGAATGTTGTTGATCATTCATGGTCTTGAAGAAACTTCTGATTGTTTTGATTCTTGAGTCTTGACGTTGTTTCTCAATGTGATATAGACTGACCACAAGATGGTTCAGTTGGTCCTCTCTTTCTATTTAATCATTTGTCTTCTTCATGGTGTAATTGTCAATATGTTATAATCCAACCAACATGTCATACCCCCACTTCTGAAAAACCTCATAGCATGCTAATCACTGGCAAAGACTTGGGTAATTAGCATACATAAATAGTGATTACCCTTAGGAAACAATGATCATTAATATTCCTTAATGTTGGACAGTGATTCCTTGGTAATAAAGGCATTGATAGCATTCATCATCTTAACCAAGTCATGGGTGGTGATCCTTGAAATAGCACAATTAGTAAAAGGAAATAACAACATAACATAATTTGGAGTGAGGAAGAAGGAAAATTGGAAAACAAAATATGGAATAATCGGGTTGGAATTAGAGAAGAATTCAGAAATAAACTTGAATTAGACAAAAGCCAAGTTATTCAGTTCTTTGTTTGAGGTTGGGTTCCCATTCTACTTTTGTTCTCCTCTGGGTTCTGTGTGCTATAAATGTGTCACACTTCTATGGATCATTTCATGCAAGGAAACTCAAGAATGAGCCCTCACAAATCGATCCATAGCTCCCTAGGCATGGAGTGCAAGGGTTTTTAAGAATGCTCTCAGCTAGAGCTATTTAGCCTATAACCTTGCTAGTAAACCATGCAATGGGAGATTCAAGGAAGACAAGGGAAAGAATGCCAATATCCTCAAGAATCGAGAATGAAAATGTAATGCAATGCTATGCTAGAAATGGAAATGCAAGCTAAGCTATGAAAGGAAATATGCAAGTGTTACAACCCAAGCTAATTAATCTATGTGAGCTAATCTAGAGCATGGAAATGAAGTTAATCTAAGAAAGCATAAATATGAAGCTAAGCTAAGAATGCAAGAATGAGATGTAGATGCTAAGAATGCTCCAAATCTTCAAAAGCTCCAAAGTGACCTAGAAATCCTGCAGCATAAAGTTAGCATAAAAAGTTGGGGATCTAGAATGAAGAAGAGAGCTCTTCTTTTAAAGGAAATGAGGAGGAATGGACCATGGAGATTAAGAGGCAAAAGATTTAATCAATGGTGGAGCTTGAAAGAGGAGCAATCCATGTGCACAAGTATCCTCCAATGAGAAAATAGGAGTTTACTTTTGTGTCCATATGAGACAGAAAGTGCTTTTTCCCTTTTTATAAAATAAGAATAATGTTTTATTTGTGCAACTTAGGATAAGAGGAAAAGTGGGGACTTTTTATTTATTAAAAGGGGAGGAAATATTCCTTTTAAATAAATAAAAACTTAGGATAAAATGGTTAGCCCATAGAAAATAATCGAATAAATGATAGAGCTAGGATTTGATCAAGAATAAGCAATTTATGATTAAGCAAAAGGGGCTAATAGTCTAGATGACCATTTTTAGGTGTATACATTTGCCCCTCTTTGACTAATGTGTTCGACTTGGGTTCCTTTGGTAGGAACTTGGGTGCTTGGGTCAATCCCGAGTGCACCTGCAGTATATTATTCATAATTTTATAGGCTAACTCATTATTATGGTAACATGGGTATGACCACACTCCATGTCTTATAATGGTACCTGACATGGAGTGTGGTTCAAATGAAGTTGAACCAAATGTTGACCGTGATGGCTATGATCATGATGAAGATGAATATGAATATTAAATCTAAAATATGGCTTGTAAAATTTATGAACATTCAATACAACATAATTAAATTCATTGGCATATAAAAATCAGTCATTATCAATTAAGGTGCATAGATGACAATGATTTCTTTTTTCTCTTTTGATTTCTAGTTTTTAAGAATTAATCGTTAAGAGGAGTATCGATATCATCATGATGATCATCTACCCTCTCATTAGATCTCAATGCACGCCTAGTTCTATGTTGATGCAAAGGGGGGTCATCTACAATAACATATAAAAGGGTTAAATTAAAAACATTTTATTATAATTAAAAACATTAAAAACATTTTAAAGTATTTCAGTACTTTACAGGCCATAATCGTATAGCTCTTTACCTGATCTAGTCACATCATCAACATCGAGGTCATTTTGTCTGGCCTCGGCCTCAACCTCAACCTGCTCATTAACAACGGCCTCTACACTCTACAACTGCAATACAAATTGTTACATTAATCCAAACACCAATTGCAATTAAATTTGTATTACTACACCAATCAATTTAAGATGTTTACTTGTATTACTGTGATGCACATCCTCATTGTCATCAACACGCACAAGTTGTGGACGGCAAGAATCGGCAGGCTGCATTTCAATTTCATACACATTCATGTTATCATTGTTTTCTTACTTAAAACAAATTTACTCACTTTATGTTGGAACTTAACATCAAATAAACTAATTGGTAAATAATTAAATTTGAAATATCATCTATTTAGCTTACTTACCACGACTGATCCATCAAAAATTTTAGGTGCCTCTCAACCATCCACATTGACCGAGTGTGTATGGGTCCACACATTTCAATCTCCTCAACTTGGTGTATGAGGTAGTTTTCTTGTGCATTGAAAAAGCTTGAAGGTAGACACTTTTGCATTTCACACATTAGATGAGGAATTCTTCTCTTCCAGTATTTTATATCTTCTCTATGGATTTCCACTGCATATATGTCTTCTCAGAATCTAAAAACTTCAGCCCATCATTGATTCTCATCAATGTACCAATTTGGATAGTAAGTCTAATTTAATTTGTCTGTGGACTGAGACCTTAAATTATTGAGCTTCTCTTTTTTTCAAGAAGAATATAACATTCTCTACTTAACAGGGCCAACCACGTGAAGGTGGAAGCTCATCTGGCCCCTCCTAGGAGCCTCTTATGACCCTTTACGACATTTTAAGACCTCTAAGATGTATTCTTAGGGATCGTAAATGGCCATAAAGGGTAATAAGGGGTCCTGGGACACAACAGCTGAGAAACATAATTGTAGGCATCGTGGTCACAATTTTTTGGAGACAACATAATTGAGTTGTATACCTAGACGATGGAGAGAAATTCCTGCACTTCTGATTCCAAGTTGACTACATTTGTTGCTCATGAATACAAGGTCCTCCAACAGATGTATTCAACTTGGAATTGGGGGTGCAGAAGTTTCTCTCCATCGCTTGGGTACACAACTCAATTATGTTGTCTCCAAAAGATTGTGACTATGATGCCTACAATTATGTTTCTCAGCTATTGTGAAATCTACATTTATGTTTCTCAGTTGTTGTGTTTATGTGCATGTTTTTTATGTGTTTTGGATAGTAAGTCTAATTTAATTTGTTTGTGGACTAAGACCTTAAATCATGTAATGAGGAGGCTTAGAACACTAGTATATGCAAATTTCATTATTTAATAATAAAAATCTATTAAAATGTTTATACCTTCTTCTCTCATTTGCTGGTGTAATTCCTCTTTGAGTACCCCCTTTCTCCTTTGCATCCAAAATAAACTCATTCCAATCCCTCACTGGAATAAAGGGAGGATGCTCAAACTTCAGCAAGACTTCATACCACGCAACATTCGTAGATTATGTTCAATGCATTATTTACGTTCGTAAATCAATGTTGCGTACAAATCTACGAACAGTGCATGGTGCGAAGCCTCGCTCAAGCTTGAAAATGATAGTCAATCCATAGTCAAGGTCAAGGAACAAATAGAATAACCAAAAAAATGATATACGTTAAATCATGTGATTGATAGCAAATTGGGGCTCACCTGAGCCATAAACATGAAGAATTATTCTAAAAAAAGATGTAAACCATATATATGCGCACTTGAGGCAAAGAGAAGTTATGTCATATCCATATTAAAATATTAGTTACAATATGAAAATACTAAACTAACTAATTCCTGAGTTCATCTTTGCATATGGTCGCAACAAAGATATGCAATTACAATACAGAGAAGGCATTGTAAAAATATAATTTAGGAATTTGCCCTAGCCTGACATGTTTTGCACTCGAATCCTTCATCATGGATAAGTGGAGATGGGTGGATAGATGCAGATTAGTTTTCATCGACCCAACTAAAGTATTCACAACCATTATTTCCCTGTGATGCCCAGTCTACATTAGTTCTTATATTATAATGAATAGTATTTACATTATAAACATTAAATATATACACATTAGCAACCTTTTTTCTATTTGGGCAGCACCAAAATTGTCATCCAGGGTTGTTCAGTATCTGTGAAGTCTTCAACACACACTGCCCACCACCACATTGATAGTTTGGCACATTGACAAGAGTCATTGAGCCTATATATCAATAATGCACCGCACCATCGTTACTACATTTATTATTTTTATATGATTATTTTTATATGAAATACACCAAGGAGTACCATCAAAAATATTAACCATTTACAATAATGAAAAGTAAACCTAAATCAAATAGCTCATTTTTTTATCAGCATGTGTAGTCTCTGTGTATATGAAAAATGAAAGAAATATGAAGCTAAAATAAAATAGTGAACAAAATAGTATTCCACATAGACTGAATGAAATATACCATCAAAAGAAGGTGACAAAATCTTGTCATGAAGCACAGACATAGGAAATCAAAAAGGGACAAAAGACAAGAAATAAGAAAAATCATTACGACTATAGAAAAATCATTTATACTATAATCAAAAAAAGAAACACTCTTTGTCAACAATTTTCAAAATCATTAGGACTATAGAAAAATAATTAAGACTATACAAAATCAAATTTTGGAAATGGACAGTTCTGATGCTTTGCCATTATAACAATTGAGCATTCATCATTTGGTATTGTGTATTCCATTTAAGTATGTCAACAATGTTCAAAATCATGTCACCAAGCACAGACAAGAAATAAGAAAAATCATTAGAACTATAGAAAAATCAAGTTCTTGAAATGGGCGGTTCTGATATTGCTTTGCCATTACAACAATTGAGCATTCATCATTTTCTACTTCTTGGTGTATTCCATTTAAGTTTTTCAGTTGTCATGTTTATGTGCATGTTCTTTATGTGTTTGGCTTCTCTCCCTCGCAAGGGATATGTCGATAGGTAATTGATTTGAAAGCATAATGATTTGACAATATTTTTCAAGATAGGCATAATCATCCCGCCAACCTTAATTAGCAACATTTGTGATATATGTCAAGTACTTATAATCAATATGCCCAAAAAATAGAAACTTAGTAGTAAAAGCATGTCCTTTGGTTTACTAGTTTAATCTGGTTTAAGAATGGTTTGTTTCATGTTTGAATGTACCATTGAATGAAGCTTGGCTATATTAAGTACAATCTTAAGACTCGTGACTCTTCAAATTCTCTTATTTCCTTCAAACCTAGCCTCCAAACATGTGTACTATGAGATTTCCTCCAACAAATGGACCTGTGATGATTTTCACAATAGTACATGTGTTGGAGGACTACTCAAAGTACTGCTTAGGCAAATCTGAATGTTCATCACCTGTGCATATAAGAGTTGATCATAGAAGGTATATGCATAGGTGAAAAATATGCATATTTGACCAAGCAATACTAGGAGCTAGACCCAGGAGAAAATAGATTTGTGGTGATTTTCACAATAGTACATGTGTTGTTGGGTAAGCTCCCAATAGTGCTCAGGAAAATATGCATGTTCATCACTTGTGCATATGAAGTGGCTCTAATGGAAGATACAATCACTAAATTCTGCATACTCTTTATTTTGTTCTGCGTTGATATTGTCAGACATGGTCTTTCTTGAATGGAATGACTCGTTACTTGTACATTGACTAGAATGTTGGTGGAAGAAGGATGATTTGTTTGCAACCATTTTTTCAACACAAAGGGACATTTATCATAGTTATAGAAACATGATTATTTTAAAATTAAATACACCAAGGAGTACCATTAGAAATATTGACTATTTACAATCATAAATAGTTAACCTTAATCAAATAGCTCATTTTTTTATTAGCATGTGTAGTCTCTATGTATATGAAAAATGAATGAAATATCAAGCTAAAATAAAATAGTGAACAAAAATTCAAATTCAAGGCCTAATTTATCAAGAGCAACAAACATTAGGACAAAAGAAAAATCATTAAGAGTATAGAAAAATTATTAGGACTATAGAAAAATCATTAAGAGTATAGAAAAATCATTAGGACTATAGAAAAATCATTAAGCCTAGAAAATCAAGTTCTAGAAAAATCATTAAGAGTACTATAGAAAAATCATTAGGACTATAGAAAAATCATTAAGACTAGAAAATCAAGTTCTAGAAAAATCATTACGACTATAGAAAAATCATTTAGACTATAAAATCAAGTTCTAGAAAAGGATGGTTATGATGCTTTGTCATTACAACAATTGAGCATTCATCATTTGGTACTTCTTGGTGTATTCCATTTAAGTTTTTTAGCTGTCGTATTTATGTGCATGTTCTTTATGTGTTTGGCTTCTCTCCCTCGCAAGGGAAATGTCGATAGGTAATTGATTTGAAAGCATAATGATTTGACTGTTCCAAGTAATTTTTTTAATCCTTTGAAGTTTCTCATGATCCTGATGTAAGTTGATTGGATTAAGCAATTTGGAGATCCACTAGGACTTGAGGGGAGTTCAATAAATGTTTTGGAAGACTTAGAAGAACTATTAGCATGACTGTTCCTTCATCTACAGTGAGTTAGACTGAATTTGCTAAGTTTTTCCTTTGTTTTGAAGTGTATTTTGTAATCTATTTCCTTTCCATGGACCCAAAGACCTAGGACCCATGGAAAGAGGATACTAAAAATGTATTATACAACTCTAATGTTCTTGACTTGCAAAGATTTGAGAAAGTAAAGAGAACACTGGCTATGTTTAATGTTAACTGTTCCTGCACAATCCACTCATACAACAATAAAATGTTATGTGATTGACAATTTCATACAACTAGTCCTTTGGCGTGTATTAAACAGAATAGAATTTTCAGCATATTATTATCATTCTATTTCTTTGTTGTAAGCATGTCATTGGTTCAGTTTTAATCTAATGGTGTCGTTCCCTAGCCCATGCTTTATCTCCATTATTTGATGTTATTCACTGTTTTGAAATGTTTTTTATTAAGGTAAAAACAAGTTTTGAATGGGCCCTGAAACCATATGCATTCAATTTTTGAAGGGAACTGTAACCCTAGGAATGATAGGAATTATTAGCTTAGATCTAAATGAAACAATTGGGGGAAAAAGAAAAAACCTTACAGCACCCCCCCAGCACATAATACCAGTAAAACTACCAGCAGCACAAATCCAGCAAAACAATAATAGCCAAACAAAAGATAAACAGAAATGCTCAAGTTGTTGAAGCCAAACATGTAAAGCCAATGTTTTACAACACCACCCAACCTAGGATTTTCCTTTGCCTCCCTTCATCTAGGAGCGGAGATTCATATCAAAATGTAGAGGGGACTTTTTATTATGTTTACCTATAACAGCAGTCCATCCCTCCTCTACCAAAGAAGCTTTTTCCTACCAGTCAGAGGCAGGACAGGAGCCAACCACAATAGAACCAGTATGAGAAGCTTGGACAAAACCTACAACGGCCACATAGCCAATACCAAACTTCCCAACACAAAAAGGAATTTCTAAGATAGAACTAGCTAGAAAGAGGCCAGCAGACCCAACAGCCACAGCAGAAAGTCTAGCACTAGTACTACCAACAGTAGGGATAGAACACCCAGTAGAATCAGTAGTAACAAGAGGAACACTAGTAATAGAAGAATTACTTCCTGCAAGAGCAAAACCACCAGAAGAAATGCTGGCAGAAAAACTAGCAGATCCAGTAGAAGTACTACCAGCAACCAAAGAAGAAGAAGGAATAGAAACAGTCGTAGGACAAGAGACAGGGCCAGTAACCTGCTCTACCACATTCACAAAGTTCTAAACCTTCTGCACAGTATAGTGCTGATAAGAGGCCCCCTTCCACCATGAAGTAGACTTATTATGTCTCTGAAGATCACATTGAGAGGCAATATGACCAGTCTTAAAGCATCTTCTACATCTGAAGGGGATGCCTTCATAGTCCAATTGTTGAATCCAACTTCTACCCGTAAGGGATTCAAGTTTAATCTCTGAAGGCACACGTTTTGAGGTATCAATATCCACCAAGATACGAGCGTAAGTAGAATGAAATAAATCAGAGGATTTCTCATCCTCCATTAACATATCTCCTAAAGCTTCCCCCACAGCCTCTAGAACGGAGTCAATCCAAAGATGGAGGGAAAGATTAGGAAGCCTAACCCAGATAGGTTGCAAATCAAATGATTCGAAAGATGGAGAAAAATCAGAATGTCATGGTTTCAGCAATAGCATAAAATGATCCTCCCAGCTAAAGATGTTTTCACACAAAATAATATTGCTATCCTCGGCATCATCAAATTTTGCCACAAAAAATCCTTTAGCCATAGGGAAGATATGGATTGTACCAGAGATAAGAGGTTCCCAATGACTGGAAATCCAGGAATGAAGATCAGGCAGAGAGGGCCAGAAACCCTTGAATCTGCAAATCAACCCATGCTCAAAAAAAAATAGAGGTTGCTACATCAATCTCAAAAAGAGTATCCTCATCTAGCACAATAGAAATATGTTGGCTAACTGGAAAGGCACAACGAGGAGTGCCTTTCACAATAGAGCGAGCAGGATTCACAGCAGCCCTAACACTGTTTTGAAATGTTGACTGTGGTTATCAAATGGAAAAAATAGAAGAAAAAAATTGTACACGAAAAAAAATTTACAAAACTGAACCAATGGCATGTTTACAACAAAGAAATAGAATGATAATAATATGCTGAAAATTCTATTTTGTTTAATACACACCAAAGGACCAGTTGTATGAAATTGTCAATCACATAGTTTTTCACTATTGTATGAGTGGATTGTGCAGGAACACTTAACATTAAACAAGGAACAAACTCCTCAACACATCTTGGAAACCATTGAATTCAATAATAAATGAAACCTAACACTAACACTATTCCTTCCATTCACTTCTACCAAGAATTTCAGCACAAGCACAAGCTATTCCAAACTTCAAGTACAAGCTATTCCAAACTTCAAGTAAAATGAGAAATATGTTATATCAAATCATTCATATTTATAGTAACCATTCAAAGGATCATTTTGTCAATGAACCCTCTAACTATACCCCTACAGCAGAGAAAGGAAACCTCAAAATAGAGAAAGGAAACTTAGTAAAACCAGTCTATGTCATTGTTTGTGAGGGTACAGTCATGATAAGTGCCTCTCAAACCTATCCAAACATGTAAGATTGTCTTTAAATACTTTATTGATCTCTTCTAAACATTAACCAAATCAAACTTACATTTGAATCCACACACAATAACCCCAAAATGAAGGGTTTTGTATCCTTTAATGAATCTCAATCACTGGTAACACATGGACAATCAAACCAGTAGTCTCCAAAGCATTCAATAAGTGACTAGATTGTATTTAATACATGCTAAAGGACCATTTGTATGAAATTTTCAATCACATAGCATTTCACTATTGTATGAGTGGATTGTGCAGGAACAGTTAACATTAAACAAGGAGCAAACTCCTCAACACATCTTGGAAACCATTGAATTCAATAATAAATGAAACCTAACACCAACAATATTCCTTCCATTCAAGTAAAATAAGAAATATGCTATATCAAATCATTCATATTTATAGTAACCATTCAAAGGATCATTTTGTCAATGAACCCTCTGACTGTACCCCTACGGCAGAGAAAGGAAACCTCAAAATAGAGAAATGAAACTTAGTAAAACTAGTCTATGACGTTGTTTGTGAGGGTACAGTCATGATAAGTGCCTCTTAAACCTCTCCAAACATGTAAGAATGTCTTTAAATACTTTATTGATCTCTTCTAAACATTAACGCATGGACAGTCAAACCAATAGTCTCCAAAGCATTCAATAAGTGAATATGAATGTTTGAAAACTTTCCTCTCAACTTCCCCAACCACTCCTAATCAGTTAGAGGGATTAGTTGAGTGTTTAGACACTAAAACTTCTTACACGTACTTTATCTGATATGATGAATTGTAATATCAACAAACATGAATCCAAACGTTTGAAAACAGTGAATCGATATCCTTGAGCACAAGCACCAATAACATCAAATAATGGAGATAAAGCATGGGCTAGGGCACGACACCAGTAGAATGTGGTCATTTCAGTGAGCATTCATGATCAAATAAAATGCAATGCATTTGAAATTTGTGATCGAATATGATGCCAGAGGCTCGAAAGACGTTTCCCATCAAAGATACCAATCAAAGATGAAGAAATCACATACCTTCTCTCGTGCTCAGCTTGCACGAAGGAAGATTTGATAGCCAAATCTTCCTTGTACCACATGAAGAACATCCCATTGGTTCAGTTTAGCATGTTATTATCATATCAGAGAAAGTATGTTTAAGAATTGTTGGTAAGGATAGGAATAGTGGAGATTCTAGAAATATCCCTCTAACCAATTAGGAGTGGTTAGGGAAGTTGAGAGGAAAGTTTTCAAACATTAATATTCACTTATTGAATGCTTTGGAGACTACTGGTTTGATTGTCCATACGTTACCAGTGACTGAGATTCATTAAAGGATACAAAACCCTTCATCTTGGGTTATTGTGTGTGGATTCATCTGCTTTACCTAGGAATATCAAGAAGATGGGGCAGGAGGACATTGTGGTAGAAGTATTTAAAGAAGCAACAAGAAGCAATAGAAAAAAATTTAGGAATTTGGAACAACATTTCAGAATCCATGAATGGTATGTGTAAGGTGACCTTCATTCTTGGTCGTGACTTCAATGAAATATTGGATATGGCTGATAAGAAGAAGGATCACTTGTTGATAGTGTTCCTTGAGGGAAAGGGGATTGTGAAAGACTTGTTATCATTGTATTGTGTATTTCCAATATGTTTGGATGCAAGGCAGACCAAGAGAATGAAGGATCACTCACTTATTACATGATAACCCAATTTTGAAGGGTCACTGGTTGAGGGGACAGTCAAGGTCTAGATGTTGATAGTAATTTGTTGATGGAAGGGGGATTGTAAAAGACTTTTTATCATTGTATTGTGTATTTCCAATGTGTTTGGATGTAGGGCCAACCGGGAGAATGAAGGATCACTCACTGATTGCATGATAACCCAATTTTGAAGGGTCACTGGTTGAGGGGATAGTCAAGGTCTAGATGTTGATAGTGCTCCTTGAGGGAAGGGGGATTTTGAAAGGCTTGTTATCATTGTATTGTGTATTTCCAATATGTTTGGATGTAGGGTAGACCAGGAGAATGAAGGATCACTCACTGATTACATGATAACCCAATTTTGAAGGGTCGTTGGAAGAGGGGGGAATGAAGGATCACTCACTGATTGCATGATAACCCCACCAAGTATTCTTTCCTTTAAGTTTTCACAATATCTCAAAATATGATCATTATTCATTACTTTATTCTATATGCTATTCTTTTTATGGTTTTGTTATCTCAAAAATATATCAAAAACATTGTAGATGTGCATATAAAAGTAAAATATTGTCCTTCAATTGTTCCACATTGAAGTATTTCCTCTTGGGAGTATTCTCTTCATTTGTACAATATCTGTCAAAAATGGTTCCCATATTTCTTCAAGATCTATTTTAATCTTTATATTGCAATTTTGATTAGATTTGACCAATAGTTGATTTCATTGGTATTTTATAGCATATACTCCTAATGTGAAATGTGGAGAGAAAGAAAGAGACACCCTAGGTATGAATTACATGATATACCCATCATCACTTAGCACTTAAATAATAAATTATGGATAGGGAACAACCCCCTAACTTCTGGATGTTTGTTTCATGTTGGCCTCTTATTATATGCAAATGTAGGCTTGTCTTAGGCTAACAACCACAATGTAGGGGCCATAAATTATAGATCCCAAAATAGTGCACACTTGTATTAAATTAGGTTCACTATACTACAAGGGAATGGAAACCATGCAATAGTGCCTCATGGGGATGGAAGCAACCCTTCACCAAGAAGATGATTGTGTCTGCAATATTTACTAGAGGCAAAGAACATAATTTGGTCCCAGTAATTACTCCTAGAAGATAATGGCACCCACAAAACACTTGGAAAAGATAGCATTCACAATATCTTTTATCACTCTTTTAAAGCTGGGACAATAAATCTCAAAGATTGATCAACGAATTCTTGAACACAAAGAACCATTGACAGTTATGATTCATATGTACAATAGCCAACAACCAGTTGTTCCAATCATGGTGTCCAATAATTATGTTAGAAAAAGCATCTACAAATCCCTTACACAACCATAATAGATTCAAACCATGAACCATAAGAACCTAACAATGGGACTAACAAAGATATAGCCTAAACAAATCTTGATCATATTCCACCATATTGTAAGGCCCAAGAAGTAACTCTATCTTAAAGCTACACATTCCTCTAGATGAAGCTCAAAGGTCAGGTAGCTGAAGCATAGCAATACTTGAATTAATATAGGAATAATTTGATGTACAATCATTTTCTAGCTTGGTTTGTGGGTTTTCCAAATAATATTTTCCCTTTAACCACATTTATAGTTTGAGAAAATTAGAAAAAATTGTTTCAGATTTATATTATCCTTTTGAACTAGCACATTGCCATCAAAATGCATAATCATTGGTCATCTCAAGAAAATTCCTATTGATTAGTAGGATATCCTTATAAAAATTTGATGCATGGATTTCTTGTGAATTATCGACTGCTATGTATCCTGCAACTATTGGAGGAATAGTGTTGGTGTTAGGTTTCATTTATTATTGAATTCAATGGTTTCCAAGATGTGTTTAGGAGTTTTCTCCTTGTTTAATGTTAATTGTTCCTACACAATCCACTCATAAAATAGTGAAATGCTATGTGGAAGGGATGGTTGATAGTGTTCCTTGGGGGAAGGGGGATTGTGAAAGACTTGTTATCATTGTATTATGTATTTCCAATATGTTTGGATGCAGTGCAGACCAAGAGAATGAAGGATCACTCACTGATTACATGATAACCTAGTTTTGAAGGGTCACTGGTTGAGGGGATAGTCAAGGTCCAGATGATTGGGCCATTGGAGGACCCTAGTTCTTTGTATTAATTTCTATTCAAATTGGATGCATGGATTTTTTATGAATTATTGGCTGCTATGTATCCTGCAACTGCATCCATAAATATGCATATACTTCTCTAGGGTTGTAAGCCACTTAGGGATCAAAATAGAGAAACTAAATAAAAATCGTTCTTTGTCCTATTTCCTTTTAACAAAGTCTCAACTATCAATGATACAATACATTTGATGCCTTAAGATATCAATACAAATGGCACCTAGCTAGAAGCTCACAGGCTATCCATTTGATAACCACAGTAAACATTTCAAAAAAATGGATATCCTTGAGCACAAGCACCAATAACATCAAATAATGGAGTTAAAGCACGGGCTAGGGCACGACACCAGTAGAATGCGGTCATTTCAGTGACAGCAATATATAATGGTGGCATTAAACATATATGCCAGTAATATCAACAAACGTGAATCCAAACATTTGAATACAGTGACTCGATATCCTTGAGCACAAGCACCAATAACATCAAATAATAGAGATAAAGCACTGGCTAGGGCACAACATCAGTAGAATGTAGTCATTTCAGAGAGCATTCATGATCAAATAAAATGCAATGCATTCGAATATGATGCCAGAGGCTCGAAAGATGAAGAAATCACATACCTTCTCCCGCGCTCAGCTTTCGCTCCTTTTCTCTTGCTCCTTCTCTATCCAATCGAAATAAAAATGATGAGGTTGTTTCACTTTTTTTATCTATACCTCGAATATGTCAGAATTCCAATGGTCAATTAAACACCCATCAGAATACCGACACCATCGGGGCCTATTTCAAAAAAAAAATTACCAAATTTGTAATAAAAAGTTACCCGTCAGAAAATTCTGTCGAAATTTGGCCCCAAATGTAGTAGTGTAAATATCTCACTTAATTTGATATGTCAACTTATTATGATTAAGAATCCCACAAATCAAGAAAAGAACAAAGCAAGATCTTACGTTTCTCCTATTCATTCATCTTGACACCAACTAATGGCAATTGAGCCACCAATGTATATTAAAGCTTCCAGGTAGTTTGTAGTTTGTCCACCCTTCTCCATTCTCAAGTAATAAAGTCTCTTCGTTAATAAAATCTCGTTTACTAATATTTGGATTGATAAATCTTCTTGAGCTTGTTCCATAGCATCTTTCTAGCAATTTCTTAATAAACATTGATCAAAAGAGAGTTTGTAAGGAACAATCTTATTAGACCTTGGCTTTGTGATTCATAACATCATATTTAGCAACCTCAGCTGGATTTTTAGGTTTCATGACATTCTCATCAGCAATGTCACAAATATATAGACCTATTAACAAATCCTCCATCTTTAGTTTCCACATGTCAAAATTATTTCCAAAAAATTTCTCCACATTTATTCTCCCTAATGAACTTTCCATCTAAAAATTCTTGGAGCAAGATCACAAAGCATCTTCTCCACAATCTCCCACTCAAATATGGATTAGTTCAAAAAATACCAAAAATTCACAATTGAAACCAAAGGTGATCAAGCTCTGGTACCATTTGCAAGAAAAATAAGGTAGTAGAATAACTTCCTACACTATTTGAGAGGAGGGTCATTTAAAATTTTCTCATATAGTTACGATAATTAATAAAAATAACATGCATAGCATAAAAAATTATTTACATGGGGAAAACCATTTCAAAAGAAAAACCCTATACTCCAAAAGCCTCCCAATATATTATTCAAAAATTAACAACATATTATAATATAATTGCAAAGTAAGCTTCTCACAAGAGTATCACCGACCAAAGATCCAAAGTTAACCTAATAGCTATAAAATTCTTACACACATGCCCTCCATCTTGTACACCTAATATATAGGAGATAAAATACATGAAACCACCAAATAGTATTACAAAACCATGGGCCAAAAACTAATTATAAAGCAACGACCATCTCATCTCCAATAAAATATGCCCTATGATGTGCCAAAACATACACCAACATGTATAACTCCCTTTTATAGCTCATTTATGTGTTCAACGTATTTTTACATTTCTTATTTCAGGAGACCCAAATACTAGAGGCCATAACTTTTGAACTAGGTGTCTGATTAATAAACCATTTAAGCACCAAAAATATTGCAGCCTTTTCCATCAATCTATAATAGTTACAACAACTACAAATACTTTCAATCCATTTCAAAGCCTCTAAATCCTTCAAAGTTGAATTACTAAAATTTATTTGGCAACTTAAAAAATTGAAACTTTAATATCTTCAAATCTCGACATGATCTTGCAACAAAATTTTAATAGCATGCTTATCTAACCCATCTAAACATTTGGAGAAAGTTTAGGTTAAATTCATGCTCAAGTATAATCTTTCTCTAAATAGTAACCATATGTAAATGCAAGGTTGAGACGCTTTTTCTAACAAAAGGTGCCACATGAAACATATCCTAAGTATTTAATGAAATCCAAGCTCATTGTATCAAATATTTAGAAGTAGCATCATATAACAACATGAAATGTGTATGTAATTTTGTAGAGATGAATTAAATGTTGGAAATACCTTTTAAACCCTCATTATACAATACATTAAAATACAATGAATCAATGCAAGCAACATGAAGTGAATTAAGCCACATTTTAATTCAAGGTTTCGATAAATGTATCTAATTAGCAATTTAATCAAATGTGAAAGTGAAAACCAATTTAATTTTGTACGATCCAGAATGAACATCAAGTCTTATCTTGGAAATGTAAACTAAACATTTACAAGGTCACTATTTCCACTTGCTTCATTAAGGAGATACAATCAATAAGATCCAACTTTGGTCCTTAAAGGACAATTGAATGTTGTATGTGATTATGCTCTTTTTTGTTTTTTGATTAATTGATTTGAATAAAAGATGTCATGATTAGGTGGAATGCTATAGAATTTTCAAAAATCAACATAAATAGTAAGCTTCAATATATATATATATATATATATATATATATATATATATATATATATATATATATATATATATATATATATATATATATATATATATATAATTTTATTTTTATTTATTTTTTAATACAAATTTAGAAATATGATAAGAATGAGCTTGTGTTTGCAAGTTGATCCTGAAAGTGTTGTTCTATGTCAATAGGTGTCATTGACTTGAAGATGTATGATCCAAATTTTGTCAATGGATTCTAGATTAGGATGCCCTATACATCATCCTCCTAAAATTTTGGCAAAAGTATCAGTTACTGAATCTAATTGACTATGACCAAGGTTTTCACTTCTTCAAAGCCTAAATCTATTTGTGTTGCTCTTCTCTTCAAAATTACACAATCAAATTTTGTTGAATTTAAATCTTACATCAATAAAAGAGGAAAATGTGTTGGGTTGTATAGGGGGCTTGCCTCAATCAAACCCAAATAGGAATCAACCTCTCCTACATAAATGATGATTAAAGATGATTTGAATTAACCTCCCATATAGCTTAAAGAGAGCATAATGTTGGTGATGCAATGTTATTTTGATAAGATCCTCAAGGGTTGGTGCAATAACATGATATGAAAAACAAAGTCAATCATGAAAATATACTTGCATGAAGATTTTTTTGACTTGTTTCTCCACAATGCTTAGATGTGAATAAGTTTTCTCATGATAATTTTTCAAGAATAAAAGGTTGATGTGAAGTAAATTTGATGTCCCCAATGAATAAGAAATGACCTACTTATATAGGGTTATCAAGTTATTTTATACAATATGTTGGATTCCAAGAATCATATTAAAATTTTGAGATTGAATCACAAATGGTGGGAACTGGCATACCAGTATATTTTAATTTGGACCCCTTTAGGAAGGACTATGATGCTAGCATGGTGCTAGATGTTATAGTCCACCCAAGATATGGTGAAATAAACTTAGGTGCAAAGTGTGTAGGTACAAAACTTGGGATTTAGTCATCGAATTAGCATATTATAACAATTAGGTGGCAAAAAGGTCAAAAATAGGATTCACAGGAGCTATGAAAGGGGAAACTAAAGAAAGGGCCCAAAAAAAGAGTGTAAAATTGTAAAAGGTTACAATTTACAACACTAAAACATCATCCATAGCATGTTTGAATCTCTTGTGTCCTTTTTCACCGGCCTAGCTTCTAACTAGTTTCATTATGCTTTGTGTAGGAGATATTTACCTCCCACTCCCCTTATATAATCATGCATATCCTTCATAATTTGTTATAATTATTTTTATTAAGAACTAATACAAAATTACATCTATACATCTCACAAATCCATCACCCTAAAGATGATGAATGTTTACTAAACCATGTTAATGAAAAGATATGTATACACATGAGTGTTGTATTACTAGTAACACTAAGATTAATCCCATAACATTGGGTTAAAATTTCATGATAATGATCTTATCCCCCATCAAACCGATCTTACTAAGACTCGAGGTTATATCAAACCATACACACAAAATCTCATTCCAAATAATTAGACTTGAGACAAAATTATAAATAATTCTTGGTCTCCAATCAAATCTCACAACAAATCAACCATTCATGCCCTTATGGATACATCCTTCCTATGAAAAACATAGAAATCATATCCAATTTCCTACCTCTTGGCAAGAGTTTTTTTGGGTGTGTGACTTATTTGTTATGTGGCCTTTTTCTTTCATTATTATCTTTCGACCTAGAACTATACATACTCTAGAATTCCTTAAACATTTGATATCATGATGTATCTTGACTATTATATAATGGGGCATATTCTTTGATGTTGTTTGATGTTTTTTCTAGTTTCTAATTAAATGGCCCACAAAGCTTAATTATAATTTTAAATGTGTAGACATCATTAAGAGGATCATTCTTTACATATATCTACCAAGTCTATGGCAAGGTATTGTATGCATTAGGATATCCTTTTACTTTAATGTCATGTATGACCCATTAGAGTTGTGATCAAACATGTATGTATTAAGATGACCTATTATTTGAGAGTCAAGTCCATGCGAAAGGATACAATGTCATCTTGAATTTTACAATTAATGGTGCATAATCTCTTTTGTTATATCAAAGCTAGGATTTCTCTCCACATGTTAGCATAACATACCCACCCATCCCATATTCCTAAGTCTTCTACCCTAATTTATTTACATTCCAATTCACATCCCACATTCGTGACCAATACAATTATTCCTTATAACACATATAGATTCTCATGCTCCAATGTATTTCCCTCTTCATCTCACATTTCCTTTCATTAAATATCATAACTAGAAAAAATGTAAATCATCAAGCCCATCTTGCATTATTACATCCATCAAGTGTGTCTCCCTTGGAAGATCATAAAACATAATTACGTGCATAACATTACAACCATTACTAATCATCATTATATTATATTGGCCATTTATTTTCAAATACCAACTTTATTAAATATTTTGAACAAATTTCCCTTATGTTACATATTTATCCATTTAGCATCATTATTCATTTAGTGTCGTTATAGATTCATTATTAGGCATTACACTTAGATTCATTTCTCTTTGAATTCACTTCAACAAAGGAATTTTCCATCTCATAGAAACTAGATTCATATCATCATAAGAATACTATAACATCAATATTTCATCTCACATACATCATAAACATAGACATCATAATTAAACATCACATCCTATGTCATATTAGTGAAAAATATCAGGGCATAGATATATGTAGATAACATCCTATGACATTCACATAACATCTCATAAACATATGTACATCATACAAAGGTAAACATCCATGATAATAAAACATCACAACCTACATGAACCATATTAGTATAATTATATCCACTGTAATCATAATCACAATACATAACCATAAATGCATAAACATCCACAATCCATAATAATAATGTCCTTTAATAGGTCATACATAGTCGTCGCCAAAAGGAAACATATACATACATGTGTGTGTGTGTGTGTGTGTGTGTGTGTGTGTGTGTGTGTGTGTGTGTGTGTGTGTGTGTGTGTGTGTGTGTGTGTGTGTGTGTGTGTGTGTGTGTGTGTGTGTATGTATATGTATACATATATGTATATGTATACATATAGGTATATGTATATGTATATGTATATGTATATGTATATGTATATGTATATGTATATGTATATGTATATGTATATATGTGTATGTGTGTGTGTATGTATATGTATATGTATATGTATATGTATATGTATATGTATATGTATATGTCTATGTATATGTATATGTATATGTATATGTATATGTATGTGTGTGTGTGTGTGTGTATGTATGTATGTATGTATGTATGTATGTATGTATGTATGTATGTATGTATGTATGTATGTGTGTATGTATGTATGTGTGTATGTATGTATGTATGTTTGTCTGTCTGTGTGTATGTATCTATCTATCTATCTATCAAAGTATGTATGTATGTATGTATGAATGCATGTATGTATGTATGTATGTATGTATGTATGTATGTATGTATGTATTCATGCATGCATGCATGCATGTATGTATGTATGTATGTATGTATGTGTGTGTGTGTGTGTGTGTGTGTGTGTGTGTGTGTGTGTGTGTGTGTGTGTGTGTGTGTGTGTGTGTGTGTGTGTCTTTGTATGTATGTATGTACACATACAAATATATCCATAAATACATATATTTACATATATGTACATACACATGTGTATGCATTAGTATCACCAAAAATATGTGCATTGCAGGGTTTGAATGTCCAAAATACATGAATGACTCGTGGGCATAATAATGACTAGGGTCTAAATAAATGCATGAATGGACCATAGGCATAACAATGACTAACTTGCATGCTCCTCCCTCTAACTAAGGGGGTGAAGCAACTCTACCCGACCCTTTTGTTGCACCCCTTATTGGTGGTAGTGGTGGTGTTGGTTGTATACCTAGTGAGGCCCCTAATCTCCCTAATCTCAATTATCTCGATTGGATGTTCTCTACATAACTCTGGCCCCTATTGTATGATATTATTGTAGACTCATACAAATATTTTTAATACTAAATTTCTTGAGACAGTCCCCCTACCTCAATCTATGATGTGAGCATACCTTACAAATCCTATGATAGCCCCTATCCTGCAACGAGTCACCTCATTATATCCCTATATAGTCTCAAGTGATTGGCCTCTAGTTCCACCCTCTACTAAACAATATGAGTTTCATAGCCCTCTACTATAGCTTCTTATACCTTTCCATCACCCCTCATACCACCTAAAAGATCATGTAGTTTATCTCACTCTATCTAGAAAAGATCACTCTCAACTATAGCCATATCCATCTCTATCTATACTTCATTATTCCTATCCCTCTCTCGATCTTTGTTAGTTATGGTTCCATCCCTCTCTTGTTGTAGAATATCTACTAGTACTTGTAGAGATAGTACCTATGCATCCTCTCCTTCCTACTCCATCATCTTCACATCTTGATACCCTCCTCCACCATCACCTCGTCCACCCTCATCAACATCCCATCACCACTATTACAGTTATGGTCAACATAATTGATGTCATCCTTATCTTCCTCAACACTGTTGTATTCATTATTCTTTATTACCTCATCCTCTACTGCTCTTGGCATTGTCATTCATAGTAGTCCCCTAGGTGCTCACTCTACCACATAATCTACATTAGTTGATGCATTCTCCACATTTTCCCTCAAATCCCATGTCAAGGCAACATGCTAGTCCAAGATGACCTACCCCCATATTGGATACATAGCCACTCACCCTAAACCAATCTCTTGAGTAACTAGATCAAGGATGATATTTCCACCTATAAACCCTTTTTGCCACCCAAATCATCACCGCACATGGTGTGGTAGATATTGCTCAATGATATAATCAGTCTAACCACTCAAGAAATGGAATGTCTATGTATATGAAAGGTGTTAATAATCATCCCCCTAGGCCTTGAAAATTCTACATCCTTGTGAACTTGATAATATCATCAATCATTGTCCTTCAATATCTTAGTTAACCTACCTTTGTGTTCCTAATGGATTCACTATGTAAAAACACAAAGGGATCCCCCACTACTTTATGTCTAGGTGAAACTAACCTGAGCACTACAATGTGCTCTCATGCCCAAATCTATAAAAATGTAACTCCACAAGACAAGCCCCTTCCTTTTGGTACATGATTACAAGTGTTTCTTGACAGACATGACCACCCTAAGCACTGTAATGTACTCACGTGTATAAATCTACAAAATTGTAATTCCACAACCAAGGCTCCTTCTATTCTAGTATATTATTAAACACATGTCTCGATAGAGATGTGTCAAAATGAAATATCCCCATGCATACATTGTATCCCACTGAATAAATTAATATAATATTAGAAACCATCCAATAAGAAATCCCTGACCTCAGAGATTTAGCACTAGCATCCCACTCAACAATTAGCAAAATATAAAGGTACTATTAGAAAACCCATCTACATCTTCAATCATAAGCTTATGAGACTAGACCACACTGGAATATCATCTCCTACAAATAGTTGTTAAAGATAATAGTCACTCACCAAGATTTTATCATTTGCCAACAAATGATGCTCATTTCATAACCACAAAACTTGATATAGGTTGAGATTCTTGCATCTCTTCAAATTCAACTTGTCTACAATTTCTTCATATACTATATTGTTGGTGCTACCGCTATACTTTGTAACTTGCAACATTTTGTATTTATTTTACATCTTGCTTGGAATAAGTTAACTCTATGACTTGGTTCTAATTTCTACTTATTTGGATATAACAAAATTCTTTGCATCATTAATTATGCCCCATCTTTGGGATCCTTTACATGCCTTGATGAAGTCTTAATTTTATTTCAAGCCTATGCTACATTAACTCTTGCTTCTTTTCCTTTTCCACTGCTCTATTCGTGGACATTCAAATGCATTGTGTCCCACTTCTCCACATTGAACATGTTTATCATTGAATCTAAAAGAATAATCTTCTTATCCTCTTAAGAATTTTCTTTTTCCTTTGCCTTCTAATGTGTTTGCATGAGGTGTGCTTGATTCCTCTTTCTTGCATTGGTAACCATCACTATTGCTAAACTTTCCTCTTCTTATAAATCTTCTTCCCCTTCCTCCATAATTATGTTGTTAATTTATGTTCAATGTTTCTTCTAACTTAATGGCATACTAGTATGATTCCTCTACATTGTACACATTAATCAAACTTATTATCCCAGAGAGATGTGTAACCCATTCAAATACCTTGAAACTTGTTCATCATCATCTCTACATGACTAGCTCTTATACTTAACCAATACAATTCTTCAGTATACTCTTCAATAATAGTCTCTCTTGGCTTTTTTATGTTTTTTCAATAAATTAATGTGATAATTTTCTAGCAACAATTTGGATTTTACTTTCACCGCTATTAAATCCTATGATTTTATTTTCTCCTTTCCTTTTTGTTGTCTATTTGTCTACAATTGACACCACTGTAGGGATGCATGACTCCTCAATTTTGTGGTGAATATTTTACTTTCTATCTTCTTTTGTATTATTGTACTCAAATTATTTCTCCATTTCAAAGATCCAATCCAACATTTCCTCTACTTTACACCTCCTTTATTATTTAGGGGATCAAATCAAGGTCTAGAATTAATCCTCATTATGGCTTTTATGAATCTCTTTTACCCTTGATCAATTTTTGGATGATTTACTTCTCCATCTCCTTCAACAATTTGTTCTTCATGTTCATATATATTTTCTTTCAACATTCTAGTTTACATCAAGTGTTTTTAGTATTGTTCTTGATTAATTTTCACATTCGTATTTATTTGATTTTTCACATATTGCCTCTTGGTTTTCTTTATAGTTCAATTTATTACTTCAACTTTTTCTCTTAATTTTTTTATAAATATATATATAAGTAGTTTTCTTTTACTTTTTAAACATTCACTTATAATTTTATTTTTTAGTTTTATTCATCATTTATATGTTTCCCTATCTATTTATAGTTTTATATTTATTAATACTATTTTTCTAATTTATATTACATGGTTTTTTTTCATTTCTCTTGTCCTTCTCCTCCAGTCTCATGCTTCTTCCTCTCTCTGCCCTCCTTTTCTCATTTTCTCACTCTTTTTAGTGTGTCTTGGTCTGCAACCAACCATTCCACAACTCCTTGAGCTTTCTCTCATCCTAATATTAGATCATGTAGTGTGAACCAAAACATTGATGTTAAAAAAAATCTTACGCAATCAAATCTAGAAGCATATAGAAATCTGATAACACTAATCATACATATGTTGAATATATCAAAATTTAATTTCAAATTTCCTTTTTATATAATGTCTTTAATTTTTTAACTATAATTAATAATGTTATTTTGGTTGTAGCAATATGTTTTTGGTTAAACGAAAAATAGGTTTTGATGGGGCCTCGAAACCCATAACAAGATGGTCACAAAAGATAATCCATGAAAGCTCACAACAAGAAATCGATCAAAACCAAAATGATGGTTTTACCTAGAGGATCCCTCAACCTGAGACAACCACTACACTAAAAAACCAACATGCTGCCAGAAACTAAAGAAAGGGCCAGAGAAAACTCCAATCCAACAACCCACAAAACATTAAGATATCCCTTTAGCCCTGCTCTTGTGGGAACAAAGAGTCATATCGAAAGAGGGTGAAGATATCTTAGGTTTTTTACCTTTTACAGTAATCTAGCCCTCTTCCACCTTAGCAGCGGCATCCTTCCAAGTGAAAGAATCTAGCACTAGAATCCCAACACCCAAAGGGGGAAGGCCAGTAGCACCCTGAGAAGAACTAGAGATAGGGCCAGTAACCCCCTAAGAGATAGGCCCAGTAGTAGCCAAAGAGAAATCACCATTAACGCTCTCAACAGAAACAACACAACTAACAGCCCTATCACAAGCATCATATATCTATGACCCAACCGGTACAAAACTAGCAATATCATCCATCCCAGAGACAACTGCACAAGAAACCTACGGAACAGTAGCCTCAACACAACCAACATCAGGCAAAAAACCAACAGGAGGAGCCAGGCTATCCTACACAACCACCTAGGAGAAGCTCCGTAGGGAATTCTTCTCAACTGTATAATGTTGAGCAGAAGCCCCTTTCCACCATGAAGTAGATCTTTTCATTTTTGTAGCTCACATTGACTTGCCGCATGACCAGTGTTAAAGCATATTCTACACCTGAAGGGAATCTGTTCATAATCCAAAGGTTGGATCTAGCTACCAAAATTCAAGCAAAGGTGGAATGAAAATTATGAGAAGATTCCTCATCCACCATCAGAAAGTCCCCAACAGCCTCACCCACTTCCTCAAGAAGAGAATCCACCCATAGATGTAGGGGAGTCTAACCCAAATAGGCATCTTTTTGAACATTTCAGAAGAAGGGTTGAAATTAGGATGCCTTGATTTAACCATCAACATGAACTGATCATCCCAACTAAAAAAATGATCACACAAAATATAATTTCTATCCACAACATTATCAAATTTAGCAATAAAGAATCCCTTAGCCATAGGGAAAATGTGGACTATACCAGTCATGATAAGTTGCCAATGTTGGGAGATCCAAGCATGTATCTCTAGTAGATTGGACCAAAAACCTTAAAATTTGTAGATCACTCCATGGGAAGAAAAGACAGAGGCAGCTTGATCAATATCTACCACCGTCTCTGCCTCCAACGAAATAGAAATAGAGTTAGAGACAGGGAAAGTTCCCTTCTAAATAGGCTTCTTCTTCAAACCATACCCAGCCACAAACTTGGAAACAACAATCATCCCTGCAGAAGGAGATCTCATACCCCCAATGCCAAATGAACAACCTCTAGCAAGAGAAGCCATAGTAGGCTTGGGAGCCATAGAAAAACCCCCAGCCATAGGGGTAGGAGATGCAACTCAATCTGACCCATCTAGAACCATAGAGATAGATGCAGCACTTCCCCTAACACGTTGACCAAACCCAAATAGCGACAGGGAAGCACCTAGAGGAGGTGCAACAACTCCCAACACAGGAATATGTTGTAGGAATATATTGTATTACTTGATGTATTGGCATTTGTAGGATTTTATTGATGAGTGGTTCACTCAATTCAAATGTTACAAGATGCAAGGAACCATAGTTTTGTTCCTAATGTGATTTCTCTTTTCTCTCTTGCATAATGGTGGCAACCTAATTCCAAACCAATGAAAAAGTATCACTACCTACAATGGTGATAGAAATTGAGAGAAGAAACATTAATTTATAAGTGTGATAGGAACTTCAAATTTAAATAGAACAATTTGAATTAAACAAAAAATGGAACATAATGATTCTTTAATAGACTTGAAACAAATATAAAATTGGAACACACAAAAAAAATTATATTTCTTCATTATAAGCCAAAATGAATACAATTCATCAATTGCAAGCTTTATTTAGACATTCCAAAACTAAAATAAACAAAATCATTTACTTGGCTATTTTGTTCTTTGTCTTCTACGAATTTCCTCCTAGTTGATCCTTCTCTAGTGATCCAATTTACCATCTCATTTTTCAATGCCAAACTCTCCCTCCCCATGATGCCAAAAAACCTCTCTTCCATAAACCCCCATTTTTCAGTGTTTTGTCACCATTTTTATTTCCAACATCCTTAACTATCACCAACTGAGATTCAATAGAAGAAACTGTCCAATTATTTTCGACAAGGATTTGTAAGAGGTTGCAAGAAGGAAAACAAAATAACAAGTACACAAAAACCAAATAACAAAATAAAATGAAGGTTGATGCCTTTGCATCAAACTCCCCCTAGGATAAAAATAATCATGAACTCTAGCTCATGAGCTCATTAATGGAATGACGATAGTTGAATATCTCAACTATTGACAGCCAAGATTTGTCCTATAAAGGTTGATTCCTCTATTTCACCAAATACCTAAAATGCTCTTTTACCTAGGTCTTTTTCAACAGTTGTTTATCTAGAACATAATCAATTTCTAGCGGTTTTGATTTTGTTACTTAGTAGTCCTCATTTTCTTTCAACTCAACTCTTCTATTTCTTCATTTACAACATCTTTATATGGATATAAATCAACTACATTAAAGATAGGGGAAATTCCCATGCCTAGTCAATCTTGCTAGGACCTATTTTCTTCATTTTTTAATTTATTATATTCACCTATTGGAAATATTTCCTTCTTAAGATGAGACAAAACAAGATCATCCACCTGAAAATGAACATTTGTAGTGACCCACAAATGTAGTGTCTCTATTTGATACAGTACTCCTAGGTATACATGTAATCTGACTAACTCTTTGAAGAATAAATTAGCAATATTTTTTGTGTCACTAGTCCTCTTGCAAGGAATGAAATGAACAATTTTGGAAAATCCATCCACCACTATGAACATAGAATCATTGTCTCTTTGAGTTCTAAAAAACCCCATAATAAAATCCATATTTATAGAATCTCATGATTTAAATGGAAGTAGTGATCGTTGGTACAAACTTGTGTGTGTGTGTGTGTGTGTGTGTGTGTGTTGAAGTCTTTTGTTTGCATGTTGACACATTTTGCATATCTCTACATACTTCTTTACATCAATCTACATTCTAGATCAATAATAATGTGTACTATGTTGTAGATATGTGTTATCTAGTCCAAAATGTCTTGCTAGGCTTCTATAGTGCATTTCATTCAAAAAAAATCTATCATCGACCCTCTAGGTATGTACAATTGATTGCTTTTGAACAACCCTTACTATAGTATAAAATCAATTCAAGGCCGCTATCTTTTTTGATTGGACGGTTGTAAGCTTCATATGCCTCTTTTAAATCGAATCATCCACATACAATTTATTCAAACTATCAAATCCAACACTTTTAGCATGAATTTCATGTAACAATAAAATTATTTAACATTTTGCATGCCTTTGATTTAGCTTGTGTTGGCAATTTATGAATTGCAATGCATGGTTATCTTTATAGACAATAAAATCCTTAGTGAGAAAGTAATGCCTCCATTTCTTCAAAGATTCTACCTATGCATAAAACAAGGTCCTATGTTGAATATTTCATCTTAGCATCTTTTAATTTTTCACTAAAACAAGTCATTAGTTTCCCTTGTTGACTAAGAATGCCCTCTATTGTTAAGCCACTAGCATCACTTTCAACTTGAAATACTTTATTGAAATTTGTAAGGAAACTCAGGTGCGGAAACAGCTTCCTACGCTAATCTCTATAGGAGAGTATTGTGCAAATTCTTATAAATCCTTACAATTTCAGATTAGTTAACTACTTTAACAAAGATATTGCAACCACATACAATGCATACAGAAAAATAGAGAATGACACAATGATATACCCTGGGGAAAACCTTTCGGTAAAAAACCCCAGCACTCCAAAACCTGCACAATGTATTATCTTCAACACAAAGATTACAATACACTTGCAATGCAAGTTCTTTCAGGAAATGAGAGACAAAGCCAACAAGACTTAAATTTTGTTCTATCTCTCCCATAAGAGCAGCATCATATATATAGACTCCTCTGGACCCAAAAATAGGCACAACCACCAAGACCCATGCACAAAGCCACATGTACACAGTTGTTACATGCAATCCCAAGAATAGACGTCCATCCCTAGAATAGACTATGATAGCTTGTCATAGAATCTGCCAAAAATAACAGTCACAAGAGAAGTGTAAGAGAATCTGTCATACCAACCTATTTTTGGCATATTCTCTTACACACACCAACCACTTCTTCTTGGGCACCCAAATAGGCCCAAGTCATAAGATGCTCTTACACCTGTCATAGCACATTCCTTAAATAGTTCTTACGTGTCATAGGAATCCGTCATGACCGTTTCAGTCATGATCTCCTTACGCACAAGATTCCGACACATCAAGTGGAGTGACACATCAACATGCCAACTAGACATGTACACTCACACTTAATTAAATTATTTGCAAAAAAATACATTACAAAACAAATAATAAGAATAGGAATTATCCAAGGTTGAGACACCTTATTCCTAACATTCTCCCACTTGTCGAACACCTTGTAAGAGCAACAGGAACATAACAGGAACTTTAACCTCTATAGGCCAAAAGGCCCATAGACTCCGAACACCATCTGAACTTCTCAATGCCCACTGGTTTCGTTAATGCATCTGCAAGATTCATCACAGTATCTACCTTCTCAAAATTTACCTTTCCATCTTCCACCATATCTCTCACAAAGTGAAACTGCACATCAATGTGCTTCGTTCTGGCATGGAAAGTTGGATTCTTTGCAAGGCAAATAGCGCTCTGACTGTCACACCAAATAGTAATCTGTTCTACATCAACACCAACATCAGAACACAATCTTCTAAGCCAAATGGCTTCTTTACAAGCATGAGTAGCAGCCATGTACTCAGCTTCTATAGTGGACAAAGCAACCACAGGTTGTCGCTTACTCATCCAACTGATGGCACCACCAAACATAGTGAACACATAAGCACTGGTGGATCTCCTGCTGTCAATATCACCTGCCCAATCTGAATCCACAAACCCATGAATACAAATTGAATGCGGAGATCCAGAAGAGTTACCATGATAACATATGGAGTAATCTGATGTACCCCTCAAATATTTGAATACTCGCTTAACTGCATCCCAATGTACCCGTCCAGGATTAGCCATAAACTGACTCAGGACTCCCACTGCTTGGGCAATGTATGGTCTAGTACAGACCATAGCATACATAAGACTACCAACTGCACTAGCATAAGGTACTCTACTCATGTCCTCCACCTCACTAGGAGATTTTGGACAATCATCTACAGATAACTTTGTTCCCACAGAAATAGGAACACATAGTGGTCTACAATCTGCCATGCTGAACTTGTCCAACACAGACTTCACATACTTACTCTGACTCAACCAAAGTTTTCTGTTAGACCTGTCTCTACTGATTTCCATACCCAAGATGTACCTAGCTGCCCCAAGATCTTTCATCTTAAACTGTGCTGACAACTAAGATTTAAAATCAGAAATCATACCCTTACCCTTCCAAAATAGCAACATATCATCAACATATAATGCAACAATAAGAAGGCGATCATTTTCAACTCTGAAATAAACACAATGATCTGATTTTGATCTTACAAATCCAATTGACAACACAAAGGCATCAAACTTAAGGTACCACATCCTAGGAGATTGCTTCAAACCATATAGAGATTTTTTTAATCTGCAAACTAAGGATTCTTTACCTGTAACAATGTAGTGCTCAGGCTGTGACATATAAATCTCTTCCTCCAAATCACCATGAAGGAAAGTCGTCTTCACATCCATCTATTCTATCTCTAAATCATATGATGCAGCAAGAGATAACAAAAATCTAATGGATGTCAACTTTGCAACAGGAGAGAATATTTCACCATAATCTATTCCCTCTACCTGTGAATACCCCTTTGCAACCAATCTAGCTTTATACCTTTCAACACTGCCATCTGCACAGAATTTTTTCTTGAACACCCATTTACAGCCAACAGATTTTCTTCCTTTAGGCAAAGGTACAAGGTCCCAAGTTTTGTTTTTCTCCAATGAAGCCATCTCATCATCCATAGCCTCAATCCAGGAACCTGCATCTTCCATGCCCAAAGCCTCTTTCACAGATCTAGGCTCATCAGTGTTAGTAATCAAAGCAAAGGCACAACTGGAATCTAACATAGAATAACCAAACCTTTCTGGTTGCTTTCTCTCTCTCGTGGATCTCATCAAGGGCTGCGGTTGAGGTTGTTCTTCCTCTTCTTCTGAACTGTCAAAGCTGCTAGAGCTCTCCTCATCATTAGGCCCAACATGGTATCTCTGTTCAGTCTTCTCAGGGGTAGGAGGCAACTGAACAACATCTTTTTCCTTTTCTTTTTCATCTGGTTGTAGCACAATAGGAGAAGATGTTAGCTCTTTGAAAATAACATTTCTACTATACAACACCTTACTAGTCACAGGATCCCAAAGCTTGTATCCTTTCACACCAGCACTATATCTGATGAAAATGCATTTAACGGCTTTGTTTTCCAACTTAGATCTTTTCTCCTTTGGAACATGTGCATAAGCTTCACAACCAAAAACATGAAGATGTCTAATTGAAGGCGTCTTACCAGACCACACCTCCATGGGTGTCTTACCAACAAGGGCTGATGTAGGAGATCTGTTAACCAGATAGCAAGCAGTGGCCACAGCTTCGGCCCAAAACCTTTGTTCTAAACCAGCTCCACTAAGCATACTCCTAGCCTTCTCCATTAGTGTCTTGTTCATTCTCTCTGCAACTCCATTTCGTTGTGGGGTATAAGGAGTTGTCTTATGCCTCTCGATACCTTGTTCTTTACAGAATTGTTCAAACTTTGCTGAGCAAAACTCACCACCATTGTCAATTCTCACACAATCTTCTTACTAGTCTGATTCTCTACAAGAGCTTTAAATTCCTTGAACCGACTAAAGACTTGTGTCTTACTTTTAAAGAAATAAATCCATGTCCTTCTACTATAATCATCTATGAAAAATACAAAAAATACAGACTTGGAGATTGAAGGAACTTTTACAGGACCAAATACATCAGAATGAATAAGATCCAAAACATCAGAAGATTTGTGAGAACTAGAGTAAAACTGAACATGATTTTGTTTACCATAGACACAGTGTTCGCAGAAGTCAAACTCGAGATTGCAATCATTTAACCCCTCAACAAGATTTTTATTTTTCAGGGTTCTGAGACCCTTTTCACCAATGTGGCCAAATCTCATATGCCACAACATTGTCTTTTATGCAGGAAGCTTACCTTCCAAAGTGTTTGCACTACCATCGGAACCAATAGCCACAGACTTCTTCACTGCTTGTTCAGATGGTGAGGATGAAGAACTATTACATAGAGGAATACATGCATCTAGCTGAAATAAGGTACCTCTTCTAGTACCCCTTGCAAGCACTATCAATCCTCTTATCATCTTGCATCCTTCTTTCGAAAAAATAACTTGCACACCTACATCATTCAGCATACTTACAGATAATAGGTTTCGTGCCAAACCCAGAATGTGCATAACTCCGTTGATTCCCTTTACTCGTCCATCAGGAAATTTGATAGTGACCCTTCCGCGTCCAACTGTCTTTAGGTGAGAATCATCACCCAAGTACACCTTTCCACCATCGAACTCTTCATATTTTGAGAACCAGTTTCGATGAGAGGTCATGTGAAAAGATGCACCCAAGTCAACCAACCACGCATCATCAGATGCATGGGCTACCAAAGCTGTGATGAATGCATCGCCATCTTCTTGAGATCTTTCTGAAGCTGAATCTGAACCTTTCTTCTTCTTCTTCGGCTCTTTGCAGTCTTTACGAAAGTGCCCAGATTTATCACAGTTCCAACATTTTGCCTTGGACTTATTGGAAGTCTTTGACTTCCCACAGGATTTGGATCTACCCTTATTGTCAGACTTATTGTCATTTTTCTTCCCTCTTTTAGTGGATCTCCCACGAACAGCAAGGGCTTCTTTTTCTGAAACAGAAGTCTTTCTCCGCATCTCCTCTGATAGCAATGAAGACACCACATCATCCATTTTGAAGGTGACTAAAGTGCTTTCGAGAGCCATCACAAGATGGTCCCATGAATCCGGTAAAGAACACAAAAGTGTGTAGCAACGATCCTCCTCCTCTAACTTGACACCAGCTGATGTCAACTGTGCAGCCAGCAGATTAAATGCATTTAAATGATTCGTTAAGGATCCACCTTCCTCCATTCGCAGAGAGTACAACTTCTTCCTCATGAACAACTTGTTCACCAGAGATTTGGCCTAATACACGGCCGCAAGTCTTTCCCACAAACTATTTGCGGTTTTCTCATCTAGAACATTTAGAAGAACTGCATCGGTTAAACAGAGTCTTATGAGACCATTAGCTTTACGGTCTTTGATATCCCAATCTACTTGAGCTATAGTTGTTGGTCTTGTAACACTTGAAGTCACTTCCCATAGGTCACGATCTTCCAACATGTCTTCCATCTTGAGTTTCCACAACTCAAAATTAGTGCCATTAAATTTCTCCACCTCCATTCTTCCATATGATGAACTTGCCATCTCAATCTGCAAATAAGATTCAGAATGCTCTGCAAAAAACTTCCACTCAAACTTGAGATTAGCTCAAAAAACCCTACCCAACAACTAGGATCAAAAGTTGATCAAGCTCTGATACCACTTGTAAGGAAACTCAGGTGCGGAAACAGCTTCCTACGCTAATCTCTATAGGAGAGTATTGTGCAAATTCTTATAAATCCTTACAATTTCAGATTCATTAACTACTTTAACAAAGATATTGCAACCACATACAATGCATACAGAAAAATAGAGAATGACACAATGATATACCCTGGGGAAAACCTTTCGGTAAAAAACCTCAGCACTCCAAAACCTGCACAATGTATTATCTTCAACACAAAGATTACAATACACTTGCAATGCAAGTTCTTTCAGGAAATGAGAGACAAAGCCAACAAGACTTAAATTTTGTTTTATCTCTCCCATAGGAGCAGCATCATATATATAGACTCCTCTGGACCCAAAAATAGGCACAACCACCAAGACCCATGCACAAAGCCACATGTACACAGTTGTTACATGCAATCCCAAGAATAGGCATCCATCTCTAGAATAGACTATGACAGCTTGTCATAGAATCTGCCAAAAATAACGGTCACAAGAGAAGTGTAAGAGAATCTGTCATACCAACCTATCTTTGGCATATTCTCTTACACACACCGACCACTTCTTCTTGGGCGCCCAAATAGGCCCAAGTCATAAGATGCTCTTACACCTGTCATAGCACATTCCTTAAATAGTTCTTACGTGTCATAGGAATCCGTCATGACCGTTTCAGTCATGATCTCCTTACGCATAAGATGCCGACACATCAAGTGGAGTGACACATCAACATGCCAACTAGACATGTACACTCACACTTAATTACATTATTTGCAAAAAATACAATTACAAAATAAATAATAAGAATAGGAATTATCCAAGGTTGAGACACCTTATTCCTAACAAAATTATGCAATGTAAGAATAAGTTGTTTGGTTACTCTATGTTTGAGAAATTGGAAACTCTTTTGAGCCTCTTTGGTCCATTCAAATTTCTTTTTATAACTCTTAATTGTGTCAAGTATAGGAGCAAGTATATGAGTGAAATTTTTAATAAACTTCCTATAGAAACTAGCAAGCCCATGAAAACTTATTACATCAGATACACTCTTAGGTGTAGGCAAATCTATAATGACTTGAATCTTCTCGTTATCCATTTTCAATATATCTTGGGATACCACATAGCCCAAATAAATCAATCGAATCTTCATAAACATACACTTTTTAAAATTTATCAACAACTTATCTTCATGCAACCTTGCCATGTAACCATCCTCAAATGTTGTAGATGTTTTTATCTATACCTACAAAAAAATCAAAATATCGTCAAGATACACAATAATAGACTTTCCTAGAAACAATTTTAAGACTTTGTTCATAAGCCTCATAAAAGTACTAGGTGCATTTGTAAGCCAAAAGAACATAATCGGCCATTTGTAAAGTATGTCATTAGTTATAAATTCTGTCTACCGCTCACCTCTAGTTTTGATTCTAATTTGGTGGTAGTCACTTTTCATATCAATATTTGAAAAATACATAGAACCACTCAAACAATGAATCAAGTCATCTATTCTTGGAATTGGGAAACCTATATTTTATTGTAATCTTATTAATGGACCTTGAATCTAGATGTATATTCTACATTCATCTTGTTTCTTAGGTACTAGAACTATGGGAATAGCACAAGGGATAGTACTTTCTCTTATCAACCCTTCTTCAAGAAATTCTTCAACTTATTTCCTAATCTCCTCTTTCTCCTTACGAGTGAATCTATATGTAGCCTTATTTGGAAGGGTAGCTCCGAGAAACAAATCCATGTGGTGATCGACACTCCTCATGGGAGGCAAATCATTAGGAAAATTTGTTGCTACAATATCCATATGCTCCTTCAAGATTTCCTATATCTATTTAGCTAAATTATCCAACTTTGTAGTATCAAGATTATCCTTGGCTTAAGCACCAAGGAAAATCCTACTTCTTCATCTTTTATAGCATGTAGAAATTCCTTTCCACGCACTAACATTACCTTGATCTTTTTTTTCAAAGGTAATATTGTATGCTTGATATCATCTTTCTCAATAGTATAAGTGTTTTGATTATGTAAAATCGGATTTTGAAAGGCCCCGAAACCTTGTACAAGAGCATTAAAAAGATACGGCAATAAAAGACCAATACAACTGTGGTGCCCCACCAAACAAACCATAGTTCCTACCAAGTGAAACAACAAAACAAAACAAAGGGTAATCAAGATTTCCATTTTTGCCCATCCTTATGAGAATGTAAATTCATATCAAAAGAAGGTGTGGAAGATTTAAATTTCTTTCCCTAAACTGTTGTCCATCCATCCTCCACCTTTCTAGCAGCCTTCTGCCAAGCCAAAGAATCCACAGTAGTGGCAAGAATAGCACCAATACCATTCCCCCGAACGCTCCCAGGAGAAGCCTGGACAACAGCCTACACAGCCCCAGCAGTCAGGACAGCATCAGAACCAAAGACAACAAGAGTAGCATCAGAACCAGTGACTCCATCAACAGTCCGGTCAGGAACAGCATTAGAAGGGACAATAGCCACAATCTGTACCAAATCCTCAACAGGGACAGCACCAATAGCATCATCCAAGGCATTATCAGTCTAAGAATGGCAAGCAGCCACAACCTCATCCATGGAGGCTTTATGAACCGTATAATGGTGGGCAGAAGCCCCCACCCACCAAGAAGACGATTTCTTAGTTTTAGCCTTATGAGAGGAACATCGAGTAGCCAAATGGCCAGTCTTATAGCATTACCTGCAACGGAAAGGAATTCCCTCATAGTCAAGATTCTGGGTCCAAGAGCCCAAAGAAGAAGCCAAAGTGATCTTCTCAAGGAGCCCCTTGGACACATCAATATCCACAAGAATATGAGCGTATGTCGGATGAAGAATATCAGAGAAGTCTAAATCCACCATCTGAAAAACCCCAAGAGCCCTCCCCACAAATTCAAAAACAGAATCCAGCCAAAGGTGAAGGGGAAGATTCGACAGTCTCACCCATAAGGGAACAACATTGAATGACTCGGTAAGAGGATCAAACCCCTGATGCCAAGGTTTGGACAGCAGGGGGCATCGATCCCAAATGAAACAACGATCACACATAATGGCATTTCTATCTACAACATTTTCAAATTTGACAATAAAGAAACCTTTTTTCCATAGGGTAAATCTGGACAATAACAGTTAAAATGGGTTCCCAATTTTGGGAAATCGAAGTATGCAAATCTAAGAGAGAGGGCCAAAAACCCCTAAATCTAAAGATTGGAGCCTTGGATGATAACTCCTCCACATTTTTAGAAATCTCATCAATAGTATCAGAATCAAGATTAGTGACAACAAGATCACTTACAGAAAAGGACAACATAGAAGGGGAAGACCGGGAGCCCCCACACCCAACAGGGAAAGCTCCACAGAGTCAATAGTATAAGTGTTATTCCTCCCATCATGTATGGCTTTCTAGTAAAATTTACAAGGTCTACCAAGCAACATATGACACACATCCATAGGCATGATATTACTTATGACACTATCCATATACCTTCCTATTTAAAATTCTACTAAAGCATGTTCATCTACCAAAACTAATGCCCATTTTGTAACCAATAAACTTTGCAAGGGGTAGGATGTTCAGTTCTTTTCAAACCTAGTTTATTCACCATGTCCATAGCCACAAGATTATTAGTGCTACCATTGTCAATAAACAATGTGTAGCACTTATCTTTCACCTTGCATTTTGCTTTGAATAAAGTTCTTTGTCGCACTAGTTCTTTACTCTTCTTTGGTGGCATCAACAATACTCTTTTGAACAACAAAGGCTCTTGTGTCTCAAATTCCTCTTTATGGTGAGAAGATGATTCCACTTTTTTGATCTACTTGGACAATCTAATTATTTATTTCAAGCCTTATGCATCTTCCTTGTAGAAATGCAAGACGCTCCCAACTTTTATTTCTAACATACTAACAACACTTAGAACATTTACCAAAGAAACCTCTTTTTCTTCCTTGATAATTGCCTCTTCCAAACAATTTACTTTCTCTGTGTTGGTATCCTCCTCTTTATTGGTTGGCTAGTCTACTAGAACTACTAGCCCCTTCATCTTGAAGGTATTCTTGTCTCTACTAACATGCTCTCCTCTTGCTCTATAGCCTCTTCCTCTATTTCTCTCGTGCTATTTTTTCTTCCTCACAAGCTTCTCTTCACTCTTAGCGACAAACTAATAAGCTTCTTCAAGAGATCAAGGGGACACTAGACTCAATTAATCCTTTAAATTGTATTTAAAACCACTAAGGTATTTTGCAATTCCAAATCCTCTTCACTATGGCTTCATCAAATCATCAACTTGTAGAACTCTTTCATATATTCTTTTACTGACATATCCTTTTGTTTAATATTTTGCAATCTTTTGAAAAAAAATTGGTAAGATGATTATGTTTGGTCAAGTTTTGGTTTTTTGTTGCATATTAAGAATCGGTTCTTGCTTGATCTATCATGTAAGTTCTAATAAATGAAGAAATGCTCATGCATGTTTGTGATTGCAAATGGCGCTCAACATCATAGATAGAAGGACATTGAAAATTTAGAAATAAAAGCCTTAGAAAATTTTGTTTGTTAATCTAGAATATTTTAACTCCTAAGAGTATTGCATTGGTAGGGCACAACATTTGGAATACAAAAATGTAACTTGGATCAAATTTTCTACCATCGCCTACTTTTAGAAAGTGTCTTAGAGAGTTGAAAATTTGTTGTCTCCATTAGTGTGATCATTCAAGGATTTATGTCGAACATGTAACTTATAGTGTCCTTTACAAACACCTTTTAACTATACAAAATTCCTTCTTGTCCACTCCTATATTTGTTATAGGTTTGACACATAGTTGTTTCTGAACATTTTTGTTTATCAAGTAAAGTCCATGTGTTGGGAGCAGTGCAATATATATATATATATATATATATATATATATATATATATATTGCTTCTCATGTTCTCTTGGTTAAAAATCAATATTGTAGTGATTCTTTAACTTTTTCATTCAAAAAAAACTATGGTTTCTTTCTAAAATTATTATTTTCTCAATGTTCTTTTTTATGATTAATTTGTAGTATATCATTTTAATGATATTTAAGTTGTATATATCCCTAAATTATACTTGATTTAGGTAAGAAGAAAATTCTCACCCTCAAAACTCCACCTTAAGTATTACAAACCAAGTAATTTTCTTTAGTGAATAAGATAACATCACTTCAAAAAAAATTTAAAATTGCTAAACCTTTTTAATGCCTTTTCCATTGAACCAAAGTAAGTTTTTGATTGGCTAATTCAATTCACTCAAATAGGAAAAAGAAAGAAGACAACAAGAGGAAGAATCAAATAGGAAAAGGAAAGAAGACAACAAGAGGAAGAATTAAGTATGAAATGACCACCTTTTAACATACCTAGAATCTCCTAGCAAGAGACTACAAATTACCTTGACATTTAGAAATCTTATTATTCGCCTTTTTCTTGAGACAACCCCACATGTTTTTCAAGGATGGATTCAAGACCAAAGGAATGACTTAATTACTTTATTATGCCCCATACACTCCCAACCTTTGCTCAACAAGCAATTAGGAGAGACATCATGTTATCACAAACATTGATTTTATGCACAACCACCACGAAACTTGAAACAACATAAGATATATCCAACCTCGTGCTAATGCTATTAAAATGGTCCTCTTCTCTTTCAGCAAAAAAGAGTAATATCTATCTAACCTCTTCCTAGTGTTATTAAAATTGTCCTCTTCCATTTCAGCAAAAAGAGTGTTGTCAACAACATAGTAAAGCTTAACCAAAGAACCACTAGAGAGAAAACATGACCCTTTAATTCTAGGACCTAAAGAATACTATCTCAATAAATAAAGAAAAAGATTGTCTCAATAAATACACAATGGCCTCGGTAGCAATAACAAAAAAAAAAAATAGAGTAAGAGATGGCCTTGTCCTATTTATCTTTGTAGGGGGTAGAAGTAGATAATTCAACATTTGTACACACTTGTGGAGAAGCATCCATGAACAAAACGTTCACCATTCTACAAAAAAGTATCATTAAACAAAGCTTTCATAACCAAGTTAATAAAAAGTCACTTAATTAAGTCGTGGACATTTTTATTGGAATACTTGGTCCAATTCGTTCCTTTCCAACTAGGTCCAATTAGTTCCTACCCCACTAGTTAAAAGATTATCCAAAATGTATGTAACCACCACAACACTAGTTTTAATGGGAGATAGGATCTTGGGTAAACCACCACAACACTAGTTCTAATGGGAGATAGGATCTTGGGTAATTCTTTTTGAACCATTCTAATAAAGGTCCTGGCAAAAATCTTGTAGTAAACATTAAGCACATAATAGGTCTCCAATCTCTCTAATGAGTGGAATCACCTTGTTTGAATGCAACTACTTAATGATACCCCTATTAATTTAACTACCAAGGATGCTAGCAACAATAACCTCTTTAAGGACAAGTAGTATTTAGTTCACTAATTTGATTGTCATCGCATTTAATGGAGACCTACAGAAGTGCTGTTAAAAATGTATGCTATACAAGGATATTTCGACTATATTGATTTTTGTGATAGTGTACTTCTGTTGATCCGTGTAATTTAAGAAACTTCGTTTAGATATTTGAAGTTCAAATAGAAGAGTAGTGTAGATGTCATAAGCAATAGAAAATGTTACTCCCCACCAAGGTCTCGATTCTACCATTTAATTGTTACTTTTTCGAAACTGATATATTTTGGTCTTGGTGTGTTTGCCTAAATAATCTTAACCCCCCTACTATTCGCCACAGGCATGTTACTTATAGAATCTTGTTTGGTGTTTGATTTGGCTCTCGTGTTCCAGAAGACCTTGATCCCTTTACTTTATTGGGCAGGTTCTGTAGCTCATTTTGACCCGCCCCAACTCATTTTGACCCGCCCCAGGCGCATGCATAGGGAGGGAATTTTAGATGGGTGAGAGGAGGTACCCACCCCCCACACGAGTAGCGAGAATAAAGCTTAAGATTTCATCATTATTGCATATACGTACTTGCAGTTGAATGAATGAATGAATGATTTTAATGGCGTCCACAAGACCAAACAACCTAAAGGACCACCGGATCAGAGTCATAAGCTAACTCCAAATTCTTTTCTAAATCGGACCCCATAGAATAGTAGGAGCCACCCCATCTATATGCTCTCCTTGATTTGTTGTCAATTTAGTTGGTTACGTTTGCTTTTGCTGCGTTTTGATTTTCTTTGACAGGGATATTATAAGATTTATGGATAGAAAGAGAATAATGGACCACATTTCAGTAAATTCATTGGTGTTTTTTTAAAAAAATTATTGAAAATCTATTTATGGGACGCAATATTAGACAACAAATCAATATTGGACATACATTAATCTTTACCTTCTCCCGCAGGCCATCCTCCTTGTCGCTCCACTTGTGTTGATTGCTAGTCTTCAACACTCCTTTTGCTCCTTATCGACCTACGTCCGAGGCATTCTCTCCTTATTGCTTCATTGGCCGTCCTCTTGTTTCATTGGCCCGTGCGCATTAATTGTGGCCCTACCACATACTCTTACCATTTTAAGCGCAACTACCACTAAACACAACGGTCTTGTTCTAAGATGTTGCAAGGGAGATTAGACCCAGGATCTCAAACGAGAGAACCGGTCGGTCCAACAACTTGACCACAACCCTGTTGATACTAAATCAATAGGTGTTACTTGTAACGGAGATTTTGGAAATGCTCTTCAAATTTTAAGGCATTTTGACCATCTTGATGATCTTTACAATAGTGAGCTCTGGGATCGCAAATGGATATTTTTACCTTAAATATTGTTCTATTAAGACTCCAAGCAAGTGACAATTTACTCCCAAGTGGCTGGTAGAGTTTGATGAATTGGAATAAATAATTCTTGCTCACTACCGGATTTTTGTATGTTGTGTAGCATAGGAGCCGATCGAGGTAGTTTGCATGCCTCCCATTCATTTTGGGAGGGGCCTCGTTGAGAACGGTAAGCAATTCGTTGATATCGTAGGGATGTCTTTTTTATAACCTTCATACAGGTAGGGAAATATAATACACAAAACCAACATAAGAAAATAAATTTATTTTCACAAAAGTGTTGCATTATCATTCATTCGCTAAATATCTAATTCTTTTCATGCTTACCCTTAGTTGCTGGCATTGTCTTTTTAGACATACATGAGAAAAGGATTTCTCTGGGAAGAATCTGTTTTTAAAATTGGCTGATACAACAGCAATCAAAGAAGCTGATTGTTAAGTTGCTTCAGATGTGGGTGGAAGATGTCAACTATTATCATCTAGCTAGAGAGACACAGGGCTACTAGTAGTGTAAGCCAATCAAATTGAAGTATGTGAGTAAATGAATAAGGAAACTGTGCGACTGAAAGTGGCATAGACAGCGTCCTTGATATGGGTGAGAGCAAGCCAGAGTGATTAAAATTGAATGTTCTTGAGAGCATGAATTCCTTAATATGGGAGAGAGCAAGCCAGAGTGATTTGAACAGAGTGATTAAAATTGAATGTTATTGACAGCATGAATTCTATGAATGCGTACACATATGCACTGTTGATCTTGATTGTTTAAATGATCATGGCAGATTTGGATTTTTCAACAATTTATTAGCTTGTTTAGGTTTGCAAAGATTACCTTGACTATTGTAATCTTGTATATCATGTAACATGTTCACCAATATGCTTGCAATGATAACACACTTCTAATGCAACTTGTCCTCAGAAAGACACCTGTCTCCAGATTGTACTGCACGTGAACAAGTAAACTTGGCATATCTAGGACACTCAGATTTGTAATGGAGCATAACCTGCTAAGAGGTGTTTTAAAATGGCTGTGAATGACCATTGCTGGAACAGTGTCTGTTTATGAACCATAGTGACTCTTAACAAATGGAACTACCAACCAGATGGTTAGAGAAGAGATGAATAACCCAATTCCAGAAAGAAGGATAATAACAAGTGCCAACAGAAAAAAAAAATGGAAATGATAAACCAGGAAGGAAAATAGATCACCTTCTAGAACTTAACAAAAAAATTGGTAAAAAGCAAGAGCATCATCATCATAATGTAGGTGAGGGATCCAAATCATCCAAACTAAGTAAATTGGCATCATTTTAATTTTTCATTCACTTGGGGCAGGAGAGATGTCGAGTCATCCCAAATGGTATGATTATTCGCCTAAATTACCAACAAATCTGTATTCTCTGAACACATGAAAACTACACTTTGGGGGAGAGCAATATTATGCCCAAGGGAAAAACTTTCTCTAGAGGTAAGACCCTCGAATATGAGGTAACATAAGAATGAGATGGTATATTTCCTAAAGCTAGAAATCAAGACTTTTTGAAGCTTTATTTTTTAATTGAGGTTTTAAATATAACTGGAGAAATGGAGAGATACAGGTAGAATGTTTCCTGTCAAGAGAGATGTCTTCATACCAGTCTCCAGCACTGGAGATACAACCCATGAGTTGCCAGATGCATCTCTCAGGTATACTGCATTTTAAAACAATCGAACACGATAGGCATTTTGAAAGTCATTTCCACAACTAAGATTAACATTCATCCACACAACTGACTCTCCAAAATCATCATAACATGCACCTCTTTTAAACTCACTGAAACAAAAATTGCCACAAAAGAAGTTGAGAAACAAATTTAGATTGCATACCATTGCCTCAATATTCATTCAAAACTTAACAGCTATCTAACAAAATACGAAATGCAACTTCAAAAAAAAAATCACGTACAGAATCCACTCCTGAATTGCAATACTTTGACAATTAACATGGTAAATCCTTAAATTTCAACATGGGTTTTTACATCTCAGAATCTGAATAAAAACATCAAAACTGCTTAAATTGCTAGTTGCTGCATGCACTATTTCTTCTTTTTGGCTGCATCTCCTGCCTTAGTCTGCACAAATACAACCCAGGAATGCAATAAACTATAAGTACATTGCCTCTTTGTAACAGAAAGCAACTTTAACATGCTCTTCAAAAAAATATTTACCTTCTTGACTCCACGGATCTTCTTAGATCTGTTCTTCCTCTCTTTCAATTGCTTCCTAGACTTTTCCACCTTAGTAGCAAGCCCATTCTACAGGATTCAAGCACCATAGCAACCATCAAGCTATAAAATAAAACACTTCTACTGGAGAGGCAACAAACTAAAAGAGCTCATTAAACTCTTAAACAATTGAAATAACTTTTACATATCATGGTTAGGATAAATTGACTATGCTACCACCACAAAATACACAGATTACAAAGAGCACATGGTCGGACATTTGCTAAACAACACTCTCAGACTTTGTGCCCATGATGGACAATCGAGCTCACATATTCGCAAATCTGTATTAATGTTGTAGAGAAGTCCCTGTTTGTGCTTCTATGACACAGGCTGGACTGAACTTTTGAGAAGAATCAATCACAAAAATAATAGTTCATAGCATTTGTTTTGACTCCATAAGATGTTGGAGGTCACAAGGCGGACCTCCTCATCCAACATATTCAACTTTGAAGCCACATAAGCCACTTAATTGACTCAGTTAACATAGATACCACATAGATGTCACTTTGGGGGATTCGAACATGGATCTCCAACATGAGAACCTTATGGCCTTGCCATTTAAGCAAAACCACATTAACAGTTCATAACAATATTATATTAATAATTGTTTTCAATATATAAATTAAATCATTAAGGATTTATCTTACACTTGCACAAAAGCCTAGCAGGTGATTATCACCTCCCCAAACAAATTTATTGCTTTGACAGCGCCCTCTCATGTGTTTCATAAATAATTAAGATATTTATGAGGATCTCCATTATCTCTCATCCTCCGCAGTCTACCCTTTGCTGGGAAGCCCAAAAAAGGCTTGCAACTTGCATCCCTACTGTCAAACAATATCAACCAACCCTTCATTCTATTATGTGGGGTGAAACAAAATCTTGGTTGGGAAATACAAATGTTAGTTCAGCTGGATACCAGTTGAGTGGAAAAGGGACAATCATCACTCGACCAATGTAGCACACTTATATTTCTCTCAAAGATCCCTTTGCCATCATCTCTCAAATGTTGTTGGTCTGCTCCTTAAGAATTTCAATACATACATCAACATTTCTTCCAAGGGTGTTGAGGTGGCATTGATCATGTTTCATTCTGAGAATATTTTTGTACATGGTTTTGCCAGCAGAGATTCTTCAAAAGCAAAAAGAAGAAGCATTGTGCTAAAAACTATAGTACAGATGAAGAGAATCGCAATTTCATAAATATTAGGGCAATTGTTTGAATTCACCAGATTTTGGAAATTCTATGAGGAAATCCAGCAGTGCTATTATTGTACAAAACACTCACAGTTATATCCAGAAGCATTGTTCATTCCACTAATATGGACTATTGATCTCTTATGGCTTTAAACTATCCTAACAAAGAAGAGTCAGAGTCAAAACCACACCTTATATTTCCTGGACCCTTGACTTGGGCATTAGCGAACATGCTTTAGTGGAAAGTGTTGCCCAGCATGTACCCACCTGTCTAGACTTCTTTTACATACCTTCGGATGACATGGAAAGTATTTTCCCAAATGTGAGCTTCTGCCCAGCATGTACGCACCTGTCTAGAGTTCTTACACATACCTTCGGATCACATGGAAAGTATTTTCCCGAATGTGAGCTTCTCTTCCATCTTTCACATATTTTGAGCCCCTCATGTTCCGGCTTCAAATTTTGGGGGAAGGTAGAAATAATCATGGATACTGATTACAGACCACCGGTACATTTTTTGACGGTAGCAACATAACATGGGTTGTTTCTGACCCCTTTGTCTATTAAATTATTACTAATATGCTCTAAAATAAAATATCCTACCTAAAGGAAGCAATAGATGGCCTACATATTTTGAGATATTATCTTCATAAGAACTTGAGTGTAAGTCAACTTTTTATAAATTTCTCCCACATTTTCAGAGACAAATTAATTTTTCTGGACCTTTCAGTTTAACTTTTTTCAATAAACAACAAAATTACAGCTTGTAGAAATTTTGAAACAATATAGCAACCCATTAATAGGAGTTGTGATGATCAAAAGCTGGAAACTTCATGGATTCTGGCTTTGGCTGAACACAATTGAATCACCCAATCAAATCCAAGTGATCAATCAAAGTTGAGTGGAACTGATATAGCTTAAAAAGAAAGAAATTATAAAAATGACAACAGACGGCCAAAACTAGGTGGATGGGATTCAAAAGAGTTCATTCAGTTATAATAGAGACTTACTAAAAGGTAAAGGTGCCCAAAATAACAGAAAGGTAACTAAGTGCAAATACAAAGCACTAAAGCAATGTTAACACAACTATGGTACAGATTTAAAATGGTCAAAATACAATCATAAAAACTAAGTACAAAACATCATCTATTCAAATAAATATATCTTCATTTTATCCTGTGTAAACACACAAACATGGGGCAGATTAAAATAGATGAACTATAATCATAAAGCTAAGTACAAAAATTCTTGTGAGATGATGAAAACAAGAGCCATAAATCATGCAAACAGACAAACATGTCATATGCATATATCAAGGTTCAAGTCTATCATTTATAATAAAGCACCAATATAAGATTCAGCAATGCTGGTAAGGAAATGTCTAGGGCTGATGAGGCCATGCTGGACAATCCTCACATAAAGTCAAGTATTCCATTGAGAGCTTCTAGCATACATGGTCAGTTAACCCTTGGTGGCAAAGTATGAATTGGTAATGTGCCGTGACCTATGCAGAGTAGATCCATCCACTCCACCTAGACTTGAATTATGTTTCTTTAGTAGAAATATTCAGAAAGGACAATTTTTCACTATTTTGTTACCTTCTATGTTTGGGTTAACAACAAATTGGTGCTTATTGTCTAAGCAAGTTGAAAGAAGGAAATAACTCATGTGAGAAGTCTAGGGTCGCTTACAAATACCTACATTTGAGAATGGCAACTTCTCAAAGGAAAAGTCCATCCACCTCATTTCTTCCTGTCTGAGCGTGAATCGGATGCATCCAATGGCCACTTTTTGTCTCTAATAAACCTAAATAGGGCTGAAAGAATGATCCGAATGGTGTGGCAATTATATCTATCCCCCAGGGACCTTTGATTAAGAATTGGAGGAAAGCATATAAGAAACTTCATGGCCCTAGGGTTAGACAACCAATTGGTGCTTATTGTCTCCAAGGCCTTAGTGAGTTGAAAGAAGGAAATAACTCATGTGAGAAGTCTAGAGTCACCTATAACAACCTACATTTGAGAATGGCAGCTTCACAAAGAAAAAAGCACCAGATTCAGGTACATACCCAGTACGGTTACATTTGTGGCTACCTATTGGGTTCACACAATGTACCTGTTGAGTATGTATATGCTTATTCAAATAAATTTCTACTATCAATTGGCATTTAATAGTTATCTTTGGCATTTGGCATTGATCAATGATCAAGTATCATACTATGATAGTATGAAATGATTTAGTTTCAGAATTCTGTACATTTCTCTTTTTTTGTATATATAATGCATATATTTTTTTATATATATACACACACATACCCAAATCCCTAAAAAATATTCACATACCCACATACAAGGTTCTCATAGCCCACACCCATCCCCAAACCTAAACTGGTAACTTAGAAAAAAGTCCATCCACCTCATTTCTTCCCATCTGAATATGAAATGATTTAGTTTTAGAATTTTGTACATCTGTGTCACAAGGTTCGCCGAATTTTTGGCTTCAAGTTCGAAATTCGGCGAACTTATAAAAAACTCATGAAATTCGTTGAAATTCGAAGGAAAATTCGTACGAAACTTAAGTTTAATTAAAAAATATTTTTATAACGTTTTCTAAGGGTTTTACATTAGTTTTTTTCTGTCATCGGCGGCTAGGACACAGTGAACAAAGACGGCCGAGTTTTTTTCTGTCATCAGCGGCTAGGGCACAGTGAATACAGACGGCCCAGTTTTTTTTTGTCATCGGCGAATGGCATAGTGAATACAGACGGCCGAGTTTTTTTTCTGTCATCGACGTCTAGGGCACAATGAATAAAGACGGCCAAGCTTTGAAGGAAAGAGTTTGCGTATAACATTGCCTTTTTCACTGTAAATATCTGCGACCATTGCACAACGGTGCATCACCAATATTTCATCGCGAACTTTGTTATTGCGATTTCCCCCGCTGTGACATTAGTTGAAGTTTAGGTTTCGTTAATTCTTTTATATTTTATTACATTTCACACAATGATTTTATAATCTATTAATTAATTAATTTTTTAATGAATAAGTAGTCCACATCAATAGCTCTTGGGAAACCATACTAATCGAAATATGGTAGCACTATTCTAAAGGAATAAATAATTAAATATTAATATATTAAATTTATTTGTTAATCATATTTTTAAATAAAATGAAGATTAGTATTTTGATTTTGATTTTTAAAGTTCAATAAAAATAATATATTTTTATTTTATTCTTTTAAAATAACTTAATTAATATTTTTATTTTGTTTTCAAAGTTAAAAATATTTAGTAGAAAACAATTGAGTATTTGTATTTATTTTTTTGGAGTTAAAAATAAAAAATCATTGTTTTAATTTTTTGAAAAATAAAATTTTATGATTTCTTTTTTTAGTTTTATTTGAAAAATATTAATGGTAGGAATAAAAAATATTATTTTAAAATAAAATCGAGTATTTTTATATTTTAAATAAAATTTAGTATTTTTTATTTTGTTTTTATTATTAAAAGTAAAAAATTTCTATATATATTATGTTCTCAAAATAAAACTTAGTGTTTTATTTTGTTTTAAAAGTTAAAAATAAAAATATATTAATTTTTTTATTTTAGGTTTTACTAAAATAGAATTTAGTATTTAAAAAAAACATCATTATATTACTTACATTTAACAATATTAAACTATTTTGATAATATTTAGGTTCGATAGGTATATTACTTATATTTATTCAAAAAAATTATATAAGGCAAATTTAATGCCGAATTTTTTTCCAAACTTTTTACCCTGGTCGAACTTCATTCGAATTTCATTGTTACCGAATTCGAATTCGAACCTTGTGACTTAGCTGTACATTTCTCTTTTTTTGTATATATAATGCATATATTTTTATATATACACACACACATGTACCCACACATACCCAAATCCCTAAAAAAGGTTCGCATACCCACATACCAGGTTCTCGTAACCCGCACCCATCCCCAAACCTAAACTGGTAACTTAGAAAAAAGTCCATCCACCTCATTTCTTCCCATCTGAATATGAATCAGATACATCCAATGGGAACTTGTTGTCTCTAATAGGCCTAAGTAGGGGTGAAAGAATGATCCAATTGGTGTGGCAATTATATGTATCCCCCATGGACCTCTGATTAGGAACAGGAAAGTACATAAATAACTTCATGGCCCTCTATATAGACAGTCTTCCTTAGTACTCTTGGTAGGAGAAAGGACCCAGTACATGAACTTGTTCCAATGGTTGTGATAGGAGATGTTAATTTGATACCCACACTTGTTCATTTATTGTCCAATTTTTTTGACAACATTGCACCAATAGTTGTGACTTTAAAGTTGTTATCACAATGATGACTCCCCATAATTGAATGACATGAACCCTTGGTTGTAAAAAGAAACCAATCATGTGATGCCATATCAGCTGCATAAAAATGGGTACCATTTTTTTACAACCATTGGTCTCACCTGTATATATGGTTGTTTTGGACAACTTGGCAAAAAACATGTTGATATGGCATCATATTTGGTGATGTGGCCTTGAAACCTTGTTATAAGCAGAGAACTTGCCAAATAAGCTGCTGTAAAAATTGGGAGTGATTTAAAATTTTCACATAGGATTTTGAGAACTGCAAAGTTAGGGTTCTCAAATACTGTGTCCTCTACCCTATATAATTTATATGGCAGCTGAAAAATAAAATGTTCCTAGAAAATTTGAAGGCAAAAAACTCTCGCCCCCAACAATTGTGATCAGTCTCAACTCGGGAGGATAAAAACTCAGCTCGCCAAAGGGAGTCCCTCACACTATATGACCAATAATGTCAAAGACAATCTAACTTTTAGGATATGGGAAGAATGCCTTACGATATTTTCTTGACAAAAAGAGACTGCAGCAAACTTGACTTGGACAATGCATTTAGCTGCCATCATTTGCAACGAGTCATACACTGAAACATGAGAATCTGGACCCCGATTTTGTTTACTTTTAGTGATTGGGTCACATTTTCTAATTAGGGTACAACTCCCTCCATTGGCATGAATTGGATAAAAGGCTTAATAGTGCATTCATCCTACACCTTTGTCGTAACAATAAATGAAAGTTAAACTCTTTAAGTCTACTTGCTTTTGTGCTACAACGTTGATTTACAAGTGCAATCAGTTTAGATTTCCAAGAGCTCATATTGACTTGTAAATATATTCCTTGATTTGCAAGTATTCGTAAAACAGAAAATCGAATCCCAAACTCGAATCCAAAATGAATCGTACCCAAATCTAAGGTTGCAGGAGGACAAACCAGAAATAATGACTTGTAAATAAAAATAAAGATAAAATTTAGAATTTGTATACTTAACTAACTGTGATATGATTTAAAAAAAAAACACTTAAAGGGTTGCCATGGCAAGGCCACAGGGAGAACTGTGAAAGTAAGAGCATTTATGGCTATGATAATGTTAAAAACTGACAGTTGAATTTTATTTTATTTTTTTGAAAAGGGGCACTTACCCTAATAAGCCTGTACTTCGGCTCATACTTTTTCGCGCTCTCCAGGCTATCATAAATCAATCCAAATCCGGTAGATTTCCCCCCTCCAAATTGGGTTCTGAACCCAAAAACGAAAATAGATTGGGGATCTCTAACTTCGTAAAGCTTTGCTAGCTTATCCTTGAGCTCAACCTTCAATACACAAAAACAATCAATCAATGCCTAAATACAGAACATCCCTAGATATATCGAATATTCAACTAAATGACATACTCATCAAGCAAGTTCAAAGTCAAAAACGCGACAAACGTGATGAATCCATCCTATGAAAAACTCAAAAAAATAAAGAAAGGAAGAGTCTACCTTAGAGACATTTGGCCTGCCAGGATGCAGAACATCAATCACCTGCATTTGAGAACAGATACAAGGAACAGAATGCAATATTCAGATACTTAATGAATCCGAGAGCAATACCCATGACAAGGTTCTTTCCGTAAAGAGGGAAAATAAAAATTGGGAACCAAAAACACTTACAAACTGCTTCCGTGCAAGAAGCCTGTTTGTCATAAACTTCCGCGTTCTCACTGTAACGGCCTTACCGTCCGCCATCCTTGCTCGAAAATCTCAAGGCTTTGGCTCTCCTTCAGCTTCTCGCCGCTTCGCTGCTGCACCTGGCAAAAATATTTACAATGAAAAACCCTAAGAAACTCTTTTAAGAGCCTTAAACTCTTTCCTTTAAGACAAACCCTAAAATGTCAAATGTAGGATACATTTCTTCAACACATCAGTATTTTACATGTAGGGGAATGACTAATTGGAAATATCTTAATATGCATTTCTTCATCAAAGAACACGCAAGGATTACCAATAAATTAGTGAGGTTTTATTAGTTTTAATTTATTAAAATATAGAATAAAATATTTTGACTTTTTTTTAATCTCTCTATATATATAGATGTGTATTGTATCTTAGAAATAAATAAAATTAAAAAAAGATATGTATAATATTTAATATAAATATACTAATAAGAGTCACAATACAATATGTAAGACATAAATATACTAATAAGAGTCACAATACATAAGACATATAAATATAATAATATAATATTATTAATCTTTAATAAAATATATTATAATGTTAATGTTAAGGTTAGAGATAGAATTATAGTTAGGAGTCGATATAATTTTAGGGTTAAGATTAGGGATAGGATTAGATAAGATAAGGAATTAGGATTAGGATTAGGGTTAGGATTAAGATTATAATTAGGATTGGGATTAAGATTAGTGTTAAGATTTATATTTTATTTAGGGTTAGGATTAAGATTATTGATGTTAGGGTTTATGTTATGTTTAAGGTTAGTGTTGGTTACGATTAGTGTGAGGTTTGTATTATTTTTAGGGTTATGGTTCAATTAAAGTTGATTAGGATTATTGTTAAGGTTAGTGTTTATATTATATTGAGGGTTAGAAATAGAAATAGATTTGGAGCTATGGTTAGAGATACATAGAGCATTAGGATTAGAATATTAGTTAGGGTAGGATAAGGTTAGGGTTACAGTTATAATTAAGATTACAGTTAGGACTAGATCTATAATAATAGCTAGGGTTAGATTTGTTTTTAGGGTTAGGACTATAATTAGAGTTGGAAATGAGGATAAGGCAAGGGTTAGGGTTAGGGTTAGGGTTTGGTTAGGTGTATAATGAGAGTTAGGGTTAGGGTTAGGGATAAAGTTAAGGTTGTAATTATAGTTGATATTAGGAATAGGTTAGGGTTAGAGATTGAATTAGGATTAGCAAGAGGTTTATGATTAGTGTTGGGATTGGCTTTGGGATTACTTAGGTTAGGATTATGGTTAGGGTTAAGGTGGATAGAAGAAAGAATTAGATTTAAGGGTGGGGAGAGGGTTAGGGGTAGGATTAGAGTTAGTGATAGAATTAGGGTTAGGGTTAGGAAATAGAGATGGAAATGGGGTTAGCGGTAAGGTAATGTTTAGAGTTAGTGTTAAGGTTTGGGTTATGATTCGATGGAATTAGGATTAAGATTAAGGTTGAAATTATAGTTAGGGCTAACGTTAGAATTAGAGTTAGGGTTAGGGATATGGTTAGGGTTAGGATTAGAGATAGAAAAAGGGTCATGGTTATGATTAGGGTTAAGATTAATAGTAGAGTTATGATTATAGTCCATGTTAGTGATAGTGTTAGCTTTAAGTTTTCGGACATGGCTAGAGTTAGAATTAGAGCTAGTGTTAGGGTTGGGTTAGGGATAAGGTAAAGGTTAGGATTGGGTTGGGGATAATGTTAGGATAAGATTTAGAATCAAATATAGGACTAGGATAAGGTTGTGATTAGGTTAGGGTTGGTGTTATGGTTAGCATTAAAGGTAAAATTAGGGTTAGTGAGTTTGATCAACAAATTGCTTGAACTATCAGAAAATCTCATGAAGTGATCTATCAATTATAACCACTTCTAGGTTCATCTTAACTTTGAAACTTTCAAATGAAATTTTAAAACAAAAACTTAATATCTTCAAAGATCTTGTAATTAAAATTAATCAAAATAGTTATCTGGCCAATCTGTAACTTTGGAGAGATATTTGAACCAATATATACTCAAGTGTGAACTTTTTATAAATAGTAACTTTATGTAATACAAATTTGAGACACCATTTTTTATAACAAAAGAGAGGGAGGGGGAGGGGGGTGATCGATAGAGAGGCACAAAGGGATAGAGGTATTTGTGAGAGAAATAGAAGGTGTGAGAGAGAGGTAATGAGACATGGAGGGAGAGGTGGATAGGTAAAGAGGAAAGGAGGGAGAGGTTGTTAGCATTGTGCTCTATGTTGTCATTAATCTCAACATCTAAGGTGGCATTGATGTCATCTTGTCAAGGCTAGAAAGTTGTTGAGGATGTGACATTGATTTATGAAGAAGATTTGAAAGACTACTTGTTGAGGATATGACATTGATTGATGAAGAAGATTTGAAATACTAGTTGTTTTGAATGTGACGTTGATTGATAAAGAATATCTTAAAGACTGTTAACTACTAAATGATTAACAAAAAGGATTTTTGTGTTTATAAGTTCTAATTATTGTACTGGGATAATTTGTGGTATATCCAAAATATATAAGTATGATAGCTAGGAATAAGAAAGAAATAGTATTTTAAGACCTTATAGAAGAGTGTTTTGCATTCCTCTACATGAATCAATGGCTACTTATGGTTTTGGTTATACTGATTAAGTTTTGTGAATATTGCACTATCATGTTTTTAATTCCCCAAGTGATCAATTGACAAAAATATGATACATTGTTTGGTTGATAGTAAGGCTAGGTGTTGAGAAGGATTGGACAAACTCATAGAATGTTCTATATTGCTTCGTATTGAATTTTCAAGGGAAGCAAATTGGTGGACATGGTCAAATAGTTCATGCAATACTTTAATTCAGGTATCTTTGGATGTTTTGCTCTACGGGTGAAGTTTTGTTGTCACAAGTGTTACATTGTTGTCTATGTTGGCTCCTGACCTACAACTATTTGTGGTGACTGGATTTGAGAATTATTGGTCTGGATAAGGAAGGAATTAAGAGGCTTGTGATTACTTTACTATGGTGTATCACATTTTGGATGGGGATATATGTTTTAGAGAGTGTTTTTGGGCTAACCAGTGATCTGATTTTAATGTTTTCTACACATTACCTTTAGGACCAATTGTGGAGAATGTTGCAATGCATGTGGATGAATTATACTTTTTGAGAAAGACCTTTTATGATAGATTAGGGTCCCCTTATCTCATGAGGTGGACCACGTTAAATATTTGTACCCAAGATTTTTTACTTTGTGTTGATAATACTTATATCATTTTGGTCAACCTTGTCGATGTTTCTGATGGACAAAATTCTATATATATGAGTGAAAAAGGATAAGTTGAGTACAAGAGTAAGTAAGGTGATTGCAAAGCTTTTGTAGAACAAATGTGGAGGTGAAGTTGTGTGAATAAGGTAGAACAAAGGTATGAAATGTTGAATTTGATGGGAGAGGTCACTAAAGTAGATCTAGAGATCCTATTTTCATTCCTTCATTGTATTTACTAAGAAGCGGTGTGTTTCTTTTTGTAAATTTATGGAGATCTATATTTTTTGTTCAAATTCTCTTGAGGGTTAGTTATATCCTTGTTAGTGTGCCTAAAATAGTAGGGATGGTGAGTTCCTTATTTTATGGCCTAAAACTTTGTAATTCAATATTTTCATATAATGGATGTATTTCTCACCATGTTTTTTCCCATCTTGAGTTTTTCATGTAAATCTAGTGTTCATGTGTATATTTTAACACTGATATATCTTTTTTCTATTGTTTTGTTGGATTAATAAATGGTTTAATGCAATCAAATTTCTAAAATCCATATTGAAATTTGCTAGTTAACTTCTAGTTTAGATTGTGTAAGATTATTTATCATCTACATATCTAATCACACTTTGTGGTTCATTATTAGGATGAAGTTTTTTTGATCAGCAATCAATTGTATTTTATTAATATTCAAAAAGTTTTTACATCCATCAAGATTAAAGTCTCAACATCTAACTAAAATGATCCACTACTTCATCTACCCAATTATCCTCTTGTGTTATTAACATCATCTATTGGTTTACAAAACCATCCAAGGAGCCAAAAATAGAGATTTTAAAAACTATTCACAATTCTAGGAACAATTTACAATCTAGATAATAAAAACAAACTATATTAAGTCACACAACACTACACCAAGGCCTTGTATGAACTAAACAAACCCTGGATCCTCATCTCCATGGTGTCTAGTCTTCTTTACCTTCCTTGCTTCAGCGGGCACCAATGATCCTTCAGGAATGAAAATGCCACCTGATACTTGCATCTTGCATATTTTCCTATGAGTCAAATAGTATCCCATGAACTTTCTCATTGTGCACTTCCTCATTGCCCTCTTTCATGCCCTATATTCTTCTTATGCCTCCTTCTTCCTCAGAAAGTCCTTGGGAAACAACCATCCACCCTTGGTCCTATCAATTTGAAGCTATTTTCAAGTGATCATACACCAGACCAAGAATAATTTATATAAACCCCATGCATCGATATCTTGGTGCCACCCTTACTTCACCACCAAAAATCCCAAACCTGGTTTGGCATATGACAACATCTATACCATACCCCATCCGCTTTGGTTTAACAATGGCCCACATTATCCACAAAGTTTCCTCCTTGGTACCCAACTACAATGCCCGCACCATAACAACATAGGAGATGTCCACATTTACCCTATATTTGTGGTCAGTCTCCATAAATTATTGATCCAACAACTCTTCTAAGATTTGCATAAACCTTGTATCCTTATACTTGAAAATGCCCTTCATCCTTCATTAGGAAAATGTTGACAATGAAAAATCTTACACAATCTAATCCATAAGTTAACTAGCAAATTTTATAAAATAGTTACTAAAAATTGAGGCAAAATTTTTAAGTTTTTATTGGTGATGACTCACCCTCCTCTCAGTACTTGGCAGTGTTCAACAATTGATGTCAAAGTAAGTTACCCCTAAAATAATCATAATTGCTTGAAGAAGATCCAAAATGGTTGGTGAACAGAGCACCAAAGTACCTAAGTTTGATAAAACAAATTATACCTTCTAGAAGGAGAGAATGGAGTATTATTTGGACTCTATGTTACATAGTGTTCTTGATGCTATCAAATATTTCTATGTTCCTTTGTCATCATGTACTCTTACTATTCAAGAAGAGATTAAGGCACATGAGAACAATGCAAAGGCGAGACATGCAACTATCAATAGTCTAGGTGATTTAGAGTTGTTGAAAGTCATGGGTTGAAAATTCATAGTTGATGTATGGGAGAAGCTTGGTAGCATTTATGAAGGATACAAGAAGATCAAGTTGTAGGATTGGAAACATAAGTTTTAGACCTTGGAAATGTCAAAATATGAGAACATTATAAGTTGCCTACACTAGGTAAATTAAATTGTCAACTCTATTAGAGGCTCTAATGGAGCCTTTGAAGAAAATGAGGCAGTACTAAAAGTGTTGAGGGCAACCACTAAGACATACAAAACCTTTTTTACTGCTATTCAACAAAGTTATGATTATAGAGACAACCACTATCTCTCTCCATCTGTCTCATTCTACTTTCCTAATTACTTATCTCTACCCCCCTCTCCATATTTCTACATAACTCTCCCCTTCTCTCTTCCTCCCCCCTCCCCTCTCCACTTCTATCTATCTCACCTCTCTGTATCTCTCTCCTAGCCTCTCTACACGGGTCAATGAACAAAGAAGGTATGCAAAAATGTGGCCACCATCTCAAAAAAATTCAAAATATCAATAACTTGATCAGGTTTTGAAGAAGTAAAAGCCACTTTTTAGCTCTACAAAACCCGATTGATCTTTGAAGAAGTAAAATTAACTTTTAGTTTTACAAAACTCGATCACGTTTTGGAAAACTTAAAATTGTTTTTTGCCCTTGACCAAAGCTCATTTCCCTGCGACCAAAACAATGTGTAAACTACAATTAGAGGGCAAATACCTCAGAACCCAATCACGTTTCATAAGCATTTGCATTTTCCTAGTGTTTTACCAAAATTTGATAATGTCACGTCGTCAAAGAGGTAAGAATTTTTTTATTGTTTTTGTTTGAAATTGAATTGTAATAGAGTTTTTAAAATGTATTTTATTTTTTTATTAATTTCATGCCAGATTCTCAAAACATAGCCCGACAACAAAACAAATGAAAACCTATTTGAACAACCACAACCAAACCCTCAAAATGAAAACTCTAAAAATATCACTCCTCGGCAACAACAACCATCACCTCAAAACCCTTTGTCTCCTCCAGTAGAACCTATATAGGCCACACAGGAGGATCTTCTAAATTTCCTATCACAAAATACTACTCAAATTTCATAGATAGTGAATAGGTTGAGGTCCTTTGATCACAAGCATCATTCATCCCTTGCCACAACCCTATAATCAATTGTCAATGGTGCCAGGGAAGTATCTAGATAGGTTACTAAATGGGGCACATATAGGGATATATAAATGTCATTCATTCTATTATGATGGGTTGTCATATGATGAGGTGAAAAGAAAATCCATAAATAAAGATGATATACGTACTCTTTTCACTGAACCTAAAGCCAATGAGACCTTAGCTCATGATTCAAAGAGGTTTCCTATATATTGATGTAAGTATGTTGGGATGATAAATACTTTTTGGGATAGGTGGTATATGGTCTCTAACCAACCACCATGTAAAAAATATGAGGTACCTCTATATTTTTTAAGAAAGTTATATCAAGAGAGTTTATTATCGGCTTCAAATCAAACTACTTTGACATGTGCAAGTTTCAAGGCAAAGGAATAGGCTCTATGTAGGATAGACTAGGGGCTTAGAGGGTGGTAGACCCCTAACATAGGATTGCTCTAGTTTCTAAATCCATGGCTCACGTCATGGTCCCAGTAGCCCTGAAGGAGTCTATGGAGTTACAGACTCTTCAGGTGGCTACGTCATTGAATGATGTCATTATTCAGCATGGTACATAATTAGTGCAACCGCTTAGACCAAAGAATGTATTAGCGCACACGCCACCTGCCTCATCATCATATGCACAATTTGGCTTGGCTCAACCCATTGATTGTGTGTGCCAATTTCCAGAATGTATGTTCTAGGGTAGATACTAACATGAATGAGGATGGTTCCACATCCCATTAATGTACACATTGCGGGAGTAGATGTCATACTTCCACTGCATAGGATGTGGCCCTTACCGATGACCTGATGACCATGGTGTTTTCTAGTGGAGAGAAGATGCAAGTGTGTTTATGTGTGTTTCTAACATGTTATTTATTAATCACTTAAATATGATTAATGTAGATAAATTTTTATTTATAGAACTATTTAAATTGACATATGAATAATATGCATTGGAGGGTGCAACAAGTGGTGTGAGTAAGCCACATCACATTCATTCAACTCCACATGCACATGTAGCTTCAACACTAGAGGTTAAAAAATTAATATGTTAAGAATAAAATAATACCTTGATTTTAAAATATTTTTTGTTAGTATTTACTAACTATCTAATGTATATTTATTTGGTGTTTTATATGGGTTTTTAGGGGTTCAGATGTCCAAAGTTGATGATGTCATACTTTTGGCCATTGACTTTGGCCTATAAAGCTTTGCAATATCATATTTTGCACAACTCTTATTTATAATTTTAATTGAACTTGTGTGAGTCATTTAGATCTAGGTTTTTTTTTACTTATATTTAGTATTATATATTTGTGTCTCTTATGTTAATTTTGTTTCTCTTAGGTTACCCCACCTAGGTCTGAGACATCTTGTGTGTAAAAGGCATCTTCCAGCACATTGAAATAGGAAAAGAAATCCTCCCAAACACCTAAACAATAAAAACTAATTTTGAACAATTTAAATTTATTTGTTGAAAAGTATTATGATTAAACATGTACATGTAAATTGATTTAAAGTCTTTTTTTGTTTGTTTTATATATAGAAACAATTAAGGTTTTTATAGTAGGACAAAAACCACCACATGTAGGACAAAAACTTTCAAACACATCATCTTATAATAAATGAAACAATCATCTCATTTGCATAATACAATTGAAATAAAGGAGGTGCTTGTAGACCACATTCTTGCAAAACATCGTTAGTGTGCAAAGTACAACATACATGGCAATAAATATCATAATGCATAGAAAATTCAATATGCACCCTACAACAACATGTAGTACGTGCATGATTAATCTTAACATAAAATGGTTTTCTCATTTCAAAAACTCTTTGACTAATTTTAATTTGAGGAAAGCTCTGAAGAAATATTTGATAAAATTGTGTTTGAGTCATATCTAAAAAGTGTTTTGGATGCAGCTCACAATTTGTAGATATGATTTGTCTTCTAAAAACATCTCTTTGGTTGGGTGAAACCCTTGTGTTGCCATGCCAAAAAATTTCAATTAATGTTCTTAGTGCATCAACAACATCCTTGTCTTCGCGTGGGAGTCTACCCGAGAATTTCCAAAGAGACTTATTGTTAGGATCCTCAAATTTCTTGCACCTCCCTAAGGCATTTTGTAATGTTGTTCTACTTATCTTTAATGACTTGCTTATTTTTCTTATTAAACGATATTTTTTCATTTCTTTTCCCATTAAGGTTGATGTGAGGATACATCAAGTAACATTATCATCTTTAGTATGTGATGTCAAACCACTAGCTTGATATGCATCAATTATATTTCTCACAATGGTTCTTTCACTATTTTTTTCAGATGTTCTTAACCCCTAAATTTTAATTGTCTCTCTAAATTTTAGATTTTTTAACCATTTCAACAACTAATTGGCATCTTCCAATTTGATTTAAGTTTTCAAAATACTTATTCCACATTCTTCTAACCATTCTTCTACAAGCTTGTTCAAAAAAATTATCGGACATTGGTTTCAAAATATTTTCATCAATGTTAGTTAGAAACTTGCTTTTCCACGAATAATTCTAAGAGGTGTTAAGATTGGTGCATGCTATTCATTTTTATTAGGTGCATTCATCACATAAATTTGAAATGGTATATGTTCATCATTTTCATTAGGTGCATTCATCACATTAATTTGAATTATTGTATGTTCATCATTTTCATTAGGTGCATTAGATGATGCACCTTCAAGTAATCTCCTCATACACTCCCTTTGTCTTTCCTTTGGTACCTCTCGTTGTTCGATTATTCCTCTCTTGTTCTTTCCCATCATTAATATCAATTGTCCTACATAATATCATTTTGTAAATATTTGTTTCAAAAACTTACACAAGCAATTACTAAAAAGATTGAAAATTATCATCATTTTGTTATAATCATAAGTATTAACAATAAAAATAACTTCAACAACAAACAAAAAAAGAAGATAAATTAATTATTTAAAATCATATGTGATTTAAATACTCTTACACTATATGATATTGTCACATAAAACCATGAAAACCTATTGTGGGACCTTCAACAAGTTGCAATAGTGTTTTTTTGGTCGTTGAGAATGAAATTTAGTTCAATAGAACACGTACGGGTTATGTTTAGTCAAAATATGATTGGTTTCTATTGAGCTAAATGTGCAATGCTCATAATATGTTAAATGCACCGAGTTCATAGTCTTATAGAGCCCATGCTCATTTTGCTTATCTAAAAATGTTATTCCTCCCTAAGACAATTCCTAAATAATATTTGTGATTTAAGTGAGGAGAGAGAGAGAGAGAGAGAGAGAGAGAGAGAGAGAGAGAGAGAGCACATAGATACCAAGTAGAGGGAAGGGGTGGGTGAGGGGAGAATGATGGAGGGATACATAGGTACATAGAAAAATAGATTAGTATAGAGGAAAGGAGAGATGGCGTGGGGTAGAGAGGGGAGAGAGAGAAAGGTGAGATGTAGAGAAGTGAAAAGGGGAGGAGGGAGGGAGGTATATATAAGGGGTGATAGGGACAGGAAATATAAAGATTGTTGTAAATTTATGTTTAGTTGTCTATTGCCATTGATGTCAAACATTATGATTTGAATGTGTTTATGTTTGCTCAAACACTATGGTCTAGAAGTTTGTTATATTTGAAGAAATAAGTTTGTGTGTTGGACATGTTAGTGCTACTAAACCTGTAAATTAGTGGAAGACAAGTATGTATTTAGAATAGTGGACAAAAAGTGTGTATTAAGTGATGTAGAATAATGGAAGACATGGATGTATTGTGGAGATTGTATTGTGTACTTTAGAGTTATTTTCTTAGGTTTAGAGGTTATTGGTTATGTTCAGATTCTAGTGGTTTACTGACATAGTTATACAATTGAAGATAACAAGTATTCAATTGTATTTTTTGAAAGCTTTATGCTCCATAAATCAAGGTTGAAGTTATGCAGATGTGATTTAAATTATATTTAGGTTTTGGTCTTAGTTGTAGCATTTCCTGGTGATCTAGAAATAGTGTCTTCAAGTGTTGCAATTATCATCAATTCATGGTCTGGTCTGAAAACATGTTGTTGTTGCTTCTAACATGGATTTTTGGAAAGTGACATAGCTTTTGATGCAGCGTGTGGATCTCATCATGGTGTGTGGCAGTCCGGTTTTAGTTAGCAAGTTAAGTGGCTCTTTGCATAGCATGACTACACATTTGAGTTGGTTATGGAAGTTGTTCCAATAATTATGGATCTTGCATTTAGATATGTGTAGCATTTTTGTAGTTTCCTCTCTCTCTTGGAGTGGTTCATGCTTCTTGGTTTAGTTCTCAGTTATACATTTAATGTTTATCTCTTATCTATTTCGGTTCATTCTATATGGGACTTGTGTCGGGTGTAGTACCCTGCCCCTAGTCTGATTTTATAAATGTTATGATTACTTTACGATGATAGATTATATGTTAGGAAATCATTGGTGCACATGATTTTACTAACCCTATACTTGCATGTGTATGTTTCATGTGTTTGTTTTATATTTCTGTTTGACATGTCTAATGTGGTTGAGGGACGAATTTGTAGTTACTTGCTTGTGAGATCCACACGATCGGTCGATCCCCGCCATTGTCTATTATATATTTATATATGTTTGTACATGCAGGTTTTGTATGCAGGTTTGCAGGTATCGGGCATTGACTTCCCTGAATTGTCAGGATGAGCGTGCCCCATCACAATATCTCAAATGGTAAGAGAGGGGAGATAATATATAGATCCAAAACCCTAACCTAAGCCCAATTGTCCTAGGATTGCACAAGTATCAGTTTGACTACCCTATTCAAATTTGTCAGGTTGACAAAGTTCGTGGATCCCTTCCTTGAGCTTGGTTGTTCTATATGATGATCTTGATTTATTGTTTTTTGAGTTTGAGATTTTCTATAGTTATGGAAATTAATATTATATTTGGAAAAATAATACTAAATTTATTTCCTATGTTTTTGTATGATTATTAATTAATTAAAAATCAAATATTAGGATATTTGGTTTTAATTAATTAAATATGTGAAATAAGATTTATATTGTCCATTAGTTATTAAATTATTTAATTGCATAATTTAATGATGTTTGGAATATCAAATTATTTAATAATTGATTTTAATTATAACATATGCTTTATTGAGTTTGAAAAAGGTGACAACTTGTCTTTAGGAGTCCAAGTTGAGTTGTACACAATTAAATATATTTTAAATTATTAATTAGTAATTTCTTTCAACTAAAGAGGGTGAGTTTGATTAGGAGTTGAATTGTGAGTCATCTAGGGTTTGCATGAAAGGTGGAGTTGAATCTCTAATAGGGGGAATTAGCATTCATTTGGAGGGAATCGGGTTGTTGGAGATTTGTGGAGAGAGCTTTTGGAGAATTTTAGTCATTTTTGTGTTCTTGAGCTTTTGTGTGTGTGAATGAGTTTCTGGGTGAAGATTGCTTGCATCTGGAATTGGGCTTTGCATAGACTGTGATTTAGATCTGTAGGATTGAGCTCTTCTGTTGTCAGATCTGGGAGTTTCAACATTCTACAGCCATTCTATTTCAATTTCTAGCATTGGAATTGAGGTAGGGGTTTGAGGAACCTTCTTGCGAATTTATTTGTTGAATTTTCAATAGTTTACTATGCTTGATTTGATTTATAGTTATAGTTATATATCTATTTTTGTTTATGCTTTCAATTTGGAGGTTTAGAGAACTCATAGATTTGTTATTTCATAATTTTATATAGACTTGGCATAGTAGGGATATGTTGTCAAAATTTTGAGAGAAAATACATCTTAGATCTCTTAGAAAATGAAAATTAATCTAGATATAGTTTATACTATAGAGCACGGTTAAATTAAATTAGTGGGTTGTTGACAAAAACCCAATTTGAGTTGAAAAACATCATTCTGGGAAAAATAAATAATCTCTGTTAAAATACCACAGTAAAAAAAAAATGCTTGCAAGTAGAAAAGATTTACTATAGTAAATGGAAATTGGGAAAAAGAAACCATAGAAGAAATTTACAAGTTAGGAAAAAGACAAATTTCCTTGTGTTGTGTAAAAATAACATATTTTTCCTTTTCTGGTAATTTATCTTTTGGCTTTGTCATTTATGTTTTTAGAAATATGTTGTCCTCTCAAAAAAAAAATACAAGTCAAAACAAAGTTGTTAGTTTTGAATATAAAAATATATATATATATATGTTTATTAAATGATAGAAGAGGGTTTGATAATTAAGAAATTCTCTAAAACAAAAAAAATTAAATATAAAAAAAAATTAAAAAAGCTATTGTTATGGGACGGAGGCCACCACACCCCCCTAACCCCACGATATCGAGTACCGTGCTGCAGGTACGACCTGCAACATGGTACCGCATTGTAGGCTGCACCTGCAGTGTGGCAAGCTTGGCACGGAGACTGTGGTCTTCCTTCCTTACGAAAGGTAAGGCAAGTGGGGAGCGGGCTCCACATTATGTTATGCAATTCAAATTTTATTTAATATTTTATATTAAATTTTGTTAATTTAATTTGAAAATAGAACTCGTTTAAAATAGAATTTTGTTAACAGTTTCTTTTTAAAAGATAATTATTATTTTATATTAATAATAATTTATTAATAAAGTTAATTTTATTAATGGTATTTTATTGTTTATTACTATTAATGTACTATCAAATCTTGTTAAGTAGGTATTATATAATGATAATAATTTTTGTCAGTAATTTTATTATTATTATTATTATCTTAAAATAATGGAATTCTTTTTATAGTAGTTCATTTTAATTAATATGATGGATGTTATTAATAGTACCTATTAATGACTAATGTTTTATATTAATTAAGAAATGTTGTTTGGGGATAATTAGGCCTAGAATAGAATTTTCTGTTATATCTTTTTATGACCCTAGTAGGCTTGTTGCTAACCATTTTAGCAAACATAAGTTAATATGTTAATTTAGTTCAAATGACCAATAGGTTTGGTTTAGGTGAATTAACTGATTTAGATATAATCCTATAATTAACTTAGGTATGAAGTGTAAATTGAGATGCAACTTGTGTGTTCAATTGGATGTTAATTTAATGTCGGACATATGAGTTGTTTTATATTTGTGCACACATCCTTTCTTTATACTAAAATTGGTTATTTTCTGCAATATGGATTTTATCTTTCCTTGATGTTGGGTTTATTAGTTTTATGGGAACTAGACAACCTAGGAAAGACAAAGGCTTGAGAGATTATCTTCTATGTTCATGTTGCTTCTTATATTTGATGTGTGTGTGTATTCCAATTATCATCCCTATCTTGACCATTTGGGCTCATGTAGTATTGAGTTTTGCTTCATATTCTATAGAGGAGAATATGGTATTGACTGTTTATGTCAGATCCACGGGATCGTGTGTATATTCTTTTGTGAACACTTTGAGAGTGTTTTGTGATATCATGGTTATGTGACAACCAGTGTGTTCCTGTTATTTTGTGGAGCAGTCTTAAGAGACATTGTTATCTTTTTGTGATCTATGTGAGCCTAGAGTAGTTTACCTAGATATGTAGTAGGAGGTGGCTTGTAATAAGCGTCGGAGCCCACAAATGGCTGCTAGGATCACTTATTGTTAAGTATCTTAATCAAGTGATAAAATAATATAACATTGAGAGATTTTAAAATGAACCTAATAAGATATGTTTCCTCGCCCTAGCTTAGTGCTAGTACAAACTAAGGTGGGAATGGAGAAGATGACTAGCCCCCTTTTAAGGGATGAGTTGGCATAGTCGAAGGCTTCGTCAGTACAAGAGGTCATTGACACCATGTAAGGTCACTTGGGTGTCGGGATCTAGCAAGATTACTAGGACAACTCAAGGGTTAGACGTACATGATGACACCTTCCTATGCATAGTCTAGTTATCCTACATGTGTCGGTTGCCTTTGGAATAGTGAGTCTTTCATGACATTATTACTTATCACCTTGAGTTAGAGAGCTTTCAGGAATCTTTTCTTTTGCTTGTTCTATTTTGTTTGTTATCCAAGTGGGATCTATTGTTATCTCCTTAGCACAGTGGGAGTGGACCATTTAGGTTCACGAGGTTGGGTGGTAGTGATTCTTTTAACATTTGAGATTCTGACATTCATGTACCAGTACTGGATGATCCCTATGGCAGTTGTTCCTTCTTGATCTCCATTGATGGAGTTGTGTTCTTCTTTCTCTTCTTCTTGTGATCATGTATCTTTGTATCATTTATTCAGAGATATCATGTGTACTTCTTTTCGGTTATTGTACATTACATACCCTGTGACATGTGCAGTGGATGTAGGTTTATGGATACCTTATGGTACCAGATGTATTTATCTTCTATGTGATGTTGCTTTTATCTTTCATTTGTTTACTAGAGTTTTGTAATTGTACCTAATCTATTTTAATTAATTAATGTTAACGTAATCTTCGTCGATGAACCCTTGAGAGCTGTAACATGTGTTGGTTAATGTTTTAATGTGAGTAAATGGTAATTACTTCCGCATTGATGTTTATCTTGTATGTTAACTTTAAAATATATATATATATATATATATATATATATATATATATATATATATATATATATATATATATATATATATATATATATATATATATATATATATATATATATATATATATATATATATATATATATATATATATTCTGCAAACTTAGATGCTTGTTTAGGTTAAGTTATCTTGGGTTCCCTGGTGGGGCATTACACTTGGTATCAGAGCATCGAGTTCTACACTGGGAACTCTGGGAAGTTGTGTGCTCATTATATGTCTAAACTGTTAAAACTTGAAACCAAACATAGACATATAACTCTTTTATGTTTGAGAACCATTAAATTACATCTAAACATTTATGTTCTTGCTTCTCTTAAATGTCTTTGAGATATCGCCTGCCTAGTGATTGTCATAGGTGATTGGACTGTTTATTGTGTATGGTTACCTTCTCTAATGCGTCTAGGGTGAAATACCTTTGGATGTCATGAAGCGATTACTCCCTTGAGCGTGGCTACCCCTAGTCACCTTGTTATGTGGATGTTGTATGATTGATAATTTAATTTGGTTGATTTATGAATTGTTCATGTTGTGTATGGGCTAGCATTGAAATTTTTAAACTTTCTTATGATTGGGTTAGTCACCTAACTCTCTTTTCATTATCTATTTTGTGACGTGTCACTTAATTTATTGTTGAAATTAAGAGCTCTCGTGATTTAATGTTGGACTTACAATTCCCCCACTTGGGTTTTACCTTTTTGAGTTTTGTGGTGGCTACTCCGAATGTTTGGTATTATTGGCCCTGTTCTGTGATAAGCGTTATTTCTATCATATTCATTATGGACCCCTGATAGTATGTATAAGGGAGGACATCGCAGAGATGGTACTATGTTTGCGGTGTGAGATTAAAATTGTTGTGTATCCTTTATGTTTGCATAAGTGTTGCATTAACTAGATATATTTTCATGAACTCCTCAATTTTATTATTTGTTTTAGATATGAATGTGTTCTTTATGCGATTGAACCTATATGTTTTCTACGATGATGAATGAATAAAGGTTTTAATTTATTTGAATTATAAATGAATGATTGATCAATGTGATATTTTTAGTTTGTTCATAAACTAGATATTATATTGTTCTTAATGACTGCATATCATGTTCCTACCTTATGACTTAATTTCAGATGCTATGTTTTATTTTTAGTAATGCTTTGTGTTTGGGGGATATGTATCCTTATTTATTTGTAGGCTTCCAAGAGTAAGCCTAATCCTAGGGGGGTGGATGTAGTACCCTGCCCCTAGTTTGATTTTATAAATGTTATGATTACTTTACGATGATAGATTATATGTTAGGAAATCATTGGTGCATATGATTTTACTAACCCCATACTTGCATGTGTATAGTTGATGTGTTTGTTTTATATTTTTGTTTGACATGCCTGATGTGGTTGAGGGATAGAGTCGTAGTTACTTGCTTGTGAGATCCACATGATCGGCTGATCCCCGCCATTGTCTATTATATATTTATATATGTTTGTACATGCGGGTTTTATATGCAGGTTTGCAGGTACCAGACATTGACTTCCCTGAATTGTTAGGATGAGCATGCCCTATCGCAATATCTCAAATGGTAAGAAAGGGGAGATAATATACAGATCCAAAACCCTAACCTAAGCCCAATTGTCCTAGGATTGGACAAGTATCGGTCTAACTACCCTATCCGAATTTGTTAGGTTGACAAAGTTCGTGGACCCCTTCCTTGAGCTTGGTTGTTCTATATGATGATCTTGATTTATTGCTTTTTGAGTTTGAGATTTTCTATAGTTATGGAAATCAATATTATATTTGGAAAAATAATACTAAATTTATTTCCTATGTTTTTGTATGATTATTAATTAATTAAAAATCAAATATTAGGATATTTGGTTTTAATTAATTAAATATGTGAAATAAGATTTATATTGTCTATTAGTTATTAAATTATTTAATTGCATAATTTAATGATGTTTGGAATATCAAATTATTTAATAATTGATTTTAATTATAACATGTGATTTATTGAGTTTGAATGTGATTTGTTTGAAAAAAGGTAACAACTTATCTTTAGGAGTCTAAGTTGAGTTGTGCACAATTAAATATATTTTTAATTATTAATTAGTAATTTCTTTCAACTAAAGAGGGTGAGTTTGATTAGGAGTTGAATTGTGAGTCATCTAGGGTTTGCATGAAAGGTGGAGTTGAATCCCTAATAGGGGAAATTAGCATTCATTTAGAGGGAACCAGGTTGTTGGAGATTTGTGGAGAGAGCTTTTGGAGAATTTTAGTCATTTTTGTGTTCTTGAGCTTTTGTGTGTGTGATTGAGTTTCTGGGTGAAGATTGCTTGCATCTGGAATTAGGCTTTGCATATATTGTGATTCAGATCTGCAGGATTGAGCTCTTATGTTGTCAAATATGGGAGTTTCAGCATTCTATAGGCATCCTATTTCAGTTTCTAGCATTGGAATTGAGGTAGGGGTTTGAAGAACCTTCCTATGAATTCATTTGTTGAATTTTCAGTATTTTACTATGCTTGATTCGATTTATAGTTATAGATCTATTTTTGTTTATGCTTTCAATTTGGAGGTTTAGAGAACTCACAGATTTGCTATTTCATAAGTTTATATAGACTTGGCATAGTAGGGATATGCTGTCAAAATTTTGAGAGAAAATACATCCTAGATCTCTTAGAAAATGAAAAATTAATCTAGATATAGTTTATACTATAGAGTGGTTAAATTTAATTTTATACTATAGGGTTGTTGACAAAAACCCAATTTGACTTGAAAAACATCATTCTGGAAAAAATAAATAATCTCTGTTAAAATACCACAGTAAAAAAAAAATACTTGCAAGTAGAAAAGATTTACTACAGTAAATGGAAATTGGGAAAAAGAAACCATAGAAGAAATTTACAAGTTAGGAAAAAGACAAATTTCCTTGTGTTGTGTAAAAATAACATATTTTTCCTTTTCTGGTAATTTATCTTCTGGCTCTGTCATTTCCGTTTTCAGAAATATATTGTCCTATCAAAAAAAAAAATACAAGTCAAAACAAAGTTGTTAGTTTTGAATATATATATATATATATATATATATATATATATATATATATATATATATATATATATATATATATATATATATATATATATATGTTTATTAAATGATAGAAGAGAGTTTGATAATTAAGAAATTCTTTTAAAAAATTGAAATATAATTTTCTTTTTTAAAAACTATTGTTATGGGGTGGGGGCCACCACACCCCTAACCCCACAGTACCGAGTACCGTGCTGCAAGTATGACCTGCAACACGATACCGCATTGCAAGCCGCACCTGCAGTGCAGCAAGCTCGGCACGGAGACCGTGGTCTTCCTTCCTTACGAAAGGTAAGGCAAGTGGGGAGTGGGCCCCACATTATGTTATGCAATTCAAATTTTATTTAATATTTTATATTAAATTTTGTTAATTTAATTTGAAAATAGAACTCGTTTAAAATAGAATTTTGTTAATAGTTTATTTTTAAAAGATAATTATTATTTTATATTAATAACAATTTATTAATAAAGTTAATTTTATTAATGGTATTTTATTGTTTATTACTATTAATGTACTATCAAATCTTGTTAAGTAAGTATTATATAATGATAATATTTTTTGTCAGTAATTTTATTATTATTATTATTATCTTAAAATAATGGAATTCTTTTTATAGTAGTTCGTTTAATTAATATGATGGATGTTATTAATAGTACCTATTAATGACTAATGTTTTATACTAATTAAGAAATGTTGTTTGGGGATAATTAGGCCTAGAATAGAATTTTCTGTTATATCTTTTTATGACCCTAGTAGGCTTGTTGCTAACCATTTTAGCAAACATAAGTTAATATGTTAATTTAGTTCAAATGACCAATAGGTTTGGTTTAGGCGAATTAACTAATTTAGATATAATACTATAATTAACTTAGGCATGAAGTGTAAATTGAGATGCGACTTGTGTGTTCAATTGGATGTTAATTTAATGTCAGACATATGAGTTGTTTTATATTTGTGCACGCATCCTTTCTTTATACTAAAATTGGTTATTTTCTGCAATATAGATTTTATCTTTCCTTGATGTTGGGTTTATTAGTTTTATGGGAACTAGACGACCTAGGAAAGACAAAGGCTTGGGAGATTATCTTCTATGTTCATGTTGCTTCTTATATTTGATGTGTGTGTGTATTCTAATTATCATCCCTGTCTTGACCACTTGGGCTCATGTAGTATTGAGTTTTGCTTCATATTCTATAAAGGAGAATATGTTATTGACTATTTATGTTTGATCCACGGGATCATGTGTATATTCTTTTGTGAACACTTTAAAAGTGTTTTGTGATATCATGGTTATGTGAGAATTAGTGTGTTCTTGTTATTTTGTGGAACAGTCCTAAGGGACATTGTTATCTTTTTGTGATCTATGTGAGATCTGTGAGCCTAGAGTAGTTTACCTAGATATGTAGTAAGAGGTGGCTTGTAATAAGCGTCGGGGCCCACAAATGGTTGCTAGGATCACTTATTGTTAAGTATCTTAATCAAGTGATAACATAATATAACATTGAGAGATTTTAAAATGAACCTAATAAGATATGTTTCCTTGCCCTGGCTTAGTGCTAGTACAGACTAAGGTGGGAATGGAGAAGATGACTAGCCCCCTTTTAAGGGATGAGTTGGCATAGTCGATGGCTTCGTCAGTACGAGAGGTCATTGACACCGTGTAAGGTCACTTGGGTGTCGGGATCCAACAAGATTACTAGGACAAAACTCAAGGGTTAGACGTACATGATGACACCTTCCTATGCATAGTCTAGTTATCCTACATGTGTCAGTTGCCTCTGGAATAGTGAGTCTTTCATGACATTATTACTTATCACCTTGAGTTAGAGAGCTTTCGGGAATCCTTTCCTTTGCTTGTTCTATTTTGTTTGTTATCCAAGTGGGATCTGTTGTTATCTCCTCAGCATGGTGGGAGTGGACCATTTAGGTTCACAAGGTCAGGTGGTAGTGATTCTTTTACTATTTGAGATTTCGACATTCGTGTACTAGTGCTGGATGATCCCTGTGATAGTTGTTCCTTCTTTATCTTCATTGATGGAGTTGTGTTCTTCTTTCTCTTCTTCTTGTGATCATGTATCTTTGTATCATTTATTCAGAAATATCATGTGTACTTCTTTTCAGTTATTGTACATTACATACCCTGCGACATGTGCAGTGGATGTAGGTTTATGGATACCTTATGGTACCATATGTATTTATCTTCTATACAATGTTGCTTTTATCTTTCATTTGTTTGCTAGAGTTTTGTAATTGCACCTAATCTATTTTAATTAATTAATGTTAACGTAATCTTCGTCGATGAACCCTTGAGAGTTGTAACATGTGTTGGTTAATGTTTTAATGTGAGTAAATGGTAATTGCTTCCGCATTGATGTTTATCTTGTATGTTAACTTTTTAAAAAAAAAATTATTCTGCAAACTTAGATGTTTGTTTCGGTTAAGTTCTCCTAGGTTCCCTGGCAGGGCATTACATCGGGTCCATGTAAAGTATAATTTATGTTTTGGTTTGAATGGTTCTAGCATGGGACCTTATTGCATTTTATTGTTTCCCTAGTTGACTTGTAACTTAAATATAATATCCTTTTGGCATGGTCAATATTGTTTTAATCTCTAATGACTCATCTTGTATATAAGTACAATTTGTACTTTAGCAAAATGAATGGGTGTAAATAAGAGTGTCATGGGTGAATTGGTGGAGATCTACTTGCAAAGTTTCGTAAGAGTAGAGTTCTATGATAGTGGTAGAAAAGAAAAGGAAATAAAAATGTGTTGCTAAGGTTGACAATGTTATGCATATCAACTACATTATCAAGAGAATCTCTCTTTATCTATTGTAAAGAGTTGTATGTACCTTGTCCTCAGAATAGTGAGTCTTGGGTGCACAAGTTTGTTGTCGTATCTTGCTACTTTGGTAGTCAGCCTCTGTTTGCAAGTCCAAAGTAGTGAGTTCCTATCTACATTCACTTTTTTATTGGTAATGAGGCTCTAGTTGCAAATCCAAAGCAGTGAAATTCTACCATCTTTTGCAATCAGACTATGTACATTAGTGAATTATCTTTGTGGGCAAGTGCTCACCATGGTTTTTCCTAGTTTGGATTTTCCACATATAAAATCTTGGTGCTCATGTATTTTTGGTTTTGTTCATTACTTGTTTAATGTTTCATGTGGTTAATATTGAAGTTAGTTGTTTACTTAAGTGTGATTTTGGTTTATGTTGATTCAACCCCCTCTCAACATCCAAAGTGTGTTCAACAAAGATAAGTAAAGAGAGAGCTTATCAAATTAAACTCACTTCCTCAACCATCTCTCATGACCCAAATTAATAAAAATGCATGGAGGTCTTGCAAATGCATCCAAGCATAGTTGTAGGCCAAGAAGGGGATGCATGCTTAGGTCATGATGAAGTGCCACAACTTTAGTTTTCTCAAAAACATCCATTGCTACACTGGCAAGCCCGTCCATTTAAGTATTGTCCTTGTGTTAAGTATGATTGATAATGTGGTATTTGAATTTAGTTAATAAGGTAAGGGACACTTCTATTAAATCCTTATTTCTCCATGCTTGCAATGACTTTCTCCTTGTTGTATTTATCACCAAAGTAGATCTCATGTCAATTTCAATCTTAGAAAAGTTTAGCTCCAAGCATAGTTGTAGGCCAAGAATGGGAGTATTTACTTTTTCTTTGTTCTTCAGGCCTTTCAATAGTATTTTTGTAGCTCTAAATAGAACCTTCACCAACCAATCTTAAATTAAACAATCAACACCAGAGTTGTTAATATTCCCTTGACAAGCTCTATCAAAATCGAGCTGAACTAACTATGAAGTAGTGGTTGTCATTTGACCTCTTTGCATTTTATTAGGTATTTAATACCTCAACCCCATTCACGGGGGCAATAAGATATTATATTAATAAATGAGTTATTTTGTTTTATATTTTGAAATTATTTAATATTTCTAAGTTAGATGTGCTTAAGATATGTACTCTAGTTTGATTAATGACATCATACATAATAATTCAAATTAATATGTTTGGGTTTGATTTTTTTACTAACATGGTCTTATGAGGGTGGTTTTCCTAAAATTATTCAATGGATGTGCATGAACACTTCTTAAGATTTAAATTTTTAAGATGTCAGTGGTCTTATATTATCTAGTGGCAAAAACTTTCAACCCCATCTACATGCACTCACTAAATCTAAAATCTATTAAGTTAAGACTCCTATTCTCCTACAAAAAAATGTTTTATCCTTGGACATAATTTTTTATTCCTATGAAATCCCTCTTCCCATGAATAGTCCTTATAGCGGCTCCATAATAACCCTTCCTAAAATATGTATACAAACTTAATAACATAATAATTGATACAATACACAATAATAGTAAAAAGTGAAATTATTATAATATTACAAAAAAAAAAACTTATTATAATATCACCCAAAAAAATTAGTTTATGCCTATGGGAGGAATATTATAGTAGTTATTGCATCTAATACTTTTTTATTTCTCAACCAATAATTGTGAAGAATTGTAAATTTTGGACAATAATTCTATATTTTATAATATTTTTTATATTTATAAGTTTTAAAAAATCATTCATCTTTCTTTCTATTGGTTCACATGTGAGACAATCATTGTAAAAATCAAATTATTATTTATTTTCTAAATAAATTATGTCACTCTGATAAATAACTTTAACATGACTTAATGATGTTACAATATTTTCATTGCCATGTACCAGGTAGGAAAATATTGTACCTAAACCCAAATTTTACCAACTATGCACTTGTGCAAACAATAAATCATTGATAAAATATCTTCATGGTTGCACATAGATGCAATACAATACGTGATTTAACAAATTTCATCAATGTTCAATATCCCAGTCTAACTCGTTTGGAAACAACCTGATTGCCAAACACAAATCATATGCTATATTAATGAAATACAACGACTATGTTGTAAAATGCTAGTTCAAGCATTTTATGTTTTATATTATTTTATTCTTTGATTATGTTCATCCCACTTGTAGCGAAGAGGCACAATTTGGCATATCTAAAATTTAATTCCAAATTAGGTGTAAATTATTATTGTTGTGAAATAAATAATATTAAATAAAAAATTAATATTTATTATTATTAAAATTCATTTCAAATTAATTTGGAAGGTTTTTTTTTATTGATAATAGTTTGTATATTTTAATAATTGTAAACATAAACATTGCATAAGTAGAGTATAAGTAGGCTTACACCTTTAAGAACATTATCGACAACTAACCCTAATTTATTTGACAAACAAAATTTATTATTTTCTAGTATACCAATCCACTATACAATAAAAAAGATCAAGCACCTCCTTTGCAACAACTAGAAGACTATCCTTTACTCGACACTTGACTCGTATACAAAGATAAACATTTTAAAATAGTTTCTCCAATGCTACATCATATAACATAGTCACTACTTTGTCAAAATTTAAACATGAACAAAGGGTCGAGAAACCATTGTCATCTAAAACTCCACTAGAGGCCACAGTTTGTGTAATTAAATAAATACTAATTATACTTTACTGAAGTTTACTTAGGATAATGCATTTGTATATTAGTTGTCATTGAGACACCTAGGAGTTTGCATTTTATTTTAGCACATGGTTAGGAGAAATTCCACTTTACATGGTGATAGTTGTCATCTCATACCTCTTTGTGTGTGAGATCCACCTTTAGTGCTCCTATCACATTATCATCCTCTCATTGTTGCACATGTTGCACACACTTTGATGTACAATGGAGGATGATCCACCTTTAGTAGACATGTGATTCCACCTAGTGTGGTTGATAGCTTATCGTCTCCTTATCATGTAGTCTTATCACATTGCCTGTATATTCAGACACTCCTACTTTGTATTAATGCATTCTATTTGATTATTGATCATTATTGAATCTATTCATTTGATCATATCATCTTGTCTATCTTGTTTTATCTCTTGAGCTTCTAGATATTAACATATTATTCTTTTCCTTTACATGGTATCAAAGCCATAGAAGATCTCATTGCATGGCCATTAGAGTACTCTTTGCTTCAACTTTTGGAGGGTTGTAATTCATATTTGGAGGTGCAACATCTTGTGGGAGCGTGTAGAGAAATATCTGATCTCTCCATTGGGTCTGGATGGCTTTTTTCATAAATTTTGACTATAAACTTGCCTACCTTGGGCAAAAGTCAAATTTGAGGCAAATTTTTTTTTGTAAATCGGACCCTTAAGGCTAATCTGCAAAATTGGAGTTTGTTGGTGTAAATAAAAGGTTGGCATCACATTGAGGAGGTCCAAAAAACCCTAAATCAAATTTTGTTTTATCCAAATCGAACATGTGAAGCCAAATCTAGAGCCATTTGAATTTTCAAGGTGTGACGATGACGATTCAGAAAAAATAATTTCAGAGCTGATTTTCAAACAACGATATCTCAATCATCTAGACTCCTTTTTTCGAGCATTTTTTTTGTTTTGTTTTGGGCTAGAATTTCACGATCTACACAATGGTATAGGTGGTTTATGATCTCTACTTCTGATTTTTTCTAAAAATTGCAAATTTTGATTTTCACAACTTTAGAGGCTTCATTCGGGCTCATATGGACACATTTTCATGTGCTATTGTTTTTGAAAGTGAATGATTTTTTGTCTACATTCCAGATCTAGTATTAGTTTGGAAAAATTATGAGTAGACATTGTACTTTTAACATTTGGTCTATTTTGGCCTATTTTTGGCACTTGTAATTTGTTAGATCCTTAAGAGATCTTGTCTTATTTGTTTGAGTCTACCATAGCTTCATATTTTCTATTGTAATCATCAAAATCAGAAGTCCACTTAGGTTCATTTTGGCAAGTGACAATTGTACACGCACTACATATAAAGTGCCAAAAGCATCATTTATTTTTTTATTTTTTTTATTTTTTTTTGGGGGGGGGGTTTCTTTGATTCATTGCATTTTGGGGGGTACATTGATTTTTTGATTGCATTGATTTATGTGAGAAGTGCATCATGGATGGTTTAATTATGTTCACAAGTGAAAACTATAAACAATGGAGTGAATTGGTTATTTCTCATCTTAGTGAGCATAACCTATTGCACTATTTGTATGAGTATAGACCTACAAATCCTTCTTTTGATAATAAATTTCACTCAATAGTTCTGAGAGTTATCTTTTGTAATATGGATATGGATGTTATGGATTCTCTTGATGACTATGAAGATTGGATAAAGACTATTCCTACTATTTGGATTGTTCTTTGGGAAATATATGGAGATCCTCACATTCCTCCACTCCCAAAAGGTCTAGAACCTCTTGTTGCGGCTCCTACTTCTCCTATTGAGATCACATCTACTCTTGCTCCTAATGATGCTTGCATTCATACAACTATGAATTCTTGTGATTTGGTGCAACAAGATATTCCTTGTCTTCTAGAAATAGTTCCTTGGGATGACTACTTGACAAACATTGTAGGTTTGTTTGTGGAGTTCTACATTGAGGATTTGAGAGACACCATTGATGACATTCATCTTCTCTTTGTTGAGAATGATCCTTCTTTAGTTGTTGTGAGGGAACACTCTGACCCTCATCTTCAATCTCCACTTGATCCTTCTTTTGAGATTGACATGATCGTGGATCCTTTGATACAACATTTGGAGGAGGTCTCTTTAACTTCAAAGAAGAAATTTGAGTCTTTGGAGATTGGTTTTCATGAGTCTCAAACTTCACTTGAGATGTCACATTGCATGGTTCAAGTTGATCATACTCATGTGTTGGAGATTCCTATTCAATTTTCTGAGACATCATACATTTTGTAGATTCTTCCTAGAGATTGGGCACGATTCATTGATACACCTGTGAACTTGTTTTTTCCTAAGGGGAGGAACATCATTCAGTTTTCTTGGTGCAGTTTCTACATTGATCCAGGTGCATCTATCATGGGTGTACATTCTACATTGAGGGGGGGCTTCTTTATTTCTCTTCCTACTTCTTCATTTGAGGAGGCATCTTTGTCTTTGGAGTTTGATCCAAATTCTTACATGGATCAGTCACCATTGGTTCCTTATTTGTCACCTTCTTCTATTGGATATGTTCTTGTTTGGTTCGTGGCATCTTAATCAACCAAGGACATGGTGACACATGAGCATACTTCAGAGACATCATACTTCATTTGGATTCCCCTTCCTACTTCCTATCCATAACGGGAAGCCTTCTTACCTCTATACTATTAAGAAATATGGATCAATTTATAGAGAATAATAATTGTCTAATTTTCTATTTCAGATTTTATCTAATTTTGGATACTAAATATATATTAATGCAAAAATTTACAAGTAAATTATTGTAGAAGAGATCAAATACTTGTTGTAGTATATAATTACCGTTGTCAGTGATTATAACCCACAACAAGTACTGATATATATATATATATATATATATATATATATATATATATATATATATATATATATATATATATATATATATATATATATATATATATATATATATATATATATATTTACATAGAGTCATGTCTACGTAGAGTCATGACCGTACGTGGCTTATGCCATGTAGGGTCATGACCCTATGTAACACAACCATTAATCTTAATTGTTGATTACATACCAATTGATATTGGTGTTGATAACAATACCCATGATACATATCATTGACTGTTGATAACACTACACATGATATATATTATTGATTGTCGATAACAATACACAACAAATGATAATGTATCGATTGCTATGCATTGTTATCGACCTTCATTGCCGATAACAATACATAGCACTCGATATATTATCAAGCTTCATTGCCAATATGAATACTGGTTGGTCTTTTCATATCATAGATACGTTAGGCAGTATCGTATACACGTTCTATCATCAGTCAATAATAATAGAGTTCGATAATATATATAATGTGATCTCAATTAAATTTTATATATATATATATATATATATATATATATATATATATATATATATATATATATATATATATATATATATATATATATATATATATATATATATATATATATATATATATATATATATATATATATATATATATATAATTTATTTATTTTCATTCTATCATATGTGTTAATCCGAATGAGCTATTTCTCAACATATACTTGGTGTATCTTCTTCCTAAGGGGAGAAATGTTATTTCTAGGCATTGGACTATGTTTTATCTTCAAGCACTCACCATCCTTGGAGGAGATTATTCATTACGGGGTGGATATCATGTCTCCTTGTTTCCTTCCTTTGGGGGGATTGTTGATTTATATACATTATGTATGTCATAATGGGGGGGTCTTGATTACTCCATGCATCCATGCATCTTGTTTTCATCTCTTGTTTTGGGGGAGGGTTTTCCCTCTTTATACTCTTTATGAGAGATTGCATTACATTAAATTGCTCCTGTAGTTTGTACATGGGTACCTAACATGGCCTAGTAGTTGAGACCCATCATGCATTGTCATCTAGCATTGTGAGCTTAAGTGCATTCCCCTAAGTTGCACTTAAGGGGGGGTGTTGGTGTAATTAAATATTATTAATTACACTTTACTTAATTTTACTTAGGATAATGCATTTGCATATTAGTTGTCATTGAGACACCTAGGAGTTTGCATTTTATTTTAGCACATGGTTAGGAGAAATTCCACTTTACATGGTGATATTTGTCATCTCATACCTCTTTGTGTGTGAGATCCACCTTTAGTGCTCTTATCACATTATCATCCTCTCATTGTTGCACATACTTTGATGTACAATAGAGAATGATCCACCTTTGGTGGACATGTGATTCCATCTAGTGTGGTTGATAACTTATCATCTCCTTATCATGTAGTCTTATCGCATTGCCTATATATTCAGGCACTCCTACTTTGTATTAATGCATTCTATTTGATTATTGATCATTATTGAATCTATTCATCTGATCATATCACCTTATCTCTCTTGTGCTATCTCTTGAGCTTATAGATATTGGCATTTTATTCTTTGCCTTAGGCAAATTCTTACATCCACCACTGAGAAGCTACAACCAAAACTTCTAAAAGCTCATATTTTTCAATCTAGGTAGAGATGAAAAATCACAAGACAAAAAGAACATTAAAATAACACACATAAAGCATTATTATTTTTTATCCTGCATTGGTTCGAGGGGCCCATTGATCCAGTATTCCTCTGGATCAAATTTTGGAATTTTCTCTCTTTTCTTCTTGTTTGCGTTCTCAACTATGCGCTTTGCCACCTCCCATTCTATGAGAAATCTTTTAGTGGCTCCTAGCCCATTTAGGCTTCCAAATTACACTACTCTTTGTTCTTGAATGCACTCTAGATTATAAATGAACGAATAGACTATTCATGTTTTCCTATTTGCAGCCAGTCCCCATGTTGCACCAAAAGACCCTTTCCCAACACTTCTATTGCCATGTGGAATTTCATTCCATTCAACCACTCATCCCTGAAACATTCATTCATTACCCATTTTTCCTCTTCTTTACTACCCAATTCTAGTCCTCAAGCAACATTGGTCCTCTATCTGTGTTTCATCCTCTTGAATTCTTCTCCCAACAAGATATCAAAATTTTGTAAAAAAATTAGCCCCTTTATCTTGAGAACACTCCTCAAATTCTTCTCTGAGATTTTCCCAATAAAAGAAAGTTGTTTTTGTGTGAGGAGGGTGAAATTAGCCTCCTCCTCCTCCTCCTCCTCCTCCTCCTTCTTCTTCTTCTTCTTCTTCCTCTTCTTCCTCTTCCTCTTCTTCCTCTTCTTCTTCATCTTTGTCTTCATCTTCTTCTTCTTCTTCCTCTTCCTCTTCCTCTTCCTCTTCTTCCTCTTCTTCTTCATCTTCATCTTCGTCTTCATCTTCATCTTCGTCTTCATCTTCATCTTCGTCTTCATCTTCCTCCTCTTCCTCTTCCTTTTCCTCATCTTCCTCTTCCTCTTCCTCATCTTCCTCCTCGTCCTTGTCCTCTTCCTCTTCCTCTTCCACTTCCGCTTCCCCTTCTTCTTCTTCTTCTTCTTCTTCTTCTTCCTCCTCTTCCTCTTCTTCTTCTTCCTCCTCATCCTCATCTTCCTCGTCCTCGTCATCTTCGTCTTCGTCTTCGTCTTCATCTTCCTCTTCTTCTTCTTCTTCTTCTTCTTCTTCTTCCTCGTCTTCTTCTTCTTCCTCTTCCTCTTCTTCCTCATCTTCTTCTTCTTCTTCTTCTTCTTCTTCTTCTTCTTCTTCCTCCTCCTCTTCTTCTTCTTCCTCCTCATCTTCCTCTTCCTCCTCATCTTCATCTTCGTCTTCCTCCTCTTCTTCTTTTTCTTTGTCTTCCTCCTCCTCCTCCTCCTCTTCCTCTTCTTCTTCCTCCTCCTCCTCCTCTTCCTCTTCCTCTTCTTCTTCCTCTTCTTCCTCTTCTCCCTCTTCATCTTCTTCTTCTTCTTCTTCTTCATCAGCTTCTTCATCTTCATCATCTTCTTCATCTTCATCTTCGTCTTCATCTTCATCTTCTTCTTCTTCCTCTTTGTCTTCGTCTTCTTCTTCTTCTTCTTCTTCGTCTTCTTCTTCTTCTTCGTCTTCTTCTTCTTCTTCTTCTTCTTCTTCTTCTTTGTCTTCTTCTTCTTCTTCTTCTTCATCTTCATCTTCTTCCTCTTTCTCTTCTTCCTCTTCTTCTTCTTCTTCATCCTCTTCTTCCTCTTCTTCATCTTCTTCTTCTTCGTCTTCTTCTTCTTCCTCTTCTTCATCTTCTTCTTTTTCTTCTTCTTCATCTTCCTCTTCCTCTTCCTCTTCCTCTTCTTTTTCTTCTTCTTCTTCTTCTTCTTCCTCCTCCTCCTCCTCCTCCTCCTCCTCTTCTTCTTCTTCATCTTCTTCCTCTTCTTCTTCCTCCTCTTCCTCTTCCTCTTCCTCCTCTTCCTCTTCTTCCTCCTCCTCCTCCTCCTCATCCTCCTCCTCTTCTTCTTCTTCTTCATAATTTGCAAAAAAAATTCTACAAAATGCATCTAAACACAAAGACACTTATCACAAGGTATCCACATAGGGTTAGGGTTATTGAAATTTACCATATAGTAGTAGCCAGATGAAATAAGATTATTTCAAAGACAAATCGTGTTCAATTTAACATGACGAGGATAGACTTAAGGAAGTTGGTTAATGTGTCATCTTCGAATAACCACCATTGGGGAAATAAACACACTCAAATCCTGTAGCTCAGGTGGAATGTGTCTGGTACCTATTCAAGTTAGCACATAGAGTATATAGCCAAAGCACATAAACACAAATAGTCATAGTGAAGGATAACAGGACACCATGTAGATCTCGCAAGTAAGTGACTACGACTCCGTCTCACTTCGTACCAACACCAATGGACAAAATACATAGCAAGATGTGATACATCATACACAACATATAATCATACAATATTGCATTAACTTGAAACATTTAAATAAATTATTTCTACCAATATGAGCATATATCCATTTAAATCTTCCTAAAATTCTCAGTGGCATATAAGACACAATGTCTAAGAATTAGTGGCAATCATCCTAATCTACTAATCCAATCTTTTGAACGTAAAAAACTAATATATTTAATCAATAAAGCACCATCATGAATATACTATTCAAAAAGGTAAATAACAACATGATACAACATCATAGTATTTCATTTATTACAACATGTTATCTGTTAGATGAAATAGTATTTAACGTCAAGTATACTCGCCTCATTGTACTTGCAATCCAAAATTCGAGGCTCTATTACCTCCTTGCAATGATAGGGTTGAAGATGCATTACATTCTCCTCCCCTAAAACTCGACTTACTACTGTAAGTCATAAAGGCTAAGATGGAAACATACCACACATTAGTCCTGAAATATCTTTTACCTAATACTAATAATATAGATGTTCCTTAGATCCAAGCAAAGACATAAAATAATCTTTAATAATATGGTTTCATCATTTCTGGTAAAAGCTTTTATCATACGATAAAATAAATGAGTTTATCATTTATCAAAGAGTGGGCACTTACGCCCTTGACCAGAAGATGCTTCTTCTTCTTCTTCTTCCTCCTCCTCTTCCTCGTCCTCGTCCTCGTCCTCTTCCTCTTCCTCTTCCTCTTCCTCTTCCTCTTCCTCTTCCTCTTCTTCTTCCTCTTCTAGACAGGGATTACTTTTTTTGACAACCACACACATTTAGTGGGAGAAGAGGCATACAACATCCTTCATGTATAATTATTATTTTCAGCCTTCTTTATGGTCCCAAGAGTGATTCCTCCCCAAAACTGTCAGTCTACATGATAAATCTCAATCTATGCAAGGAAGCACAAAATAGCTCCAATGGCCAAAGTAAAGCTCACCTTCCCACCACAAGTTAGAAAAACAATCACTCAAGCTAGGGTGTATCCACTAGAAATTTGGTACATTCAAGAATACACACAAAGACATAAAGAACAACATGAAGTCATTCACACACAAAAGAAACTCTTACCTAAGGATTGATTCGCACACATGAACCTTTACAAAAAGGTTCTCATAGGGAGGGACTAGGGAAAAACTCAAACAATAGGGTGAAACAATGATTATTATCTTCTACATTCACTTCAAACAATAAATATCATCACTTGCATCTTCACTTGACAAAATCTCCTTTCATAACCATCTTATTACACCATTCACAATTCATTAATGCATAATGAAACCTCTCATCATAGACAACTCTGAAAGAGTGAATAAGACCCCATTGAAGGTTCACTCTATACGAATCCCTCACTTTGGGTTGGGTACAAAAATATAATTAAAATAGGTCATGAGATAGATTGTTTCAAACTTTGGTATGTTATGCTTAGAGTGCTCTAAAAGCCAAATTTTTTCTTAAAAGATTAATAATATTGAGAAAGAAGATGTTTATATGAAATAAGAAAGAAAAATGTTTAGTTTTACTCAATTTTTTTTCCCCACCAATATATCTTCTCGAGAGCATAAATATTGCACCTTGTTGGGGGTGCAATTGCCAGTAATAATAAAAATGGTGACATTTTTTTTTCCTCATCGTCACTCGCGCCTTTTTATTCAAATACGATGTTATTGAGTTTGAAGGGAAACTCCCAAACAAATTGAGGTTTTACGGACAAACAGTACCCTGCTGCCTTTCGTAAGTGATGTAGCTGAATACTTCACAAATATCTCTGGCTCTGATTATTTTTAGTTTTGGTAAAAATAAATCCTCTTCTTACGAATCAAGAGATGGATGATGCCATGGCGGATTGCTCACAGAATGCTTCTCCAACAGAAGCAGTTGTTCCCAACGGTGGATTACAACCGCAGCCCTCTTTGCCTCCTTCAATACAAAAAATTCCAGTTGCAGGTACAGGGAATTGTGATTTTTGATTGTTAAATTGCCTTTCTAGGGTGTCCTTTGGCATGACTGGTACCTGGTCTGGACCCTTAGGGTATGCCACATGTAATGCAATTCTATAGGATTTGACATTCAGCGTTTTGCATATGTAAGCATGCAACATGCCTGTTGGGAATTTTAATGTAGTTTTTCACTAGGAAAATAGCCAGATAATTTACCACTTGAACTCTTCCATTTGACCTGTGAAATGTAAATTAGATCCTCATTTTTAGTTTAATTTGTTTCAGAAACATTAGTCACTTGCACGCCTTAGAACCATTAGACACATCAATTTAATTTGATTTTATATTATTTTGTTAAATGTGGTACGTTTCTGTCCCGTGGCAACCTTGGACTTTGTGTATGTTACAATTGAGAGGTATCTATTTCATTGAAGCGCCCCGTGGCTTGCAAATTGGAGCGATTACCTTATTAAAATGCCCATTATGATTTATTCATTTAGAATGGAAATTTTGACTCAAAAATACTTTCTGTGACGTCCCTTAGCACTTGTGCGTAGCCTCATTTACTTGGATAATTTATCCAAAATTAACATTTAACATGTTTTCAATTGTTAAGAGATGAAATTCTTACATGAAAACATTTCCCGAAGCTTGTCTGGATAGCTTGTGTAGAAGTTTTTGTTCAAAATTTTGATTGAGTTGCCTTACACACCTTGCAAGGCTTTGACGGATGTTTTCTTTTTGCTTAGCAATTTTAGTATGTTTTATTTTGCAGATTTTGATCCGGTTCTTTGCTACAGAAAATTCCATGATTTTTAGCTTAAGCTTTTCTCCTTCCACTAGATTTTACAAGACTTTTATCAATAGCTTCGGTTTACTTTGTCTAAAGTGCTATTTTTTGATTATAACATAATTTGTACTTCAAAATATTCAATCTTTAATTTGAAGTCATCTTGCGCGGTAAACCTTTAGTGTAAATGTTGAGCATCACTAAGGTGTTCTCCATTGTCAAAGTCACCTAATACTTGCATGTCTATTGATGTGTTTGATGCAATTTCAACCCTTAACATATCTTTTTGGGTAGTAGTTTTGACACTTATCACATCTTCTAGGGTATCCATTTCAATAACTAACATATATTATCAAGGTTTAGTTAAGACATTTGTTTTGTGAGCTCCAATGATGTACCACTAAAGATTGTTCCATTGAACAAGATTTTTGATGTACAACAATTTATTTATTTATTTTTTCTATTTTGGGCAAAAAAGGAAAAATTATATTAAAAAATCAAATTACATCTTACAATTCAAAGATTTCCAAATAATGAGAGCCATAAGTAAAGCAAAGAGATAAATAACACAGATGGAGTTGTCACATGGCCATCCCTAACAACATTTTAAAGAATCAAATAGATAGCCAAGAAATTGGAAGATTGAGGTCTTTTGAAGACCGAAGCTAGAACTAGTAGGACACCAAGCAAATCAAAGAAGCCACAAATTCTAGAAGAAGACTTGAGAAGAGAAGATCCTACAAGAGTAGCAATCATTAGACTTATGTTGCCATAAAGATTGATAGAAAACAATTGGAGTAATCATTCTAAATACATTGGAGAAGTTGGGAGGTTTTGCTAGGAGGAAGAGACTCCTACTCAAAACTTTCCAATTCCAATACTCCTGAGTAGCTCACTTAACAAGACAATCATCCATTGAATTCTGTTCTCTAGGATATGAACAAAAGACATAGCTTCAAACTAAGGAGTTAGATGAAGAGTCTATTTAAGTAAAGTAGCAAGCCTCAAGGAGCACTTGTGAGTTCTTTCATTATTTAGAAGAGAAATCATGATCAAAGAATCAAAAAATAAAATAAAAATTCTTCTAGTCCATCTACAAGATTGTCCAAGAGTTAGAAGAACAACATGGCCTTCCATTTGGTTATTGGTATTGATCCCCATAGCAATAGAGAAGAATAAAATGTGAAGAACCATCTCTTGTGCATTCAATATTGCCGGTTTCAATAGTTTTGGAATACTACATTAATTAGTTAGTAGTTTATAGAAAAGTATAGTTTCAAATTAAATAAAAAAGGTTTGTTGGGAAGTTAATTTTGTGAGTTGGTTTTTGATATAAAAGTAAGGCTTTAAATTTCCATTGAACTCATTGTAGAATTATCTCGATGAACTCACAAATCAATATACTAGCACTTGCACCAAAAGTAGGTGCAATGATTATGCTGATAATGAGATATACTGTAGGCATCATATCAGAATATAGGCAAACAATCAAGAATGAAGATTCTCATTTTTTAAATGTAAAGAACATGAATTTTTGAAATTCAGTTTCAATTGGTAAGCTAGACATGGTGTACTTGTTGTAAGAAATTATTCGTGTGGTGTATGAATTATGATTAGTATTCTTAGTAAATTGAAAATGATTTTTATGGCATTTAAAATAAGCTAGCAAGACAGGTTTCCAGAATAAATAACTTGGATTATATTAACAGTGTATGAAATTGATTGGCATGTTATGAGTATTTGATCCGCAAAATCATTTTATTTGGAAAAGTGCTTAATAGTGCATAATCACAAATACCTGAAGTAGACAGTTGTCTTGTGCTTGCCCATCTTGATTTGTTAGAGGGAGAGTTGTTGCAATTGAGCTTCCTCTTTTTTCCTTACAATTGTGTACGGGTTGTTTTGCATTTTGGAGCATCTCTCAAAGGAGAACATGTTGAATGCGAAGGTCATTTAATGACCTCACTCTGGACATGGCTGTGAATGTTAGCCCATGCCTCTCTAAGTTGCCAATGTTGATTGTTGCTTTTTGTAGTGTCAACCCTTGAGATTTGTGTATGGTTATAGCCCATGCCATTGTGAGTGGTATTTGCTTTCAACTACCCAATGATACAGGAATTATTGGTATAATTTTGGGGTCTTCTTGGTTCCATGGTGGCCTACTATAAGCATTGATCCATGCTACAACATACGTTGGAACATCTAGTGGTTTGGTACCAGGGTTGTAAACGATGTCAATTACTTTGCCAAGAGCTCCATTTACAAGCTCTATTTGTGTCCATATGTTTGTTGTGAGCCTGATGGGTTGACCTTTGCAAAGTAGTACCAATACGAGCTTGATTATTCTTACCTTTATCATGGCTGCAAGTTCAAGTTGGTGGACAAAGAATAGGTCTAGAGCTTGTGTCATGCTGAGCCACCGCCTCATTCTTCCATTTGCCTTTCAAAATCACTGAAGGAGAACTAGAGTTAACTCTAGATAAACCTTCGAGAGTATGTGCCTACTCGTTCAGCTATTTGAGGCCATCTATACTATTTTGCATAGCTATTCTGCTAACAACCACGATTGCCCTTAGCTTATCACGTAACTTGTCGATGGTTTCTTCAACGTTCCTAATCTTGTCCTCATGATCCATATTCATAGTTTTCATGTCCTTGGCTACATTTTGGATCAAAGCAAGCATTTTGTTTGCATTCTCCAAAGTGGGGATTTTGTTCGCATTGTTCTACCTCGAATCCATTTTATCATAAAGGGTATTAACCCTATCTTTAATCAAGAAAATTTCTAACACCATCCACTTCAAGATGTTATTTTGTCTATTCATGAGATCCTTGGCAACCCTTAGCATATCCCCTATTTCAGTGGCAGAGGAACCCTTTTCCAAATTTGTAGGGATGCCTTTCTAAATTTCAACAGGGATCTCAATGTAGAAGTCCATCCTCGATGGGCCCATACTCTGTGGGTCCATACCAGAATCAGGGATGTCAATTTTGTCCCTGACATCCATAGCAATCTTCCTTTTGGCATTAGATTTCTTTTAAGGTTTCTTCACACAGGGGGAATAGTTTTCCTTTTGTCCCCAATAATAGAGTTAGACAAATTGGGGCCTTTTTTCTTCTCTTTGCCTTTATTATACTTAGAGGATTTTGAGGATTCCCCCACCTCGTATTTAGCCTTCTTAGCAGAGTTAGGGGCAAGTGAACCTGACATGTAATCCTCTGAGGTCACATAGTCAGAATCCTCTTTATCAATTTCATATGTATGAGGCCAATTAGGGGTTGAGTTGTCCTTCTTTGGATGTTGGCTGTAGTCCAAATTGAATGATTTGTTCAGTCTCCAGTGAGGTATAGTTTGGAGGCTTTGTGCATTTTTATAGAGTTTGCAAGGGCGGTTGGGCGAAGCCGACAATGAGCCGATACTGGTTGGTTGCCAGTTGTCCCTGGGTTGGCACATTTGTTGTTGTTTTTATTTCCTATCTATTGCTGGCCTTATCATTTAATGAGGCATTTGACAATTGTTTGGGACCACTGAACACAACGTTTATTGGAACCTTCTCTAGTCAAATATGTGGTTTGTGCATTCACGAATCGACATTCGTAAATATGTTGGCTCTCATTTAATGCAAGCCTTTTTTTCTTAATTTTGAGACCACAACTTCTCTTGAGTGGTGGTATCGATATGCCTAATTTTGAATGATTCTCAAGATCTCTAAGCGCCAAGTTCAAAACATTTATGATAGGTGTGAATGCAAATGTGAGAGCTTATTGTGTTTGTAGGTGGTGCACGCGGACAACAGTCTTGGAAAATGGTGTGCCGGCATGAATATCAATCCATCAAATTTATGGAAGCCACCAAATGTTTTTTTTAAAAATTTCTTGCTGGTTTCGTTGAGAATTCCTCGAAGTAGGGCTTTTAATATGTATTTATGAGGCTATTTCATTTTAAATGTTCATAGTGGCATTGCTTAAGTGGCCTTTCAAGCTTTTGACATCCACTTTCTTTATCCATGGATTGGTGGGGACTAAACTTCTTGGTGAGTCTTTGGAGGCCCAAAAATTTTCCTGTATGAGACATCATGGATTCTTGGTGGAATTCCAATGCATAATAGCCTATCGGCTAATTATTTTATGTGACTTTATTTGTAGCCATGGTTTGATTAATTTTTCATTGTTTCTACTCACCAATTTTCACAAATAGTACCAAGATTGCCACATGAGGAGCCATCAACATTTGTTTTGAAAGATTATATGAGGACGGTGACCACTTAACATTTCTATTCACCTTTCTAGGAGCCCAAGAGGGAGGATGAGGGCACCAAGAGGGAACACTAGCAAAGAAAACTTCTAAGCCTATCAAGATTCTTAAATTAGAGGGAGACAATACTTTGTCCAATGAAATATCCTTTCCTTGAATTTAATGAAACTTAATGTAATATGTATTACTTGCTTAGATAACTTGTCTCACAGCAATAAGGGTTCGATTTATTACATCAAAAGCTAAGAAATACAGATGGAAAATAGATGCATTGACAATCAATAGTAATATACCCTTTATTGAAATTGGGAAATCAAGTTACACATTCAGAGCTCGCCAATGATTTCGCCAAGATTGAAACTATCAGTCACTAACCTGATTGCTTGATAAGAAAGATTATCTCAATTAGTTTCTGACCTGCGATTTTAATGTCTATGGCGTCTTCATGTGCTGTGATCTCTGTGGTTGCAAAAAGCTGTGATCTCCTCTTGATGATTGTATTGCTATATAGGCGTTCTAATATTCTGAATATGATCAATCTGATTCTGCTCAAATTAGGATTAAATTCTGATCCTGGTACCTGCTGCGCTCACCTCTGTACTTTGCAAATGAATGAAAAAGCAACAATTATGCCTGGGGTTGCGTCCGAGCATGGAGTTCTCAGCTCTCAATGTTTGCAACCTGAAAAAGCTAGCTATTCAATTTCCTTGCATAGAGAAACAAAAGTCAAAATGATTCATAATGAATTCCAATTCCCATCGATGCCTCTTTATAATAGACCCTCAGCCCAAAAAGCTGCGATCATATCCTTAATTCACTGATTTTGGCGATTTAGGCAATTATATTACTTGCTTCTCATTTAAATTGTTCACCACCATGTAAAACGGCCTAGGAAGATAAAATCATAACTCAAGTGGCCCCCTTCAATGATTGCACATGAATAATTAAATTCTTATCAACCACAACCATAGCTTTTTCACCCATATATTTAAATATCACCTTATCTCCTTTATTAACTTAATGCTTTAGCCTAAGGAGAGAAAATCAATAGGCTAGCATTATTATTTATTTATTTATTGACATGCTAGGCGAGAAGGGACATTTTACCTGAAGAACAATTAGACAAATTGGTCTCTTTGACAACATCAAAAGCCTTTTACCAAACTTGAGAAATCAAGCTTGAGTGACCTTGGAAAATGCAACGATTCTTGTCCAACCATACTTGCCAAAGGGTGAAGAAAGGCCAAGGTTCCAAGCAACACATAGAAAACTAGCCACAAAGGCAAACCCTTGTAAGGAGTTGGCATGAATGGAAGGATGATACAAGAGTTGCCACAATTGTTTTCATGTGCCAACAACAAAAGGACAAGGAAGAAAAGTTGAGCAATAAAATCTTCTTTAGAACCACATATAACACATTTTGAAGGCCCTTAAAATCCCCTTTTTTGAATATTGTCCTAGTTAAAACATTTGTTATGATTAAGCAACCAAATAGAAAAGTTACATTTAGGTTAATTTGATTTGTTCCATATTTTCTTCTACCAAGGGAACTCATTGTACTTTGATAAGGGACATGTAACCAAGGTTCATAAAATAAGTCCCTTTAGGATTAAGGCCACATGTGAGCTCATCATCATCATCCTCTAGAGCAACATGGTTGATTCAGCTTTGAAAGAATCCTTTCTAGGTCATAAGCTTTAATCTTTACAAAGATAGGTTATGGTGTTTCCCAACACTTGAGATCTCTTGAAGTCAACAATTGTGGTCCATCTTGCAGCAATAAAAGCTTGACTCATTGGTTGTAGGGAAGGATAAGAGGGGGTGATTGGAGGGCGAGGATCCCAAACACCATTCTAGAAAAGGGCTTGCTTCTCACTTTTAGCGATCTAGGACAAACCTTCCTTGACATGTGGAGCTACAAACTTAATCATTTTCTATATCATTGATCCTTTGCCAACAATATTCACTCTGAGGATTTCAAAAGCAACAATCCCCCGCAAGCTTTTGGAGTTAGAATTCTAGCCCATGATTGATTTGGAAATTTACATCATCTTTAGTATAGCTTAGCAGCCAAGGCTTGGCAATTGAGAATAGCATGTCAAAGGCCCAGGACACCATTTCTTTGGGATCTGCACACTTGATCCTAACTAATAAGGGTGCATTTATTTGAATCTAGGGTGCCTTCCAAAAATGATTTCTTGGATGGAGCATCAAAGTCATTAAGAATGTTCTAAGAGCAGGTAAGACAAAGAATCTATTTAAATTAAGTCAAGCATATTGCAGAATACAACCAACGAAAGGTTCGTGGATGGTCTTTCATTTGAATCTATCAATAAGCTTTCTCCACCGCACCTTTGGGGGAGTAGTAATAAAAAGAGGAATGCCAATATAATCAAACAAAATCTGCCTTATGTTGAAATGAAGAAGCTAAGCTATTTTTGTTCGATAATGAGAGGAGTGTTAGAAAATAAGATGTTAGATCTGTTCTCATTAATTTGTTGTCATGAATTCCTAGTTGAATGAATGTAAGGTGAGTAAGAGAGTCAATACCCCTAAGCAATCAACTAACCATGAATGTAGCTTGAAGATGTCTATTTATGTAGAAGTCTGTCTAAGCCTTCAACTAATAGGGTGAAGAGGTAAGGCAAGATGGGATAGTCTTGATGAATGTAAGAACCCTGCTGGTTCTAACTTCTGAAACCCAATTTCAAACCTTTTAACATTTCGTCAAACAATTGGCATGCAATGTTTAAGTTCTGATTTCTGAATGTAAGTGTGTTTCTTTTGTTTGTATTGGAATGGGTTTGCAATTTCTTAACATATAACAATGCATGAAATAAACTATTCGTTCCCAAATCCAAACAAAAGTATTGCAATTTAGGTAATATGAAATCAGATTGCATACAATAGCAGCTATTTAAATTGAGAAATAAAAATAGTCAACAATTATTGAAACCTGGAATGATTGAAATTTATAACTGCTGTAATCCTCTTGTAGATATCGCAGCTTCCTGAAAAAGATTAATGCTGCCTCAATGTACAAATGTGGGCAGCTAGTACAATATGAAGCCGAGCCTTTAATGGTATTATTGCAACCAATGGGAGTGAATGCACCCTCTGATTGTTGCTGCTGCAGCCTCTATATCCAAACGCAGACCTCAATTATCATGCAATTTTCCATTGATAAACAGTCTCCAATCTTTGTGGTATAATCTTGAACCCAAACACTGTAAACTAATCACAATTCAACTACAATTTGAGCACAATCATAATCTCTGAATGAGATTATCGTTGGCACAATTCACTGGCAAAGAACCACCAATTCAAAGTGCAAATACTTAGAAAAATTCCCAATTCTTCCAGCTGCCAAATACTGAAACCCTTGGTTCCACATTCATCACAAATTCATAGAATAACAAAGCTCAATGAACATGATGAAAAAGAACTCATGTGAGTCTTTTATAACCTTTGTGGGGGAACTCACACACATTTCCAGCCAATGTGGGATAAATATGTTTTTTCCTTTCAATAAATCATTTACTCCAATACTTCAATTAATATCTTGGCTTAAACTTCCATGAATTAATTAAATAAATGGCCCCTTCCAATGATGACTCAACCCTCAACTTAAGTGAAATTATAAAGTTAAATTATAACTTTATAATAAGCCATTAAATGATTTAATAATAATTTGGCCACTAAAATAATAATAACTCCCAAAATACTTATCCTTTAAATATGTCGCCTGCAACAGGAGTCACACCTATTATTTCTTCACGTGACCAAAAGCACTTTCCAAAAATAGAAAGGGTCCTTCTCGAACAACATCAGACTTACTATAAATAGTAAACGTGGCAAAAGTATAGCAAATGAAGTCCAAATGATGCCAAATGAAAGCCAAACCAAAGCATACCGAATCCTAAAGTAGATGCCCACTGAAAGAGACCTTCTGTCCATCCTCATTAGCCTACGAGGGTCACATGATAGGCTAATCCATCCATAGTCACGGTCACCCTAAAAAGGGGACATTACAATGAAACTCCCTTGAAGTTGAGAAGAGAGGGGAATGAATACTGTTAATCAACATTGAGAAGGAGAGAAAATCCACAAATCGTATCACCCATTCAATTTTTTCTAGACAAAAACCAAAGGTCATAAGAATTTTCTTGAGGAAAGACCATATGATCCTATCATAATCCTTGGACATATCCAACTTGATAAACATAGCCTTCTTTTTAAAGAGGGGCATAGAGTGGATGCCATGAGTGGCTATAACAATACCATCAAGGATCTACAACTCTTGCACAAACCACCTACTTAGAAGAAACGAGAGATGTCAAGACCGTCTTTAGGCATTCAAGAATAAGTTTAATAATGATCTTATAGATGGCACTGCAAAAAGCAATAGAGTGAAATTGATCCAAAAGATTAGCATCCTCCTTTTGAGGTATTGAAGCCTAAAAGGTGGAGTTAACACTTTAAGCATCCTCCTATTAGTAATAGACTATTGAACAACCTCCAAGAGTTTGTCATTCATAATATTCCAAAATCCTTTAAATTATTCAATGCAGGAGCCATTTGAGCTAGAGGCCTTGCCTTTCTCAATTTGAATACTCACATTTTCAAGATCTTCAAGAGAAATGGGCCTCATGTCAATGAGGCGGTGCTCAAATGGCAAGGTCATACGGTTCTCTTGTTGGAGATCCATGTTTGAATCCCCCAAAGTGACATCTAGTTGTCTTTGTGGCTTATGTTGATTTGAGTGACTTGAGTGGTTTAAGTATGGGGAGAAGGTCCCCCTTGTGACCTCTACTACAGCTTCGGATGTGCCTTACCTATCAAAAAAAAGAAAAGAAATGGGCCTCATAAGCATGTTGTTCATGCCTATTGAGACAAAAGAAGGAATGCATTCTAGAATGACTTGTTCTTCCTTATAGCTACAAGGCCACTCTCTTGGAAGAGAGAAGAGAACTAGTGAATGAATTCCTCATTAATATCATTGAATGAAGATAGAAGGTTTCCTTGAGCATAGATGAGAGAAGAAAACGATCTCCCATTTTTCCTATCTTTGATTAATTATGAAATGAGGTATTCCTATTCTCTTTGTGAAGCCAATTAATTCTCATATTTTTATTCCAAAAGATCTCTTTTAAGAGCCATTCTTTTAGTTCTTTTGATAAGAAGGATCCCCTAAGAAGATAATACTTGGTCATACTTTCCTCCTTAATTTGATTAGTGATGCTATCCAACTCCTTTTGCACTCGTTTCTTTTTCCTATAAATGGTACAACAATGCAATCTATTCCATTGCTTAAGCTTGAACTTAAAATAATTCGTTTGAAGAAGGAAAACATAGTGGTAGCAAAGTAGGTTTCCCTTGCTGCCATGCATTTATGCATTCATAAATTGTTTGATCCCCGAGCCACATTGTTGAAATTTTAAAGGTGGCTTTCTCACACGAGAAAAGGGAGGAATAAAACTAAATAGGCCAATGATCTAATCCCTTCTGATGAAAAATATTTGAAGAAGATACCAACAAATCATATAACCAACATTTTGTGACCAAGAACTTGCCAAAACACTTTGAAATAGACTCCAACCCTTATCTATTATTCCAACTAAATTGAGTGGATCTAGGCTTAGCATCCATAGGATTGAGAAAAGACACATTCTTATAATAGAGAGGAAGATGGATTTAATTGATTAGAGCCATCTTAAATCTTGTTCAAGCTCATAATTGCAATAAAGTCGCTAGTCATAATGGAAGGGAAAAAAGAGAATGAAGATTGAACAAATCTAATGTGTGACCTGTTACCGATTTTCGGTACCAAGCTCAAGCAAATGAGCTATCATGTTTTGAGATAATTTGAGGTTGCATCTTGTTTCTTCTGAAATACATACATATGCAAAAGATTGAACATTTTGAGAAAAATTATCTTTATTGACAACATAAGTGAACCATGTCTCACACAAGCCGTGAGACTAACCCTTGTCATACAAATGAAAAACAAAGATATACATTTGGAGATGCAAAAAAATAAAAATAAAGGCACAAATAGTGTAGGGTGACTCGTCATTGCTTGGATGACGAGCCTAGCTTGCTTTGTTTTGCCTTGTCTTTATTTCTCCCGCTTGTCTTGTGTCCAGCCTCTGAATAGCTTGCTGCTCCATTCCTGCATATAAGAGATAAAAATGACGTTAGATCTCATAGATCTAAGCAATGACACGTCAACATGCACTATGGATGCCCACATCTGCAAATATATAAATTTGTTACTCAAATGCATCACAAGGGGTAGCCTATCATGGAGATCTGAGAAAGCAAGAGATATCAAAGCAAAAACTCATATGTCATTCTTTTTTATAACTAGTTTGCTTCATGTGCAGTTACAGGTGTCTATCATGTAGTACGTGGAGTTAAATGTGGCTCCCACAAAGGTAGAGCCTACCGTGTTACAGGATAGCAAATCAACTACAATGAAGTGGTGGCATCAAGTTGGTATACAATGAGATAAAGTAGAATTACAATCCATTTTCTGAATACAATGTTGCTGGTGTTTCAAAAGAGCTGTCATAAAATCAGTATTTTTTCATTTTAGGACAACAATGAACTTAAAACAGTGACATGTTACGCCATTAGAGAAAGAGAAAGAAGCATATGCAAATGCAACAATCAGCAGTACGAAGAACAAGCATAGTATTCATTTAAGGAACAGAGATACATAATGGTCTTCAAGGACAACATTGATGCTAAAAGGTATCCGCAAATGAAATGCCAACCTTGTGAGTAAAAAACATTTTCTACGTTTTCAGCATGAGAAAAAAAATCAGATCTTGACATGTTCATATCAACTTGTCTTTAAGACAATGATGTTTATCAGCTTCAACAAGTTCAGATATTGCCAATTATTTATAATGGTATCAAGCACAAGGGCTGTTGTAGGTGGGTTTGTTGTTACAAGGTTAACAAAAGAGAACACCAACAAGTTACACAGTATAAAATCCTCCAGATTTGCCATAGATTTCTGAAAATAATAAGTAAGGATTTGAAAAAACTTGTTGCAACAGGCTGAGGGTTTGTATCTTTATTTTTATTTTTAGCTTCAACTGTGTAGTTCATGGCAGTTCAGTATAAGAGAAAAGAGGAAGAAGCATTCTCAGAAAATTATAGCTGAAAGCTATTAACAGAAAAACCTTCATTTGAACCAGCATATAAAAATCAGTTTCTTGCATAAAAATCAGAGACATGTTTCATTTTTTTTTTCTCTTCAACATAAGGTGAATACACAGGAAATGGATCATTTTTATTTGTTCTTAAGCAAGGCTTGAGTAACAGATCAAATATAGCGTGAAAAACAACAAGTTTTCAAAGAAATCTAGCACCAAGGAAGGAATACATCAAAATGCACAAAGATCTACAAGATATGGATCCCAAATGAGTATATTATCAGGAAAAATAATAGCCACAGCCATTTTGAGCAAAGAAATGTTTCAGATTTACAAAAATGCCAAAAAATGCTCACTGTTTTCATAAATCTGAATGAAGGGAGCTCAAGAATGCAGGTCCTTTCAAGCTGTGAGTGCTAGGACGTTTTTTTTAACCTTCAAAACTCCATAAAATCGCAGTCAAGATCCCATTCATGGCTGCCAAGTAACAGCAAAAAACGTCCAAGGGAAAGTCTGCAAATAATCTTCAGATTTGCAGCCATTCTCATCCATGGTGGCCAGCAACAGTAAACAAGAAGATGCAGCAAGCAAAAAACGTAGGTCAAAACCCCTCTCTCTCTCCATGGCGGCTGGAGTCCTCTTTCCTTCCCAGCAAAATGAAAGATGAAATGCAAAATGAAAAATGATGAAGTCTTTTAGGGTGCAAAAATATCCTTATTCTTCCTTACGTGCAAGGGAAGGCTTTTAGCTTTTAAAATTTTAATTTTTTTTCCCAGCCATGACTCACGCCATTTATTATATGGTATGTAAAAGTGATAAATTTATCACTTATTTTTTTTAAAGTTCCATGGTCTTAAAAATAAGAAAGACTATATTATTAAAATGATAATTATAAATCATTTTTAATAATATAGTTCAAATGTAATATGTTTATTTAGATTTTTAAAAGTTAATAATAAAAATCTTATTCTTAATAATTATTAATAATCAATTTATTATCTATTATTTTCATAAATATTATTAAATTAATGATGTTAGTAAGTGATTTTACTTATCACTTAATACACATTATTAATATAATTAAATATTTATAAAAATAATAGATCATAAATTAATTATTAATTGTTATTAAATTTTTATAAATAATAAATATCTTATAATCCATTTGTTTAATAAAATATCTCTGATATTTATTAAAGAAATGGATAATAATCATTTAATATTTATAAATTAAAATAAGATTTTTATTTCATCTTTTAAAAATCTAAGATATATTGCAAATATCATGACTAAGTGGAGGATAAAGTTTCTGAGTGAAAATATGGCATTTCAGGAGCTTTTATGAGTTTTTCAGAAATAAGACTGTATTTATGAGGACATTTATGATGATATTTGAGGAGGCATGACTTTTAGGCATATTTTATGACTTTTTGAAGTCTTTTGAAGGGCTCAAAATTGGCCTTGTAGGCTAAATCCGACCCAGAAGTTATTGCTTTCAGAATGCAGTTGGCTTTAGAATGCATAAGTATGAGTTGAAAGCTCATTTGTAAGGAGTTCTTTTTCTCTTTGCCTTGCTGTTTTGTAACTTTTCTTGAGTTCTTGACAAAGGCAAAGTGTTTTTGTAACCCATTTTCAGAGAGATTATAAAGATTTGCAACACCTTTTGACAGTGAATTTCAACTTGTGCCTTCTCTTCTTTTCGTGTTTGTGTGTCATATTGATGCCTTCTTCTATAGAAGTATTCAGTCTTTTTGCAGGTTGAAAGTTGTGTTTGAGAATCAGTTTTAGACTGTGAGGAATTCATCCTCCTTTTGAGGAACTGTTATTTTAACCTTCTTAACAATTGCTGATGCAAGAATTGTGAATTATTGAGTTGTGCAAAGAAGCTTTTGATTATTGATTTTATTATGTGTTGATTATCTGTTAGATCTCAAAGATACTTTTTCTTGTGCATCACCCTTTAGGACTTAGATTTTATTTTTGCATATTTTTACCTCTTTCCTCCAGCAAATTTTTTTAGTTTTAGGTGGTTTTAGGTGAGATATCATATAGGAGCTGGCCTAGAATCCAGAGATTCATTCCAGCCATAGGTTACCCACAACCTTGGAGTGTTTCCATGTTTCTCCAAAAAGTTAAGTTTCTGCAAGCTTAACAGGGTGCAATTTTGAGAGTTAACATGATCAAATATGATGCTTACATTGAAATTTGGTAGGCAAATAGACATTGGTAAGGAGAATGATTGTATACAACTCAAAACAGGAACCAAAGATGGAGATATGATGTGTATCAACTAACAACATGGAAGAAGATAGACTTCGTAGATCCCATAAGCACAATAATCCGTTGGGAGATCCTTGGGCCCCAATGCAATGGTGCTCTTTACTTTTCTAGATGCTAGAAGATATGGATGTCATATCCTCTATAAAGAGCTTAGCTTGTGGAAGAAAATGATGTTAAGATTATGCTCATGTCTTGAGTCTCAAACAAATTTTTGATAAGAGGAGCTACCTAGACGCCTAGCATTCCATGAAAACAATCATTTACGAGGGTAGAGAAGTGAGTATTAGGTGTACAAATGATATTGGATTGAAGTAAAGATTCCTCAATCATCTTCATTTTTTGGTGATATTCTTACTCCTAGCCTTAGAACATTTATCCAAGTAACTCTTTTTGAGATAATTTTGCTAAGGGTTCAAAGAAAGAGGTTTTTTTTTCTTTGAATCCTTTGTTGAACTATGAGCCAAAGACCCCTCATGGAATATGACAGCAATAGATTCCTCTAGAAGTACATGTGGCTACAAGAAATTCAATACTCATGTTGGTGTCCATCTTAGTTTCATCAAGTAAGCCACATTCCTTAGGATGACAAGGAGAAGAAAGGAGGCTTTTAATAAAAGTGCCTTGCAAATTTGAATTATCATTAATATCTACTAGGTGGAAGGGATTAGTAGTATCACCTAGATCTGCTTTAGGGGTCTTTGGGGGTTGCTTAGCCATGGATGGCTTTAGTTCCTCAAAGTTTTCTAGGACCTCAAACTTGTTATTGGATTTTGCTTATGTAGTATTCCTTAGATGATTTGAAAACCTTCCTTGATTGCGAGTCTTTATATGAGCAAAACTCTCTGAATCCAATCCCTCTACACGAGGTAGGAAATTGCCTTTCCCAGGTTCTTTGATGCAAATTTTTTCTTTCAAGCCTTTTGCCGTTCTTCTTTGTTTGTTCAATTGTTGTGTCATTCCCTTCTTTAGTTGATTCTTGTATTAGCTCTTCCTTAACTTTTTGTTGTGCCTTACATTACTTTTCTCCCTATGTATCCTTTGTACCTCCTATTTGTGTAGGTTTTGATTTGGACACCCAACACTTTCATTCATTTTTTGTTGACATTTTGCTGCATTGCACCCCTTCCTTGGATGTAGCAGTTGTCATATCTTTTTCCATAGGAAGATCTACTTGTCCCCCTTCATTATACGCTTCCTTCATGGGTGCACACGCATGACCAAAGTCCTCAAGGGTCTCTCTTTCTTCATGTTGTACAACTTCTATTTTGTCCTCATCCTCTGGGATGATTTCTTCTTCATTTGAGGATTGCATCAGACCTCCTTTTGTATATTTACACACCTCCTAGTTTCAAAAGTTTGTAGCCTCCTTAATTATTCCTTGGATGCACCATCTTGTTCATGTTGGAATGTTTGCTGTTGCGCCAAAAGCTCGAACTGTCAACGAACGTCACAAACACCAGATTTACCCAGATCCATGGTAACCCCAAAGGCGGTGCTGACCACCAAGTCAACAATCTCCCCCTCAGCACCGACTGAGGGTTCCGCACCAACGGAATGAAGGAGACTCTCTCCCCCTTAGCACCGACCGAGGGTTCCGCACCAACGGAATAAAGGAGACCTCTTGGGATTCGAAACCGTGACCCAAGGCTCTGATACCAATTGTTGGAATGTTTGCCGTTGCGCCAAAAGCTCGAACTATCAACGAGCGTCACAAACACCAGATTTACCCAGATCCATGGTAACCCCAAAGGAGGTGCTGACCACCAAGTCAACAGTTCATCAGTTTTGAGACCATTTGGTCCCATTTCTGTATGTGTGCCTTTCCTTAATATTCTCTCCCTTGCTAGAAGCTTTCCAATTTTCTATTGTGCTATCATAAAACCTCTTCTCTACAATTTCAACTTGTTTGTGGTCTTTTACTCTTTTTTGTGCAAGCTCATGCTCCATTGCCAATTCCTATTTGGTAAAATCCTTAAAGGTCTTTGTATACTTAGAGGGTGGGTGCTCTTGCACCACTTGCTTCTCTTATTGCTGCCTCTTTTCAGGCTAATTCCCTTTACAATGTGTTCATTTTGGCCTTTGACTTTGCAATCTTGTCAATAATTATAACTTTGATCTCTCTTTTGCCGTGGCCTTCTCTTAATCTACCTTCTTGTCTTGTCCTGTACCCATTTTTGTAAGATGAAGAATAGGTTACTTGTTATGTATCTCCTTCCTAATGTGTCTTTGCTCCTCGATACTTCCACTAGTTGACCTTACACTTGATTACCTCAAATTGGTGATTTTGTTGATATCCCCTATTGACAACCCATTATCTCGTGTTCAATCGCCTCTAATTAGTGATTCTGTCAACACCTCTGTTGGGTGGATATTTTGCAACTGACAGTTTTTGGAAAAAATCCAGTTACAAAATAGTGATACCAGCCATAGCGTATGAGACAATGTCTCTCCTACCTTAAAGGGAAGGCTCCCCCTTCTCACCGTTCCTTGGATCAACTCAAGTTAAGCAAGAAGTTAAGAGATAATCAAATAGGGTGTTACAAATATTCCTTCTTATCTTTCAAGAAGGAATCCACTTACCCGAAGAACGAGTAATGGGCAAAGCTTTAATCTCTAAACTACATTTCTATCTAAAAGCTGGAAACAGTGATACCGATAAACCAACACCAACTCACAAACTGATTGAAAAGTGTACCGGCTTGGCTCTAAGACCTATCTATCTATTCTATAAGAATTACCTTTACCATTGGGGCACACAAACTTCCAGAAATGGAGATTTTCTAACTATTCTAACAAAGTGTATGAAAATAAGATGGTAATATAACCTATAATCACAGCTTCTAGTTTTATATTACCACAATCACTCCCAGTCACAGCTTCGGCTCCGATTGTTTCTGATTTTCAATTTGCTCTTAACAAAACACAAGAATCACATAAACAAAAAGACAGTAAAACCAAATTGCAGTCACAACTTCCAATTTGATTCACCACAATTGCATCAGTCATAGCTTTAGCTCCAATTGTTTCTTTCTATTTATTTTTCTTCAAAATAGTACTACACAATCACAGTTATGCTTGCACAAGTTTGGCAGAGCTCTCTTGCATAAAATAAAGATGGTTTTTACAATGAGAGGGGCATTCCTTTTATAGGGAAAAGAATGAGAAAAAGGAGGAAAAAGTGGGAGCAACTCAACCACTTTGACATGGTCTAACTAGGTGAGAAGAATTATTGGATTACTTGTTATAAGGACATGCAATCGAATTACATGTAATTGCACTGCATGCAATTCATCTTCTCCAATCTACAAAATATGAAAACTAAAACAGAAAGATGAAGGAGAATTAATCCTTGAAATTATCAATGAAGGCCTTATATTTGGCCATACAATCATGAATAAGAGGAAGATCTAAAATCTTTATTGCTTCTGAAATGGCTTCATCTCTGATTGCATTCGTATGTGCTGATTTCACAATTTTGTAATCATCTCTGGTAAGAACCTTGCATCCTATTTGCCTGAGATTGCTGATGATGTATACTTCTACTGCTTGACAGCTCTCCAGATCCCCTTGTAGCTTTGCCAAAAGCTTTTCCATTTCCTGGACTTTGTCAAGCCTTTGCAAGAAATTGGTCATGTCAACATACCCAATCTCTGTATCTGAGATTTGATCAAGAGTTGATGAAACAAGTGAGGTTGTGGCATGAGCCAGCTCTTTGTCATATTGATAGTTTATCTTTCCTTTGACTTTTGATGGTGCTGACATATCTTGTGCTGCAACATGAAAATTCCAAAGGGTAGATACATCATCTGAGGAGATTAGATCCATGAGAGGGTTAGGCTTTGGTTTGCAATGATAGATCTATGAAGAACAAGGTGTTCGGAGTATTGATTAGATTCTCATAGAACATGTGTTGGTTGGAAGTGAAACAAATAGCATCTATGTGGGCAAAAAGGGACAAAATAGGACTTATAAAGATGGATTACAAGTGGGACTTTGTTTGTATGGTCAAGAATGCAAGTTGGAAGCATACGGACATATGTAAATGATAATTTTGGTATCTAAAAGAGTGACTCTTTACCAAAATCGGGTTCTTTAGAGGTAATGACATGTTTTTTTTTTACATGTAATGGGCTTGGGAGATGCAATTACATATGTCGGAGAATGAAGGATGAATTGGCATGAATGGATGCACTTGCATTCTTGAGGAAATGATTTCAACTTTCTTCAAAACAAACAACAAACAAGCAAGCAAAACAAAACAAAAAACCAAAACAAACCTCTTGCTATTGACTCAAACATGTCAAAAACTTGAAACTTATCTTCACATGCAATTTCGTTTTTGAGTGTAGGGTGATTTTATGCATTGACAAAATGAAGATTTTAACTTATTTAAACACAAAAATGCATAATACATGGGCTGCATTTGAACAAATGGATACAAATGAGCCATAAAATGCAACAATGTAGGAAAAATAAGAGAAAAATCAAAGCAAAATCAAATACATATACTTACTTGGAGCTCAATGAGTCAAAAATGAGAGAAAGAGAAGTTGAAATGTCTTTGTCTTCTCCAAAAACGGATTCTAGAGATGTATTTGCATGCAACAACTCAAATTTTTTTGACCATTTCCAAGCTACCAAGAATGCACTCAATATGCAACAACAAACTTTGCATTTGATCAAAAACAAGTTTACAAAACCCTTCCAATCAATCTTGCTAGGCGTTTTTAATGGAAATGCATTCAAATGATACCCTTGCACAAATCATTTTGGGCTGAGAATGCAAAAAATCTGCTCTTGGATGAAGAACTCATGCATTTGGAAGTAAAACGGACTCTTGGGAGGCAAATGCATGAGTATTTTTGCAAATAAATGTCTTGAAATGGATCCTTGAGCAAAAACGCAGCCTCTAGATGCATTTACATGCAAAGTTTGTAAGTGTTTTGAGCATGAATGAAGACCTCCAGCCAAAACGCACTCTCAAGATACAATGACGTGTTATTTTGGCTTGAAAATAACCTCTCCAAGCAAAAACGGGTTCTACATATGCTATTACATGTCATGTTCTTGGCATGAAAAGATGCCCTAAGTCAAAAATGCACTCTCCAAGTGCAATAACATGTGTTTTTTTTGGATGCCTTTGACTTGGATATGCAAAATGGATTTTAGAAAGGCATTTGCATATGTTATTTTGCATGTTTTTGACAAAAAAGATCATTTGTCATGTCCCCATTTTGGCTGACATCATTTGGCATGACGGATTTGCCTATCATCGACTCTCGTAGGCAAATGGTTTGGAGAGAGGGTCATTATGTTGATCATTTGATTGCATATTGCTGACAGAGCCTACATTCGGTAGAGCCTACATCTAGTTTGGGCCTACATGCAGTTGTAGTGGAGCCTACATCCAGAGTGAGCCTACATCCAGTTTGAGCCTACATGCAGTTGTAGTGGAGCCTACGTTCAGTCTTGAGCCTACGTTCAGTCATAGTTGGGCCTACATTCAGTTATTAGACATTTGGGCCTACATTGTTATAATTTTGAGTTGAGAAATGTACTTTATTATTATAATGTTATTTTATTATAAAGTACATTATAATTGAATGTTTCTAGAAGTTTTAGCAACTTCTCAAGGAAAAGAATAAATAGAGGGCTTGGGCTATCATTTCTACATGCTTGGATTTGGGATTTCTTCTACTTCTTCATTGTGAAGCAATTTGTAGCCTTGTGGTCTGCAAATACTAATCGATCTTTGGGAACGAATCACTCCCCTAAATTGGCATAACTGAGGTAGTGAAATATCTACTGAAGGGTTGCAAATTTGGAGTTGGTACTCAGCCATCTCATTGGTACTTCATTGAGAATTTGATGTAAGGGTTTGTTTGTGATTGAAACAGCATTTCAGGAGGCATTTTTAGTAGGGCCGAAATTATAGGCGGCCGTTTTTAGCAGGTCCGAAAAAACAGTCCGAAAAAGCAGGTTCGAAAAAGCAGTCCGAAAAAGTAAATCCGAAAAAGCAGTCCGAAAAAAGCAGACCCGAAAAAGCAGTCCGAAAAAAGCAGACCCGAAAAAGCAGTCCGAAAAAGCAGATCTGAAAAATTGATATTGAGGGTTTGGAATTTGGGTTGTCAAAAAGACTTGTTTTCATCCATTAATCAAGAGGATTGCATTGGCATTATTTGAAGACCATTTCAGTAGTTTTTGTGGCATTTCCAGCATACTGCAATTTTCATCTTGGACCCACATTTTTGTTCATAACTTCACTTGGAGGCATCCTTTGGTTATGGGTATTTGAGGAATCAATTGCTATTGTCTTGGCAATCATTTCCATACAAATTTGGAGACCTTTTATTGCTGCATTTATTTATTATTGGCATTCATATCAGAACATGGGCGAATTTGAAAAAAAATTCAATTTGGCAAGAGGAAGGCTCAAAGTGGAGTGATATTGATTGCTTCTTCATTCACACTCCTAGGTGCTTCATTTCAGGTTCATTTGACACTTATTTCAATAAGTTTTAATGTTGTTTATGTATGAAATCATGGCTGTCTTTGCACTCAGAAAATTTTGAAACTTGTAGTTGAAAGTCAAGAGACTAGGCCATTTGATAAATATTCTTGAAATCAGTTTAATGCTTCAGTTGCATAGAGAGATAAGGCTGCATTCTAATTACGTGATGTTCTTGAGTTGCATGACAAATGTTTGTCAAAATGTCACTTGGCTGTAAGTGCATATGTCACATTGAAAATCCATCTCTATGCATTGGTTAAGGGTCCAAAGTGTCATTTAAGCATCTAGATGATAATTTATGTTTTGATGTGTTGATTCTCAAGCACTGGAAGCTATCTATAGTCATTTAAAAGTACATATCAGACTGATATTATTAGACCAGCAAGCTGGAAGGTTGCACACAAAGTGTTTGACAATATTCCTTGTGTCTCGCAAGCATATTTTAGATTCTAAGGTGCCAAATAATTTGTAAAATCTGAAAGTTGCAATCTATTGTAAGGGAGTCAATATCTTCATTGAATGAATATATATATATATTGACACTGATTTGCATTATTGAGTTGAGTGGATTTGTTGCTCAACAATTTCCATATTCAGTCTTTACTTGCAGCAGTATAAATTCAGATTGCATGCCAAGTGTTTGACGAATTGTCTCAGTCTAGATTTGGGGGTTTTAGTGATCCTACTAGAAGGGGTCATTACATCATTCCCAGCCAAAACGCACTCTTAGAGTGCATGCGCATGTGAAGTTTTGCTTGTTTTTGACTTCCTTAATATATTTCCAGCCAAAACGCTCTTTATACATGCATATGCCTGTCACGTTTTTGGCATAAAAAATGACTTCTCAAGCAAAAATGGGTTCTTGAGATGCATTTGCATGTTTTATTTTGAATGCATTTGGAAGAAAATGTCTTTTACAAGCAAATCTCACTCTAGAGATGTAAAGACATGTTTTATTTTTTGACTTCAGACACTTAAAAACATCCCAAGTGTAAAACACACTCTCTAGAGGCATTTACATGTAAAGTGAAAGACATGTAAAAGTCATTTACATGTAAAGTGGACTCTTGGAGAGGCATTACATATATGAAAAGACATATTTTAAACAAGTTTTACCCTTTTTGCAGATAAAGTGGATTCTCTAGATGCAAATGCATTTTTTTTTTACTTTACATGCAAAGCTCACTCTTAGATGCAAATGCATGTTTTATTTTTTACTTTACATGCAAAGCTCACTCTCTAGATGCAAATGCATGTTTTTTTTTTTACTTTACATGCAAAGCTCACTCCCTAGATTCATTTACATGTAATGTAGGAGATTGCTGACATGTTGTTGCTATACACAACTTAAGTGATTTAATTAAGCACATGTCTATTTAATATATTGAGTGTAATATCACTTAAAGAGACCAAAATAACTATTAACACAAAATATATAAATATATAATGTGCAAATACTTTTTTATAAAGTGATATTAACTTATATGTTATTTAAAATATAAAGTAAAACTCAACATTTAAATAGAACAATAAAGTAATATAGTCACTTAAGTGAAAAATTAAAAAGCAACTCAACATAAAAATATTTCATAAAGTGCACTTTAATCACTTAAGCTATAAATTTAAGTGATAAAGTAACTTAAAAACATAACATAAAGTGATTTTATGTTTTATTTTTCAAAAAGTGCAACTCAACTATAAAAAATAACATTTATTTTTTTAAATATTTTGTTGAGCTTGGAGAGTCCACTTTTTGGGCACTTAAATGACCATAACTTTTGATTGACAAGTCCGATTAAGCCCTACAATAGATCAAATTGAAGGGAAAACTGAAAGCAAGAGATTGACAAAACAAAAAGACCAAAAACAACCAAAAACACACTCGAAAACACACCAAAGGACGCTGAAGGATTCAAAAATCAAGTATAAGAAGACAAATTGAAAAAAATCGGAAAAGACTTGATGAAAACCTTAAGCATAAAGAGTCACTAATCAAATTGAGATCAATTGATCAATCATTATTAGCTAATTAAATAGTGAATCAATCATAGAGAAACACGAAACTGAGTTCAAAAGTTTCGTACTATTACCTACATTTTGTGGTGACAAAATGCAGGACAACAACCTCCACCTTGCTTTACCTCACCTTCGCTCCTTTTGAGTTGAGTCTCAAACCATTTGTTGTCCTTGGCATTCAATTTCATCTCCTCACATGTGTTTTACAAAACATGCTCTTAATGCTTACAACACATTAACCTCTTGTGTTGAAGGATTTTAGCATTGCCTTCTACCTCCTTGTAGAAGGAGAAAATTTCTCAAGCTCAACTTGCCTCTTTCTATAACCTCTTGTTTGCCTTTGTGTGCTTCCTTGTGTCTTTGCTTTTCCTTCTTTCCCCACGATTCATTGCTTTCTGGTCTCTCCTTTGTCTGCAACTCCAGGTCACATGTTTTTGCAAACTCTTTGTCATAATCCTACTTAGGTAGCTCTGTTATGAAACCACTGTTGCAAGACCTCCACTTGCAAACCTTCATGTTCCACCTTCCTCAAGTTGTCTATTGATAGAGTTATCACCTAAGATTTAATGCTATTATGATGCAAGTGTGGATAAGGTATCCTAACAAAGGGATGCTTGACCATGTAGCCCTACCATTGACACTATGCACAATGGATGAAAACATATATGTAGGCAAGGAAAATATTTGTTAATGACTTGAAGGGCAAGTTTACATAAACACACCAAGGCTTAGCCTTAGTTGACAATGTAACTCTTCAACTCTTATACTCATCTAGTCTAGGCCTAGGCCTAGAACTCACTTTCCATTACTCTAGCTACAACTAATTCATTGCCTTTGTGTGCTTCTATTGTCTTTATGTTTCCTTCTTTTTCACAACTCATTGCTTGCAAGTCTCTCCTTTGCTTGCAACACTAGGTCACATGTTGCTACAAACTCCTTGTCAGAATTCCACTTTGGTTCCTTTGTTGTGAATGCATTGTTGCAAGACCTCTACTTGCAAACCAACATAACCCACCTTCCTTGAGTTGTTGGCTCCTAGAACTGTCACCTAAGCTTTGACATTGTTATGAAACAAATGTGGCTAGGGTTCCTTATGAAGGGATGCCTAACCACATAGCCCTATGATAGATACTATGTACAACAAAAGGAAACACATATGCATGGAAGGGAAATGTTGGTTTTATTGACTTGAAGGGTAAGCTTGCATAAATAAACAAGGCTTAGCCCTAGTTTACAATGGAACTCCTTGCCTACTTTGGTCTACAAACTTGGAGTTCTATTTGCCTTACTCTAGCTACAATCTACCATTAACTAGAACTATTCGGCCCTCAAAACTAGCCCTCTAATTCTTAAACCCAAGACCAACTAGCTTTTCAGCTAGGTTTGGTTGTACCTATAACTATGTAGGATTTCAAACTCCTTGCTACTTGATTCATATTCACCCACTCGCTGCCTACATTATGTTGACATATTTAAGTTGTCATTGGTTAAGTTAAAAGCAAACATTAATCACAGTTGAACCGGTAGACTAATTATACTCCTTAATATGTACCGGTAGACTAATTATACTCCTTAATATGTACCGGTAGACCAAACAAAGTGTTAACAACTGGTCTTTTAAGACATACTGGGGTTGTATGACCGATCGGATATAAGTTTGATTTTAGTCGACTGCTTGATATCGGTCGACTGCATGTTAATTCGAACCGGATTATGCGGAGTTGTCTTAGTTAAAACCGGATTATACAGAGCATTCACAGTTGGAACTGGAGTTAGCTTTATTTCTATGCGGATGTTTCAAGGTAAACTGAAGATAATTTTGCAAGCTTTTCGTATGCATGATTTATGGGTGAGTTTACAGCTTGGGGGAACTATGAGAATGTATTTTAATAAAAGTAATGTCTTATAAATACAAGAGATAGCATACACAAGAGGCGTTGTTGAATATACAGAGCAACAGAGAGATATCTTTTGAGAGGAGCTACAGTCACGAGAGGTGAAAGGCAAAGAAAGGTTCAATAGCCGAGTAGAGGAAGGAGTAACAGGTATGATCTAATCAGACAGAAAAAGTCATAACAGATCATTGCTTTAGATTGTTGAAGCATATTGAAATCCCTTAATTAGGGTGAACCCTAACAGGTTCTTTGTATAAATCCCTTAATTGGGTAACATCTTCATTGGTGTTCAAAGTCCTTTCACAAGTTGACTCCTAACAGAGTCAAGATCCTAACAGGTCTTCTACCAAATCCCTTAACTGGGTGGCACTCTTACAAGTGCTTTGTAAGCCTTTAACAAGGCACCTTCAATACTACAGTAGTGAAGTTGTGAGTTTTGTCTCACCGTTGTTTTTTTTCCTTCTAACCGAGGGTTTCCATGTACATATGCTGTGTTGATCTGAGTATTTCTATTTCTGTTTATGAGTGATTGATTATGTTCTTTTAATTCTGCAAGAATATAAATATAAGGTTAAATTGAAGTAGAAATTGTGTTTACTGATTCACCCCCCCCCTCTCAGTAACCGGTTAGAACTAACACATTATATTTCTGATGGCTCTATGTCCATTATAGTACTTGCCCAAGCTTCCATGTGGATAGGATTTCAAACACTTGTCGTGCCTCTTGTGAATACCCCTTATTAATATCCACTCGATGCACCCTTGCACATATCCTTTGAACTCCACCTGCAAACTCCAACTCCTTGCTTTTTCATGTTTGGGTTCACCCACACGTGCTCACCACAAGCCATTTTCTTTTGGTTACTAGCACATTATTTTGTTTTCTCTTCTCCTTTTCTTGTTTTTTCACTTTTGTCATGCATATACCATTTTTGAGATCATCTTGAAATCTTCTCCATGTGCATTCCTTTACATCTTTCTTGTTCTCTTCCCTGTGTGCCTTGTGCTGTCCACTTGCGTATGATTAATCTATGTGCTTAAACTTGTGGTTGGGCTTCCTTCTGAAGAACCTATCGGACTCTTCCTGAATTCTTTATCTTAATTTGATATGTATGCAATTTCTTATGCCAATTTAGCCTCATAAAACAATTACAAGAAATTTCCACCAACCTCAAATATATCAATTGAAACAAATTGAATATTTTTCTGATAACATTTATCAATTCTTATTCTCATCACAACAGATTATTTAAGCATTAAATTAACATTGAAAAAATTAGGTACCTGGCAGATTTTGGATTGTTTGTGTATGCAAAAAATCCTCCTTGAACCGTATCACAGCCCAACACAATAAATGCTAAGCCTGTACAGTCATGTGGCAGCATCCAATCAGTGCGTGACTGATTTGTAGCAAATAGGAGTCCCAACAAGTTAAGAGACAGCCCAGATTGCAGTCACGTGGGCATGTAGAGCAAGGCGTGACTGCCTGAAAGCTAACGCAGGAGCCTTGCAGCTGTATGACGCCTCCTGCAGCAAATACGTGGGTGGGGAAATGGGCCCGTAACACTTCTCAGAATTCACGCCAGCCTTCAAAACACCCAAATGGCTGCTCTTAATGAAACGCAACTATCCCATATTAAACGCCATGTCTTTCCCAGTCAAATACGCAGCCCAGAATTAATGTGGGTCTCCAGATAATTGCAAATTCGATTTCAATATAACCAATTCAGCATCAACATAAAAAAACTCCACCAATCTCTTGATCAATTATTAAACCCCAGCCATGAACAATTCGAACTCTCTGTGAGCAATTCGATTTTGCCTGTAGAATTAAATACCAAAACTTCACCAGAATCCAGTATACCTCAGCACTGGATTTAATTCAATATCAGATCGAGCTCTCTCCTGGAAGAAGACCAAACTCGACAAATCTCAGAAGAACTCTCTCCAAAAATGAAGACCAAGCTCCAAAAACCCTAGCTTTTCCAAGCCAAGCAAAATTCTCACATAAACAATTTATCAAATCAATAATGGGTAAATGAAAGTGCTTTTTCGAGTTGTACTTATAGCTTTTTCGGAAAAAGCATAATTTCACTTTTTTCATATAAAAGGCTTTTAAATGGTCATTTCACTTTATAACATTAAAGTTATAAAGTACTTAAGTTATTAAATTAAAATACTTTAATTTAATAACGATAACTTTAAAAACAAAGCCACCAAATTCTGCTGACTGAAACAAACTCATTTTCGACACCAAAGCTCAAATGTCAACTGCCCTGTCGGAAATAGCACACTGCCAAAATTAGCCAGCTGCTAAAAATAGACTTACTATAAATAGTAAGTCTCTCAAACTGGAGATTCCCTAAAGCTCGATCCAGAAACCTTTGACACTCCGTGCAGACACCCTGCTAATCTTGGCCAAACCAAAAATACCACTTACTAAAAATAGTAAGTCGACCGAATTGACCCGAACGAAGAGCAGACCTGATAAACTGAATCCCCAGAATGTAATCCCAACACTGGCTTTGACACCTGACCCCCTCTGATCACCTGATTAGCTTGCGAGGGTCGCCAAACCAAGCTAATCCCAAAAGCCTGAAAAACGGGGACATTACATTCCTAGCACATTTGTGCCCTTTTCATGTAACGTTCTGTCTTGCAAAAGCCCTTAGAGCTGAGCCCCTTCGGACTCTAGAAGTTTGGACCCGATCTTCATTAGTCACATGTTTGAGGTTTAACTTGGGTTGCCCTTGCATTCAGTTTGTGCAATCAGGGTCACCTCGGGGTGCGTTCACTCTACAAGGAAAACTTTTAGTTTAAATATCACATTGAGGGGCATTATTTTCATCAAAGACACCTATGACACTCTCATTGTCTAGTTGTTTGATAAATTTCACACAATTTCAAAATTTAAATGTCTTATGGGGTAGCAATTTCAATAGTTGATGCATCTTTTGGGGTTTGAACTCAGAGGAGCCTTTGCTTGGAAGGCCTTGTTACATATCATTTTTCTATTCCGTTCTGTTGAATTATCAAAAGAGTATGCCAATACATCAGTCTTAATTTGTTTAAATGGGATTCTGATATCACCTAGTTTGATTTGTGCAAACAATTTGAAGTTTATTTTGTTTAAGGTTATATGATTCGGTGTCTATTAGTAATAACTGTATTTTTTGGGAATCTTCTTGATAAATTTGAATTGAATTTTTGGTTTATTTAACACATTATTATAGACTTATAAGAGATTTTCTTAAAGCAATTTTATCTATAATATATACTAAAAAGCTATGCATTGAGGAAAATCTTCGAATGTTGGTAATCATTGTTTTTTACCTTTTATTCACAGTGGAGGTATGCTTGCAATCATCCAGCAGTGCTCGGGCAGAAGATGTTCGTGTTGCAGTTGAAAGGTATTTTTGTTTTAATCTTATGCAATGTTCAGTGTTTCGTTTCCCTTCTTTTGAAAGAATGGTTTTAATAAAATATGCCTTGATATGTATATGTGCAGAACTAGAGGAAAATATCAACATATAGTTATATTACTATTAATGTGTTAACTGATGAAGTATAACTCCTGTTAAATGATTCTCTTGTGCTTCTTGATTGATATGATAATTCTTATTGTCAGAAGTGCTTAATACTGTCTTCCTACTGCCCTTCTCTCAAAAATTTCAGCTCTCTGATATTATAAACTTAAATAATTTTTTGACTTATTTTGGCTCAATTGAGTTCTGTATTTGTATCTGCTCATCCTCAACTAGGTTTTCTAATTATAAGTAATTTGAAGCTCCTTATTAACTGCTTGTCTTTTTGCATTTCAACTTATTATAATTTTTGTTCTTTACTAGATAACATTTATTGGTGAGTATAAATCTCTCTCACTAACCTTTTCACTTCTTGTATCAGACACTGCCTACTGTTAATAAGATGTTTTGCAGCTATTATAAACCAACTTTGTTGGTTGTTATTTTAGTAATGCATGGGGAAAGTGTTGGATGCTTGTGCTAATATTAGGATGTAGTTTTCCTCCACTGAATTTTGTTGATGGTTTTGTATGCAATGACAGGATTTACCAACTCCAAAAGTCATAACTGTTTGAAACATGTGATTTTATGCACATTCAGGATGCTAGAGAAAAGGGGTTTGACATACACTGACGGTCCTGTAACTATACCTACAGATGATCCTTTTCTTTTGGAAAATGTGCGAAGCATTTACATATGTGACACAGGTGAATTTCTAAGTGGAAATTGTGATTATGCATGATGATGTTTTCCCTTAAATCCTAAGATATTCATTGTTTATGTCAAAGGTTATCAAAATTGATGTTGTAGCTGTAGGGGAACATGATTGCTCTTTAGGTTTTATTGTTTGTTTCATGGTTTATTAATTTTTTTCTTTAATCTATTGTGCAGTATAGTTTATAATAAGAAATGGACAATTTTGAATTTCATTGCTCATAATGATCTTATAATTTCTCTTGCTCCCACAGATGGGAGGGTGGACAACCATGAGATACGTTTGTTTTGGCAGGTTACACCTGTAGTGCATGTTTATCAGGTGCCACTTCTGAAAGACCTCTTGATATTTAAAATTTTAATGTTGATTTAGTTAAAATTTTATCTATTGTATATGGCAAACTATTTTTCATCATTTCCGTATACCTTAAGACATTTGAGGTTTCTTTGCAAATATTATTACATTTACATACATAAATCAATATGTATGTTTGTAGCCAAGGACATTATTAGGTGTCTGAACTCTTTGATCCACACCTATGACCATTTTTTTAATTAAAAAAACAGACCCTGGTATTAATTAGTACGTTTGAACTTTGGACAGCTTAATGAAGAGGGGCCTGGTGAGGAATTAGAAGGAGAGGATTCAATATCAAGTTTTCAAGAATGGCTTCTTCCTGCAAAAGAATTTGATGGGTTGTGGACAAGGTCTGGCAATCTAATTGGCTATTGGATCCTATGGATAGTCAATACATTTATGATTCCAATGTTTTTCTAATTCTTCATTGGTATGAGTTGATGACTACAGCTTGATTTATGACACTGGTCTGAAACAACGGTTGCTGAGATATGCTGCAAGTGCTCTTCTGTTCTCTGAGAAAGGGGTAAATCCATGCCTGATATCATGGAATCGGTAATTATATTAACCTCGTTGCTTTATAGTTTGCATTTCCAGTCTCTGCTCTTAAATAGTATTACACATCAGCTTTGCTTATGAAAAATAACATTTTACCGTAGGGATTAAACTTAAATAATGGGAATTTACAGGTGTTCCATTATTAGTGTAAAAACAATTGTCATGTGTCCTTATAAAGTGAACATTTTATATATTAATATAAGCCTTCATTGAAGCATTAATCACCAATCATTGTAAAATTTAAATGCAAGTAACTCATAGACAAAGTTATAGTACAAAGAGTACAGAGTATAGTAGAAGCTGAACCTTAAAGATCAATCAGATTCACAGCCTATAAACTGAAAAGAAAACTCAGAAACTGGATTGTGCATACAAGTGACATGTCTACATGAAGGGATAGAAAATGTTCTCAGGTTTCAAATTTAGTAGTCTTAATATGTTAGCATTTTCTTTGTTGCTGCTAATAATTAGCTTAGACCATAGGAAGTAATGTTTCACTGTTTTTAAAATTGGAGTTGAAGATTGAATTCTCATAATACCCCAAGGATCACCTGCAATCAAAACACCTCACCACAGGAGGAAAACAACTGATTTGCTATGAGGCCTAAGAATTTATTAGATGCAAAAATTATAATGATTACAATGTACAATGCAATCCTTGTTATAAAGACAAGGATGGAACCTTGATTGGATTTAATGAGATCATGGCATGTGTCCCAATCTATGACTTGAGACAAAACACACGATCTAAGTAAGCTTAAGCATGCTAATGTAAATCGGACCCGATAAGAAATAATTAGGTGATTTACGTTTTTATACTGACATTTAATAGTGGATAGGAACAATAAAAGTATTGTGTATAAAGGCATTTGTGATGTCCCTTTCTAAACTAGGGTTTATAATAAATTGTGTTAAAATGAAAATGTATAAATAATTAAATAAATAAATAATAATAAATTATAGTATAAAGACAAATAAATATCAATTTTGTGAAGTCTCCAAAGAGACAAAACTGAAATGATCATACATGAAGAAATCTACTATGCTATCAAAGATATATATATATATATATATATATATATATATAGAAGGTGACTAGACTTATATATTAGTGTGTTGACAATTGTCAAACAAAGAACGTTATAGAGATCAATCAAGATTATAATCATTAATTTTTTTTTTTACATTGATGAAGGATTAATATTGCAAGTACTAGCTAAATCAATCAAGAGGTAACAAAGTGTTTAGAAGAAGACTACAATGATATGAGGCGGCACAATTAATTATGGTTAGCAGCGAGATTATCAACTAAGACTGGGGTAACTGGTGCAAGATTAATATCAGTAAACACTGGTGGTATATTTATAGTTTTTACTTTGGTACTGAAGATCTAATATATAATCGTCATCCAATGATTGCTATTTCCTAATGTATGGGACATAGCCAATATAAAAGGCTTTAGAAAGGCTTAATTTTCGTTCGGAAGAATGAAGCTCATAATTATCGAAAACCAAATAGTTGGAGCAATTCATCTACAATTGACTACCAAGAGATCAATAATAATCGATAAGGAAATAGAAGGAATTACGCAATTATCTAACCAAGATTAATAGCAAAACAATACTGATAAATACATATTCACAAAAGGTTATTCAACCATTGATGAAGATAACATAAGTGTTTAACAATAAGAATAAGAAAACAACAATTTGTATATAGAGCACATAAGTCTCACGATATCATATTATTGCTATCTCAAATTAATTATAGACAAATGATTATTCAGCGATTATCTGAAGGTATTAATCAACATACCTTGGCGATTTGTATAATGGTTAGTCATAAAAGGTGCGATTATCAAAGGAGTGTGATTAGCATTAGTATTCAAAGGGTGCGATTAATGGTTGGCAAGTATGAAGTGATATGAGACATGTCCTGTACCACTCTAAACACACGAGATATGGAGGAGTCCCATCATTCAATGGAAGGATCTGACGGAGCCCTAATTTTAGGGTCTCCATTTGTGGAAAAATGATGCAAATCAATGCCAAGGAACTGAAGATGTTTCATTATACCCTTGCATCCTTCACAATGAGTGGATATAATATGTCCTTATAAGACAAGTCCAAGAAAACGGTATTTTGTCTATTGCTGATAATGATATCTATTGGACATTATAGATCCTGAGCACTATCTTGAGCATCTGGATCATCCTGGGGTTTTTGTTTAATAGTATGTATAAATAGGAGCGTATCTGTGCAGACATAAAGGTTTCCTGTGCTTCCATAGGCTATGAAGTGAATGATGAGATCAAGTTTCGATTGGAACCAGGGGTGTGTTGGAATATATCCTCATCCGACGTTCTAGTCAAACACCATATGCATCTATGACTTTGAAGGTTTTTATCTAACATTACACGGTGACCTGCATAAAGGAATCAAGACTGGTCAGATTGAAAGAGAAGTTATGTCAACAGGAAGAGTTGTGGATATAAAATCTGGCATTCAAAAGGTAGAACAAATGTCACTGGACGATTGTCGATTATGTTAGTCACCTCCTTCATTCATATTGAAGGTCATATGTTCTTCATACGGTGAGCAGCATGGGAGTGGAGATGTGCGCAGGAGGAAGACACACTAGCAAAAGGAGACGGAAGCAAAGAAAAGAAGCCGCAGGTATAGAAATGATGTCCAACCCGACTTGCCATCTCGACAGCACTCATGTATTGATGCATCGTGATAGTCATAATACTAAAGAAAATACTAAGCGATGGCAGTTCATTCGTCTGGAAGAATGTTTCGAATAATTTCTTAGCAATCACGGGTGGAGTTTCATTTTGCTTCAAGCCATTTCATTATTTGCCTGGAAGTTTAAATTACCCCAATGTTTGCCCGAAAATATAATTAATATGATACCTAGATTATATTATAATTCTATAGTATGTAATTAACATATGAACTTGATTAGTCATTAGTTTTGAAAGGATGTGTCATTTTGCGAAGAGATGTTCGGACACATAAATATAAGATGAAAATCAAAGGAGAAAGACATATTGAAAGAAGTATTATAATTAGAGAAAAATATTTGTAAGGAGGAATAAGGTGTAATAATATGACTTTGTAATATAAATTCAATTATTTTATTTAAAATAAAATAAAATGTTCTTTGTTTATTATTAAAGGTGTGGAGAATTAAACTGCAAATGAACCATCCTTTGTAATTATTTTTTGAATATTGTATACAATTTAAATATCAGATAAGTGGACATGGTCATTTAGCATCTTTAACTTGATCATCACAGATATCGTGAAATATTTAATTGTTTTTGAATTTGTGTCTAGTTTGTCTCCGAGGAGTTAAAGTTCAATCTGGACTAATTTAAGATTGCATAAATATTTGATCTGTCGCATCTTGATTATTTAATTGATTGGTAGTATAAGTGCGTAGAACATTATAAAGTTGTATGTAATCTTCACTGAAGTTGACTCTATTGCCCGAATGAGCAGAGGCACTGGTCTTTTTATTTTTGAAGTATTGGGTTTATATGTGAAGTCAGAAAATCTATCAATTCCTTCCTACAAACCTCAAATCCATTATTAAGAATCATTATAGAAAACATTTAATTCAAACATTCAGCATTCGATTTCATATTGATCGAGTTTGAGGAATTTGCCAGCCGGAAAACTCACAAGCTTAAATTCGCTATAGAAAAACCTTGAAGAAAGTGATTTGGTTCGAGGTGAAGGTTTACCTACCTAGGTGTAGCGAAGCCTAAAGTGTAGGTGAATTTGGATTATTCCTGTTTGTTGGCCATAATTGATTTCGAATCCTATTGGAGAATTGGCAAGGTCTTGGATTTCCAATCTGTGGTTTTGGGAACCAACAAATTGGCGACTCCATTGGGGAGAGTTACTCACAATATATATTGTGAAGTTATCCAGAATTTCAGACTTCGCAGATCAGATTCAGAAAGCAATTGAATCCATTTGTTTGGAAGCGTACTCTGCTGGAAGAAAGAACCTAGAAGATCAACAAATCAATACATTCCTCGAAAGAGGTGGCGACTCTATTCAATAAAGATTTCAGTTGGTAGCTTTGCTGAGGGAGAAGACTCAGAAGGAGATGGTAGATAGCTTTTTCAAATGTATCGATCATTTCAAAGAAAGCCTTTTATTCCAGATGGCATCAGGCCATTGGATTTTAGCAATTTTGATTATGAACCTAGCAAGTTATCCCCACAACTTTCAAAACTTGTACCAAAGTTCCATGGAGAATGGGATGAATCAACACTTTGTCATTTGGATGAATTTTATACATTTATAGAGGATTATGAAATTTGTGCAGAGGATCAGGTAATGAAGCTATTTGTCAGGACATTAAAAGACAATGCGAGACAAGCATATGAATCATTACCTACACAAAGTGTTTCATCTTGGAAAGAATTTGAACAATGGTTTCTATATGAGTTCCAGGATGCAAGCAATGAAGATAACATGTATTATGAACGGTATGGAGACCAAAGCTGGAGCATGGAGGAGGATCATAGTATGTCTCTACTTGATGCATTTTTTAGTTTGGAGAGATTTGAAGGGGAGTCTTCTGCGCACTTATTCTTCTGCGCACTTATTCTTGAGGATGGTGAATATGTATCAGAGGATACCTATAACAATTATGCCTTCACGAAAAGAATTAATGGGAAATGTCAAAAACTTGGGAATCTTGCTAGATGACCCTGATCTGAAGCTTCTTTTTAAGATATTAGAAGAAGATGATGAAGATAGAGAAGAGGAGGCTTATGATCAAATTGAACAAGGCCTTGTGCTTGATGGAAATTGCAGTGATGATGAAGAAGATCCAATTTACATATCCCCTTTGTTCCCCTTTGGACGCATTTGTGAACTTAGAGAAACAAGAAGAAGAATCTGCAGTACAATTCTTCATGAGGATGTTTAATATCTGTCAAGAAATACCTTCAGAATGCAGACCTCCAACCTCTGATCTTTTCAACAAAATGCGAGAACGAGGTCTCTTATATGATCACCAGTTTCTTACTTTTCTCAAACTTATGAATAATGAACTAGATGCAGAGGAGAATGAATGCAAGAGTGAAGTAGCATATGAGTCAAGTGAGTTTTTAGATGTGAATGGAGGAGACTCTTTTGGACAGTTTGAGGAAAGATCTTTCCATGATGATACTTGTATGACATCAAACATTGGTGAATATAAAAATGAGGAAGAGGATTCTCTTAGTGAGGAAGAGATTTTAGCCTTATTAGACATGGAATACCAAAGACACATTGAGAAGAATGGTCCAAATTTTTTCTCAATCCACCATGGTAAGGAGGTTGACGGATCAACGTATATTGAAGGGGTACTAGATGAAGGAGATGATAATTCTCAAGAATCAAATTGTGGAGATGAAATAGAACTGCATGAACAGGAGGAAGGTTGAGGAGATGAGGTTAATGAAGATATTAGTCTTGTTGAAGAAACACTTGATGATCTAATGAAAGCTCTCATGGAAGCATGCCTGAATTCTCTATGTTCCTAAACCTGTTATTTGAAGAGGAAGCAGATGAAGATATGTCTGAGTTCTCTATGTTCTTGAATCCGTTATTTGAAGAGGATCTTTTATGCAATGTAACCCATCAGCATCATAATGAAGATAGCAGTCCTAATTTTAAGGTTGATGAAACTCGTAAAGTGCATTTGGAGGGTGGGATATCTTTCAGTTCATCCTTTGAGCCGGAGGTACATCAAATATGTGAAGATGAGATGGAATCAACTAAGCATGATGGGGGAAATAGATTAAAGGATAGTCTTGAAGATTGCTCAAATATCACACTTGACCATAGCCCTGGTATATGTGAAGAAGTGTCTCCTAGACATGAACCATCTTTCAAACTATTATATGAACAATTGCTGCACCATAGGCTTGAAGAAAAGATTGGATTAGACAAACATAATCTGCATTCTAAATGTGAAGACAAAGAAAATACTGTACGTGAGGATGATGCACCTAATACAAGTTTCAAATATGGGCAGCCAACCGAAATAATCAAGGGGAAGCATACCATGACAAGATGGAAGATGTTGTTGCATAATCAAAATCGGGTATTTGATAGAGGAAAGAATTAGTGTTCACTTTGGGGGGCCGGGGGCCACCCAATTTTACTTTACATTAGATTAGACATGGATACATGGTTTGCTTTTCCAGAGATAGCTGGAATCTCATTATGCCCACAAGGGGCATATGTCCCCAACAAGAGCCACTGATGGAGCCCTAATTTTAGGGCCTCCATTTGTGGAAAAATGATGCAAATCAATGCCAAGGAACGAAAGATGTTTCATTATACCCTTGCATCCTTCACAATGAGTGGATATAATATGTCCTTATAAGACAAGTCCAAGAAAAAGGTATTTTGTCTATTGCTGATAATTATATCTACTGGACATTATAGATCCTGAGCACTATCTTGAGCGTCTGGATCATCATGGGGTTTTTGTTTAATAGTATGTATAATAGGAGCGTATCTGTGCAGACATGAAGGTTTCCTGTGCTTCCATAGGCTATGAAGTGAATGATGAGATCAAGTTTCGATTGGAACCAGGGGTGTGTTGGAATATATCCTCATTCGACGTTGTAGTCAAACACTATATGCATCTATGAGTTTGAAGGTTTTTATCTGACATTACACGGTGACCTGCATAAAGGAATCAAGACTGGTCAGATTGAAAGAGAAGTTACGTCAACAGGAAGAGTTGTGGATATAGAATTTGGCATTCAAAAGGCAGAATGAATGTCACTGGAGGATTGTCGAGCATGTTAGTCGCCTCCTTCATTCATATTGAAGGTCATATGTTCTTCATACGGTGAGCAGCACGGGAGTGGAGATGTGCGCAGGAGGAAGACACACCAGCAAAAGGAGACGGAAGCAAAGAAAAGAAGCTGCAGGTATAGAAATGATGTCCAACCCGACTTGCCATCTCGACAGCACTCATGTATTGATGCATCGTGATAGTCATAATACTAAAGAAAATACTTAAGCGATGGCAGTTCATTCGTTTGGAAGAATGTTCCGAATAATTTCTTAGCAATCACGTGAGGAGTTTCATTTTGCTTCAAGCCATATCATTATTTGCGTGGAAGTTTAAATTACCCCGATGTTTGCTCGGAAATATAATTAATATGATACCTAGATTATATTATAATTCTATTGTATGTAATTAACATATGAACTTGATTAGTCATTAGTTTTGAAAGGATATGTCATTTTGTGAAGAGATGTTCGAACACATAAATAGAAGATGAAAATCAAAGGAGAAAGACATATTGAAAGAAGCATTATAATTAGAAGAAGAATATTTGTAAGGAGGAATAAGGTGTAATAATATGACTTTGTAATATAAATTCAATTATTTTATTATTATTCAATTATTATATTTTAATAATAAAATAAAATGTTCTTTGTTTATTATTAAAGGTGTGGAGAATTAAACTGCAAATGAACCGTCCTTTGTAATTATTTTTTGAATATTGTATACAATTTAAATATCAGATAAGTGGACATGGTCATTTAGCATCTTAAACTCGATCATCACAGATATCGTGAAATATTTAATTGTTTCCGAATTTGTGTCCAGTTTGTCTCCGAGGAGTTAAAGTTCAATCTGGACTAATTTAAGATTGCATAAATATTTGATCTGTCGCATCTTGATTATTTAATTGATTGGCAGTATAAGCGTGTAGAATATTATAGTTGTACATAATCTTCACTGAAGTTGACTCTATTGCCCGAATGAGCAGAGGCACTGGTCTTTTTATTTTTGAAGTATTGGGTTTATATGTGAAGTCAGAAAATCTATCAATTCCTTCCTACAAACCTCAAATCCATTATTAAGAATCATTACACAAAACATTTAATTCAAACATTCAGCATTCAATTTCATATTGATTGAGTTTGAGGAATTTGCCAGCCGGAAAACTCACAAGCTTAAATTCGCTATAGAAAAACCTTGAAGAAAGTGATCAGGTTCGAGGTGAAGGTTTACCTACCTAGGTGTAGCGAAGCCTAAAGTGTAGGGGAATTTGGATTATTCCCATTTGTTGGCCATAATTGATTTCGAATCCTATTGGAGAATTGGCAAGCTCTTGGATTTCCAATCTGTGGTTTTGCGAACCAACAGGATCATCGGAGAAGGAATAATGAAATGGGATCATGGATTTAGATGATCGGAGAATTATTGTTTAAATCTGAAGAAAAGAATCAGAGAATATAAAATACTTTTTATTCTATATAAGAAAGAAATAGGAAAGGAAATGAATCAGATATATTGCTGGTAAATAATCAATGAGTTAATACTGGTTACACAATATTATATCCGAATTATGTTAGGGAGAGAACTATGTTAAGGTTATTAGGATCATTGCAAATGTAATAGCACTCCTTATTGTATATGTTTTCCAAATGCATCGATCTCTTTGTATTTATACATGACAAGGACAAGAAGAGACATGTCCCTTCATGGGACATGTCTATTCATTAATTTATTTTATCAATTTAACTATTTAGTTATTATGAGAATAATTATAATCTAACTTTATATATATATATATATATATATATATATATCAACACTCCCTCTTAGCTAGGGAGGATAAATCAATCCAATGTCCACACTTAAGACACTTGAAAACATCAATTATATGATGTAAGCAATAAAGGCATCATCCTCATGATGTAATCAATAGAAACATAGTCTCAATGTGTGGATTGCCTCCATCGACGATTCTATCCACAAGTCCTCAAGTGGATTGCCTCCATCGGCGATTCTATCCACAAGTCCTCAGGTGGATTGCCTCCATCGACAATTCTATCCATTTGATATCTTGATTATTGGCCTATCAGAGTGTCAACACATGACATTCACCTAAGTACTCAAGAGTTCATAAAGATATCATCTCATGATATCGAGAGCATTGGCCTGCAGAATATCAACTCTCAAGATATTCGCCAAGTGCTTATAGTAATGGCCTACCAACATCAATTCTCATGATGTCCACCAAGTACTCAAGAGTTCATAAAGATATCATCTCATAATATCGAGAGCATTGGCCTGCAGAATATCAAGTCGCATGATATTCACCTAGTGCTCAGAGTAATGGCCTGCAGAATATCAAGTCTCATGATATCTACCAAGTACTCAACAAATGTTCATAGCTAATGTGCACTTACCATGAGAACATTCACATCATCTATTATGATCTGTTTCAGCCATCACAAGATGTCTATCACAATAGAAGATCAAGTTATTGTAAGATCGTCACCTTCCAATTACTTTTGCAAATACAAGTGATAATCATTTGGAAGTCGTCACTTCCTCATGATTTACACAGGGGGAAGGCCCATTAAAAACATTCATGATTCATTAGTATAATAATCAATTATATCAAGTTTATCTCAGAAGTTTTTCACCTTCAATAGTGAACTCCCTCTCAATCAATATGATCAAGATTGTCACAAGTTGACTGAACCATCTGTTCCCTCCGAAGCTCAAGTTTATTAACTTCTTGACCTCTTTTGAAATGTCAGACTCCCTTTGCATCTAGTCTCAATCACCAATTTGTTTGCAAGCATCAAGTTCTTTCTCCCTTGAATGCAACTATCTTGTGCTTCTGTCCTAAAGGTATGTCAGAGAGAGATTACAAATAGCTCACTAAACTATCTCGACTAGAAATACCAATAATAGAAGCATACAAGATTTTACTAACCAATAGTATAGCATGAATTACAAACTCAAAAATTATGTGCATTAATAAAACATGAAATACTTATCTTTTATAAATTTCAATTATTTCATTCTGTAAGGTGAGCCCATATAGAAAATATCATGCAAATTCACAGAATGATGTCATCATTCTCAAACATTACTAGAATTCTTCACATGACCTATCTTGAATATCCAAAGGTTCTATACACTATTACAACCTTCAATCTTATTAGATCTCCCTTCAAGCAGTTAGGCTTTTAAAGAAGGAATCTCGCTCTTTTTCAGATTTTGCATAGACCCGTACACAGTCGGGCATAACTTTTGAACCTGACATTTTGTCTCCAATCGCTCCGGTGAGATTCTTCTAAATTTGTTTATCACAAGTATATCCAAAATTCAGCAAAATCCAACGGTGCATTTGTGAGATATGGTCCTCGTACTGAGACTGTATTTTCTGATTCATTCACACATTCACCATCAATAAACTACTCTCTTACATTTGCAACTTGACTCTGATACCATGTTAAGGTTATTAGGATCATTGCAAATGTAATAGCACTCCTTATTGTAAATGTTTTCCAAATGCATCGATCTCTTTGTATTTATACATGACAAGGACAAGAAGAGACATGTCCCTTCATGAGACATGTCTATTCATTATATTATTTTATTAATTTAACTATTTAGTTATTATGAGAATAATTATAATCTAACTTTATGTATATATATATATATATATATATATATATATATATATATATATATATATATATATATATATATATATCAATGTATATAGTAATATCAATTATTATATATTGATATATATGTATATATATAATAAATCATTTCTCATAATAATCATATAGCCAGTATTATTTATCTGACCGATGCTACAAACATCAACAAACTATTATATGGTCTAATATATATATATATAAAATTAATAATAGTTTAATACTTAAGTTAATAATATATACATAGCCAATTCCTTAATCACTCGCTAATACAATTAAGAGGATAGTTTGGTGTTGTGTAGGGAGAGGTGGAGTAATTTCAGTCACATGACAGGTAGGTCTCAATATGGGTAAGAACCTTGAGGGAGCCCACTTTAGACCGTTTCATATGCCATTTCATAGTAATTCCACCATCCTTCTTAAGGTTATTGATTAGGAGAGAAGTAAGGAATTAGGGCTTAAGTATGTATTATGAATCAGTAATTGTTTCTTAATTTAATCTGATTTAAATGCATTGTAATGGTTGTAAATCATTAATAATTGGTAGCCTCTTAGTAGGGAATGATACACATTGCCATTTTCGAGCGCAACCCAATGCTACTTGGGAATTTGAGGGTGAATCAATTAAAGTCCCAGTTGGGGACATTACAACATTATGATTAATTTGTTATGAAGGATAAATGACACGTAACTCCAATCTGTCTAGAAGCTGAAAGTTTTTACTAAAATTTACGAGGTTTAATTTGTAGTAGTAGTGTAATGTCCCATTTTTGAGATTGTACTAAATCTTGTCCAAGCACCTTGTAAATATCAAGTCTGCTGACTTTCTCTCTTTGAATGCTGATCACTGCTTTGAGTGTTATTGCTCAATGGTTCGATCTTCCTTGATTGATGCCTTGAGGTATGGGTGAGTGATAATTGATAAGTCTTTTAAATGCTTGGAATAAATCCCGCTTCCTACTTTATTGGTGGAATGAGCACCACCTTTCATAAGGATTGAGTCACCACTTTTCATTGTTGCCTTTGAGAATAATATATTATTCCCCAAATTGATCTCTCTTGGACATCCTCCTCAAATGAAATCTTGTCCCCTTTATATCCTCCAAAGTGAGGGAGAGTGATACCTCTTCATAATGGTCACAACCTTTCACAATTACCACCCTTCGAAAGGGTCACAACCCTTCATCATTGCCACCCATTTGAAAGAGTCACTTCCTTATCTTCTTCCCATTCCTTTCCTCTTCCATTAATGCTTCCTTAATTCCTTTTTCTCCTTCCTTCATATCAAATGAATTCTTCTCCCCAAAGATGACAAACTCGCTGAGTAATCGCCGAGTTGGAAAAACTCGCTGAGTTTTCCAGCTGGGCGATTAACTCGGCCAAAAACTCGCTAGTTTAAACTCGTCGAGTTTTAGGAAAAACTCGCCAAAAAATCGGCGAGTTTTTAAAAAAAACTCTCCTGCCAAGGTTTGAATGCTATATAGGGCATTTTCAGGCATAGTTTTTCATCTGCAACATTTTGGTCTTTGAGTAGAGGAGGAAAGTTTCCAATTTTCCACTTGAGGGGTGGGAGGATTTGTACAAAATAACATTTAAGTATAAGTTTGATTTATTTAATTTCTTATACTTTAAGTTATATTTGTATAAATTATAAAATATATATACTTCAGGATGTTTGAGATAGGTTCCAGCTTCATAGGAGTTAAGATGCAGATTCTAGATTCGAAAAATTCCAGACTTAACCAAATTTCAGGATTCAGCAAGCCTTCAGCAGGGTTACTTCCCACAATCCATCATGGCTTTCTAAGGTCAAACTGAAGCTGGCAAAAGGATTCCCAAAGGGTTTTAACTCTTTTTATCACAGATCACTTGGTTTCGACCCCATCTCTACGACAGACTTAGCTTAGCTCTCGCCCAAATCCCAGACAAACATGACTTCCTAACAGGCCAAAATCACTCAAACCTCATTTGTCGGACCTAGGGACTTGAAAACAACCACCAACAAAGACTACCTAAGACCTAGTTATGAAGACTTTGACATTTGGCATTTATCAATGATCAAGCATCATAGATTCATACTAGTTTTGTAGAAACTGTTTACTATTTTGCTTCCAATCATCAGCATTCCACATGAGAATGCAATTTTGTACCCACTTTGCATTTATATATATCTAAACTTAGCTTGTTTCTTTTGTTTTCTCATTAATTAACTCATTGGATGCATCTTCTCATAGAATTTTGCAAAAAAAATGCATTTTTAATTAAATTTTATGCTATTTTTAAGTTCCCGAGTTTTTCCAAAAACTGGCCAAGTTTTCCTGAGTAATCTTTTTCAGGGCTTGGCGAGTTTTGGGCGAGTGAGAGTTTGCCATCCTTGCTTCTCCCATTTATATCTCATGTTTGAGGGAGTCACAACTCTTCATGGCATGCCCCTTGATCTTTCATTAAACTTAATTAACTTGTAATAATCTTATACTAGATTTTATTATTATCTTTGTATATTTTAATTTAATTACTATTTATTAAATCCTATTAAAAAAAGTAGAGATTACAAGTAGTTGAGGAAATATGATTTATTTAAAGTCAGCCTGTGAATAGCATGTGTGGTTCATCATGTGAAGATTTTGATGGTCAAGTGTTGTCATCAAGTTTTTTATAGTTTGGAGTAATCACGAGCACTTTTTACATTCTACATGTTTTTCATATCTATGTTTACTGTCCATAATTAATTTCATTAAATGACAACCAATACCATAACCTTAATTTATTAATTCCTGGGATTGATTTGAGGTTACGTGAATATAATTGAAGTATGCATTTGGGCTTACATTATACATAGATTATCAAATTTTTCCATAACGTGTGAAAAGCCGATGTTTGCTTATTGGGTTGGGTACGAGAGTATTGCTTAATGCACAAAACAGTGACATTTTAGCAAATTCTCTTGTTTAAATAACATAATCTTCCAGACAAAATTTACTTTATGGAATTCAAATATTAGCATTGGGCACATTTTTTTTGGCAATATGATGTTTCTAAGCCCAGTACTACATAAATCCTATTTAATATTTTAACTAACCTTGAAATTTGTGTGTTTTCTACTGTGTGAATGTGTCTCAGTTCTCTGTTTTTCATTTTGTGAGGAAATTGGCGTTTTTAACTCTTTATTTTCTGTGCAGTGTTATCCTCTTACATGGTCCTCCAGGTACAGGAAAGACATCTTTGTGCAAAGCGCTAGCCCAGAAACTTTCAATTCGGCTTAATTCAAGGTTTTGAGTTGTTACACAAATTGTACTTCAGTTTTTTGTGCCTCATAGTTAAGATTTGCATCAACCAGTCTTAAATTTGTTTTTGTTTTTTGGCTTTTATATTTAGATATTCTCACACACAATTGGTTGAGATTAATGCTCACTCACTCTTCAGCAAATGGTTTTCGGAGAGCGGTAAATTGGTATGTGGCAGGTCATGGTTGTAAAGTGTTTGGTATAATGACTCTTTTTAAAGTTGTCTAATCTTGTCTCTATTGTTGTTCATGGTTGCGTATATAAGTACACATATATGTAGGTGCATATGTATTTGTATATTACATGTATGCAACTAAGGAGATATATGACCAGATGGTAATAGCAGTTTATGCCATTTATGCAAAAAATGGATGACTTATCCTTTGCCAGTTGGCTTTCTTCTTAGTACAGGTTAATGAAGCTATATATTTTTGTGCTAAGTGTTACTGTTTGCCTTCCTCTTTCTCAACATGATCAAGCATCTTTGCCCCTGTTCAAAATGTAAATTACAGTATTGACTCCTATTGGAGTGGAAATGAGACACAAGAAATTCTATTTCTTGAAATATGGACGAACGGGGCGGGTGGGAGCAACTTCTAGCTCCCCCCACCCACCCCAGCAACTGCTAAAATTTAGTGCCACAGTTTAGCTAAAGGGAACTACTAAAATTTAGTGCCACTAAACAGTTGTTGGAATTCAAAGTCATTTACTTCATTGTATTCTCTTGAGATGTTATATCTGTGTTTATCAGAGCCTTTTGTCCCTTTCTAATAGATAAATAATAATATGGAGTGTGAGCAGTCCATCTTCTAGTTAGTACGAAGATTAGGCTTTATTGGGGCTGATAGGCCACAACGCAGGGGGGTGGGTGGGATCACAGTTCTCTGTTAGGTTCGTAGCCAACGACTTAACGTTCTATGTCTTTGTAGCTTAACTAATAGTCCGTCTATAATATTTCTTAGGAAACTTAGAAAATTGATAAGTTTAACTCTGATTTCATTTATAAGGTTTCTTAGGAAACTTATAAAGTTGATAAGTTTAGTTTTCAACTTCACTGGGCTCAACAGCTCCCTCATTGATGGTGGTAACAAACGATTCAACAGTTGGCTTATTTAATCCAAAGTCCTCTATCATGCATTCTGCCTAGGTCTGTCTCCCATCAAGTTTCAAACCCCTGCTTTCATTTTTCTCTTATTCCTCTATTTCTTAGTGGGTAGATCTTGATCTTCAAATCATTAGCCTTTCTTCCTTTGAGTGTCATCAATAGCTCCTTCCTCCAGTGGTTCCACTCTGGCACATATTCTTTGGCTGAGAGAGCATGTCATACCTGCAGAGTCAAGTTCTTATTTATACCTTGGTAACGAAGAACATTCATAGGTAGAAACTGGCTCTTAAGGATGCGTTAAATTTCAGTGAGCAAGGTCTCAGCGACTAACTATTTTTCAACTAGAGAGACCATAGGAGGATTTGGTGCATGAGGTTCCCAAAGTTGGGAGGGGAGTAAGGGCTTTGAGTTGGTTTTTAAAATGCCAACTGTTGTCATCTACTGCCAACTTATTGGCTTTGTTACTTGCAAGGAAGATTAAATTTCTTTCCTATGACTTATTTATTTGATCCTCAATTAGGTGAAGTCTTTCTTGTACACCCTTGCGCTCTTTGGTGGAATAGGAGGGTTTTAGGAGATTTCCTCAGATTTGTTGGTATAGCACTAGCCTACATTGTCTCATCTCTACTGTAGAGGAGCTGTTAGCGAACTCCTATATTGAAATCAGTTCCTCTCATTCAGCAATTAATTTGCTTTGCAATAAGCAACCCACCATCCATAGAAAATGGCTTTTGTTTGTTATTTGTCTGGCTCCATTAAACATAGAGGCATTAATGAAACTAGAGCTGGTGCATTTTACCTCAGCTTGCATTTTGATTGTATCTCAAACTTGACTGGACTACGTCTGTACTTTAGCTATGCTCCAAAGTGAACATCATGCGCAACTTCTTAGAAGATATTGATCCACCAAAGGGCACATTTATCACATGCTAGCACTCCAGAAACTGCAGCATGCCTTTACGCCCAAGTTCTTCTGTACTATACATCCTTGTAGCTGTATATTCTATGGGTGATTGATTAATGTATCGTACTAGTAATATAGTGATCGAAATGATGAGTAAAGGAGGAGCATATTGTGTAATTATAATTGAAATCTCCTCTAGCTTGTGCTACTGTGTCTTAATAGGAAAAGTGTACGGCAAACAAAAATGGGTGAAGTGAGACAAAATCTGCATTGAAGGCTCCAAAGAATGGGTTGAGGTTGAGGTAAATAATATATTCATAAAAGTGAAATGAAGAAAAACAAAGAAAAGGTGGGTAATTTTCTCCTTTTAAAAGGTGTATAAACTGAAGGATAACAATTATTATTAATATGATGGCTATAATTGGAGAATGTATTCATATCATGAATATTCGACAAATTTTTGACTACACGAAATACAAGCTCATATGTGATGATTGGTCAAAATGTATTATGTAAATACTCTATATGGAAGTTATAGCCATATGCCTTGAAGTAACTTATGTTTTTGTAACAAATCCTCTATTGATACTTTTTTTCTTCTTTAATATCTCATTGTGGTTTAACTCAACACTTGCATTTTTTATTCTACTCAACTTTTTGTGGTTATTAGGGCTGTGCTTTGCATTGTGCAATGCCATGCACTCTTCCATCTTCAATAAGATTCATTTTAGAATTCAAAAAAGTACCACAAAACCAATAATTTTCTTCATTTTTTGTATTGTAACATGGTTAGACAGTAAATTGAGTTTAAATAGTGAACCTACTTAGGCACACATAATGGACGTTAATTGTACTAATCCAACACATTCGATACATCTTTGGTCACTATATGTGTGTCTGCAAAAGACATACATAAGCATTGCTAGATTAATTCTCTAGATGCATTGCTTAATTTTTTTTCATACTTCAAAATTAATTGTTAATATGCCTTTTTCAATAAGCAAAAGAATTAAGGATTAATGTGAATCTTAATGATATATAAATAAATTTTTTGAAGGTCAAATTGCAAAATTTTTATACTTGATTTCTTACCATGACTGTGAACCAAATAAAAACATATTCATAAAACCAGGGGTTATCACGTGTCTTCCATCTTTGGTCCATTGCCTTGGACAATATGTTCTTAGATTGTGTTCAATATGTGCAATTATTTTTCTACTATTGCTTCTTGCAAAGTGTGTTTATCTCCTTGTTTCCCATTTATTATGGTCTCTTCTGATAATTATATTGGAGAAAGATCAACATACTTGGCTTAAAGTTTTAGGACGTTACAACAAAGTATCTGTTTATTTCCAATTGTTTTTTGATTTTCATGCTTTTGTGAATAAATTGGCATTGCATATTCCACACCAATTTTGATACAAATTTAGAATGCCATGATGCTATGGTTTTGAAGTTGCATGTCTTGCTTTCCTGGATATATTAACTGCTATTTTAGCCATTTGTCATTTAAATTTTATTCTGAATGACAGGTGACAAAGCTTTTCCAGAAAATTCATGAAATGTTGGAGGAAGAGAACTATTTACTTTTTGTTTTGATTGGTAAGTATAATAGAGCTTTTTCAGAGACTGTATCGATGGTAGTTCTGTCTTTTGCTTGAACACAATTGGACTCGTGTTCTTTTTTTTTGTTTATCTTCAAGATGAAGATAAGTTGTAGAAACATAAAGAATACAATTGTGTCAGTCATAAAAGGCAACTCATATGTGATATGTGACTCATCAACATCAACATATACAATCATGCTCTTTTGAGCCAAAATGTTATGAGTTGTGGCTATGTAAATTTGAAAATTGGATTTAAAATATATCTGATTTTATGTGCCTTTGCTATGGCTTTCTGATGGGGAAGATCACCTTGAAGTTCTCCATGCTCAAAATGTTGTTCACAAAATCAATGTGATATTTCTGTTCTCCCAGATCCATCTTACTGTTTCATTATGTTGATTGAAGTGCTTTATAACAACACAAATTACCCAAATGCTTTAGGATGGGAGTTGGACAGCAGGTGAAGGATTCACATAAATTTAAAATGGAAAGAATAACCCAAGACATCTCTGTGAAAAACTGTTTGAATGTCCACGACTTATTGGATCTTCATTCTGGGAACGCTTGTTTGAGATCCACATGTACAAAGAACACATCACCTCCAAAACCAGATACTTGCTTTCAAAATTTAATTGTTAATTTCTTTCAATAATAAAAGAATCTTGTAGAATTTAGTCACCTGCACATTGTGTTTATTAGCATTTAATCTATGAGCCCTTCTTGGAGTTTTATGCTTCTTGGCAGTGTGAGTTCTTGCTAATAAAGTGCACATTAAACAGTTTTCAACAAATAGCTTATTCAGTAGTAGTCGTATTTTACTGGTGCATGTTTCTTACATTCCTAAGGAACAAGTACTTGCATCTTCTTCTTTATGAGTGAAAATTTATTTACCCATTTGGCAGGTTGATATCTTTCAATAGATTTTCCTCCCTTGTAGCCGTGGCTTGTCTGAATTTAAATAGGAAGTTGAAGTTCAATTCTTTTTAAGTTCTCATTTTTAGATGCTATTTTAATATAGTACAAAATGGAATCCTTGTTTGATACAGGGAAAAAGTAAACTGCTACAGATGCTTAGGTGTTGCCATACACACAAATTTTGTTTAGTCTTCAAATTTCTTTCAGGTGTCCTAGTAGGTCTTTTCACTTTTTTTTTTGAATAACCTATAAAATCTTAGTGGAAAGAACAAGTCAAAATAAATTAAGTTTAGGACTCAAACCATTAACATATCCAAAAAGGATTTCGTTCAAAGAAAAATTCTTCCTATTGTAAACCCAATAAAGATACACCAGGTAATTCATCATAGGCACAATAAAAGAAAAGTTCATCATAATCTTCAAAGACATACCGACAGAGCAATTTAAAGTGCATGAATCATTCTCATGGAAAAGGAAGAGTTACAGATTATAACAAATGCAATATGCAGATGTAAAGCTATGCTCAATGACCTTTTACTTACATCTCAGCATGTGACAAAAAGTGAGATTTGGAACTGTTGGCAATTGTCATTGATATCGAATATAAGGGAGATTGTTGTCATTGATGTCAAAGGCATATGAATGAATTTGTTTGAAGGCCAAAGGCCACTAATCACCATCCAGAGTATCTCAGATAAATGATAAAATTAAGAGGCCAAAAAGACAAGTTAATTGCTGTTCAAGAATGCAAGTCGACCACTCGTCATTTGGAATTTTTCGCAAGACTGATTTAAATTAAGGTGAGATGGATGAAGGAGCAGCGATTAACATTGGATAAGGTGCAGCAAGTATATAAGATCCAGTGAGTGTATTTAAGAAGTAACAAATTAAAGTAATCATATATATTATTGAAGGTTGTGTATGATGTTAGAAGGTAATCATTTGTTATAAAGGGTAGCAATTATCCTCCTCAAAGTGACAGACCCTATGAAAGGGCACAAATGCAGGAATATAGTTTAAAGATATGCTGAAGATTATAAACATCTTAGAAGGCATCAATTAAGATAAAGAATGTATAATGAAAAGGTGGTGACTTCTATAAGGGGTACCTCTCTTACAAGAGTTGCATCCTCTCATTAGGATATGGAGATATAAAAGATGTTTGTGAATTGAGGAGAAGGTGTGAGTGGTGTGTAAAACATGTAATATAAAATACAGAACAGCAGATCCATGGATAATATGCAGATGTGAAAAAGAAAATATATGGAAATAATTGAATCAAGTTTGTGAAGAAGTGTGATGAAAATAAAATATATAAAAAGAGCATAATAAAATCTTTAAAGACTAGCAATTAGTTTATAACAGCTAAGACTATTAACAAAGGGCGATTTCTTTTCAAAGAGTTGTCTCTTTTCTAAGAGATACCTCTCTTCATGGAGGGATGAAGATATAAATTAAGTTTGTGGCATGTGGAGAAAGTGATGTGAAAGAAGTGAGAGATGTTTATGGAAGACAAATAGAAATGTATCATTAATACACCAGCAGATTCAAGCATGTGAAGAGCAGATCTTAAGGAGTATATTTGCAGATTTTATGAAGGGATTGTGAGGAGTGTAGAGGGGTGAATTTAAAGGCAGATACTATGGCATATTTATGGGCAATATTGTCGCAGATTTGTGAACAGACTTATAGCAGACTTATAGCATATTTCATAAAGAAGAAAATATATAGATAAGGCAGATTTGTAAGGAAGATGTATAAATGATCAAGACAGATTTGTTAACTAAAAGACACATCCATTCGAATAGTTGTCTCCTTTATAAGAGATGCATCATTTCATGAAGACATAAAGATATAAGATGTGAGATTTTTGGAGATAAGTGTGTAGTAAAAAGTGATGAATAAGAAGATATAAAAGGGTGCAAGAAATGAGTATAAAGTAGATGTGTTTTTTTAGTAAGTGTTATATCTCTTGGCAAAAGACATCTCCATTCATGAGATCATTGAAGATATAAAAAACATATGAGAAGTGATGAAACAGGAGAGAATAGAACAAACAAGCACACCAAATACACCAGCAAATGAAGAGAAAATTGTAAGAAGAGTCTATGCAGAAATGAAGCATAGTGGAGAAAATAAATGACAGATCTCAATGCAGAATTGAGAAGATGTGATTCGCCTTTCTTGGATCACCTTATACTTTGCCCTAAATTCACAAATCCAAAATGAAACGAAGAGTAAAATATAGCTAGAGGTATAATCCTCATCCTAGAATAAGATGAGATAAGCCTGTTTTGGAAACCTGCAACCAGATTAGATAATAATGTAGATATAACTCATGGAATACATCTCATAGTTTCAGGCTAGTAGATCACAACATTCTAAGTTAGTTCACCAGTAGGTAAAGGTGAGGGTTTTTACATTAGAGCTAGGACTGCTAATCACTTACCTTAGATTCTTTCTCTTACAACAAGAACCAAACAGCGGGGAGCGGAGACGCGGCGGGGACGCAAGGAACTTACTAAATTAAACCTCAACCGTAGCACCTCCACCTATACGACACCTACCACACTTACTAGGGTTATGAAATATATATCGATCTACACAACAAATCTCAATGATTTGGTGTGAGCTCAACCATAATGGTGGTTGTGATAGAAGACATGATAAGGTGCCAAAGTATCCTCCACACTAGGCCCAACAACAAGACCTTATCCTCTTTGGCCTCATGTGGTCCTTAACCATTCTCATGAGGTGGTGTACCAATGAGGTTTGTATGCCGTTCTCCATTATGTCAACCACTCACCTCTTATGATTGAGGATCCCTTCAAGTTCACTTCAATTGATCAAAGTTGGGATGGCAGGGGAGATGCAGTAGGATGCCCTTAAATTGACCCTCAACCCTAGGCCCAAGGATAGGACCTTATCCTCCTTGGCCTCATACAGTCCTGTTGATGTGAGTTTTGTTCCACTACAACATGCATAATCGAACACCCAATGCGTCAAAGTTAAACACTTAGATACTCAATCCACACTTGAATAAAGTCATCACTCATGCTAAGATTGCAAAGTAAGACCATGAAATAACATCAAAGTTCCTTCCATTTGTGGACACTCGCTCAGTGAAATAATGTGATTTTCTGGTAATCAATTAGGGAACTTACGCTATTCATTCAATGGATATCAACTATTGCACTTCTAAAGATTTGGCTTTACAATGTGCAATGAAAATATGGTTTGATTTTCCAACCTTTCCACGTCAATTCAAACTTAAACTTAACTCCTACAACTATTCTACTTCTAACTCAGGATGGAAGGAGGTATGGATGAACTTGGACTCTACTAGATGTAGCTTTATCAACGACTTCATCCACATAGTGCAAGCTTCTAAGGATATACTCCAATCGTTTTCAAATCAATATCTACCTTCTTCAATCCCATCAATGGATGCAAACTAAAGATTGGATATCTATTGAAGTTAAGTACTTTCACTAGCTCACCACACAAGGCACTCTTACCATCAACAAGAGGCTAGTGGCCTAGTTTATATTCGAGCCAAGCAAGTAAACATCTACAATTCTTTCTTCCAACTAAACTGCTTCTAAACAACATGAAATGAAATCCTAAGCTAAGTGAGGAAATATGGATCACCATGCAATAATGCAAATTTTATCACAACAATTCACCGTGCAAGACACAACAATGAAAAGTATAGCAAATTTGGCATTATCTTAGCAACATTTCTCCAAGTCGTGCTTTACAAATGAGAGGGGCGGGGTTTACATAGGAGCCCCAATTACAATGAATGGCCAAGATTGATTTGAAATTAATGGCCCAGATTAATCCATTACAAACCTTTAATTAGGGCAACCAAAAATAGCCAACAGAAATGAAGCACCACAAAATGAGCCAATGAGAAAATTCAAAGGCTGAGGACAAATAGGAAGCAAGGAAGCTGCCTAGTCATCATACAACTCATTATCCAAGATGTACACATCTTTTTCCTTCTCCCTTTTAGAGAAATCAATGAACTTGAGCAAAAATTCACGAAGTTCCTCCATATCAATGCTAGGAAGGCTGATATGTTCGAACTCCATGACTTCCAACTTTTCCATGCAAGTATCCCATGTATTATCCCAATCTGAAGTATGCCTCTTTTCTCTTGCAATCTTTATCTTAATTCCACTTCCTTATCCTTAGTAATTCTTCATTCTTCTTGGACTTCTTTCTCTTGGATGTCTTGACTTTGTAATACTCAAACCCTTCGTATTTCCACCTTCATTGTTTGTAATTCTTCTTTGTCTTCTTCATGTTCAAACTTGATCCTTGGAGCAATCCCTTAAACACATTAACATCTTCCTTGGCATGTTAAATCTTCCTCAATCCATTTCCTTGCATGACTCGATCATTGTCAGGATCACACCCTTGATGGGAATCTTGTCCTTGATTCTTTCTTGCTCTCAACCTCAAACTTGTCCTTATGTCCTTGTCCATGTTCCTATGCTAACTTTGGTGTTAGAATCATCCGTGAACATTCCTTGGTTTGCTTGTTTGATCCTTATGGAAAATTGATGTGAATAGGGACAAGTTGATCTCCTTTAAAGATAGTCCTTATTTATTTAAGTGAAAGCTGACTTGCATAGGGACATATGAATGTCAATGAATTGAATCTTTGAACTTGTCCATGGACTCCTTTAAATTCAGACCCTTTCCATGTCCTTGCTGAGAAACGGAGAAATGCTGAGAGGGGGAGGGGGTGAATCAGCGTTTCAAAAAATTAATACAAAAGAATTAAAGAAGAGACACACACATGCAAAAGAGGATGAAACACACAAGATTTTATCACGTGGAAAACCCAACAGGGTTAAAAAACCACGACTGCACTAAATCAATGGGCTCCAACCCTTTTACAAATAGAGCTACAACTCTTCAGGCTCCAACCTGACCAGAAGGCTACAACCTTCCCTTTATGAGGTTATGATAATACAAAACATGAGTACGTTCTTTGTCTTCACAAACATAGTCCTGATATTTTTCAGACTTCCTCAACTTAATCTCACTATCATAAACTGTCGTTGAATATCCTCAGCCCTGCATCAGAAGCCAAAATCTGTACTTGGTTCAACTCATTGCTTCATCAGTATGTATTGTTGTTGGATAATATCTCTTAGCTGAATGTGTGTTGACTATAGCTTCAATTGCTCAGACTATTACAAATTCTGTCAAGCTAATCACTTCCAATCCAGTTTTGATTCTCTCAACTCCCCCTCACTTAACAGTCCTTTTATTGCATTCTTAGATACAAGTTCAGTCATATTTTGCTAGCTCCCCTCTTGTTTTTACAGGCACCCTATCTCACTGTGATTAACAAGACGACTCCCTAATTGAATGTGATTCAACAGCCAGTGAATCTTCCTGCACACTTGTCTATTTGCTTGTCTCCTCCAATGATCTTACGGTTCTTGTCCTGCCATTCTATTATGCCAATACTTGCTCACAGTTTGTATATTCTTTTTTGTTTTTGAGGAAGCCCGTATAGAGAAACTTATGCACGATAAGCTTCTTCCTGTACTCCACAGCGTGCGTCAATCAACACCCTGCCTTATTCTTTATCAATCTCATTGTCATTTTTCACTACTTCACCCATGACGTCACAGTCATCTCTATATTATTATCTCTACGTTTTGAAGCTTATATATTTATCTCCCGTTCCAGATGCCTTCCCAAAAACTTTATCTCTTCTCTGTGCTGAGTCTGCTTCGCTACTGTCGCAGTCATACAAAAAAAAAAAACTAAACTTCACACAGGTGCATACATAATATACTGTGTTCGAATGAAGATTATATTTCTGCAGCTAACACTGTGTATACTCCCGTGATCTCAAAATCTGCTGTTGGCTCAACAACCACACTCCAACTTGCTTTACTCAAAAAACATTCTTTTTTCGGAGATTGTCTGTTACCGTTTTTCCAAAAATGGCACACTGCATAAGAAAATCGATTTTGTTCTTTTACGTTATCCCTGAGATAGATGTTTTCCTGTCGCAACCTGAGTCCTCACTTGACTCATTTTATTGTTTAGTACTCCTTTGTGTCTACTGGCTATCGTTTCAATAGACCACATTCATGACTGCCGTCTGTTACACTTATTTCGAACACCTGTCGTAGTGTGGATACTCTCCAATCATTAAACATACCCGGAAATGAAAGATGGGCACAGTTCTTGAATATCCTGCGCAAGACAACACCTTGCACGCAATTTGTTACAAAAGACAGTCGTAACTGCCCCTACATGCTGGTTGCTATTGTTGAAACGCTCTTTGCATACTGCCTGCGATTTGCATCCACCTGTGCATCCATTATCCTGAAAACAGTTCTCGGCAACTGAATAACTTAATTCAGTGCCAGTCTCAGACCTTATGACAGCCGGCTCCTATTTTGTTTTATTCTAACCGAAGTGTATGTAACTTATCTTACAACCAAATACGCAAGTATGAGAACCGAGAACATGTGTCCATAAAGCAGGAAGAATGACACCAGTCATAATCAAAAACATAATAAGACAGACTGTTCTCAACACACCAAGTGTCGCACAAAGAGGTAACCACATCAGATGACAAAAAACTCAACACTTGCTTGATGAAGGCCTGATCTCGGGATAATTCCTTCAGCTTGATCCTTGAATTTTCTTTCCTTTGTCCCAGCTTTGAAGTGCATCATCTTGAAGTGTTGTCCTTTGAACTCGATCGCTTTAGGTTGTTCTTCTTTCATTTCTATCCTTGACCTTGAGCTTGAACTTGTCTTCCACGTTCCTTTGTTCACTTCCTTGCGACTATCCTTGCCTTTGATTTGGACATGATTCCTGGTACAAAGCTCGAAGTCAGTATGGTATTAAAGGACTTAAACAAAATGATAAATCAGACTTCTAGATCCAGGAATTAATCTATGAATTCCATGCTGTAACTTAGTAATTGTATCCAAAGAAGGTTGTAAATTGAATAAGCATTTGGATAAGAATCCTAGCACAAAATTTGATCAATACTTAGCCATTAGAATGATAAAATCACACCCTAAAGACTTATGGATTTTCTGAGGACAGCTCATAGCAAGTATGAAGACAACATAAAATCAGTCCTAACATCCCATTAAGTTCATAACAAATCATTATCCATGGATTTATATGCGAAATATGAATCAAAATGCCAACCAACCATGGTCAAAATCCATCTTTCTCCATAAAGACAAACTTAGACTTTCTGAGGAAAAGTCTGAAAATTACCCTCTCTGGATGAATTTAGTCCTCAATCTTGTTGATCCTTGCACAAAAATACCTCCCAAAGACTCAGCAACAATCCCCTTGAATATTGGGTAAGTTAGTGAATTGTGAGAATTTTTTCCAAAATCGCCCGTTTTTAGTGTTTCCAGATTTAGTCTGAAGATCAATGCTATATCAGATCTTCTTTGGCCTCAAAATGGGTGTAAAATCAGTCTCAAATGGTCTATTAGTGCTTAGATGCCTCCAATCAGTCTCAGAAATCCACTTTCAGCCTTGTCATTGGCCTGCAATCATGTTTGGATAGACTTGAGAGGCTGGAAATCTCACATGATTTTTCAAAGGAAATCGCTCTTCATAAAAAAATCTCAGACTTAGTCTGAAGACATGCTGCTATCAGCCCCTTCTTGCCTTCAATCTTGTCACAAAAATCAGAATTTGTCCTTACAATGATCTGCAATCTGTTTGGGCATGAGCTGGTAAATAGAAAAAATCCAAAGATTTTACAAAAAGAAAAATCGTCACCTTTGTGAAATTTCAGAATTAAATCTGAATATACTATTATTGCAGCCAACTCACCTTATTTTCTTCCCTTGGAAGTCTGATTTCACCCAGCAGTCAGATTGCTAAGTGTTGATTAATGCCCTCCTATGGTTGAATTTCCAGCTCCCTAGACTTTTCTTCTATCTCCTTCAGCCACTTGCTCATTTTCTTATTCTTCTTTATGGCTGTAGCTTGTCCTTTTAAAGAGGTTTTGGGTTTGATTTTCACCCACACAAGCAATGTGGGATAAAACTCTCCAGCTTCTAGAAGCTTGTAGAACTTTATTAATTATTTTCCCCCTTATTTAATTAATTTTTTTTTAATTTTATTTCATCAAGGGAAGATCGATGAACTTAGGGACTCCATAATCCTTATAATTTGCCTTGTTCCCATTTAAATAATCTTCCTTGTCCATAGAAGGGAGAATCAACCCTCATAGGGACTAATATAATCCCAAAACTTGACATTTTCACTTAACAAAAATGGCCCTTAAAGGGAAAAACGACCCATGTATTAGAAAATTTTTCCACCTTCCATAATCACTCCCAAGGGAAAAATGACCCATGTGTGGATGGATGAATTCCACACTTGAATATTTTTCACTATCCAAGTTACTCTGAAGGGAAAAATGACTTGGGTCTGGATAGTTCCAACTTCACCTTCCAAAATTTGGGTAAGTACAAAACCGAAGGGAAATTTGCCTTGTGTCTGGATTCCAATTGGGGGAAAATCGACCCATGTTTGGATAATTTCCACACTTAGAAAATTTTTCAAGCAAATGCTATCCAAAGTGGGGAAATTCATACTATGTCTGGATTTATCCCCAACACTTAGAATTTTTTTAGGAAAATGACAATTAAAGTGGGCAATTTCATGTTATGTCTGAACTTTGATCAAAATAAGTGGGGAATTTCATGTTATGTCTGAATTTTGATCAAAATAAGTGGGGAAATTCATAGCAAGTCCGGATTTTGATCAAAATAAGTGGGGAAATTCATAGTATGTTCGAATTTTGATCAATTTAAGTGGGGAAATTCATAGTATGTTCGAATTTTGATCAATTTAAATGGGGAAATTCATGGTAAGTCCGGATTTTGATCAAAATAAGTGGGGAAATTCATTATAAGTCCGGATTTTGATTAAATAAGTGGGGAAATTCATAGTAAGTCCAGATTTTGATCAAAATAAGTGGGAAAATTTATTATAAGTCCGGATTTTGATCAAAAGAAGTGGGGGATTTCATTATAAGTCCAGCTTTTGTGTATTTTTATAAAGAAAAAGTGTTTTCCATTAAGATTTTGGCAATTTTAAGTGCGAAAAATCAATTTCTATAAAGATTTAAAGCCCTTATGCATGGAATATTCCCTTATATGGAATTTTGGACTAATTGACTAGCCAAAATTTAAATACACTTAGGATTTTACATTCATTTCACTATAACTTGACCCAAAAAGACTTCAATTTTAACGTTCCCACTTAAGATCGCAACTTGGCCACTTAATTTATTTACCACCCCTCAATCTCTTAAAGCTTTGAATTGCCACATTTACTACAAAAACCTAACTAACTTAGCGATTATGGGTGAAAAGAGGGTCCCCATTTGCAATGGGGAGATGGTGTGAAAACATCACAACATGTCCTTAACTGATTGTCCTTAACCATCTTAAAGAGGTGGACTCATCGTCCTTAACCATGTTTATGAAGCTCCATACCTAGTGAGGGATCTTTTGCTGTTTCCCCTCCTTGCACTCCTTTATCTCAACATGATCAATTATTGCAAAATTTCATATTGATAAAGGCATAGACATTTAGATTCAATTGCTCAGGAATTGCATATTATCAATTATAAATTGTTGGCATTATCGGTAAGGATGCAACAGGTAAATGGTAAAGAGACCACAGGTAATACCCAATGGTGTTGTCATTGATGTCATTAATGTCTATGCTAACATTGTCCATATGCTAGGGAACACAGTGTTGTAGTGTTGTCCAACAATTCACTTACTGCTCAGAGAAGCGACCTGTGAAGATAGTGACCGATGAAGTAAGACAGTGACCTGTGAAGGCAATAATTGGAGCAGTGACCGATGTAGACAGAGAACAAAGGAGTGACTAGTGAAGATAGAGACCAGAACACTACATAAGAAAACGTGTAAACCGGTCACCAGAGATCGTTAAGATATCATTGAGACCGGTGAAAGGCACAGTTGACGGACACTGAGGAGACTCTTCTACGAGATTTGTTGCACAAATCACACAAGATTTTCTATTAAGGAAAAGATCGGTGAAAGGCACAGTTGAAGGCATTGAGGAGATTCTTTTACCGTGATTTATTGCACAAATCATGGAGGATTTTCTTTTAAGGGAAAGTATGTGACACACATCTAATGTTTCCTTTAAAAGACTGAAACACGATTGAATGACGGATTCATGGCGGATCTTCTATTAAGGGAAAGCTTGTGACATTCATCCGATTTTTCCTCTTATGACTGAGACACAACTGTAGTGGATCAAAAAGAGATCTTTATGGAGATCGCAACAACAAAGAGTGGGAAGATCTTTCGTAATTTGATTTGAGTGACATGCGCATCTTTCTCATTTTGTACAGCTGTCCCATGCTCTGCAGGAAGTGTATTTATTCTTCAGTTAGCGAAGAAAATCATTTGCCTTCATTCTGCCAAAAAGAAAGAGTGAAACATCATGTTGATTAAAGCTATTGCAAAAGAAAGGGAAAAGAAGAGAAGAAGAAAAAGAGGAGAGCGTGCAAGGAAGCGCAGTAACCTGAGGAGAGCATACCAGTGGTGCCTGGTGATGACTCTCAGTGAATGAAATAGTGATCTTATCAGTCTCTGCAAAGCCACTTCAAAGGATCAACCCTTCTATTGCTCTCTAACAATTGCAATAGCCAAATCCCAGTATCTGGGTGGATATTAACATGTCCCTTGTACTAAATCCTTTAATCGGGTGACATCTAGTTGATGGTTTAAAGTCCTTTGACAAGGCAGGCTTTAATAGGCCTTATTCTAAATCCCTTAACCGGATCGCACCTAACTGTGTGTTTGTAATCCCTAAATAGGGAAGGCTTTTCACAGTGTGCACTTCAGAAGAGTGCAAAATTTGTGAGTTCCTACTCACACCATGGTTTTCTCCCATTTTGGGTTTCCACGTGATATATCTCGTGTTTTATGCTGCTGTGATTTAGTGTTGTTCATTTCTTTTATAGGATATGTTTTGCATGCAGTAATAGTTAGAGGATCTAAGAGTGTCTTCAAGTTTTATTGGGTGCTGATTCACCCCTCCCTTCTCAGCACCGGTTGGGACCATCATAAACATATATGTATTTTCATCTATATATATAATCATAACTGCATATGCATATCTAGTCTTCCATACCGCATAATTAAGAGATTACAAATAAGTCTTTCTGCTATATTCTAATTGCCCTTGCCGTTTGTTTGCTCATCTCTATTGTATGTGTTTTCCTCTGCAATCGTACAGACTTCTAGGGTTGTTATAGAGCATATAATATTTACTTGATCTTTTTTGTGTGATAGGTGTTTTGAGTGTGGATGATTCTTGGCTCCTATGATTGTTTCATCAACTCCTACATGGCATCGGAGTGCTAGACTTATCAAGTTCTTGCCCGCATGCTTTAGGGATCCAACCTTGGGTGATTTTTTTGTGCACATTGGTCTCAAACGGAGGTTGTCATCGTGTCCACAACATCAAAAAGCCCTAAGATCGATTGTCATTTCATCAAAATCTGAATTGTTGAAAAATTGGGTCAAATTGGCTAAGGGCACCAAAATTGAGGCAAAATTTCATGGTAGCTGAAAAATCTGGGCACTTTGGCACAAAACAAAGGTCAGCATTGTGCTCAGAAGGCCCAAAAACCTCTTTTGTATCCCAATTCATTATTGTGAAATCAATACAAAATTCTAGGTTTGTTATAGAGCATATTATCTTTGCTTGATCTCTTTTGTGTGATAGGTGTTTTGCTTGCAGATGATTTTTGGCTCCTGTGGTTGTTTCATCAACTCCTACAATTACCATTTTTTGAGAGAGTCACAATCCTTCAATATTTCCGCCGTTTGAGAGTCACGACCTTTCATAATTACCACCCTTTGGAATAGTCACAACCCTTCACCATTTCTGTGAAAAACTCTATTGCAATCATTGATTATTAAACTTCTATCTAATAGATTATTTGACTGCTGAAAATTAATTCATAGTGAATATTGCAAATAACACAACTGCAATTTCACAAATAAAATCACACGAACAAGAAGAAAATATGCAAAACAATAAACACAACATTTTTGGACAAATTGTCCCTAGGAATACCTCAAAGGGAAAACCAGCTCAGCAGGAGAGAAATTTTTATTAAACTTCAGCAAATCAAGAGTTACATAAATTGCTTGCCTCTTACAGACAGAGCTCCGACAATATTTTTCTTCTCCGAAAATTCTTCCCTCAATTTCTACCGCTGAAATTCCATTGTTGCTGCATGCAACACTATCTTTGCGCCCTTGCTAATATTGCAAATCTGTTATTGCAAACTTTCTTCAAATATTCCTCTTATAATCCCTCCACAATCTAATCTTAATGGCTAAGATTATCTTGACTTCATCAAGAACTTTCTAGAACTTTATGACTTCTAGAAGTTTCTGATTTCTAGAAGTTTCCATTTTTTGGAAGTTTCCTATTTCTACAAGTTTCCATTTTTTGGAAGTTTCTAGTTTCTAGAAGTTTCCATTTTCTAGAAGTTTCTAGTTTCGGCAAGTTTCTGTTTTTTGGAAGTTTCCAATTTATTTCTAGAAGTCACTAGAGAAAAATCAATCACTTTTCTTGGGCATGGAGACACCTGTCCAAGCTACACAAACTAACAATTTCTACCCTTCGAGGGAGATCGTTCATAATTACAACCCTTTGAAAGAGTCACAACCCTTCATCGTTGTTGTCCTTTGAAAGAGTCACTTCCTTATTTTCCTCCAATTATTTTCTCGTTTTTCTTAATCTTTCTCTAATTCGTATGCTCCCCTCTTTCTTCCTTTCTCTATCTCTCCTTTCAAATGAACTCTACTCCCTTTTATATTTTATTTTGACGGAGTTACAACTCTTCTTTACACATCTCTTGATTTTTCATTAAACTTAATTAACTTGTAAATATATTATATTATACGTTATTATTATTTATTTATTTTTATATTTTAAGTCTATTATTATTATTATTATTATTTATTAAATCCTATTTCAAAAAGGGGACATTAGAGAAGAGTTTTAAAGCAAGATTTGCAAACAGTTTGTTGTAGATATGTAATCATAATTATTGCAGATTGGTGGCCAAATTCATAGCATAATTTGTTAAGAGAAAGTGAATGAGGGGTTTGTTCCTCAAGTGGGTTGGTAGTTATTGTGAGGTACTCACAACATTGCCCCGTGAAACATGGGGACCCCCTTCTCACTGTAGGTTTTAGTTTTGTTTTTTTAGTGATAGCGTTTAGGCAGGTGTTGATGCGAGTTTTGTTCCCCTTACACAACATGCAGGATCAAACACTCAATGCTTCAAGAACCATAGAGCATTAAACCCTCTCTTGAATAAAGTCATCTCTCATGCTAAGCTTTGCAATGAAGATCATGAAATGACTCCAAGGTTCCTTACACTTGTGGATATCTAACTCAGTTGAAATGATGTGATTTGCTGGTTAATCACTTAGGCGGGCTTACGTGATTCATTCAAGGGTGTCAACTTACTTGCACTGCTAAAGATTTGGCTTCACAATGTGCAACTAAAATATATCCGTGATTTATATCACTTCCAACTTTGCTCTTCAAACTTCTACTACCTAGACTACTTCTATTTCTAACTATGGATGGACTGAGACTCCTACCAAATGGAGGCTTGTCTGCGACTTCAACTCCACCTAGTGCAAAGCTTCAAAGGATCACAAATGGTTTTCATACCAACACCTTCCCCTCAATCCAACTTGGAGTACGAATTAAGGATCTAATGCCAATTGAACTTGAGCACAATTACTAGATTACCACACAAGGCACCCTTACATCTACAAGGAGCTAGTGGCCTAGTTCTATAGAATCCAATCAAACATCCACCAATATCACCACACAATCTATCTACTTCTATTCTTACTCTAACAACTTTGAAATAAAATCCTATCTTAATTGAGAGATGTAAAGAACCATGCAAATACACCAAAATGATCTTGTATATCCACCATGCAAGCGACAACAATGAATATAGAACAATTTTGATAGTATTTTGGCAACAATTCTCCAACATAACTCCCTCTACAAATGAGAGCAAATGGCCTTATATACAGGCTTCAAGTACAACGAGTGACCAAGATTAAGAGGCAAAAACTTTAAATCAAGGGCCAAGATTAAGAGGCAAAAGCCTTAATTAGGGTTTCTGTAATGTCCCCGTTTTTTAGTCTTTGTGATTAGCTTAGTTTGGCGACCCTCGTAAGCTAATCAGGTGATCAAAGGGGGTTAGTTGGTAGAGTCAGTGATTGGATTCCATTCTGGAGGTTTTGGTTGTCAGGTTTGCTTGTCGTTTGGGCCAGATTGGATGACTTGCTATTTATAGTAAGTGTTATTTTGGGCATAGCTTGGTATTGCAGGGCGCTTGCACAGTGTCATCAGGTATTGCAGGATTGTTAATTGAGGATCTCCAGTTTGAGAGACTTATAGTAAGTCTATTTTTGGCAGATGGCTATTTCTGGCAGGGCAGTTTGAGCTTGGGGCTCTGTTGTCAAAAATTAGTTTGTTGCAATCAGATAGTTTCAGTGGCTTCATATTTTAATTGTCGTTATTAAATTAAGTTATTTTAATTTAATAACTTTACGACTTTATAACTTTAATGTTATAAAGTGATGTTGTGATGAAGAAGCTACTTCAATGAAAAATGTAAAGTTGAAGCTTTTTCAAAAAGCTATATATTCAACTCGAAAAAGCACTTTACATACCTTATGTGATTTATTGAAATTTGTGAAGTTAAAAAGTTTTGCCTGGAGAGGAAATTCAAAATTCTTGAGGATGAAGTGAGGGTTTGAACATTTGGCCTTGAGGAAGCGAGCACTTCTCAAGGATTAGCACTTTGAATTGGTGTTCAATCCCAATGAATCGTGCATGTCTGATCACAGCTGTGGGATCTAATTATAGCTATGAAAATTTTGTACCGTATGGAATTCATTGTAGTCCGTACATTTCCTGCCTGTGTCGTACGATAATCTGCCTGGGCCGTACACTGTTGTGGAAGGACAGTGATGAGGTTTGATTCCATACGGCTGTGTTAGGTCTGCAATTCAGGCTGTGTTGAGTCTTGGTGAGCATTGTCATTCACCTACAGCAACATGTTTGTGACATGAGGTAGACTGGAGACTCCTCACAATATTTTTCTACAGCAAATTTTGAAGCAGCCGTACTGCATAATTAAGGTGCCAGATTTGCTAGTGAATGTTTGTAATTAGATTTTTTAATTTGATAGTTGTTCAATACTGTTATTTTTGTAGGCAAATTTAGTGGTGAATTAATGGCTGTAGTTATTTATCCAGAGGTTAAAAATCTGAGAAGTATCATTGAAATTCACATTTGTAATTCATTAATTTCTTTAAATGTTCTGAAAGAAATTTAGAAGTGCAATTTAATCTGTGGAAAAGTTAGTTTGTAAACAAGAGCCAGCTAGGGCTCTTTACAGTTTCCATAACCACCTACTACAAATATTTAATATCCACCCAATTACAATTAAGCACCACCATGTGGGCCAATATAAAAAATTACATTGCCTTCATGGGTCAAGAAGAAAATTCAAATCCACAACCGGATAAGGATCAATGACATGTGGACCACTAAGAAGAGGGCACATGTAGAAGAAGCCACCTCATCACCTTGGGAAATGTGCTGCTTATCCTCATCCTCCTTCACATTCAATGCACCTGGACATAATCTCATCAAATCATCACTCTGTGACACTTGGCATGCTTTTATTGAATGAGGATATGGCTGCCACCTCAGCAAACTTATCCTTTAAACTTGATAAATACCCTCCTAATTGTTGAGGAGAGATCATTTGTTAATCCTTCAATTGTGATGGCTCATCTTCAACTGCTCCATCTCTCTTGCTCTTTGAATGGTTGTTGTTTTGAATCTTACCTTCTAATGATAATCAGGTTTTCCATGAAATTCAAGATAGCATTCCCTCCTTTTTGAACTTGCTTTGTCTTTCTTCCGTGTCTTGATATCTTGAAGATTTTCTTTATAGTATTCCTTGATCATGGCCTTGTACCTGCTGCTCGAATTCATCTTGGAAACATCTTGCTTGCATTTGAACCATCTAGCTCCTGGCCACCTTTGCCCTTTATTAGCCTCTTTCATCTTTCACTGGTAAGTCCTTTCCCTTGGCTTGAGGCTTTGGCCCATGGATTTTAACTCCATTCTCTATACCTGGGCCTGCAACAATTATTATAGTTAGGACCTAGCCAAATTTTATCAGAATTGAACTAAAATTAGAGATTAATGGTAGCTGGAAAAATCAAAATCAGAACTCTACATATTTGCTTCAGACTTATAAAATTGACTGATCTAGGACTGTGACACCCTAGGAAATTCAGAAAACTGATCTATTTTACTCCTAAGCGCCCTTTCACTCATGCCAATCTGATTTCACACCATTGTTAGTTAAAAAAAACATGATTAAGATCCAAAGATGAGGTCTGATATGAAAATATGCAATTCTGGAAATGAGGTCTGAGCTACTTTTATTGGATTTGAAGTCTGGAATTTACTGAAGACAATTAGAGGACCGCTGCTGACTGGGTCTAGGCACCTTCAGTTGATAGTCCTGCAAACTAAATGATTAGGGAAGACCCCACAATCTGCCCCCAGTAGCTCGAACCTTCTCAAATGTACCTGCAATTGCAGTTAGAAAATGATCTCTAGATTGTGGCAGATTGCATTGCCTTTATAGAGGATTGTTCGGAAAATAATGCACTCACCAATGCAATTTATGTTTTTAAATATATACAATTCATTATCCAATGATTGCTACCAATTGCATTGGATCCATGGCCCTACCATTAAATTCGATCACCTTTTGTTATTTAAATTTAAATTTTGGACCCCCTTAATTGGATCAAATTTCCCTCCTTCACCATGATTACAAATTCGCATTAAATACTTGGCCCTTTATTGGCTTAGTTCGAGGCAGATTTAAATTGTATTTTGTAGGCCTTGCATCGAATTCTGATTCTGCCTTTAAATCCTACCTTTCATATTGAGTTTTGAGCCTGGTCCAATATTTAAACCTCACACATTTCATATAGGGCAGGACCCGATTTAATTTAATGCTCAGATCTGGGCTCATATAATGCACTCACCAATGCAATTTATGTTTTTAAATATATACAATTCTTTATTCAATGATTGCTACCAATTGCATTGGATCCATGGCCGTACCATTAAATTTGATCCCCTTTGTTATTTAAATTTAAATTTTGGACCCCCTTAATTGGATCAAATTTCCCTCCTTCACCATGATTACAAATTCGCATTAAATACTTGGCCCTTTATTGGCTAAGTTCAAGGCAGATTTAAATTGTATTTTGAAGGCCTTGCATCAAATTCTGATTCTGCCTTTAAACCCTACCTTTTATATTGAGTTTTGAGCCTGGTCCAATATTTAAACCTCACACATTTCATATAGGGTAGGACCCGATTTAATTTAATGCGCAGATCTGGGCTCATCTGGACCACACGTTTCATCAATGACCCCTGATTTTAAGCTCCAATGCCACACGCTAGACTAAGGGCCTGTGCCATCTTGAATTTTGTGCCCAGATTTGAGTTAATTTAGCCTGATTTTAGCCTGCTGGAGGGCCACACGCTTCAGTTATGGGACCAGAATTAAACTTCTAGGCCACACGCTACAATTTGGGGCTAGTTTAAATGCATAGTGCCCAGATTTGGGGCTGGATGTTCGAATTAATTTGGGGCCCTTAAGCCACACGTTTCATATAAATTAGGCCCCAATTTTAAGTCCCAATGCCACACGTTTTATTAAATTAGGGACAAGATCTAATGTTTTAATGCCCAGATCCGCATTAATTAAGGGTCCACATGGCCATGTCTCCAGGCCCTTACCAATGTGATTTAGGCCTGGCCTAATCCTAATGCAAATCGCCTTATATAAAGGGAGGCTTGAAGCCATTTTAATCCATTTTGAATTGCTTTGCAGGTCTGATTCAAATTCTGGGCTCAACTGCTGCTTTGGGGAGTTAAAATTTTGAATTTTGTGATTAGATCGTCAAATTTAAAGGGGCAGATGCAAGCACAATCATTGCCCTTTAAAATCTGGGCCATACTGCGTCTCGAAGATTGGTTTAGAGTGTTGTAAAATTAAGATCGTCCTATAGAGAATATATGTGAGTGCTGTAGTGAAATAGATTACCATTGTGATTGATCTTTTCACCAGCCATGGATATATATTTATATCTTTTGAATAGTCACGTCTTGAAGAGTCATGACCATATAATAATATAATATGACAATTATGGTAATAACCATAATTGTCTACTATAACCATAATTAACACTAATATATACCATATTATATAATATATAAATATAAATCACAATTCTTCATTAACAATAATATATATATATATATATATATATATATATATATATATATATATATATATATATATATATATATATATATATATAATACGAATGAAGCTATATCTTAACACTCCCTCTTAGCGAGTGAGTATTAAATACCAAAAGTCTATCATGACATCCGCCACTTCGGGACACACAAGTTAATGTAGTCTCGTCATGAAAATAGACTTGAATATCATGATCTCCGCACAGTCGGGACACACAATTAAGTAGTCTATCATGATATGGTTTCGTTATTACACATCCAGTAATAACAAGAGTCAAGATCTCCGCACAGTCGGGACACACAATTAAGTAGTCTATCTTGACACTTTGGTTAACCATTTACAAGATCATCACCTTGAAATGTTAACCCACACACAAATGATCATTTTCACACAATATTGCAATATAATTTTTTATATTTATTCATGAATAAAAAACTCTGGCACATCCAAAGAGTGGAAACCAAGACTTCCACCTTAGAATTGTCTATCAATCATGACAATTTAAAACCAACAACTCAATGTTGTCTAGCCATGATAAGGTTATTACACAACAAGTAATAACATAGTATTCAAGATACCTTCTTTTCACCTAATAAGGTTTTATTCCTCAACATACCAAGGTTATCTGAAGGTACACAATCTTCTTTCTAGCAAGACGCTTGGTAAGAGTATCGGTTGTTTGTTCTTTAGTGAGGATGTACCTCCACTGAATTACAATTGTTTGCACAATCTCATAGTCTTGGTGAATTCAAAGTATACACCATCTTGACATGTTATACTCCCTCTGAATTTGTATGACCAAGATCCTGGGGTGCCAACTTAATTTGATTTTCTAGCTTCTTTTCCTGACATATAACCTTCTCACATGGTAATAACCATAATTGTCTGCTATAATTTCTTGATTACTAGAGAACCAACAAAACATGGTCTACTCCCTCTGAATCAAGATCCTTGAATGTCACTAATGTAGATCTTTTAACTTATCCATCTGTCATGAAGGGATACCCTATTTATATACTCAATTCGATGTCACTGCAGGATGTCATTTCATACTTTCCTTCCTGAGAGAACCAATGTGAATAATCTGAATAGTCATAAGGTTACATCAGCTAGCATAAGATGTATTTTGATCTTTTCCAAGGCCACATCTTTAACATTCCCTCTTGGACTTGAGGAAAGATAATAAAGACCTCTAGTATGATGTTTATCTCAACAAGCTATAGTCTCATGATATATGGAATGCCTTAATCAGGGGTTCTATCCACGTGCATCTCATCGGCAATTCTATCCACGAGTTTCCACTATTATAATCTTAGAATTGTTTTAGAAGCTAAATTTCACCAACTTCTTGACTTTTCTAAAGATGTTAGACTCCCTCTAAATATCAATCTTTTCTTTCCTTTGAAGAAGTGTCAAACTCCCTCTTAATATAGAGGGATACTCATAATCTCAATCATCAAGGATATTTGCTTCAAGAGCCTCACTTTATCCATCTTGATCACTAGATGACTAATAAATTCTAGATCACAACTTCTTCTTTTTTTTCTTTTTTTCTTTTTTTTGAAGCTACTGTCATAAGATCCTTATACAATATTTGTTAGCATGTGTACAGTACCAGCCTTCTTTTCCTGCAAGAATATCCTCAGACATAAAGAAAAATAACTCTTATAGTATGTATAAAATTACAATTAAGAGAGAGACTACAATAAGTAGATAAATGTAAAAGATAAGAAAACTTATCTGCACATGAGGATCCATAGACATTTAAGAATGGAGCATCTCCTTTCTAAAGATGGTTCAAGTGAGAATGGAACATTTGTTATTATTCCCCCACAATGTAAGATTCTCACTCATTCCATTTTACTCCCCCTCCAAGTTTAACTTCAAGTCTCGAAAATTTAAAGATGTTGCGTTAGATCCTCGTAGACATGGAAGGGCGATGTTATAAGCTCGAGCTGTAGCAAGAAGCAGTCACTAAAGCATGACCCCAATAATGTGCAATCTTTTTAATAATTTTGGCCACATATTTCCAACATTTCAGCCTCTTTCTCATGCCTTGAGATCTCACTTGCTTCTCTTCCTTTTATGTACGAGGTTGATGTTGATGTGTCTTCCCTCCATATTCACCAACGTTCTTCATGTCTTTGAAAACAACCTCTGAAAATACTTTAAAAAATAAATAAAATGATTCGGAATATTCATTATTTGGTGGTTATATGAACTTCCACGAGTGCTCTTCTCACTCAAAAGGTATGAATGTTTTAAGAGCTCCTCACGAATTTTCTCAATACTACTTATGTAGTCTGCATATCAATTTGCAGCTGCGTTTCATCAATATGTTCTAACAAGTAATGCTTCTCGAGGGAATTCAATGGTTTATTTTGTACTCTTTCTCAAGTTGTAGTTTGTTGATATAATAAGGCACCGTCTGTAAATATATGATCCCTCTTTAGGAATGAGTGCTCGAATCATCAACCCTTCATTCTCCTTGTCTACCGTGATCATTCACCCACAATGATTTGATTCTTTCCTCATATTTAAACAGGTCTCCATGTGCGATATGTATTAATCAATGTATAAAATTGTTAAGCCCGTGAAATATTTGTAATGCTTGATGATGAGTCTTATTAGAATACAATTGGAGAAAACAAGTATATCCCATCTATAGCCAGTCGTTTTCATAATGTAAAGATAACTAAGTGCGCTGGTCTTCTTGTCGTCTATGTGTTTGCTAATTACGTGAGAGAATGGCACATATGTGTTCACTCAATTTCATGTCAAGAAATTATAGTTGTATGATCACAGTCTGTGCTTTTGCCTTATAATGGACTAAATTTCCTTGAATTTATATTCTGTATAGTTGCGGTAATCATTCCACTGCTCTGTGACACATGATTCTATTTTATTCCCGCTGCTTTGTAGAGGGAGTGTAAACCAGGCGCTTGAACTGTTTGACAAAATGTCTCAAAAATAGTGTGGTCTCAAGCATGGCGTGCAGGCAGAGGATCAACTTGTTCAACAAGTTTTAGAGACTTTCAAACCTTTGCAGGCAATGTGGAAACGTGGACTTCACACACAATTTCTTTGACAGAATGCCTGGAATAGAAATGACATTGCAGAAGTACAATGGTTGCAGGGCAGGACACATTGACTCTCGCAAAATTTCGCATAATAATGTGAAATTACACACAATGCACATGGAGTTTGACAAAGTGCTCGAAGTGATGCAGATATGGAAGTGTATAGAGGGCAAAATAACTATATGACAAAATATCCCAAACAGATTCGCCTGCAAATTGTGAAAGCCTAGACAATTCATGTAAACTGCTCAATAAAATGTGTATGAGTGCATGTGAGCAGGCGTGCAATCCGTGATAGCACAGAGGATGCTAATCAATTATTACGATAGAAATCTCAACAAGATATCAATGAAATAATTGCATAATAGCCTATGTACACAATGGATTTTGCAAGGAAGTTCCCCGAATGTTTGATTAATGAAGTACATTCGAACGATATATCCTTAAATGCAAAGCGCGGGCTCAATGTGAATTGTTTGATAAAATGTCATGGCTGTGACAGTGAATGCATTGGAGCAGATCAAGGGTTTCATTAATATACATAGAAAATCTGATAGGTTGCCTCAGCAAAAGGTCATGAAATGTAATGATAGCATGGTGTGCAAACACTGGACTTGCTGATTTTTATAACAGTATGCAAACATGATCTCGATCTGTGTCTAGACTGGAGTTTTGAAACAATTCTTTTTTATTATCTGTTGGTTCTCTTATTCGTTAGAAACCTCCTATTATATCCTCCTCTGAATCAGCAAATCTTGATGCATTTCTTATTTCCACCGCTCCTTTTTTTGTTTTATTCTCTTATAGGTTAGGCTCTGATACCATGTTGTAAAATTAAGATCGTCCTATAGAGAATATATGTGAGTGCTGTAGTGAAATAGATTACCATTGTGATTGATCTTTTCACCAGCCATGGATATATATTTATATCTTTTGAATAGTCACGTCTTGGAGAGTCATGACCATATAATAATATAATATGACAATTATGGTAATAACCATAATTGTCTACTATAACCATAATTAACACTAATATATACCATATTATATAATATATAAATATAAATCACAATTCTTCATTAACAATAATATATATATATATATATATATATATATATAATACGAATGAAGCTATATCTTAACATAGAGGACCTAAACAAGGCCCTACTTGGTTTGAATTAAGGTCTGACATAAAAACCCCAAGCCCTAGCACCATGTATAGGGGCTGAAAGTTTGCATTGTGTAACAAATTCCGAGGTATGAGATGAGACAATAAATTTGATGCATGAGGAAAGGCCCCAGCCTTAAGATGAGACATGAATCTCATGGCTAGGAAAAGGAGGCTCATCCACAAGATGAGACACAAACTAGAGGCAAGAGAAACGGCTCAGCTCAAAGATGAGATGAAGATTACATGGGTAGAGAATCAAGTCCCAGCTCCAAGATGAGACACAAATTGCATGGGTAGCGAAATATGTCTTAGCTCAAAGATGAGCAAAATTTTCATGGGTAGAAAAACATGTCTCATCTCCAAAACATTTCGTACTTAGCCAAATTTATCTAACCATTCTCAACTTCAATTTTCGTCCTATCTCCTAGACTTAGCCAAATTAAAACTAGATTAATCTCACCTCAATACTTAGCCAAATTTCGTACTTAGCCAAATTTATCTAACCATTCTCAACTTCAATTTTCGTCCTATCTCCTAGACTTAGCCAAATTAAAACCAGATTAATCTCACCTCAATACTTAGCCAAATTTTCAATTGTACTCACTTGAAGCCTTGTTGACAATAGTAAGGTAGCAAAAAGGGGGTCCTCATCTATGATGGGGTGGTGTTGTGAAAACCTCACAACATCTGGTGACTCCACTAAAGAAATGTTCCTGAACATTTCAAGAACAAAATAACTTAGAACCAAGAATCTTGGGGTAACCTGTCCGGTAATCCGGTGATAAGGACGAGCACTCAACAAGGGAAAGAACTCTCAAGTTAGACCTAAGAACCTTGACCATAAGTTACTCACGTGTGTGCAAGTGATTCATTCCCCGCTCGACAAGAGTTCAATAATCTCTTAGATTCATCAAACTTAGTTATTTCAATATTCCTACTTCAAAAGCATCCTGGATAGAGCTCGCTGCTAGTTAGGCGTCCATAGGCCCGACGAGGTTATCGCTGTGGCACCACAAACATGATTCTACCTTTAGTGATTATTTTTATAGTACCGGTAGAAATGCTTGCACACCCTTGAGCCAAATTCTACTTTTTCAACTTTTATTAGATATTTCACTTTTCATCATTTTTTTTTTCTCATGATATTTCTCTTCTCCTCACTTTCAATCTTTTGCTTGGCTTGCAGGCAATGAAGCCCGCAGAGAGTTTGGAAGACCACAGTGGCACTGAAGCAGGTGTATGATTTTCACTAAATCCAACTTCACTTTGAAACTATCCAAGATCTCGGAGCAATTAAGCGTGAGTAAAATGTTGTAACTCCTGTCAAAGGTGACTTAAGAACAGCAATCGAGTCTTACCCGAATTTAGTACCAATCCTATCAATAGACCAACAACCAAGCACAACCCTTAATCCTCTGAACCTCGTCAAATATATCCAATAAATGACCAAGACGGACTCCAGTTTTGACACGCCTCACCCATGAGTTATAATTTGGACCCCTTTGAACTTGCAAAACCCAAAGCCAAAACTAGGCTAAAAACTAGGACCAACGAGCCCTAGGCAAACCGAACCTAAACTAACAACTGAAAGGAAACTACTCTAAGCGACAGGAAAGGAAACCTACTCTAACCTCCCGAACCAAGGGGTTCGAGACAAACTCTAAACTAATTATGTACAAAAGGACTCCAAAAGGAGGCCTAAGCTTGGAAGTAATGCTTGAGGAACTGTCCGTTGATAGGCAACAAGACGTCCCTGCTAGTAAGTGTTTTCAGTTTATACGCAGTATCTCCCAAAATCTCAGAAATTTGAAAGGGACCTTTCCATAATTTGTCAAATTTGTCATGATCTCCACGCCTTTCATGGGCCTTATCCCAATATAAAACTAGGTCCGAGATTCTAAAGGCCCACCTTCGCTCTTCTATCGAACCATTGCTTCACAACCCCTTGATGCTTTGCAAATTTATCTAGGGCTTCGTCTCTCTTTTCATCCAGCTGCATCAGTTGAGACAACCTAGCTTGGACTCTGTCTTCATTGTCACAGAATTCTTGTATGAATTGCAATGTTGGGATTTTCAATTGGACTGGGAACACTGGGTCTTGTCCATATATTAAATGGTATGGGGAAGTTCCTAAGGATTCTTTGGATCTTGTTTTGTCTTCCCACAAAGCGTATTTTAGCTGAGTGTGCCAATCTCTCGAGTTCTTATCCAACAGTCTTCTAATTACAGTCAAAAGGTTTTTGTTTGTGGACTCTGCTAAGCCATTTCCCTAGGGATAATAGGTAGATGAAAATTTTAAAACAATCCCATGGTCAAATGCCCAATTATGAAATCTCAAAGAAGCAAAAGAAGAACCATTATCAAACACCAATGCATAAGGACATCAAAACCTGGTAACAATTTTCTCTTCCAAAAATTTGATAGCGATTTTAGTAGTGCAATTCTTGAAAGCTTGAGCTTCTGATCACCGAGTACAATAGTCAGTTGCGGTTAGAATATACCTGTGTTGCGCTGAGGATGGTGGGTTGATTGGTTCGATAAAGTTGAGCCCCCACTTTGCAAAAGGTCTCACCTCGACGACTGGTTGAAGTGGCATCGCTGCATTCCTCTCTCTCTTAGTTGCTATCTGACAAACATAGCAAGTCTTCACATGCTCATGAGTGTCTTTGAATAAAGTTGGCCAATAATAACCTGGTCTCAGTATCCTGTATGCCGTGGCCAAACTTGCTCCGTGCCCAGTTCCCCATTTGTCATGAAAGTGCTCCAGAATTCTTCGCGCTTCTTCTCTACCAACACATCTCAAGTATATGCCCTCATGGTTTTGCTTGTAGAGCACTAACCCTTGCAACATGTATTTCTTGCTTTTTAACTTCAATGCTTTCCTCTACACTGGATTCAAATGTGAAGGGCACCGATGATTCAACAAGTAGTTGATAATATCCTGATACCATTCATCCGGGCACACTGCCTCCAACTCATAAACCTGATGTACCAATCCTGGTCCATCACATGCCATCGTTTGTGCTAACTATTGTCCTCTAACTAGCTTCATCGACTGGATCTCTATGTCATATTCTTGGATAATGGCGACCCACTTTCCTCTTCTCTCTCCAAGTTCATTCTGCATCAACAGAGTTTTTACTGCTATATCAGGCACGATTGCATATATCTTGCTTCTCAGTATGTAGTGTCGAAACTTCTTGATTGCCTTTACCAAAGCGTATGCCTGTTTTTATATGTTCGGATACCTCAGTTCTACCTCCTTGAAGGGAGCACTTATAAATGCTATCGGATGCTCTTCGCCCTCTTCATTCTTCTGGGTCAATATGGTTGCACATGCATGATCGGAGGCGAATGAATATATGTAGAACGACCTCTCATAGTCAAGACTCACTAAAACAGGCGCATTGACAGTAGCTTGTTTTATCTCTTCGAATGCCACCTAGGCTGCAGTAGTCCAATCCATCTTGGCATCTTTCTTTAGCATGTCATTCATAGGCTTTACTATCTCTGCAAATGCTGAAATGAACTTTCTCACAAAGTTGATCTTTCCAAAAAATGATTTCAATTCTTTCTTGCTAGCTGGCAAGTTCAACTTGGAAATTGCTTCCACTCTCAGGATCTATCATAATTCCCTTCTCTGAAATCACATGACCCAACAATCTTCCTTTGGTAACTCCAAACATGCACTTTTTGGGATTCAAGGAGACACCAAATTTTTTGCATCTTATGAATACTTTCCTCAAATCCTCTATATGATCTTTCCTTCTTTTCAAAAACACTGTGATATCGTCCATGTAGATGATGATGCATTTATCTTTTAGGTCTTTGAAGGCACAGTCCATTGCTCTCTGAAATGTTGCACCCGCATTGATTAGGCCAAAAGGCATTCTCCGGTAAGCAAATGTTCCCCACTTGGTGGTGAAAGCTGTCTTCAATCTGTCTTCTTCTTCCACTATCACTTGGTTATATCCTAGATATCCATCCATGAATGTCATCATTTGCACTCCATTCACTATTTGCAGTACCTCGTCCAATGACGACAATGGGTAATTGTCTTTCTCTAATGCGCTGTTTAAATTCCTAAAATCTACACACAACCTTATATCCCTATTTTTTTTTCTTACTGGGACAAGATTGGCGACCCACGTTGAGTGTCACACTGGGAAGATGATCCTTGCATTCAACAACTTCTTAACTTCTTGAAAGATCAATGGTTCTAATAGAGGGTTAATTGGCCTCTGCAGCTGCCTGAAAGGTTTACTTCCCTCCTTCAAAGGGATAGTATGTGTTATAATTGAAGGATCATATGTCTTCAAATCCTCATATCCCCATGCTATCACATTTGGGAACTCTCTCATTAGCCTAATGATACCTTCCTTTTCTTCAGGTGTGCAAACTTTCCCAATTTGGACCATCTTCGGATTCTCCTTGGTCCCAAGATTTACTTTGTCACATTCATCTCCCCCTGTGGGTTGATATGGTACTTTATTGAACCGGTCAATATTGAATATTCTTTCTAGCTCGATCATCCCCTTTGGGATAGTATTAGTCTTCAAGCTCATGATCCCTTCTGGTTTGATTTCTACTTCTTCTTCACCATTATCAACAATCTGCGTTGTGAATACATCTGAATTTGTCAAAAATTTCAAAATATGCTTATCATCCTCAAACACTTGGAAATTGGTCACATTAGCAGGCACTGATGGCATCGATGCTAACTCAACTCTAAACTTCTTCAACTCTTCTAATTCAATAGGTGCTAAAGAACTAGCGGCTTGCGTGAGCGCATTCGCCACCTTATTGCTTGCTCTATAACCAAACTTGATGTTAAAAGCCTCAAAGCTCTCGATTAAATCCCAAACTCTGTTTCTGTACTTCTTTAATCTCTTGTCGTTACATGCAAACTTTTGCTTCACTTGCTTTGTCACCAAGTATGAATTTCCATATACATGAATCACTTTTGCACCTTTCTTTATCGCACACAACAAACCAAGAATCAAAGCTTTGTATTCGGCCATGTTGTTGGTGCAAGGGAACTGTAATCTATGTGCTGCCAAAAAGGTTTCCCCTGTTCGGCTAGTAAGTTCGAATCCCGCTCCGCCTCCTTGCTTGGTTTTGGAACCATCAAACCTTAGCGTCCAAATTTTGTTGTTCTCTTGTTGGTCTCTTTGGGATTCGTCAAGCTTACCCAATTTATCGTTCCTTTTTATTTCTGGTTTGGGTGATGCGATCTGGCTCTTTATTCCACCTGCCTTACTACTTTCCATAATTTCTGCTTGTAAGACCTCAAACTTTTGCTTCCTACACTCATCTTCTCTCTTTGATGCTCCTGGGATTCTCTTCTCTACTTGTTCTAAGGCAATCTCGCACATGGAGCAAGACAGCTCCGAATGAAAGGTGTTGTGAATTCCACACCAGCTGGGCAGTAGCAAATCTCTTACTGACGTTTTGTTACCCAACTGGATACCTTGTTGTGCTGTTCTCAATACAAAGCTCTTGAAATTTTCAAACATGCCCTTGCCTTCATTTGATGAGGTATCTGGATCTGATTCAACTAGAATCTCTATGGATTCTTTTGCTTCACTTACGATATTCAATGTTAGAACTTCTTCGACCTTGGGCCTGTAGATGCCAAGCTCTGTTTCTGTAAACAACACCTCATTTTGTTCTCCGTATTCGGCGACAGTTAGTCTTAACCTGGGAGTGCTATCCATTCTAATTTGGTTAGGGAGTCCTTTCCATGGGAGCCACATATGGGAAAAGTCGGTGGCCATATAACCATTCAATCTTCTAGCCCAATCTCTGCCTAGGATCAAACCATAGTAATCTGCTACATCCACGATTGCTATATCCACGAGGTGTTCCATCCTAGGATCTGATGCCAACTGCATATGTATGTTATTCAATTCTCCTACTACTGGCACCTCAGTTTTATCTAGTTGAGTGACCTTATTTGATTATGCCGGGACAATTCCCAACTTTCTACAAATTGCCAAAGGCATAACATTGCTAGATGCTCCCGAATCTATCAAGCAATTATGAAGTAACTTCCCAAATATTCTCACCGAAATTAAGAAGGGCGCTGGCTCATCTTTCCCTTGATAAAATAACACTGGCGTCTTATATACAGGTTTAGGCTTCACCTTTGTTTCAACTAGTTGCGTCAATTCATCCAGCTTCGTTGTTTCATGACTTTTAGTTGAGTTTTCATTTCCTTGTATCTTCTGACTGGCCGATGCTGAACTTTGTGCTACATACACTGGTCGAGGCTCATGTTGCCCCTTGAAATCGTTGAGATCCCCATATGAAATACTTTGTGTAGGATTGGTCTCTTGAATCACATTTACTGTGTTACGAGGAGGCCTCCCTGCCATCGAGGCGAGTTGACTTGTCGTTGTAGAAGGTTGAGTCTGAGATCCTAACCCTTTGTTATCCTTTAAGTTGTTGAGGAAGGTATCTCTAATTTCAGTCACTTTCAATAACTCGAATAGTGGTAAACTAATCTTGATCTTGTTCATCTCTTCCGTCACGCTCTGCCCAACCTTTCTCAACTCATCATTGTTGGTAAGATTATTCACTGTTTTCTCTTTACCAGCTCCTTGAGTTCCATGCATATTTTGTGGGATACTAGCATTTCGGCCATTGCTATTGTTATTGCTACCTTATCTATGCTCTAGTGCATCCCTCAGATAGTTGGGCACATTATTCGCATTAGGATGTGGGGGCGTATTGAAATTGTTTGGTGGAATGGAAGATGTGTATATCCTTAGGTTGTGCCCAGGTAAGAACCTTAACCTTTCACCAACCCTTTTACTGGTTGTACCGGTAGCACCCTTTCCTCGGTTCTTGTTGCCGGTTACTAGTTGCATCTTCCTTGGTGACCGGTTGCTCTGATGATCAGTTAGAGCTTTATTACTATGTGTCACTGGTCTTCTTGCGCTTATTAATGTCAGCTGTTCTTGACTTGTTGATTTGTCCTTGGTTTCTGACTGAATAACACTGTGGACCTTCCTAGTCATAACTGACAACTCTTTGCCAATCAATGACAAAACCAGTTTGCCATATATCGGTTACATTTCTTACCGGTTAATCTCCCAATGCCAATAGGTAGTGATTTCCACTTGAAAAGTAATGAAGGATTTCAACCATAAGCCCTCATCAAGTTTGCAAAAGAATTAAATATGGATCAATTTTATGGAGAGTGGACATCGATTTTACAATCAAGAGTAGGGTGAAGAGTAATTTAGCAATAAAATTTTGATGACTTGGCATGTGATTCGAACGTGCCCAATTGTAATGGGGAAATGGAAAGATTAAATGCAATGGGGTATTGAGGAAATGGAAGGTACTCCACTTATGTTTGAGCATTTAAAAACTTCAAAATTTAGAAACTTCATGGTTATTTTAATGTAGCTGATTGGAAAAAGACAAGTGCCACTTGTATAAGTGATATGGAATATCATGCATATAGACTTAGATTGGCGCCAAATGTCCCCATGGAGGAGTTCAACGAGATAATGTCTAGATACATTGAATATGCAAAGAAATAAAAGGATAAAAGGAATTAATTCCTTGATGATGACTTGCTGTAGGTCCACGTGGCTTTGATTTTTCCCATTGGATAATAAATAGGTGCTTCATTCCGATTGGCCCATTTGGTGCCAAGTTGTAAAGGGTCCCTACCTAACCCTCTTTTTGTTGGCTCTTGGAAGCAAATTAATTTTCTTATTGGTCCATTAGTTGGCGACTTCTGCAATCTTCTACCTAATCTCTCTTCTCATTGGCCTATTTGTTTGTGCATCTTATCTAATGGTTATGCCTATTCTATTTTCTCGTTGGTCCTTGGGGGCCAATGTAATTTTTCTATTGGTCCACATGGTGGTTCTTAATTGTAATTGGGTGGGTATTTAATATTTATTAGTAGTGATTATGAAAACCCTAATTAGGGCTCTTGTGGATTAATTTGGGCCATTGATTCTGATTTAATCTTGGCCATTCATTGTAATTGAGCCCCTATATAAAGGCTCGCACTCATCTTTTGTAAAGGAGTTATGTTGGAGGATTATTGCCAAAGTACTTCTAAAATCACTCTCTATTCATTGTTGTGTTTGCATGGTGGATATCTATGATCATTTTGGAGTATTGCATGGGTCTTTACATCTCTCAATTAGAATAGGATTTGCTTTCAAGCACTTAGTTAGAATTTGCTTCAATTAGTTTAAATTGGATGAAGGCTAGTGTGGAATCATCTTTGGTGCACTCGTTTAGACCAAATTGCTAGCTGCTTGCTGCTTATAAGTATGCCTTGTGTGGTCAAATGGCATAGAATCATAATCTTAACTTCAATTAGTGCTTGCTCATTGGTTTGCATTCATAGATGGAATTGATGAAATGACAATAATTTGAACATCTTTCAAGTATACCTTGGAAGATTGTACTAGGTGGGTGGAGTTGATGACGAGACTACACCTAGTAGAGTCGCTAAGATATTCACAAGTCACTTTTATCCTAGCATAGAAGTAGAAGTAGTTTAAAATTCACAAGTTTAAGTTTATAGTAAGTGAAGTCATTATATTTTCATTGCACATTTTGAAGCCATATCATTCAAAGTCAAGTTGATAAACCTTAGTGAACAACGCAAGTCCCCTCATGATACCAACATATCACATTATTATTAAGTTAGTATCCATCATTTGAAGGAAACTTGGAGTCGCTTTAGTGATCTTTTTTTGCAATCTTTAGCATATAAGGTGGCGTTGTTCAAGAGAGGGTTGAAAATTTGGCATTCCATTCAGAATATTAGGGTATTCAGTTCGGCATGTTGTTTTGGAATAAGACTCACATCAATAGAGTTTGGCGCTAGGAGGAGGGTCTGTTCGAAGTTCGCTCAAGAAGTTGTCAACATGTTGAAAATGGTGTAACATGGCGCTTCCTCGACCACAAGAACCAAAAAAGAAAGTGGGAAACACCTCAAGATGATATCATTGCAACATTTGACATACTTGCTTGGAAACAGAGGACAAGCGACCAACAATACTTAGACATTGCTGATTTGTTGGATAAAGAAGAACAAAAGGCCCAGAGAATCGAAAGAGAAATCCAATAAAGTTTACAACGTGATAGACAAAATTGAAGGGTTTTCAACTAAACTGAAGATGATGAAGAATGCTGCTTCCTAGATCACAACAGCCCTAAACAAAATGGGAAACACTTCAAGACAATATTGTTGCAACACTACACTTACAGCCTGGGGACAAAGGAGAAGCAACCAAGAGTATCTAGATATTGTCGATTAGTTAAGCGAAGAAGAAAGGAGAGCACATTAGATAGAAAGGAGAATTCAGAGGAGGTTTGAACGCGAAAGGGAAATCCATGAAGGCTTGAAAGGGAAAGAAAAGTGGAAAGATTAGCTCAAGCGAACCACGAAGAAGATTAGAACTAGATACAAAATGGATAGGAAGATTGGTTCGTTCTCACTAGAAAGGTTTGAAAAGATATAGTCATAAGGAAGACAAAGGGTATTAAGATCAACTCCAAAACAAGAGGGCGATTTGGTGGAATCGCAATTCCATAGAAAAGGGAGAAATCATTGGGTAGCTCACGTTGCAAGTGAAGCTGGTCCTTCAAGTCAAGCAAGTGCAACCTCAAGTATAAGTGCACCCCAACAAGTTTCATTCCAGACACCTCAAGTGCAGACTACTGAAGCTTGAGCTACACTAATTCAGCCAGCTCGAACAACAATGGCAGCACCATGGATACAAAATAACGCGTCTCTTCTTACCTTTGCTGCCTATCATGATTTACCAAATAATTTAGAACACTTCTTCTCTTAAGTTCCATGTCAATGATCCCAATCAAATGATAGAAGAGCACATCAAGATTTTTGAGGATGCTTTGTGTAATAGGATGATTCAACATGAGGATGTTGCATGCAGTCTCTTTCCTCATTTGTTAGGAGATGGAGGTTTCTATTGGCTCATCCATTTGCCAACCTTATCTATTACTATGTGGGAACAATCGAAGACATCGTTTGTTGGGAAGTTTGGAATTCCCATCTCACCTTTGGATTTGCATAAGCAATTTGCTGATATTAGGAGACAAGACAATGAATCGATAAATTCTTTCAATAATCGCTTCCACAAAGCATATACAAGGCTCCAAGCTTCATACACTGTTCAAGATGTAGGCACGTTTGAAATGTACTACAATGCCTTGGATTCTCCTACATCTATGTTTACGAGACATTCACCAACAAATTTGAATGAGACATATGCTAAGGCCATAGTGGTGGGCAAAGAGAAGAAACAAAACATGTCAGGACCATTAACAGGTTTAAGTTCGATGGATCCAGGTAATCAAATTCTACAACCTATGTTCCAAGGTCCATCAAATCATCTCGTGCTGCATCTTGGGGCTCCACTTTCATAGGCATTGTCAACACTACATGTATATCTTCAAGGAGCAAGTACATCTACAAGAACACAAGAAGAAAAGGATGAGATAAAAGAATTGATTGAACAAGTTAAGAAACTGTCCATAAAAGTCACGTACTTGAGAAATCAAAACAATTAGCTTCAAAGCATACAAAGGAATTTCCAAGGACAACAAAATAGCCATCAAGGGGGCTATCAAGGAAATTATCAGAGAAACAATCAAGATTGAAGTTATCAAAGAAGTAACCAAGATGACAATTACCAAAGGAAAAATCAAGGAGGTAATTTCAGGATGGTGTACAATCAAGCAATCAAAGTATATAACAACAACCAAGGTTATCAAAAGAAGACTTGGAATATGACTCCAAATAATGGAAATGTGGTGTCGCCACTCGAAGATCCATTGACGTCAAAGAGTATGCCAACAAAGAAAAAATTCCTAGCTAAGGTCGCATTATCAGGATGGTGTAGAATACATGAGACAAATCAACATTCAGAGCTGCAGTGTCTAGAATTCAAGAAAGAAACAACTTTGTTTGAGAAAGTGGTAGATGATTCAATCAATCAAGAGAATCCTCCAGTTACTGGATATGAGATTGTTCCTACTACAAGATATGACTAGTGCTTGACTTATGAGGATTACTCGTTCCTACTTGAATTTGGAGCATACGTCAAACACAATGGAAAGTTTCCACTAGCCTCAGCTAATGGTTCAATGGAGACTCCACACTTAGAATTCCCACTAAGGGCAATAAGCAAACTTATGCAAGAAACAACACGAGACAAAATATCTATTTCCCCCATTGAGTGATAGCATTATGGTGCAGGGTATTAAGGAGGTGCATGCATTCCAACAATCCCAAAGAAGTGGTGGATACAAAGTCTATCTGAGGAATAACAAAAATAATGAGCCATTAACCTCAATTATTCCTCCGAACAATTGCAACATGCCCCCACATCTAAATGCGAGTAATACACTGGGTTACCTAAAGGATTCACCTGAATATAGACAAGGTGCTAGTTGTAATCAAAACACCAATAATACTCAAAGCAAGGTGGAGTTCAAAGCAATAATAATGCTCAAGCTACTAGCGATCCTCCATGTGATGAAGGGCTAAGGAAGTTGGGACATAGTGTGATTGAGGAATTGAAGAAGGTGAAGATAAATTTGCCATTGTTTGAGTTGATGAAGATGTCAAAGGCGAGAGATGTGTTCTTGAGCTTGAAGGATAGCACTAGTCAAAGGGGCCATAATCAAGCCACATCAAATACAACTCAAAATACAAATAGAGCTTCTTAGAATGCAAATATGGCTCAAAATACGAATGTTGCTCAAAGCATTCCATATGACAACTAGAATACGTGCAACAATCAGGATTCATTACAAACTGTCTATGTTGCACAAAGCACACTAGATACAACTCAAGGTGTAAATGAGAGTGAAGGCACTTTGAAGAAACAAAATACTAATAAGATAGAAGAAGGTGATAGAGTGATGGAGAAAGAAACAAATATCACCACTAGAAAAGATACTCTAGTCGTTTTCTATCAAGGGAAGGACGAGCCTGCTCCATTCCTCTTATCTGTGAGAATTTTTGGAATATTATTATACAATTGTTTGATTGATTCATGAACTTTGAGCGATGTCATGCCCCTTGCGATTTGCAACCGATTGGGACTTATCACGACCAACACAAACAAGGTCACACAATTAGATAGGACAAAAGTTCCAGTCATCGGTGAATTAAATAACATACATATGCAATTAGCATTTGATCCCAGAATGGAGCAATTTATTGATATATCGGTTGTAGACATCCTAGATGGCTATGACATGCTTCTAGGAAGGGATTGGACAAGGAGGTTGAGTGGTTATGTGACTATCAATTTCTCACAAATGTGGTTGCCTTGGCGAGGAGTTCCAAATCAAATAAGGATAGAAAGCACCCCAAGATTGAAATTGATGATAATAGAATATGGGGAGAACAATGAGATCTTGTTCGCTGAGACAATTTGGGTAACTACAAACCGAAGGTGCGAGAAATTTCGATGTTACAAACTTCACATAATCAGAAAGGAAAGGAGCTAATGGGAGACCCAAAACTCCACAAAAGTGTTCTTAGAAAATGACCAAGGGTCATCTTTTGATGAAGGAGAAGGAATGTTTAAATTTTTTAGGAATTTTGTACCAAGGAGCGTAAGACAAGGTCTTGAGTTGGGAAATCATATCGTAGTGAATGACTTGCTATTGCATTGGTGTAGGCTACATGATGTATTCCATTTAGAACTATCTTGCTCCATGTACAAAACTACATTAGAACAGGTGGAGAAAAGAATTCCAGGAGCATTGAAGTCGAAAGATCTGCAAGAGATTCAGGATGATAAAGTGAATTCAAAGGAGAATCCTCCACAAGAAGATACATCAGAAAGCGGTAAGAAGGGAGCAGAGCGGAATCAAGCCCCAACAGAACAAAACGAGGTAGAAGTGAAGTCCAGATCAAGCATGTCCAAAGATTTTCAAATAGAACTTCAAGGAAATAATCAAACGTGGACACTGAGATTCAATGGATCTAAAATTAAGAAAGGATCAAGGGTTGGATATGAGTTAACTATTCCATTTGAAGAATCATACTTAGGAGTGCATAGATTATAATTTCCTTGCACCAACAAGATGGCCGAGTACACGGCTCTTGTCCTGGTCTTATTGTGTGCAATAAATAAAGAAGTAAAGATACTTCATGTATTTGGAGATTCAAACCTAGTAGTCAATCAAGTTCGGAAGAGGTATACCTGCCATGATAAAAGATTGAAGAGATATCACAACAGAGTATGGGATCTCATAGAGAGCTTTGATGCATTCAATATAAAATTTGGATATCGATCTTGTAATAAGGTAGCAAATGCCTTAGCACAAGCAGAAAGTTCATTGACACCCCTCACACTTGAGGGATTGGAGAAATTTAGGGTAGAATTTGCATTAGTACCATTAGTACCCGACAATGTGACAAGCTTTTAGGTGTTTGATAATGATAAGCACATATTGAAATTTTTGACAAACACAAGTGTTTTCACAACACATTATTGATGATGATGAGATTGAAGAAGCAGAAGTAGATACATAAAGGATCATGAATTTAAAGACTATCCAGTTGGAAACGATGTTTGATGTGGACCAATTCAACAAGATCAAGCATCAACCCTCTAAAGAGGGTGAATGTGAAAAGATAAACCTTGGGACAAAAGAAGATCCAAGGAATGTGTTCACTGGGAAGAAGGTTTGTACTCTAAAAGAAAAAGAAGATATCCTCAAATTGATGAGAGAATTGCAAGATGTGATAGCATGGAGCTATGATCACTTAAAGACATATGATTCATCTATCATCACACATACAATACCACTTAAAGAGGGGAGTAAACCATTTTGACAATGTCAAAGGCCTGTCAATCCATTGTTGGAACCATTGATCTATTTGGAAGTGAAGAAGTTGTTGACAACGAAGATCATATTTCCAGTACGACACTTGTTGTGGGTAGCCAATCTGGTCCCAGTTAGAAAGAATGGAGAAATAAGGTTGTGTGTAGATTTTTGAAATTTCAACAAAGCATAAAAAAAGGATAACTATCTATTGACATCATTGTATGAAGTATTACAAATAGTGAATGGATCATAGATGATGTCTTTTATGGATGGGTATTCAGGATACAATAAAGTGATAGTTGAAGAACATGACAGATTGAAAATGACTTTCACCACCAAGTGGGGGACATTGCCTACAGTAGGATGCCTTTCAGCCTAATCAATGCAGGAGCAACATTTCAAAGGGCCATGGACATTGCTTTTAAAGATTTGAAAGATAAATGTATTATCATCTATATGGATGTCTTCATAGTTTTTTCAAAAGGGAGAGATCATGTTGAAGATTGGAAGAAAGTATTTTCGAGGTGCAAAAATTATGGAATCTCACTCAACCCAAAGAAGTGCATGTTTGGAGTTATTGAAGGAAAATTGCTAGGACATTTGGTCTCAGAGAAAGGAATAATGATTGATCCAAATAGAGTTGAGGCAATCTCGAAACTCAATTTGCCAAGTAGTAAGAAAGAATTGAAATCTTTCTTTGAGAAGATTAATTTTGTAAGAAAATTCATTTTGGGATTTGTGGAGATAGTAAAGCCTATGAACGATATGCTCAAGAAGGATGCAAAAATAGATTTTAAAGAAATTAAAAGGGCTATCGTTAATGTGCCAGTTCTTGTGAGCCCGAACTATACTAAGCCATTCTATCTGTATTCATTTTCTTCAGATCACACGTACGCAACAATACTCATGCAAAGAACAAAAGGAGAGGAAGATCCCATTGCCTTCATGAGTGGACTACTAAAAGATGCCGAATTGAAATATCCCAATGTTGAGAATCAAGCTTATGCACTAGTAAAGGTGATCAAGAAGTTCAAACGTTATATATTGAGGAGCAAAGTACATGCTATAGTTCCTGACATCGCAGTAAAGACATTGTTAATGGAAAGTGAACTTGGTGAAAGAAGAGGAAAGTGGGTCGCCACTATCCGAGAATATGATGTTGAAATTCAACTAATGAAGATAGTCAGAGGACAAAAGCTTGCACAAAAGATTGGTTTTGATGGGGCCAGATTGGTTCAAGTTTATGAACTAGAGGATATATGTCCAAATGAATGGTACAAGGACATCATTTGCTATCTACTAAATCATAAGTGTCCTTCACACTTGAATCTAGTACAAAAGAAAGTATTAAAGTTCAAAGGCAAGAGATACATGATGCAAGGGTCAGCTTTGTACAAGAAAAATCATGAAGGCATCTACCTAAGATGTATCGGAAAAGAAGAAGCACGAAGGATTCTAGAACATTTTCACGTTAAATTTGGAACAGGTCATGGAAAAAGTTCGGTTACATCACATTGGATACTGAGATTGGGATATTATTGACCAACTCTATTTAAGGATACACATGAAGAATTGTCACATATGCCAGACAACCGCATCTCAATAGGGACATCCTGCGATGCCACTTCGGCCGGTGATTGAAGTAAGACCATTCACAAAGTGGGGCCTTGATTTTATCGGTATGATCAATCCTCCTTCCTTGGAGCAACACAAGTATGTTCTAACCGCTACCGACTACTATACTCGGTGGACGGATGCCCAAGCCTTGAAATTGTGCACTACTGATGTTGTTATTAAGTTTCTTGAAGATAAAATTATTACAAGATTTGGATGTCCTCATGCTTTGGTTTTTGATAATGGTTTTGCATTTTCCTCATTAAAGTTCTCTAATTGGGCTTTTGATCATGGGATTACTTTTAAAGTTTTCATCTAACTACTATCCCCAGGGAAATGGTCTAGCTGAATCCACAAACAAGAACCTACTGAGTATCATTAAGAAACTGCTAGATAGGAACCCAAGAGATTGTCACATACAACTTAAGTTTTCTCCTTGGGCAAACATGACAAGAATCAAGAGTTCCTTAGGTACCTCCCCATACCATTTGGTGTATGGACAAGACCCAATTTTCCTAGTCCAATTGAAAATCCCAACCTTGCAATTCATGCAAGAGTATTTAGAAAATGAAGATAGGGTCCAAACACGCCTATCTCAATTGATGCAATTGGATGAGAAGAGAGATGAAGCCCTAGATAGGTTCACCAAAAATCAAGGGGTAGTTAAAGATGGTTTGAAAAGCAGGCTAGATTCAAAGCCTTTAGGATCTTAGATTTGGTCCTATATTGGGATAAAGCACACGAGAAGAAAGGAAGTCATGACAAGTTTGATAGACTTTGAAAGGACCATATCAGATCTCTGAGATTTTGGGAGGTAATGCATTCATACTCAAAACATTAACTAGAGAAGATGTCCCCTTGCCAGTTAATGAGCAGTTTCTCAAGCATTATTTTTCATCTCATAGGTTTCCTCGCGAGACCTTGTACATAGTTAGAATAGGTTTCCTTTCAATTGCTTTAGTTCAGTAGGTGTGCCTTGAGTCCCTTGACTCAAGGGTTTTAGCAGTTTGGTCGCGGTTTAGTTGTCGTAGATCTGCCTAGGATCATTTGATTCTAGTGGTTTAGTTTGCTTTAGGTTTAGTTGCTTTAGTTTAGGTGTCCTGCTCTTTAGGTTTAGTAAGAAGCATCTCCTTGTGACAAAGGCCGTTTGTGTTACAAAGCACTTTGGTGTTTTTCAACGTTGGGTAGGTTCAAGTTCATTTCTTGGATTTTTTTTGTGAGGATCCCTTGAGTTGGAGATTATTCCTAATAGCTTGATCATGCGAAAAGGATTTGTCCTAAATTTGGAATGGAATCATAGTCACGTTTTGAGTACCGAAGGCTTTCGATTACAACATCTTACTCACACTTAAGTGCTCTAAGTCACTGGAGTCTCCAAGGAGAAATTGAAGCTAGTGAAAGATATTATGCTTGCTTCTGAGCCACTGTGGCCTCTCCAAACCCATTTACGAGCGTCACTGCTCATGAGCCGAAACGAAGTATCATCAACAATCAAAGCACTATCAAATATATATATATATATATATATATATGTGACAGGAAGGTTAGTTGGTCTAGGCAGTGGGTATGCTCCCCGTTGATCTTGGATGCGGCTCTCGAACCTTTAAATGTCAAAAGTTGATAGAGTATGAAGGAGAAGTGATATGGAATAAACAAGAGAAAGGAATGAGCAGCCAAAACAGAGATTTAATTCTATCAATGAGACAAAGACCTCTGCAGTCAGAGAATAAATTTTAAGCAAAGACAAAATTCTCTGCAAATAAGCTCATAATTGTATTATTCCAAATCTGCCTTCGTAAAGAGAAGGCTACAAATATATAGGCACTAATATGCCTAAAATTAAGGATATGGAAATATTTTCCAAATCTCCATGTGAGATGGAAAATAAAAACTATTATAAGCTTTTCCAAATCTCAACGTGGGATGGAAAAGAATAACAATAAAACCATATACTAATTTATGCTAACCTCCTAACATCTAGGAAACTAACATTTACTTTTTACTTTTGACCTTTTACACAGGAGGGATAAAACTAATAAAAATAATACTAAGCATATAATATATCCTATGAATACCCTATGAATCCTCATCATTCCTCCCAACAATATTAGCATTGGACTCCAGTGCACGCAAGAGGGAAGGAAACTCCTGAGATAACTGATGGTGAGAGATCCAACGAGCCTAATGCGGAAGCTGACCTTGCTTTGAAACAAGGTAGGAAGTGGTGGAACCATGTTGTGTTTGACGAGTCTTTGTATCAAAAACTTTGTCAGAATCAAGTGGTAGCTGAAAATCAGGAACAACATCGGCAGGATGGCTAACAAAAGTCTCAGATTCTAGTGTTGACTCATGGTAGTGTTTGAGAAGATCAACATTAACGACATCATGGATTCCCAATTGAGCTGGAAGATCAAGCCGGAAAGCATTAGCAGATACCTGTTGAAGAATAGTCTAAGGCCCATAGCGAAGTGGCTTGACCTTACTGTGTGCTTTCTCTTGAAAACGACGTTTGTCCAAGTATAACCAAACTTTATCCCCAACTTGAAAATTATGAGGGACACAATGATGGTCCATAAGTTGTTTCTGCTTTTCTTGAGTCTTTTGAAGAATCTGAACAACTCTAGACTGAAGATTCTGCAAATGTTGAATGAAGGCTTGGGCCTTATCTTGCTCTTTCTGAATATGCAAAGTGGTTGGAGATGGCAAAGATAAGGGCAGCTCATATGGAGCCAAAGGGTGAAATCCAAGGCATACCTCAAAAGGTGAGTGACCTGTAGATGAGTGAACTGCTTGGTTGTAGGCATGCTCTATGTGGGTTAGGCTCAAATCCCACTTGGCGGGAGAATTATGGTGATAAATCCTCAAACTTTGTATAAGAGTGCGGTTCACAACTTCGGTTTGACCATCTGACTGAGGATGGAAAGTAGTGGAAAAGTTAAGGGAGACTCCCAAAATCTTCCACAAAGATCGCCAAAAATGGCCCACAAAACGTGAGTCACGATCAGAAACAATGCTGGTTGGTAACCCAAAAGATCTCCAAACAACGTCGAAGAAGAATTGAGCTAAGTCATGTGCAGAACTTGTCTTGCGGCATGGAATGAACTTAGCCATCTTGCTGAACCGATCAACACCCACAAAAACATAGTCATGGCGGCGAATAGTCAAAGGAAAGCAACTAACCAAATCCATAGAGATGCTTTCCCAAGGACGAGAAGGAATAGGCAAAGGAACACTCAAGCCCACCTTTCTGTTGGTTGGTTTGGAGCGGCAACAAACTGCACATTTTTTTAGGAAATGAAGAACATCACGCTGCATATGTGGCCAATAAAAGAATCTCTGCAAATGGTGAAGTGTTTTCTGTTTACCGAAATGACCACCATAAAGAGTAGAATGTGCCTCCTTGAGAAGTGAAACCCGATGATCTCGAGGGACACAAAGTTTATCCAACTTGTAGAGTAACCCTTTCTTGATATGGAAATCTTGATAAGGTCTCAAATTGGAAGTCGAAGGATTTTGAAGAATTGTGTATGTGACACCAAAATCAAGATCCTGAGCATACTGAGAAGACCATGTCTGAAATCCCAAATGAGAAGTGGACATAATTGTTAAAGCATGAGGTGTAGGAGGATGACTCAAACAATTTGCAACATTATTGGTGCTCCCCTTCTTATACTTGATGACCAAGTGAAATTGTTGCAAGTATGAAGCCCACTTCAAATGCCTTGCCTCTTCAATTTTATTTTGAGGTTGAAGAAATTGGAGAGGCAAGTGATTAGTGTGAACAACTGTTTCTTTTCCCAAAAGATAATGCCTCCAATATTTGATGGCTTGAACTAAGGCATATAATTCCTTATCATACGTGGAGTAGTTCCTCTTGGTGGCAGAAAAAGTTTCTGAATGATAAGCCATAGGGTGACCATTTTGCTTTAGAACAGCTCCAAGCGCATACTGTGAAGCATCTGTCTCAATCTCAAAAGGTTGTGAGAGATCTGGTAGAGCAAGAACAGGTGTTGAACACAACTTCTCTTTTAGTGTATTGAAAGCATGGTAATGAATGTTTGTCCACTTGAATGCAACATTGGTCTTTGTTAACTGGTGCAAAGGTGAAGCAATGTCTGAGTAGTGTAGAATAAACTTGTGGTAGAAGTTGGCAAGACCAAGAATACTCCTTAACTCAGTAATATTTGATGGAGTAGGCCATTTGTGAAGAACTTCCACTTTGGCAGGATCTACATGAATACCATGTGCATCAATGATATATCCCAGATATGATATGGATGTTTGACCAAAAGAACACTTAGAAAGGTTGGCATACAAACTGTTCTGCTGAAGAGTATGAAGAACATGCTCCAAATGTTGAAGATGAACTTTCCAACTATTAGAAAATATGAGAATATCATCTAAATAGATGATAACAAATTTATCTAAACAATCACGAAACACCTCATTCATTAACCGCATAAATGTGGCAGGAGCATTAGTGAGACCAAATGGCATCACAAGCCACTCAAAAAGACCCATCTTGGTCTTGAAAGCGGTCTTCCATGTGTCCTCTGCCTGAACTTGAACCTGATGATATCCACTTTTTAGATCAATCTTAGAAAAGATTTTGGCACCTTGAAGTTGATCTAAGAGATCGTCGATGCGTGGAAGTGGATATCTATTTTTTATGATGATCTTATTTAATGCTCTAAAATCAATACAAAGACGCCAAGTTCCATCTTTCTTGAGCACAAGTAAAATTGGTGATGCACAAGGAGATGTACTTGGTCTTATAAAACCTTTAGACAACAAATCTTGGATGTCTTTTTATCTCATCACTTTGAAGAATTGATTGTCGATATAATGGAGCATTAGGAAGAGATGCAGCAGGAACCATATCAATGGAGTGATTAATTGCTCGTTCTGGGGGAAGTGATTGAGGCTCTTGAAATACATGTAAATATTCTTGCAATAATTTTTCCAATGAAGCATGTGGCTTAGACATCATAGAATTATCAAATTGTGGCCTTAAAAAAATTAAGGCAAGCTCTTTTGCTTGATTAATAGCTTTTCTTGCTTGTCTGCAACTAAGTACTAGATTGTCAGTACTCTTAGTACATTTTATGAGATATGTCTTTTTATCTTGTTGCAGTGTATAAGTGTTATTAAAGGCATCATAGTGAGCTTTCCTATCATACTGATAGGGTTTTCCAAGCAACAAACCACAACAATCCATGGTGGTCACATCACATGTGACCTTATCAATGAATTTGGGACCAAATGCAAAAGACACAGTGCAAGTGTGTGTGATTTGTGAAGATGAACCATTATCCTTCCATCCAAGTGAATATGGATGAGGATGTGGATCCATCGGCAAATGAAGTTTGTCGACAATGGACTTCACAATTAAATTTTTCTGCGAGCCATTATCGATGATACAATCCACAGAAAAATCATGTGTCAAATGAGCTCGAGTGACAAACAAATTGTCATGCCCCCCAGATCTAAAATGACGATTCATTAAGGTGACCTTATTGAGCCTACCTTTTAACTCATCATAACTCCTATCATCCCCATAAGTTTCGATGGGAATATTTTTATTTTCCTCATCATGAGATTGTACAAACAAATTTTTCTTCTTCAACTTAAAACACTCAGACTTTTCATGTCCCTTCTTTTTACAATAAGTACAAAATTTTAATTTCTTAGTATTAGAAGGAGATTGAAAAGAAGAGGAAGGAGAAGAATTTTTATCTTTGGAAATTTTTTGTTGCGGTTGAGAACTTGAAGCTTTAGGAATACCTGTAGAAAAGGAATGTTGAGGAGCACGAGATTGAGAGACAATCTTTTCTTCTGCTGGTTGGGCTTGATTGAATGTAGTATCAAGTGTCTCCATGGTTGTATATTTCAACTCCCGAAACAAATGTTCTTGTAGGCCACTCTTGAACTTGAGGATTAAAGCAATAGCTGGTTCTTGTACTTGAAGGAGTATTCTCAAGCGATTGAATTGATATATATATAATCTTGCACTGACATATGTCGTCCTTGTCGTAATCGAAGCCACTTGATGTGTAAATCTTGCTCATAGTTGGAAGGATAGAATGTATCCTTTAAGGCTGTGACAAGCTGATTCCATGTAGTGATGGGGTCTTGAGCATATTGTCGTTCAGTGACCAAAACCTTAGCAACGCCAGAGAGCTTGAATTTTGCAAAAGGAACCTTGTGATCATCAGGGATCTCACTATAGGAAAACCATGTCTCCATATCAAGAATCCATGTGTGGAGCACATCAGGGTCACGAGATCCATCATAGATCTTTACTTCACATTTGGCTGAAGGGCGGTGGCTTTCAAGACCAGGAAGTTGTTGAATTGCTATATCATTAACTTTATCAGTCAATGTGTTTATCACACCTGCAAGTTCTACCACTCGCTCGGCCAAATTGACAGCCATATTATTGCGTGTTAAAGCCAGTGAAATATTTTACTCCTCCCAACAATAAAAATGAGCCAACAATATGGACCAACACTCTACAATACTTAGACAAAATTGATTACATGAAAACAATGCTCTCCCAATGAACATAATTACATTTTGTTTTTGTTTCTAAACATTTAGGAGAATTATAAGCATACTCTTTTAAAAAAAGAATATAAATTCTTTATTTTATATTGCAAAGAAAAAGTATGCAAATCAAGCAAAACCACGTTTTAAACCCAAATACCACGTTTTTGAGTCTAAAACCACTCAGAAATCCCACTAGGCGTTTGAAATCAGCATCTACAGCAGCAATTTTGAAATGGTTGTAACTTTCTCAAAACGTATCGAAATTCAGAATCGTAAAATGTTCCGGAAAGCTCTCTGAAAGACGCTTCTTTCCAAATAAACCATTTACAAAAATATTTTACACATAAAGAGCAGCTTATGAAATAACAGCATGGGTTTCCAAAGAAACTGCGCAAAAAAAATTGAAGAAGATAATGCTCACTTGTGCAAGAAATCACCTCCACTTGGTTTTGAATGAACAATTCTTCAGAAATAAATACACACGCTTCAAAGATTTTCTCCTTTTGTTGAGAGCTCCAGAACTGAAATTATTTTTGATAATTGAATTTAAATGTGCACACCAATCCCAAGGATCAAGAATTGCTCTGATACCAACTGCAGATGGTGGAGTAAACAAGAGAAAGGAATAAACAAGAGAAAGGAATGAGCAGCCAAAACAGAGATTTAATTCTATCAATCTATTAATTCTATAATTCTATTAATTCTATGTTTGTGAGTAGGTTTTGGCAGTGGGTATGCTCCCCATTAATCTTGGACTCGGCTCTTGGACCCGAATTATTCAATATGTGATAAAATAAAGAAAGATAAATGCAAGTTGGCTTTATGGGTGTGCGAATACCTCTATCGGTGAGACTCAATATAAATTTACCAAAAGTAGAGCAACGTTTGTGGGGAAGTTATAGTGTGCTTTTAAAGTATGGATCGACAACTAACTAGCTATAATGGATCTTAGGGTGACTTCCGATGGTCTTGTTGAGTAGGGAAAAAATACACTTGCATGTACGTAAGTAATAGAGGATGGAGGCTCTTTCGTCAATTTGTGGTTTCTTCCAACTTGAGTGCATTTCTTAGTTGTTTGATAGGTGAAAAGGGGATTAAGCAAAATTTCTTGGTTCCAAGCAAGTTCTCTCCTTTAAATGTTCCAGAACATTTCCGGTGGAGTCGCTAGATGTTGTGAGGTACTCACACCATCACCCTATGTAACATGGGGACCCCCCTCTTTTCGCTGTAGGTTTTAGTTTTGTTTTTTTAGTGTTAGCGTTTAGGTAGGTTGGCAAAATTTTTAAAGCTTGAGAGAGCACGGTGAAGAATTGGCCTTGAAGAGAAAAATGGTTGGGCAACATTCTTGGCATTGATGAACCTAACTTAGTGAAATTAGGCTTATTGTAGTGCATTCAAACTTGGTAATATTTTGATCGTGTGGGTTACTATTTGTGGAAATATAAAAAATTGGTTGTGATTAACAAATGGATATAAAATATTGTTGTGCAGAAGCTATGTTGATTTGAAATGGACTTCACCTAAGTTGATATGGATTTCCACCTTATGCTTCAAATTCACCTAATTACATGGTGATTTCCACCTCGCTTTACATGTACTTGCGTAAGTACATGGTAATTTCCACTCCACATCACATGCACTTGCCTAAGTCCGTGTCGATTCCCACTTCAAGCCACTTCAAGTTGTATGCACTTGCCTAAGGGCATGGTGATTTCCACTACACATTGGTTGCAGCTTGCCAAAGTCAAGCCTAATTTCCACTTTGTGTTTTCAAGCTTGCCTTAGCCACCCTTGATTTCCATTGCACATTGGTTGCACCTTGCCTAAGTCACCCTTGATTTCCACCAATAAATTGTGTAATTTTGCCTAAGTCACGAGTGGTTTCCACTTCATGCTTAGAGGTTTCACCTAAATCTTTAGTGGTTTCCAGTTGTTGATTAGTGGTTTCACCTAACTCTCTAGTGGTTTCTACTTGATGTTTGATGGTTTGGCGTAAGTGTATAGTGGTTTCCACTTTTGAGATTTTAACTTTTGCCCAAATGTAGGGTGGTTTCCACTTGAAAAGTAATGAAGGATTTCAACCATAAGCCATCATTGATTTTGCAAAAGAATTAAATATGGATCAATTTTATGGAGAGTGGACATGGATTTTACAATCAAGGGTGGGGCGAAGAGTAATTTAGTGATTAAATTTTGATGACTTGGCAAGTGATTTGAAGGTGTCCATTTGTAATGGGGAAACGACAAAGATTAAATGCACTGGGGTATTGAGGAAATAACCTTTGTAACTGTTTATATCCCAAAGAAACATGACTTTTTTTTAATACCAATTGGTGACGATTTCTTTGACATCTATGGAGTGCGATTTCAACTGAAAACAATTCAAAATTCAATGCCAATGGGTGGTAAAGTCATCATTTTAATCAATTTCAAATGACTTAAGGCTTGACCTTAATTTGAATCAGCCAATGATTAATAAGAAAGCTCGATTTCAATGATAACAAAGATAATGTTAAACCTTGGCAGTTTTTTTGAAGAAAAAGCCCCAATGAGGAGACACTAATCAAATGGACAGAGGTTACGTTATCATAATCACAAAACCTACGGGCCTATGAGGATTGATTGCCATAGAGATGCGATTCAAATAAAGGGAGAGCAATTTTATTAAATGGGGAGCTCTGATTTTAAATGCCAATGAACAACAATTGATGTGCCGATGGATGTCATTAATGATGCAACTGCAAATGTGAGGCTCAAATTTAATGATTAAGGCCACGAATTTAATGGGGCTTTGTTTCAATGACCATAAAATTGATGTTATAGGGCCTTTTGATCTTATAGGGCCACAACTTCAATAAGAAAAGCCATGTCTGTAATGTCCCCAACTAGGACCTTAATTTGCTCTAAAATTTTCAATTAGGGTCTGGGTTGCCCTTGGGAATGACAATTTGTAATGTTTCATACTACGAGGATGCCAATTCCCAATAATTATTGTACATCATTATGCATTTAAATCATATTATATTAAGAATAATCTATAATTCGTAATATATAATTAAGCTCTAATTCCTTACTTCACTCCTAATCATAGACCTTAAAAAAGATGGTAGATTTACTATGCTAGGACGCTTGCACAGTCTACAAGTGGATTCCCTCAAGGTTCTACCTATCTCGGGATCTTTCCATCATCTGACCGATTTTCCCGCCTCTTCCTACACACACTCCCTATCCCCTTAATAGTGATTAATGAGTTTTTGAAGAATTGGTCAAGTATATGTTAATATTTTATATTACAAGAATATAAATAAATATATATAACTGATATATAATTTCTGATTTTTTTATTAGTAGTAGATATATATAATATATCTAAATATTAGATTATTCTTGTAATTGATTATATTAGATCATTCATAAATATACATTAGAATATTCAGATACATAGACCAAATATATACTTCAGAGATATACTTCATATATATTTTCATAACTATTCACTATATATATATATATATATAAACATTCAGAATATATTATAGAATATTCACATATATAGATCGAATGCATATTTCAGATATATACTTCATATATATATATATATATATATATTCTATATATATATATATGATATATATTTCTGAATATTATTTTAGATATATATTCATTATTTCTCTATATTTCTTGTATATTTTTATTATCAGTCAGCTCCATATTTTATTTTATGTATACATCTTCATGAACTACAAATATATTTATAATAATACTAAAGTATAATATTCAATATTTATTATAATGATTATTCCTTAACCATGCTCTAGCTCTGTTCTATCCAATCTATATTCGTTCTCTGAGTTGAACTTACCATTCGTTGATCTTCTACTCGCTGATAAGAATTTGTCTTCTTCAATAATTATCTCCATAAATTCCTATATATCTTATTCACTACTGGTATGGATTATGATATATATGAAAGTATTTGGACTTGATACCAACTGATTCCTTCTCAAAGACCATCGTTGTCTTTCATGTTCGATCCAGGATAGATGTGAAATAAGAAAACATAGAGGTTTGATTACTATCTTATTCCTTCCAAGATCGAGGGGACTGCCAATGCGTAGTACTTCCTACTCAGCGCTAATTCCATCTTGTCCGTTGACTCCCACTTCTTCCCCCTGTGATTAATAATACTAATGTTCAAGTCCCTTCTACGTTGAGTCTCTTCCATTGGTGACTGACATGGGTGCCTGAAAGTTATCGTGGCTCATGTAATGGGAGTGATTCATCATTCCTATGATGTGCGATGTTGACCAATCTTATGCGCTGCTTGGTTGTTCGATTCCTCTCCTATTTTTTGCTGACTTTTCCTATTTACTGATGCTTTGTATCCGCTCCCATCAAGGGATGTGCCCCTTGCTATAGGCGTCGATTGTATCCTGTATGAATCAATGGTATTACAGTCTGAAACAATGGCATTAAAATATACCGTGTTTGTTATATTCCAACATAACCTGTCTATGTGGAGTGTTGACTGTTCGCATGGACGCAGCACATAGAGAAATACATTATAGTTAAGTTTTAAGTATTAAGTGGGCGTTCGTATGACAACGAATGTGCAGATATATTAAAGTATAACTAACATAAATGTGCAGCAATGATAATTTCTTATCATCGTATGTTATTTATTAATTAATGATTAGTTAATAATTGTTTATTTATTAGTTTAGTTAATTATTATTTATATATTGATTTATTTATTGATAAATATATATTTGATTGAAATATTTAATCAGCTATTTAATTATTAAACAATTTAATATATTCTTTAATTAGGTACTTAAGTCAATTTAATTATTAATTACATTGATCGCTATCTTGATAGATATTAATGATATTAATATGGATTAATATTGATATGATTGAATATTGATTAGCAATACTATAAGTATTATTGATTTATATTATACTGGTTAATTATAATTAATATTAAATTTTATTTCTAGAAGGGAATATCACAACGTCTTTCAATGTCTTCAATGAAAAGAATGCCACAACTATAATGTACAGAGTCCCAAATTTAATGGCAATTGCCATAAATCTGATTTAAATTGGGTTTGATTTCAATTGCAATGACCATGAATTTAATTCTTATGGAGTTCAAATTCATTTTCAAGGGCCATTGATTTAATTTCAATGAAGTTTTAAATAATTCTGAGGTGCCATTTATTTCTAATGGCCACAAAATTAATTGGAGAGCATGAATTTAATGCTAAAAGCCAGGTCGGCTGGGAAAAAAGAATGGAAGAATGAAATCCCTCAACACACATCATTTCAATCTCTTTCATATACGGAGCAAATAAAGCCTGATTAGGGAGCGAATTTCTTGAGTCGAGATGGGCATTTGCAACAGAAAATTGCAGATTGGAAATATAAATGTGAAGATAGTGCCATTGAAATCTGAAATGGAATTCAAAGACTTTTCAATAACCAATTAAAATTCTGATTTGGCAACGGTATTAGAGGCTTCAAGAAACTCAATTTTAGTTTCAGATTTTGGTCGAAAACTCATATTTTATTTGGCATTAGCAAAGTGAGGTAAGCAATGGTGTTTCATTAATGCTTCATATGGCATTTAAGGCTGCTACCTTACAATTCAGAGCTGACTTCTAGTTTGTATTATTTTTAAAATGAGAGCTTGCAGGTTTGAACTTTATTGTCTTATGAGCATATATGTTTCAGATTTGGGATCATGGCTAAGTCTGTAATATAAGAGATGCAGCCCTTAGTAAAATTGTTAGTCATTTCCTTGATATGAATTGCAATTTAAAATACCTATGCTAATGGATGATGTTGTATGGCAGGTTGCAAGGTGGCGGGAGCTAATGCAGGAGAAGGTTCGAAGAAAAGGGCCAAAACACCCAAGGATGGAATGACCTCGAGACAACAGAAAGCGGCGCAGTCCAAATATGATCTACAAGATATGCTTCTGGAGTCAAATTTCGCAACCAAATGGAAGAGGGTCAATGACACCAATCTTGGCCCTTACAACATGTACTCAATTAGAGAGAGAATGGTCCAACATAATCCATCACCGTGGACAAAGAAGATAGTTAAAAGCAGCATAGTTCAAGCAGCTATGTTTCCTCCAGCCAAGGAGTGGACCAAATTGATAGTTGAGTGGGCCCGGAGATATGATATTGACACAAGACAAGTACTTACTCCTAAAGGAATGCCCGTGGTTGCATTCACACCAGATGACATAAGGGACACATTCAATATCCCATATTACAAAGATTGCATAATTAAAACACGCGAGTTTGCTATAAAAGATTTTGATAAAAGGAAAAATGATTACACCACCTTGGTCAACACTGAGTGGTTGGAATTGAGGAGACACAATGCCACGTTACCAAAGTTAGCCAAGGTAGAGTTTAAAGAGGAGATAGGTGATCTTATAATCATGCTTAATTAAGTGATGGGGTGTCCACAAGGAGCATTGTTTGAGCCATGGATGTGCTATTTCATCGAGTGCATCATCAACTCAAATGAAAGATTCGATTGGGCAACAATAATTAGTGACAACTTGGATATGGAACTAAAAACTATGGCGAAGTCAAAGCTTTCTACATGAGCTCATACATGATCTACATGATGCTATAGGTGCACAAGTACAAAGGATTGGAATGTTTAGGGGTAGTTGGAATAGAGTCAAGACAATATTTGATGTATGATTGTTATCCAGAGGTGCAACTTCAAATACAAGGATGGATTCAAGGTTGCAAACAATGCTTTCGCCATGCGTACAGTAAGAGTACTACAGGGCACTCCAGGCAAGAGATTATCAAAAGAGGCAGAGGAGTTTGTGAAGAAGTATGGGTCATGGTATGCTCAATTTTGAAAGTTCACCTACATCCGTGTGTTGGGAAGTATAGTGTGCCCGATCAAACTTCCAAGGTTTCAATCAAACAACTAGTGCTCATGGAAGTTGCAAGACAGTTGGTGACACACGACATGATTCTAAAGCATAAGCATAGACCAGGGATCACATTTTGACTCGATTTGGATACAGTTTTGTCCATCCCTCCTAGTAGCAGAACCAGTTGAGAGAGAATTTGAGCATTATTCTTTGAGGCTATATGGAGCAAGATCCCATTTTGACCCATACCATCAAATCAAAAGAGCTTATGGAGTAAGATATAAGCACACAATGCATATTGATGATCATTAGGCACATGCATTTGATGATTATGAAATTAATAGGTCATTTTCTCGAATGTTAGTGGCATTGCTTTGTGTGATCAAGTGGTTCCAAATTCTTGATCAGATTGAAGATAATGGGAATTGTCTTCAAGAAAACTATGAGATAAGAAGAAAGGATGACATACCCCCTGCCGATTGGCTAGATAAATATGAGGGAAGCTTTGATGCAATCATGATGATAGTTAAGACATTTATCGAAGCTTGGTTGAACAAGCAGGTGGCGAAGCTACAAGCAAGAAGATTTCCTTTGACATATGCATTGATGAAAGATGTAGAAGAGCTTGAGGAAGAATCAAGTGGGCAACCACAAGAAATGAATGCTAGGATGGAAAACCAAAATAGTAAGAGAGGTAGTGACAAAGCCTCACAAACCAAAGGAAAAACAAGAAAAGAGGACATAGGCACAGAGTCACCTTCAAAGAAACATAAGTCTCAAGTAGTTGGTACATCCTCAACGCAGGCAAATGCAAATTCCTTATGAGAAAATGAGGCGCAACCCCAAACTACAATTAATTCAAAAGCAATTAAGAGTTCCAGCTATGTTCCTTTGGATCCAAATGAGCAAGAAGTAGATTCACCCCCGCAAGGGAATGAAGAGCATCAAGGTGAACAAAATGAGATTATTGACATAGAGGCCCTTTCAAATGATGGTGAAGTTCACCCTCAAGATGTGAACGCAAATGAAGATGTCAGCAAGGAAGTACATAACCAAAACCAAGTAGGGGATAATGAGGAAGATGAATTGGGAGAGCTTACTGCACCCTCATGGTTGATAGAAAGGCTAAATAAGAGACAAATGACAATTGTTCAACCAATTGAGAGTGTACAAGAAATTGTGAAGAGAAATGGCAATGAAAAGGACAAGATGCCAACCCAAAGGTTCTACAAGGTCATAAAGGATAACACAGGTGCACGCACTGAACAGGTTGCAGTTCCAAAAGTAGATAAGGCTAGAGGGGATATGCTTCTGCAATATCTTGACATTGAGGAACACGAGTTAGGGCATGCTACTAAGAGATAGGAGGTAGAAGAAGCACATGGATATATCCAAGCTTTAGAGGAAAGGATAAACAAGGAAGTTAGAAAGATAAAGAAATACAAAGAGGAGAGCGGGCGAAAGAGTATATTAGATAGTTAATGAATCCACTTCAATAGGCTGATCAAACATTTGTTCCCTCAGTTACATATTCTAGTGGATGAATGGAGGGACTAGATGGGATAGGGTTGACATGAAAAGAAGCAAGGAGATGGTTGACAACAATATTTGAGGAAACAAACAAGTTCATTTTGAAGTTTGTCAAAATCTTGGACACCATGCGCTCTCTTCAAGAACGAGTGTAGGCCATATTGAAGGAGTGTGAAGATTTTCTGCCAGGTCATGAGAAGAATCTTTCAAGGTTATAGGCGATCATAGAAATGCCACAATATACACAAGTAAAGAGTCAAATGTTGGAGAAAGGGCAAGATGTTAATTTTCTAGCATGGTATTGAGCATTAGCTCACAAGGGTGATGTACTCAAACAGGTGGATTCCGATTGTTTGGCTACAAAGGATGCTATTTTGGAGGTCAAGAATGATATACTCGATTATGTGAGAACTATATTTCACTTGGAGGTGGAGGATGATCAAAAGTTGAGTGTTGAACAATTACAAGACAATGTAAAACACACCTACTTCATGGAGGCCACCCCACTTATGTTCGAGCATTTTGAAACAACTTCAAAATTTTCAAACTTCATGGCTATTTGTAATGCAACTGACTGGAAAAAGACAAGTGCCACTTGTACAAGTGATATGGAATATCATGAGTATAGACTTAGATTGGCGCCAAATGTCCCCATGAAGGAGTTAAATGAGATAATGTCAGATTCATTGAATATGCAAAGAAAGAAAAGGATAAAGGGAATGAATACCTTGATGATGACTTGCTGTAGGCCCATGTGGCTTTGATTTTTCCCATTGGATAATAAATAGGTGCTTCATTCTGATTGGCCCATTTGGTGCCAAGTTGTAAAGGGTCCCTACCTAACACTCTTTCTATTGGCTCTTGGAAGCAAAATAACTTTCTTATTGGTCCATTAGTTGGTGACTTCTACAATCTTCTACCTAATCTCTATTCTCTTGGCCCATTTGTTGGTGCATCTTATCTGATGGTTATGCCTATTCTATTTTCTCATGGGTCCTTGGAGGCTAATATAATTTTTCTATTGGCCCACATGGTGGTGCTTAATTGTAATTGGGTGGGCATTTAATATTTGTTAGCACTGGTTATGGAAACCCTAATTAGGGCTCTTGTGGATTAATCTAGGCCATTGATTATGATTTAATCTTGGCCATTCATTGTAATTGAGCTCCCTATATAAAGTCTTTCTCTCATCATTTGTAAAGGAGTTATGATGGAGGATTGTTGCCAAAGTACTTCTAAAATCACTCTCTATTCATTGTTGTGTTTGCATGGTGGATATGATCATTTAGGAGTATTGCATGGTTCTTTACATCTCTCAATCAGAATAGGATTTGCTTTCAAGCACTTAGAATTTGCTTCAATTAGTTGAGATTGGATGAAAGCTACTGTGGAATCATCTTCGGTGCACTCGTCTAGACCAAACCACTAGTTGCTTGCTGCTTGTAAGTACGCCTTGCCCGATCAAATGGCATAAATAATAAAATTCTAATCTTAACTTCAATTAGTGCTTGCTCATTGGTTTGCATTCATAGATGGAATTGATGAAATGATAATAATTTGATCATCTTTCAAGTATATCTTAGAAGATTGTACTAGGTGGGTGGAGTCGATGACAAGACTACATCTAGTAGAGTTGGTAAGATATTCACAAGTCACTTTTATCCTAGCATAGAAGTAGAAGTAGTTTAAATTCACAAGTTTAAGTATGTGGCAAGTGAGAAGTTGTTATATTTTCATTGTACATTGTGAAGCCATATCAGTTCAAGTCAAGTTGATAAACCTTAGTGAACAACGTAAGTCCCCTCGTGATACCAGCATATCACATTATTATTACTGAGTGAGTATCCATCGTTTGAAGGAACCTTGGAGCGGCCTTAGTGATCTTTCGACACAATCTTTAGCATATAAGGTGTCTTTGTTCAAGAGAGAGTTGAAATTTTTTTATTCCATTCGGAATATTAAGTATTCAGTTCTACATGTTGTAGTGGAATAAAACTCACATTAACAGTACTTACAAATTGAACGAGGGGTTGGTGCCTCTAGTAGGTTGTTGTCTACAAAGTTGTAAGAAGAATTTATATAAAAGAATTATTTCGCCGTATTTTTCCCCACGAGGGTTTCTGTGTAAATATTATGTGTTATTCTGTTCTTTTCACATCCATGATAATTGATGTTGACTTAATGATGTTATTATAATAGAGCTTTGAATTGATATGCTTATGGTATTTGGTTTTATAAAGCAGATTTTATTGTTAACTGTGTGGTAAATAGGGAAAAGGCAGACAAATTGTTTGATAGAAGGCTTAATAATTGCGGTCTTACTGACAATACTCATTGCTAGTTAGAAGTTGTCAAATTGCGCAGTATTTATATACAATAGCTTTTATCTTGGAATAGACAACTTTTGTTTCATAGTTGAAGTGGGTGGGCAGAAGCCTGGAACAACTGGTTTATCATTCCCAGCCATGGTGATAATACCTTCTGACCTATTTTTATCGGTCTGTAGTACATGTTGTCAAACCCTATTAAGTTATTGAAATGTCATCATGTCTGTCATGTAGCTAATGTATCCTAGTGCAAAGCTTTTCATATAGTGTAATTGGAAAGTAAATTTATGTACTCGTCATGATCATAGTTTTTTGTTCCATTTTAGGGTATAACCACCTCACATTGTTTTTTTTCTTTGTTTGTTTGCGCTAAGTTGTTTAGGGAGTGGTAATAGTCCCTACTTCCCATGTGACGTGGAGCAGAGTAGTGAAAGATTATTTCACCTCGTGGGATGTAATCATGGTTATCTGTCACCTTATGATGAGATGCATGTTTGATTTCACGTCAGATTCTTATAACAAATTTGTTTTTCTCCAATTATAAGTAGGTATTGCACGTCTGCAGCTCCTGCAGCAGAATAGAGCTGTGGAGATCAGGAAAAAGTGAAGAGGGGACAGTACAGATGGGATTCAACTGACTTCTGTTGCTTAAGCAGAGACATCAAGAAACAGCTTGGCATCTACAACAAGCATTTTCCAGTTCTTGTGCCAGCGCTTCTATATACATATTCCTTGGCACCTGTAGAAATCTATTATATATCTTTTCTGTATTAACATTCATCTGAAAAGCAACTAGCATGTTGTGCAATCTTTTGATTCTCAAAATAATTCTGTTGATTTGATGAATGGAATCCTCAGCAGTAGTCAAATTGTTTGTATAGCAATCAGTTGTTTACTGTAGAAGCTTTAGAGGTAGCTATGAAAAAACAAAACAAAATGGATCACCCAAGGGACTCATAATTGGCTTGATTGTAGGTGAAGGAAACACAGAGAACACCAAAAATAAGTTTCATCAGCAAAATTGACTTTGCTTGCAATTTTACGAGAATGAATTGTGCATCTATGTTTGACATCCTCTTAGTATAAAGTTGTACTATTCCACTGTTTTCTAATTTTCCTAATAAGCCAAATATTCTGACAGACGAGGTTGAAAGTCTGGCAGCTGCAAGACAAGCAGCATTATCTGGTTCAGAACCATCTGACTCTATAAGGGTATACTCTACTCACAAAACTCATTAAGATTAAAGGGTTGCTTGCCAGCATGTTGAAAAGTAATTTTTTCTTTATAATTTGACATGTTACTGATTATTTTTAGTTTTGCCCGTCTTCGTATTTTGATATTCACTGTTTCTGTTGTAGGTTGTGAATGCTCTGTTAACACAATTGGACAGACTTAAATCATGGCCAAATGTTGTTGTTCTGACAACCTCAAACTTAACATCTGCTATTGGTACTGTAATATGCAAGATGGCTTTTGCAGATTAAATATTGCTTTGGTTCTTATGAAATTTGTGTTTAAGTGACTAATTCTTAGAGATCTTGATTGATAAAATATATAATATCTTTAGTCTGCTCAATTATATTACAATCGTGATTCTCACTAAATGTTTTGTTTCTCAACAGACATAGCATTTGTTGACAGGGCTGATATTAAAGCATATGTGGGCCCTCCTACCCTCCAAGCTCGCTATGAGATACTTAGATCCTGCCTTCAAGAGCTTATAAGGGCAGGCATTGTAGTTTCTTTTGTATGTAGTGCGCCTCCCTTCCTATAGACATTATCTTGAATATTCCTTGCTGCTTGTGAATCTCAGTTAGCTTTATTAGGAGGCATATTATTATACAAGGTACAATATCTCAACTAATTAACAATGGATGGAATGCTTTGGTACCTACCAATATGAGGATATTAAGATAAAATTGAGTATGGCAAGCAAAGTTTCATGTCTTACTAAGCTGTTTTGTTTAATAATAGTTCACAAAAATCATATGTTATGCATTATATTAACATGTTAGTATGATATGATTTTGTTTGTTTGAGTAATATCGTAGGCAAATAATCTATTGCAACATTTAAGTAGAGTTAACAGAAGATAAGTATAATCTTAGAATGAAATTATTTTGATTTCTATTGTAGCCTTCAATTTTCACCCAAACATTAGAAAAGCTCTCCGAAATTCATAATCCATTTTAGTGACATTCATTATTGCAAGTAGCAAAAGCCAACTTATCAATAACCAGCATTTGAAACAGGAAAACACAATTCTTATGTATTTTGAAGAAGGGTTTTAGTTAAGCAGTTATACCACAAATAGAGTTGGCGGATAGATCAGATATATTAAATTGCATAGCTATAAGAATTTTGGATTTGGTTTACCTGCTCTTGGTCCATCCTAGCCTTTCCAACTAAAGTCTAAAATCATTTGCTTTGTTGCCAGAATTGAAACTATTTTTTGTGGCTTGGTCTGAAAATAGGTCTTATATTCTAATATTTTTGTAGAATAGAGAATATTTACAAAGTTTGTGCAGGCTGCATTAGTACTTTGATTCTTTACCAATTTGTTTTCTGCGGTTAAATTTTGTTAGAGGATGAGATTTGTTGAATTGTGTAGATAGCCCTAGAAATGAGTTAAGTTTGTATTTAAAAGGGTGGGAGATCTGAAAATGAAGCAATAGAGACCTCTTGATTGAGTTCAGGGGAGACTACACCTCTCAATTTAATTGTCTATATATGTATATATATTTTGGTTGTTTATAGTATAAATTTTACTAATATTTAAAAAGATTACATAATACATCAATTTGTTTGGGAAGTCCTTACCAAAGAAACATGACTCGGACTCACCCATGACTCGGCAGGGACGACTCGACCCGTGACTCGCCGATGACTCGGCAAAAAAAAAATCCAGAGATTTTTTAAAATTTAAAACTTGTTTTAGGCACCCATTATTGAATAAAGCTTAAAAACACTATAACATCATCAAATAGAATCTAATTTGATCACATACATAAACATACATCCATCACATAAGTACGAACGTAAATTGTAGGCAGCTGAAGGAAATAGAAAACATAGATATGCAGAATTATAAAATATAAAATATAAATGTTGTCAAATGTATATAAAATCCATGACATCAAATGTTCCCAAACATGTGTAAAGTGTAAACAACAAAAATAGGTCTATGGCTCAAGCCTCAGGCTCTACTACTCTAGGTCATCCTCATCCTCAAAGTAGTCTGTCTGCCTCCTACAAATGTGTCTGAGGTAGGTCCTGGATGACTGACAAGCCATAGTCTCTGCCTGTGATGTGCCACTCTGATCAACATCAGCTCCACGGGCATCTGATTGTGCTCTATCCTCCTCCTCTGCCATAGCCACAGCCTCAACCTCAGCCTCTCTGTCTGCCTGGTCAACCCACTCATGGTCCTCCTCAGTGAAGATAGGATCGGTAGACTCAGTGAGCCACTCAGACTCTGGATCGATCTCTGCTAGAGTGATAGGAGAGGTGTCAGTGTCCAAAATTTGTCTGGTCCTAAGACGGAGGTTGTAATGAACGAAGACAAGATTGTTCAACTTCTCCACAGATAGTCTATTACGCCTCTTCGAGTGGATGTGCTCGAACATGGGCCAATTGCGCTCACATCTAGAAGCGCTGCATGGCTGATTCAAAATGCGGATGACAAGTTTTTGAAGGTTTGGGTTTGTAGGCCCAAACATATGCCACCATCTATCTGAAATAAGGAAAAAAAAAATCAATGTCATTTCCAAGTTCCAACTTTAAGGATAGATTATAAAATCAAAATGCATAAGCCATAAACTTAAGAGTTAAGTTTAAGTTTAACATATATTTCTACTTGGCTGCAATTTTGTCCTAGACTCTTTGCACATTGTGCTCCCAAAAATCGGTCCTCGTGGATTACTATATGCATCTATCTCTTGCACTGTAGATGTGGTATAGGTAGATATCTTTTGCATCACTGTATATAGGCCACTAAGAACCTCCTCATCTACCTTGAAGTTACCAAGAAAACGATATGATGGATTGAGGAAATAAGCTGCTGCATGGATGGGCCTATGAAGCTAGTTTTGCCATCTATCAATGATCTCCCAAAGGGGGCCATACTTATCCTCAATTGCTTTATACCTGGATCTAATGGCCTCCTTGGCCCTATCCATGCCCTCATATAAGTAGCCCATAGAGGGCTTCTCTCCATCAACAACTCGTAGGAGAACTTCGAGGGGCTCAATGACCTACATATAATGTAAAAAATAAAATAGTTAAGTGACAAGTGTGCATTAAAAATTAAAAATAAAAAAAATTGCAAACAAAACATAAATATTTTTACCTCCATGATCTCTTTACAAGGGGTCCAAAAACCTGGCTCATCAAAAATATAATTTGCCACTTCCCTACCCACAGTGCTCGTAGAATAGGATGAGGCAGTCCACTCCTCACCAACAAACCTGTGTCTCAAATTGTCGCGTGATTTCAACAAGGATTTCAGTGTGAGGAAATTCGAGGCAAATCTTGTGACACCAAGACGAGCCAACTCCCTTTGCCCTGTGTATTTTCTCATCAGGCTAAGGACCAATGCATGATTATAGATAAACTTGCAAATATTTTTGGCCTTATCAACACATGATTTGATCCATTCAATCTTGCCAATATCCTCTAACATGAGGTCAAGGCAATAGGTTGCACATGGAGACCAAAAAATTTTCGGGTGCCTCTCCATCAAAAGTTTACCTGTAGCAATTTTAAATTAATTAGATTTAGAAATTTAGAAGTGTTAAGAAAATTTTAAATAAATTCATAGATGCCTCTCCATCAAAACTTAAAAAGTTATAAGTTTACCTGCAACAACATAACTTGCTGCATTATCAGTCACCACTTGCACCACATTTTCTTCTCCCACCTCAAGTATAACTTCCTCAATAGCTGCACATAAGTATGTGGCATTCTTCACATGTGAGGAAGCATCAATAGACTTCAAGAACATGGTGGTTCCTGAATATAGAGAAAAATAATTATCAATTATTATGGATCAATCAAAAATTCAAAATCAAAATTAAATTATTCAATGCATTTGGGGAAGTAGATTTCAATGAACAATCACCTGTGCTGGAAACAAGAAAATTTAGGAGTGTCTTATTCCTCCTGTCCGTCCAACCATCTGTCATGATGGTGCAACCATTTTGCCTCCAAGACTTCTTGTGGTCCTCTAGCTCAAGTTGCATATCATTAACCATGTCTAACAAGAGGGGGCCACTTAACTCAGTCTCAGTAGGGGCTTTAAAGCCCGCCCCACAAATGGTTACAAAATCTATCATACTTTGCCAATAAGGAGACCTGTCACAAATAGATTACGATTAATCATTAGAGTCTTAGACAAAGCATAGTTCAACTTCAAACTATAAAATTTAAAATTTAATTTTAAACTTGAAGAAACTTAGAAAACAAATAAAAGAGAAATACCTGGCAGCAATAAATCGAATGTTGCAAAAGTACCAAAACTTGCAAATTTGTTTTCGGGCAGCATCATGGACCTCCTTGTTCCAACCCATGCTCTCAAGCAAGGGTTGTGCACCAGGAGTAGTGTGTGGCTCAAAATAACTGTCCAACCTTGATGATTTTCGGACTCTAGGGCCAAGGGTAATTTTGCCGCTTGAAGGAGCAGCAGTAGAAGCACTAGTAGTAGCACTAGGATAAAAGGGAGGCCAGGAAGAACCCTGTCCAACACAGTCTACAAATGTGGATGCGGATGCGGATGCGGATGCGGGTGTGGATGAATGGGAGCCAATAACATTTATTTCTTCCAGTTGCCTCTTTCTAGTTTCCTTTTCTTCAACATATTTTTCTAACTGGACATAACAAAAATGAATTGCCTCGGGAGTTGCCTTTGTACATTCCTCAACATCATTGCCAGGTATGCCGACAATATGGTATTTAAGCCTATTGATGCCACCATGAAAAATTTCTTTACAAAAGGTGTATTTTGTTTGGTTTTTTTGTCTACCGGGAAACTCATCGGAATATTTCCAACATGGACACTTTGCAGGCATTGGGAAGAATTAATTTTTTCAAAACTTGGAACGTGGCTGCAATAAAATTAAAAACTTCAAAAAAAAATCTAAAAACAATGGAAAACCAATAACATGCAAGCAAAAATCAACAAAATCTAAAAATGTAACACTTACCTCTTTCAAATGAGTTGAGAGCAGCTATTATGAGCTCCTTGATGCTCTCAATGCTTCCCCAATCCGATTTTGTGGACTCCTTGATGGTTTTCTTCCCGGCTGGTTGCAACCCTTTGGCTTCTTTTTTTTCTTCCTCTCTCTCTCTTTTTCTCTCTTCTTCTCCTACAAAGCAACTACAATGCCTTTTAGGGAAAATAACAAAAGACTTATGCAAAAAAAAATTAAAGTTTTTTTTATGTTTTTTTAAGGCAAGCTCGGGCCTGCCGCGGCGTGGTCACGAGCCTCGGACTCGGCGAGTCATGGCATGACCCGCTGACTCGGCGAGTCATGTGGGTTATGACCCATGACCCGCAGGTTGACTCAGTCGGGTCATGAAAACCTGGGAGCCACTGCTCGGCCCGCGAGTCATTAAAACTCGCATGACTCGCAGCGAGCTATGTTACTCCAGTCCTTACAAACAATGAAAATTTTCCACCCTTCCACCACCCATCAAAACCTAAAAATCACTACACAAGCTGGTCGTTTCCGCCCAAGACGCAACCACCATCCACAGATGACAGAGCACATACCGTAGAGCAACCATCATCTGCCCTTATACATCATCAATAATCATTACAACAAATGAGAGGACCAAGCCTAAAACTCGATACCCCATAGGCACAATTCTGAAGAAAACAATGAAAGCCCTTCCCCGTGAATACAAAATTCAAGGGTACTAGTGCCTAACACAAAGAGGACACAAAATTTCCGCACTCGGGCATGCTCAGGTCTTTTTTGATGCCTGAGTGTGGAAATTTTGTGTCCGAGTGTGGAAGTGTTGACGTTGTGGGAAGAGCTGAAGTTGGCCTTGCCTCAAACTCTTGCTTGTGCAAGGCCAACTTCAACTCTTCCCACAACGTCAACACTTCCATTCTGTAGTCATCTTATTCACCCTCCTTGGCCAACGCATAAACAAAATAATCCCAAACTGCACCGCCTCCCGCAGATCTTCAATGCCTTCTGACACATTAAAATCGACCCTTGGGATAGGCCACTCGAAGACATGGTCAAGACCATAAAGAAAGTTCTCATCCACCAGCGAACGCAAGACCCATTTAATGACATCCTCACCCTCAACCACTTGCAATCCTTAGGAAAGCACCAACGAAATGATGTCCATTGTCAGTCTATACCGGTGCTTAGCCTCGATGAATCCCTTCCCCAACAGATCTAAAACCGCCTTTACAACGTCCTCCCTCTTGCATTTGAGAAATCTCTTCAAACGTTGAGAAGACACCGGCCCAAAGAAACCCTGTTGTTGCTGATTGGTGACCAAAGAAAATGTCACCTCCATCTGCTCTTAACGACCCACAAAACACACCACACTACTCTGTCAAAATAGACACATGCCACCTTTAAAATAAAACACACAAAACTCCCCTCCCATCATCAATACATTCCATGTCTCACAATTAATGCTCTATCAACCGCTGATAGAGAAATGATTTCATTCTTCAATTGAAAGATTTCGGTAATCTTCCAACCATACCTCACCCTCAATTGGAAGCATCAACGCCCACTTTGACAACGCATCAACCACCTCATTCCCTTGTCGCCTAATGTGTTTTACCTTTAACCCCTCAAAGAAGGATATATCATTTTGAATTGCAAGAATAAATTTTTGCAAATGCCAAGCTTGCGATGCAGCCACAATGATAGCCTCAACAATAATGAGGGAGTCACCCTCTAGATTTAATCTTTTTATCCTTAACTTCCTAACTTGGCAGCCTGCAACGCAACCATGGCTTTTGCCACGTTATTATTCCATTCCCAGATCCTCATAGCTCCCATCATCAAAATTTTACCATCGTAGTCCTTGGCAGCAAACCCTATCCCCGAAGGACTTGGATTACCCTTTGACACTCCATCAAAGTTAATCTTTACCCACCCTTCCTGCGGTCTCATCTACTTAACAATTTTACCACCTTTTTTTGGCCGAATTAACCTAGCTCTACCCCTTAACATGTCTAATCTTTATCCCTAGCCATTGCACTTGAAAGCACATGTCCTGATCCATATATGGAAACTGTGGGTTGAAGAATCTTGATACTGCTGCCCCAACAATTTCTTCGATAGAATGATTAATTCTAAAGAAAATCCTTTTCAAAGGCTCCACTTTATCTTGAAATAAATGCTTGTTCCTCTCCTTCCAAACCTCCCATACCATTATAGAAGGGTAAACATTCCAAATGCAAGAAAACGTGGATCTACCAGAGATCCTCGACCAACGAATAAAGAGTTGCCTCAGTGTTTCTAGTAAAGGCCCCTGCCATCCCAATTTACCAATAACCATGCTCCAACAATGATAAGCAACACCGCATTGGAGCAAAAGATGATCCACCAATTCGTCACCCCGTTCACACAAATGCAACATGATGGCTCAACAAATCCCAACCTTTTCTCTCTCCCCTGTAAGAATTTGGCCCTGAAAAGCAAGCCAAGCAAAGGTCCCGGCTTTCGGAAGACATTCCTTACTCCAAAACAAGTGGGAGGGCCAATACTCCTCATTTCCCCTAGTGTCAAGGAATTGGCATCCAAGTTTAACAGAGTAATTTACATTAGAAGCCCCACACCACACCACCCTATCCTCAAAATTGATGATAAGTACCCTCCTGCCAGAAAAAAATCACCTTCATTAAGTCCTATTGGTCAATTGATAGGCTTGGACAAACATCTCTCCAAACCTATGTTCCACGGAGTTTCGGGGATGGGGACGTGTTTTTCGTACAGGTATGGTTTAGGGCCAATTTTTAGGGGATGGTAGGGGAAGACTGTTAAAAAAATGGGGGAATTTTTATACATAGATAAAGATTTCAAATATGCATATTATAACATTGATAAACCGTTAATCATAGACTTATTAGAACCTCAATACATAGCAAATTAACAAAATTCAAAATATGGCATATATATAACAAAAATGCCCAAAGGCTCCAAGTTTCATGCATGATATGGCACAAAATATTGAAATGTAAACAATAGAACTAGACATACTATTATAAGTCTATAACTAAAATGCTAAATAGTAAACACAAAAGTCCATCTCCATAATCAATTGTCCATAATAATCATAATCAATAGTGTATCTGCAAATATATGGCTATCCATAAATAGCATGGTAGGTCTAGGAATCTAAATCAAAATTAGAACTAGGCTCTAAGTCACTGGCATGATGAGGGTCTTCCTCATCTAATGGAACCCCAAGCAATCCTGGAGGTGTGTCATCCTCCTCGACCTGGATAGCATCTTCGGAATTAACATCACAACGTAATGCTGGAGTCTGGTGATATTGAACACTGCCGATCCTGTAGCCGCAATACACTGTGAACAACCACTAACTTCTTTGATTGTCTAGAGGTAAGGTTGTTCCTCTTGACTGATTGACTGAAGCTATATGTGGACTAATTCCTTTGCGCAGCAAAAGAAGTCACAACTTGTAAAAGAAGACGAACGAAAAGTATTCTCAGCTCAGGTGCATCGTAGGGTCCCTTTGAATGAAAAGTATGCCACATCCACCGTCCAATAAGTTTCTTTTGAGCTAATGTAGCTCTATTTGTCCTCTCCTTTGGTCTACTAAAGGGTGGACCATGAAGCTTGGCAAAGCCAAGCCACCGTTCCTGAAGTTTACTAGCATCATCTCCACTATGCATTTTTGTAAGGGCCTCGAAGAAGCCCTCCTTCACTCGAGTTGAACAAATAAAGCATATTAAATAATGAAGAGATAATCATAAGAGATCGACTTCGCTATTTGAAATTTAAATTGAAAACTTGAGATTTCAGATTTGAGAATCACCTCCTCATCACTAGATGGAGCTACTCTCCCAGGTCTTGGTGCATACCATTTAGGATTGATAATATAGGCTGCCATATGAAGTGAGGTGCTCATAATGTTCCACTGTTGTGTCGCAATGGGCCTAAGATGCTCCTCATAAAATCCCAAAGTAGGGTCCTTGCTATGAATAATTTGCTTGATCGGCTTGTGACACAGTTAAAGGAATTAAAGTCGGAATCAATGGCTTTTGAGGCGTGACTGAAGGATTTAAAGCCAGATTCAGTGGCTTTAAATCAACGAGTTATCTCCTCTGAAGGAAAGTTGCTTGGCACGCAACTATTGTTTTCTTCATAAAGCGAATAAAGCTAGAGAATGTATCGAATGTTTGCTCAGTGAACCAATACTCAGCTGAGTGATGTAATCAAAGGATCTCAAGATTAGGTTGTGCATTTTAGGCGCAGTCAAAGTGACATAACTCTATTTATTCTTATGTCTGTCAAGAATAAGAGTTGCCTTCATTCTGTTGAGAAAAAGAGTGAACCTATGCTATAGAAGCAAGGGTTAGAGAAAATCGACAAAGAGAGATAATAGGTTGTGCAAGGCAGCACAACAATAGTTGAGAATACACCTGTGTTAACCGGTGATGATTCTCAGTCGAGCACAAATAGAGATCACATCTGGCTAAGTAGAGCCCTTTGTAAAGATCTTGATTTTATTGTTTTCTAGCAAACTACAATAGACAAATCCCAGTATTTGGGTGGACTCTAATAGGTCCTTTGTATCAAAATCCCTTAACCGGGTGACATCTTTCAAGGTGTTTGAAGTCCCTTAACCGGGCAGGTCTTAACAGACCTTACTGTAACAAATCCCTTGACCGGGTTGCACCTAGCAAGTGTGTTTTTATCCCTTAATCGGGTAGGCTTTTAACAGGACATACTTCAGAAGAGTACAAATATTGTGAGGTCTCCTCACACTGTGGTTTTCACCCTCACCGGGTTTCCACGTGATAAATTTGGTGTCACTTTGTGTTTGTTCACTTATTATTTTTTTTGCTCAAAACTGCTTGCTTTTATGCTGTAAGTTTACTTCACTAGATTAAAAGAAAGAAAGAAATTTTACAAGTGCTGATTCACCCCTCCCCTCTCAGCACCAGTTGGGACTGTCAATTGGTATCAGAGCCTTGTCTTGTTCTTCTTTGTTGCTTAACCACATAGAGAAAAAGCTATGATGATGAGAAAGGAAGGACAAAAGTTTTCAAAAGAAAACTTCACCTTATGGTGCAGCAGAATGAAGCTATATATGAAGACCATCGGTGACCAATACTAGAATCATGTTACCAACGACTACAATGAGCCCGCTGGCACCTTGACACCTGATGAAGAGAAAATCAAGACTGAGCACATGGCTGCCATGGACATGATAGTTAGCACCTTACCCGACTACGTTTATGCTGAGATTGAACATCTTGACTCCGCTTGCAAAATGTGGAAAAAGCTACAAACGGTCTATGGAGGAGATCCCAATGTTCAAAGAGCCAAGGTCAAAAGCCTCAGGGGAAAGTATGACGACAGGAGGATGAATGATGGAGAAGATATCGAACAATATAGCAACCGAATCAGGGAAGTGATCAACTCCATCAAAAGCGTTGGAGGCAAGCTTACTGAAGAGGAGGTGGTGAGCAAAATACTGAGAACTCTCCGACCTCAGTATGCTATAAAAATCTCTGCCATTCAAGAGCTCAGGTTGGTGACCAAAGATCAAGTCACCCTAGACTCCCTAATCGGTAAGTTGGCTGCTTTTGAATTAAGCAACTTTGATAATAGCCTATCCGTTCAGGAAGCAACATTTAAGTCATCTGTCAATACCTCTTCCACCAAAAAGGGAAGAGAAACCGGTAACTCCTCTACCGGTAAGATCGGCAACTTCGTTGACAATCTGTTCTTAGAGGAGATGGAGCGAGATGAGTTTGAAGCTCTGATTGCCAAGAGATTCCCCAGAGGGAAAGACAAGTATAAAGGGAAACTCCCCTTAAAATGTTTCTCTTGCAACAAAATAGGACACATTGCTGCCCGGTGTCCAGACAATGAAAACAAAGACAAAGGAGACTAGTTCAAAAGCAAAGCAAAGGAGCGCTATCTTGCGGAGGAAGGAGTCACAGACAATGAATATGAAGACTTAGAAGATCCAGAAATTGCATTTATTGCAATAAAGGAGGAGAGTCCAGCTATTAATGAAGTTGCACTCATATCCAGATCTCATCAGTATGATGATTGGATCATTGATAGTGGATGTACTCACCATATGACCGGTGACAAGAGCAAGTTCATCAACTTGGAGCTCAACGACAACGGATTAGTCACATTTGGAAACAATGCTCCTTGTGCCATCAAGGGTAAGGGATCTATTGTTCTTTGCAACAGTGCTGTCTGTGAAGACGTGTACAGGGTCGAAGGACTCAGGTCCAACTTGATGAGTGTTGCACAGCTGAACAACAAAGGTTTCCAGTTGGAATTCGGTCAAGGCTCCTGCATAGTCAAAAATCAATCCGGATCTCATGTTGCAACTGGTAGACAGAGCAAAGGCAATCTGTTCTACCTAGACTCAACAAAAGGAGCCTGTTTAATTGCTTCTGTCAAAGGAGAATCAAGCAAGATCAGTCTTATCTCTAAAGAAGACAATAGTTGGCTATGGCACAAGAGACTCTGCCATATAAACTTTGACAACATTGTCAAAGTGAGCAAAAAGAAATCAGTCAGAGGACTCCCAAAAATTGCAAAACCCATGGGTGGTATTTGTAAGGATTGTCAGTTAGGAAAACTAACAGGCGCAAGTTTCAGTAGCGAGTCCTTCTCTGCTGAAAATGTCCTAGATCTTGTACACACAGACCTGTGTGGACCAATGAGGACAAAGAGCTATCATGGAGACTGGTATTTCATGCTGTTTGTAGATGATTTCTCGAGAATGATGTGGACACTCTTTCTCCGAGAGAAATTGGAAGCCTTTCACATGTTCAAGGTTTACAAGGCTAGAGTGGAAAAGAAAACTGGTAGAAGCTTGAAATGTCTGAGGTCGGACAGAGGAGGTGAGTACACTTCTCAGGAGTTTACTCATTACTGTGAGGAACATGGCATACAGAGACAGTTCTCTGCACTTAGGAGTCCTCAGCAGAATGGAGTAGCAGAAAGAAGAAATAGAACGCTGATCGACTGTGCCAGAACCTTGTTGATCCAAAAGAATCTTCCTCATCAGTTTTGGAGAGAAGCTGTCAGCACCGCTGTCTATACAATCAACCGAGTTCAAGTAAAAAAGGGAACCGGTAAGACGCCTTACGAACTATGGTTTAAGCATACTCCCAGTGTAGGCTACTTCAGAATCTTTGGTAGTAAATGTTATATCAAAAGAGAAATGTTTTTTGGGAAGTTTGATCCCAAGAGCGATGAAGGAACATTTTTGGGTTATTCTACCAAAAGCAAAGCCTATCGGTGTCTGAACAAAAGAACAGGCAAGATAATTGAAAGCATCAATGTAAAAATTGATGAATCATCATAACCAAACAAGAGGACCGGACATGTCAATCATGAAAATCTTAAATTTACTAATGGAGGAGATGTCTTTGAGTTCAATGAAGCAACAATTGAAGAAGAGGAGGCAACTCCCACTGACAGAAATCAAGAGCGAGAGATTGTGCCCGAAGTTGACAGGACACCCTAGGATGGTGAACAAGTAGATGCTTAGAACCATGACGAAGATATTGCTCAACAAGATGAACCGGACCAAGAATAGAGGCCTACTCTTCCAAGGTATGTCACATATCACTCTACTGACAATATAATTGGTGACAGACATGGGAACATCCTGACTAGGAAAAAGGCCAAGAGAACGTCTGTCTTCTCTCGTGTGTTGAGCCCAAAACCACCAGAGAAGCCCTTGAAGATGAAAATTGGGTCAAGGCCATGGACGAAGAAATTGAACAAATAGAAAAGAATGACACATGGGAACTTGTGCCAAGACCTCATGACAAAAATGTCATTTGGACTAAATGGGTTTATAGAAACAAACTGAATGAGGATGGTAAAGTCATCAGAAATAAAGCAAAGCTGGTTTGCAAAGGCTATGCTCAGGAAGCTGGACTAGACTATGGAGAAACTTTTGCACCAGTAGCCAGACTGGAAGGGGTGAGAATTCTTCTTGCCTATGCAGCTCACAAAGGCTTTAAAGTGTACCAGATGGATGTGAAGTCTGCATTCCTCAATGGAATACTGGAGGAAGAAGTCTACATTGAGCAATCGGAAAGGTTTACATCTGCTCAAAAGACTGATATGGTTTGCAAACTAAAAAAGGCTCTCTATGGGCTCAAGCAGGCCCCAAGGGCTTGGTATGAAAGGTTGCATTCATATCTTCTGACAATTGGATTCATCAGAACCGGTGACAACAACAATATGTATCTCAAAACCGGAAAGGATGGAAACTTAATTGCTGAAATCTTTGTTGATGACATCATCTTTGGAGGAGATGACAAAATGAGCAAAGCATTTGTTGAAGAAATGAAGAAAGAATTTGAGATGTCTATGATAGGGCCCATAAAATTCTTTATTGGACTACAGGTCCATCAGCTAAAAGAAGGTATCTTCATCTGTTAGTCCAAGTACATAGAAGACATTCTCAGACTTTTGGACTAGAAGAATCCAAACCGGTTGAAACTCCAATGATAACTAATCTTAAGTTATCAAAGGAGGATGATGCCAAAGAAGTAAATGAAACAATGTATTGGTCCATGATAGGAAAATTGCAGTATGCTGTTCACAACAGACTGGACATTGCTCATGCAGTTGACATGGTGGCAAGATTCTCTGCTAATCCCAAAGAAACACATCTAATTGCAGTGAAGAGAATCTTCAGATATCTAAAGGGAACCGAGGAATATGGCTTATGGTTTCCACACAAGGGTGGATTCCAAATTAAAGTCTACACAGATGCAAACTGGGCTGGCAACGTGGATGATAGAAAGAGCACAAGTGGTGGTGCATTCTTTCTAGGTGGAAGAATAGTATCGTGGACAAGTAAGAAGCAAAATTGCATTTCACAATCCACAACTGAAGCTGAATATGTTGCTGCTACAATAAACTGCACATAGGTGATCTGTATCAAACAATTGCTGGAAGGTATTCGGGAATAGGTACCTGAACCGATCACAATTCACTGTGACAGTACTAGTGCCATAAACATATCCAAAAATCCTGTTATGCACTTCGAGACCAAGCACATTGCCATCAAGTATCACTACTTGAGGGAACTTTTACAGAACAAAGAAGTAAGATTGGAGTATTTGTCCACCAAAGAACATATTGCTGATATATTCACAAAGCCATTACCAAAGAGTACTTTTGAGTATCTCGGAGGTAGACTGGGGGTTGTACCCCTCTCAGATCATCAGTAATCATCAAGAAGGAGTCATCAGTTCATTATGATTCAAACAAAAGGTTACACCTTATCTTTTATGAACTGATGAAAAGGACTGCTGCTCGCAGGGGGAGTAGAGTATGCAAATCTCTCTGATTAGCCTTTTGGCGTTCTATTGTCAAAAAGGGGGAGAATATGATTACCTATCATATTTTTGCCATCAATGCCAAAGGGGGAGATTGTTGGCATCAGTAACTGGTAAGCTCTCTACTAGTCCAAGTGTTGTCATTGATTGGCAAAAGAGGATAGAGATTTGTTGTCTCTATAAAGCGAACTCTTCATCAAGAGAGGCTGTGAAACCGGTCACTACACTAAGCATCAGCAACAAGATAATGCACTCAATCAGGGAAGAGAGTATCCTAGTATCAACCAAGGACCGAACTTCAACCGGTATAGACAAGAGTCTATAGCACTAATCGAACTAAGTGTCTATAACACAACCGAGGTAGTGTAACCGGTAGTCCATGCAAATGCAACCGATATGACATAAAGAAGACTGCAACAGATCGAAGAATTCAACCGATATATTACAAGACTCCGGTATGAATCGAGGAAGTCATAGTCAACAGTCAACTATATGTTCCAACCTATCAGGATTTATTGCAGTAAATCCGGGTGACCTTGAGTTGTCTCGATGATCGGCTTGTGGCACAGTTAAAGGAATTAAAGCCGGAATCAATGGCTATTGAGGCATGACTGAAGGATTTAAGGCTGGATTCAGTGGCTTTAAATCAAGGAGTTATCTTCTGTGAAGGAAAGTTGCCTGGCATGCAACTATTGTTTTCCTCATAAAGCGAATAAAGCTAGAGAATGTATCGGATGTTTGCTCAGCGAACCAATACTCAGCTGAGTGATGTAATCAAAGGATCTCAAGATTAGGTTGTGCATTTTAGGTGCAGTCAAAGCGACATAACTCTATTTATTCTTATGCTTGTCAAGAATAAGAGTTGCCTTCATTCTGCCGAGAAAAAGAGTGAAATTATATGCTACAGAAGCAAGGGTTAGAGAAAATCAACAAAGAGAGATAATAGGTTGTGCAAGGTAGCACAACAATAGTTGAGAATACACCTGTGTTAACCGGTGATGATTCTCAATCGAGCACAAATAGAGATCACATCTGGCTAAGTAGAGCCCTTTGTAAAGATCTTGATTCTATTGTTTTCTAGCAAACTACAATAGACAAATCCCAGTATTTGGGTGGACTCTAACAGGTCCCTTGTATCAAAATCCCTTAACCGGGTGACATCTTTCAAGGTGTTTGAAGTCCCTTAACCGGGCAGGTCTTAACAGACCTTACTGTAACAAATCCCTTGACCGGGTCGCACCTAGCAAGTGCGTTTTTATCCCTTAATCGGGTAGGCTATTAACAGGGTGTACTTCATAAGAGTACAAATATTGTGAGGTCTCCTCACACCGTGGTTTTCACCCTCACCGGGTTTCCACGTGATAAATCTGGTGTCACTTTGTGTTATTTCACTTACTGTTTTATTTGCTCAGAACTGTTTGCTTTTATGCTGTAAGTTTACTTCACTAGATTAAAAGAAAGAAATAAATTTTACAAGTGCTGATTCACCCCTCCCCTCTCAGCACCGGTTGGGACTGTCAATCTACACCTTGCATTGACCACCATGGATTGTAGGCTCTGTTGAAACTCAAGCATCCTCTCCAACAAAATAAAGTAGCTAGCATATCTAGTTTCCATGGGCTTGAGGAATTTGTTTTTGGAAAATGTCATAAATAATGCAAGAGATGTGTTATGATTGAAAATAAACATTTGCACATCTCTAGCCTTAGACCCCATAGCCTTTATCCAATCAATTTCTCCAATGTCCTTCAAAGTGTTGCTCAATGCATGTACACAACATGGGGTCCAAAAAATGTGCTTATAAGCAACTTCCACCATCAATGCAGCTAACTTACACACTCGAGATGAATCAGTGACTACGTGCACAACATTAGCGGGTCCAACCTCTTCTATAACATCTCTCAAAATTTGAAATTGGAAGGTTGCATACTTCCTTTTCCCTGAGCAATCTACAACTCTAATAAAATAAGAGCTTGTTGTGCTAGTGACAATAAGATGGATGAGTGGCTGATGTTTAATATCAGTCCACTCATCCATGATGATGGGGCATCCATCCATCAACCATGCTTGTCTCATATCCTCCATCAAAATGCTCACTTTTGAGTACTCTCTATCAAGAATGGTAGTGCGTAGTTTTGTTTCTCTAGGTGGTACAAATGAGGGACTAGCAGCATAGATATATTTGCACATTTGTTTAAAATATGAGGAATGTGACACATGGAATGGTATAGCATTAGCAAAAATAAATTTGCCAGTAGATGATTCAACCACCTCTTTTGCTTGCAAATTAAACAAATCAGCAACATTTGTTTCTCTTTTAGTATTCTTTCCCTTTCCTGTCAATAAAGTGTGAGTGGGCATGGCACTTTCTAACATACTAGCTTGCACATTATCTATTGAAGTCCTTGATTTTAGTGCCTCCCCCTCGATGTGCAATCTAGTTGACTCAAGTTTTTGTTGTGTTATCCTTTTGCAACCTTTGACCCCTTTATCACCTATCCACAAAAGATGACAACACACTCTAGTATAGCTCCCAAAATAGTGTTTGTGGCACAAATGACACTCCCATTCCCTATTACCCCCAATTTTATTTTTCTTATCCTTGTCTATTCTTGTGGCAAATTGTAGGAGAGATTTCTTGGGCCTTTTGCAAAGTCTTTGAGGGCTTGGGAAGGGCACTCAAATGGGTTAGAGGTTTCTACCCCTTCTATATTCACATTAATTGAAGTTGAAGACCCCCCTATGGCTGCCCTAGTACTAGGTCTTTTAGTTTTTCTTTGAGAAGTTGAAGTTTCTTGCATGACAACATCGATGCTCGAAAGTAAAAAATATCACTCAAAATGCCCTCCCTATATGTTGCACAATGCAAAAGAAATGAAAAATGAAAAAAAAAAACAGCCATAAGCAAATGGAAGATGAAAAAAATACCTATAATGAAGATGTTATGGCAAACCCTCCTCTTGCAACTCCAAAAACCCCCTTTCTATTTGATGCTCCACACTTTTTCTACCTGCCAAATGATGAAATGAATAAATGTTTTTACCATTTCATATTTTATCTCTCCATTTAGGGTTTCAAATATTTTATTAATCTTTTTACCCTTAGTGGGGCCCGCACAAAGCCAAAAAAAGTAATTTTTGCAATGTTTAGCAGCCACATAATATGGCTGGGTCGTAGCCTTGTAGGTGACGAAATTCCATACCCCCCATTCCTTTTCTATGCAAAATACCGTTTCAGGGGCGGTACCCGAATTCATCATTTGTGGATGTAACAGGGTAAGGGAAGAAACCTCCCCATGTCCCTGTTTTGTACTGGGGACAGGGGTGGGTCCAAAAGGGCAAGGGACGTGTCCCCGTGGAGCATAGCTCGAGACCCACTCCTCTCCATTCGCACCTTGCTTGCATTCTAGATAATCCTTTACTTTGCTTCCCCAATGTTGTGACAAAAGCAACTTCAGATTTAGCAATTGGTCGTTGCCAGATAGAGTTGGAAAACCTTCCCACAAATCCTCCCAAAACTTTTCCAGTCGGCGATTTCCAATCTGCCAAGTAATATGCTCAATAATAACTAGTCTACATGACACATTAAAAGTCCAAATAGTTGACCCTTGGGGGGGGCTTGAATCATGGAAATCCTATGATTATCTCCAAAGTCAAGATATGTTGACTTCAAAATCCAAACCCATAGCTGATTTGGGTTCGAATACATGCTCCACACTAATTTTGCACCCATGGCCTCATTCATAACTTGCCAATTACACAAGCCTGCTCCTCCATCATCTTTAGGTCTACGGATCTTCTCCCACGCTAACAAAGGGATCTTATCCTGATCTTGTGCCCCATTCCAAAAGAACTTTCTCATTTTCTGCCGAATTATACTAATCATTTTCTATGGAAGCCGCATGCACATCATCGAAATAATTGGGGATTGTAGAAATGACCAATTTCAACATTAGTATTCGACCTGCCGATGCCAACCATCTACTTTTCCATCCATCCATCCTACTCTAACAACACTCAACCAAATTTTTCCAAAGAGATACCTTACAAGTACCATTGAAAAGAGGGGTTCCAAGATATTTGCTTGGTAGGGAACCATGCCTCATCTCCAAGATTTTGCAAATTTCTCTTTGTTTCCTCATCGGGGTGTTAAAGAAAAACACTTCTGATTTCCTCCAATTCACACATTGTCCTGAAAGTCTGTTGTAGTGATCAATGTCCTAATTCATAATATGAGCCTCCTTGAGAGAGGCTTCCCCCATCAAAAGGTTATCATTTGCAAATTGAAGATAGGAGATGGGGTCAACCCCACTAGCAACCTTTATACCCTTCCATCTCCCCTCCGTCCTAAATTTTGAAACCAATCTTCCCAAAACTTCAACCACAATAATGAAAAGAAAAGGGGAGAGTGGATCCCCTTCGAAGTCTCAAAAAACCCTTGAGGGCTTCCATTTACAAGAACAAAAAACCAAGTAGTGTTAATACAACTACCCGGCCAATCAACCCATGCATCAATAAATCCATACCTTCTCAACATCTGCAAAAGAAAATCACAATTCACCTCATCATTTTCTTTCTTGATATCCAATTTTACCATCATTCGTTCTCTCTTTGCTTTCCTCACCGAATGAATGGTCTCATGTGCGATGATAATTCCTTCAACAATAGATCTATGCGGACAAAAGCCACTTTGCTCTTTTGAAACAATAGACTTTAAAATCAATTTTAACCTTTTAGCAATGACCTTTGAGATATTCCTATATACAGTGTTACATAGGGAAATGGACTGAAAATCATTAAAAGAAGTCACCTCATTCTTCTTTGGGACCAGATAAATAAAAGCATCGTTAAACTCTTTCAACACAAAACCAAGCCCCCGAGAACCCTCCACAACTTCCCATAGATCAGACGGAAAGATGTCCCACAATTGTTCAAAGAAACAAGCAGGGAACCCATTTGGACTAGGAGCCTTGTCCCCACTTAAGGCAAAAGGAGCCTTTTTCACCTCCATCGTTATCGACCCCATGAGCATTTTGGTTCGCTCATCAGAGACACGCTTAGGGATATTGGTTCACAAATCTTGGTCCTCCTCCCGCAAAAGGTTTTCATTAGTACTACCTTTAAAAAACTGAACTGCCTCATTGTTAATCTCGTCCTTATCCCTGAGGACATTACCCTATCGATCAACAATAGAGAAAACCTTGTTGCACATACTCCTTGCCTTCACCAAGTTATGAATTTTTTTTTTGTTTTGTTCCCCTTCCATTAACCATTTTTCTCGAGGCTTCTATTGCCAAAATATTTCCTCCCAGTGCAAAACTTCAGCATATTCCCGATCTAAGTCTTTTTCTTGTAGAAAGTCCTGTTTTGTCATCCCCTGAATTACCTTAGAATGGTGACTACCCAATGCTTCTTCTAACTTCAACTTCTCAAAAAAAAAGTTTTTGAAAGATTTTCGATTCCATTTTTTTTGACATTCTTTTAGAAACTGAAGTTTTTGAAAAAAACAAAGGTCTTATTGCCACTTCTCATAGGAGTCCCGACTTCCACCAGCAGCTTACGAGGTCCTTAAAACCTTAAGCTCTAAGCCACATTTTCTCTAACTTAAAAGGACATCTAACCGGCGCCTCGTCAACTTGAAAACAAATACTGATCGGGTAGTGATCTGAACCAGTAAAAGGGAGAATTTCAGCTTCATATGTCCAATGTGCCACCGCTCAATCCCCAGCCAGAAAAAACACAATCAAGCTTCTCAGCAATGTTAAGAAACCACTACTTTGGTTAGTCCATGTAAAATCCCCTTTCCTAAAGTTTACCTCAATCAACCCATTATCAGTGAGAAATTCACCAAAATCTTTTTGAGCCTTGCTACCCCATCCCAACCCTCCTTTTTTATCTCTAGGGTGTAGAATAGCATTGAAATCTCCACCCAGTAGACATAGAGACTCGTCCTCCTTATTGAGAAAGGCTCAGATTTCCTGCCAGAGAGCCCTCTTGCCATCTACACTGTTTGGGCCATACACATTTATCACAAAGAACATAAAATTTAGGATTTTAGAAAATACCCTAGTCCCCTGCAAATTGCTTCCCTGCTGAACCACAGTAACATCCACCTTTGAGTCATCCCATACAACACCTAACCCTCCAGACACCTATTGCCTCAACTATGGGACACCTCCATTGTCTCAAATTGTGAGAAAACAAAGCACTATCTTGATCTTAAAGCTTGGCTTCCTGCAATAAAAGAAAATCTGGTTGCGCTTGATCAAGACATTTGTTGATCAACCGCCATTTGTTAGGGGCATTGCAGTCCTTGACATTCTACGAAAGGACCTTCATCCCTTCCGTAAAAGGGCATAGCGCTTTCCCGATCTTAGTTTGCTCTGACTCGCAACACAACCAACCATTTCCAACAATTCTCTTGCTGTTCTTGCTCCCCTTCTTTTCTTCTCCCCAATCTTTACTTTTGTCGATAAAGCGGTAGATAACCCCAAACATCTTTTATCCTTAATGCCTAAACAAGCATTCATTCCTATGTTATCCAGATTAGAGTCCTCTTCTTCATGGGAAGAATTGTCATCTTCACCATTGGAATGATTTTCTCCCATTTTAGCATCCTCAAAAGATTTTTCAAGATTTCAAATTGGAGAAATTTGGGTATCTTTGAAAATGACCTCACCTTCAACAGGAGAGCAGTCCCTACCAATTCCACCGTGTGGGTTAATGTTATCATACCCTTCCACTCCAATGTCCTCTACATTCCCCATAGGACACCCTGACAAGGGCACCTGCGAATCCATGCTAGGCTTTACCGCATGATCCTCTAAAGTCTCCACAAAGGCTACCCCCAGGTTGAGCTCACTTCCACCAAAATTCGAATCCATTGCTCTTCTCTTCTCAGAACTCAAAAGCAACCCTTCCACCTCCCTCATCTCTGCCACAAGCTACAAACTTGGATTGCTTCCATTCTCAAACAAGAAATCTATCTCCTTTCTTTGCAATCCGTCTTTGTTGCGAAGATCCATATCCCCTTAGAAGCAGTCTTCACTCTGATATTGTTTATTCAAAAGGATTCCCAGCAAATCCCAAGAGCCCTCCCTCTGTGTGTTTTCATTTAAATTAATGAACAAATCTGTTAGTGTGTTCTTAGCCAGTCCTTTAGTTTTATCATCCTTGAAGCAATCACCTGATGGGTGGCCTAACGCCTTGCACTTTGAGCATGTTTCCACCATGTCTTCTACTTCTATCGCTTGCCACCATATGCTTTCCCATGCTTTTAATTCCATTGTTTCTGGGAGGGTATGAATCCCCTACCAAAGGATGCAAATATGAGCATACATACTAAATTCCCTTTTTTCCAATGTTTCATCAGTTTTCACAAAAGCTCCCAGTTTATTGCCTATTCTCTTAAGTGTTTCTAAAGCCCAGTACTCATGGGAGGTTATACAGACGAATCCATACCAAAACCTCCTCTATATTCTCCTTTTTTGGATCAAAATTTGGTGTCCAATCTTTAATATAGAAACCCTTCCCCCCCTAAGGAAAGGCCCACTATTAAGAACCCATTCCTTGTCTTTCACAGTAGGGCATATTACCAAATAGAAACCATTTGGGAGGGTCTTCAAAACACAATCCTTCCCCAATGCTCATCACACCAGCTTTGCACCCTTGTGAAAGTAGGTCAATCTCCACTCCATTTCATGAAAACAACTTTTTCCCTTTAAAAACTCACCTAGAATGATCACTATATGACTTAGCTTTGTCGCCTGCGAAATGGTTCCATGGTTTTTTGGACGCCAAAATTTTGTTTCAATCTTCTTGAAATCGATTGGGCCAGCAGTTATCATTAAGGCATATCCCCATTTGTTTCTTGGATCAGAAACCCTATTTGTCGGACCACCATTTTTCAGAGTCCAAACTTTGTCTCCTAGGGTTTGTTTGATCCTTCCATGCTTGGGTCGGTGGTTCCTAGACATTGTTTTGGTAGCCCTTGCCATTCCTCCTCCTGAAAGACCATCTTGCTTGCGACGCCCCATAGCCATGAAACCCTAGCTCCCTGTGAAAGCCTCGATCTCTTTGTCTCTCCGTCATTCTCCCTTCAGGGATGCTACATGACAACAATTTTCTATATATTTTTATAACTTCAAGCTGATTTAGATTAAAATGTAACTAAAATTAGTATGCACCTTTTTAATTGTCATGAATCTAAAGATGAACTATTTGGCTTGAGGTGTTGGGCCTACTCAACTGTTTGGGCCTTTGCATCACCTTATTTCTATATGTATACTATTCATTAAATGAATATCAGTATGAATTAATACTTTATTAGATTCTCCCATTGATATTCATTATCATATTGTTGATATGTCATGTTCCTTCCCTAGTTGGGTTGGCCAACAATAAATAACAAGTCTTTTTAAACACTATATTAATTTATAATATATATTTATATTTAAATAAAAAATAAAAAAAATATTAAAAATAAATAAAATTTAATAATTTAAAAATCAAATTTTAAAATAAGGTGCCAACATGCATATAATTTTGTCTTGAAGTGTAAGCCAATATTTGGAGATTGAGTTGGATTTTAAGGTTTTCTCAAGCTGGTCAGCTGGAATTGTAACCCTAGTTGACTACCTAGGTCAGGATGAAAACATTGATCCAGAATTTGACTTAATCTCTTCACCTTTACTGTAAGATCAGGAAAAACAACACTTTAGATTCAAGATATCTTTTTTATCCAATACAGGTTTGTTCCAAGGAGTGAAATGCCATGAGGCTACAGACATTTTTAAATCTGAGCGCAGCCATTGAACAGAGTTCAGTTGGGTTTGGACAGTGCAAAAACCCTAGAGTGCAGAGCATCGAGGGGAGAGGATCTGTTGCCAATCAAGTTGCATTTAAAGGAGTATAACCAAGGTATTGTTTGGTGGCACTAGGTTTTGAACACCATTCTAGTGTCGATTCGAATTTGATGAAAAAGCCAGAATTCACTCTCGTATTGAGTTGGAAAGGACTATACCATAATCCCTAGCTAGAGTTATGAACACATGCATAACAGTAAGATGTACTATTTGAAAGTGGCTACAAACTAATAAAGATTGCATGTACACTTTGTGTAAGCAACAAAGATGTTTAATGTTCTAGTTTTCATACCTTTATTTGTTTTTGGTGCATTTATATTTGCAGATCTGTCTATGAATTGTTCTTGTTTACCAGTTAATTAGGAGTAATTAAAGCTATCAGATTTCCGCAATCCATAAGAATAATCCTCTAACTTCTGGATTCAATTGTGTGAGAATTTTTAACTAGGAGTAGTATTTGGAGGTTTACTTTCTTTTAACCGTATTCTATTGGTTGGGTTATATTTGCTGTATTGTCATTAAAAAACAATTGGTTTTACCAAAAAATCTTAACTCTTAGGTAAGAGGTTGTTTTGGTTGTTGCAAAGTTGAGGTCTCGAGGTCAAACCCTATAGAACATGGTGGCCTTATGAGGCCTCTCGTTGAACCCCTATTAACATTCCCTTCTTGTGTTGGTGGCGTGTACCTGAACTATACATTGGGGCTAGTAGCCACACGTCCTTGAGAGGTTCACTTGCGATGGCACTTTGATGGGACAAAAACCTCACCCTTGGGCATCATTCACTAATAATTTGGGCTTTTGGTGTAGTGGTCATTTAGCTTTGGCATTAGAGGCACCTATTGTACCAACTTGTGGGTGTGTGATGCAGATTTATGCAAAAGATGTGATTAGGAAATAAGGTATCAACAAAGGGAAAAGAGAAATGAAGAAGCCATGGGTGATAGGAATGAGAAAATCAACCTCCAAGAGGTCATTAGGAATAAAAATAGAGAGCTGGTTACAAAATTCCAGTCCACCATGAGAGAGGCTATGGTAGGGATTATGAGGACTTTGAGAGGGATGAATCAATAATGGACTGCTAGAAGATCTAATGCAAATGGTGTTGAAGGATGTTACTCAACCAATGATAGAGTTTCATTCAATCCACAAACCAAGACATTTAGGGCCAAAATTTTGAAAAGAGAAGAAGAGGATCCACTTAAGGGAGAGTAGCAAGTTTGACCAAGACTTTAGGATGATGTGGTGAGCTATCTGTTGAAATAATTAGGATAATCACCTAATTAATTATTTAATTAGGTCCTTTATCACTTTATTCACTTACCTAAACTTAGGAGTGCTTTTTATTTTATTAGACAAAGTTTTATTTAGCACATTTTGTCTCATTCATTATGATCTGGACGATTTTCAAGCTTTTTTTTAATGTGCCTCTAGTGTTTAGTCAAGGTTTTTATATGTATGCTTTTATAAGCATTCATTGTATTCATTGTAGTCTATCCAATTCATTTGTTAGGTTAATCTCCGTATCAATTTCTATTTGGATTAAATCTCTCTCAAGGTTGCATAGCATTAATCATGGCTTCCCTTCAGACATGATAGGTGTTTTGGTTGGAGGTGATTTCTGGGAGTTGGGAGTTAGCTATTAACTCCAACATGGTATTTGAGCAACAGATCTCTGACTTCCTGTCTTTTTTTTGAGAGATCTCTAGCCTCAAGGAGAAAAATTGGCTCATCTCGGAGAAAAACTATTTGTGGGTTTTGTTTTCAGCCACAAAAATGTAATGTCCCTGATTGTGGCTGGGCACCAATAATTTAAATAAATAAATGAATTAGTGAAATCATTGAATAATAGTTTCAAGGGCTGATTCGGTGACATGGGAATCTTGATCAACTTGACATGAAAAGATATTACATAATTACTATGAAATTTTAATAAATGACAATTATTAAATATTTCAAATATCAATGTGGGCAACTTGGAGGTGGCTAAACTAATTATATTGGCTGGGCTGACATAAGGAGATGAGTGTATAAATATAGGTCAGAGGCTTTGAAGAAGGCATTGAAGAATTTTAATATTCTCTGCATTAAACACATACATTCTGCCATCTCAGACAAAAACCTGAGAAGCCTATAGTGGTGGGACAGAAACCTTGCTACTTTACCCATTGGTACAAAGCATGGTAAGAAAATATCGAGTCTGAAATGATGATAGCTGCTGGAGGATCTGTGTTCACATTTACTAGGATGAGAACCTTGGAAGTTTGTGATCAAAATTGTCAGTGAGGCAAGGCGCATGGAACCACTGCTTGATGATGTATACTCTTGTGAATGGCAATTAGGCTGTCAATGGTTTATGCACATAGTCTTTAATTAAGACTCCGATGGCTTGCACACCTATAGGCAACAATCATTTTCCTTTGCTGTGTGTCATCTGACACCAGCAAGGCAAAGGAGTGTTATGAAAGCAGCAATAGGATCATCGACAGACATAATCATTTATTCATCTGTGTTGTCTGCAGAACTGGGAGCGCCATTTGTAATTGGTATTGTGTTATTGCATTTTGTACTAAAAAATCTTATCATTTTAATATTGGATCCTGAGATTATTATTAATTTATTGGTGTCTAAAATATTTGGTGTCTAGATGGAAATTCTATTATTTGATTACTGTTCTTGAGAAGGATTGTAGAGTTGAATGGTTGTCTAGAAGCTTTAATTCTGTGCATGCTATTTGAGCATTTACAATTTTCATACAAAGCTTGTTAAAGATCTGCTAAGGCTATTTGAATGGTATCAGAGCCCCCTTTCCACCATCCTGTGAGTAGTTTTGCAGCTTAATGAAAAACTGAAGCTGTGGATCTAAAACCATTACAACAGCCCATTGAACCTGCTAAGGTAATGGCAGATGTCATGCTAAATATATGAACTTAGGGCCAACCATCAGTAAAGATCTAACCTTTGCCAAATATTTTGAGCTTCAAATGAATTAGTGAATTAGAGGAAGATATGAGGAGCAACACTGCAAGGAGAATGTCGAAACAAAACGATTGAATCATAAGAAGTGATCAAAATCATTGATGAATATTTAGGGTTGCCTGATCAAACTAAATATGTGTTTCCTTTTGATGATTATTTAGGATATTTGGATTGGATAAACCCAAGAGAAAGGGAGCTTTATGACAACATAAGACAAATGAGAATAGAAGAGAAAAGTTCAACCATGGCAAAAGTTGAACTTGGAATGGAGAAGAATGTAGAAGCACAAGAAGAACGTAAGAAGCACAAGAGATGGTCAAGAAAGTTGTGATAGTAGCGGAGCAAAAAGAACGCTTGGAGTTTCAAGCTGTCAAACATGATGACTTCTCAATAACAAACGATAGTAATATCCAGGAATTATGGATCCAAACTTTAGGTATGACTATAATTGCCTCATGTGATCATGATGATTCACGGTATATGAGAATGATTGGTCCGTGCAACAGAACACAAATATTAGTTGTTATGTTGTGATGATTCATTTGTTTGAGTTTTGAGGGCCATGAAGAAGAATTTGAGGTTTTCTTAGAAAGCCCCATGATTATACACTACAATTACATGGAGGTGGGCCAAGAAACATTCACAGTTCTCGGTTGTAGGATTCATAAGATCTGTGATGAGATTGGAAGGGAAATGCTTATATTAGAATAGTGCAGCAGGGTGACAAAGCAAAGATTCTGAGGTTGATATGGGATCCTAGCACCTGGTTTTGGCATGTAGGTACGGATTGCTTGAGAACAGGTGATCTCCGAGATAGAAGGATTGTAAGGTTCTTGATTAGTGGTTGGGTTGGCCAACACCAATAATTTAAATAGATAAATGAATTAATGAAATTATTGAATAATTGTTTCAAGGGCCGATTCTGTGGCATGGAAACATTGACCGACTTGTCATGAAAAGATATTAAATAATTAAATGAAAATTTGATAAGTGACAATTATTAAATATTTCAAATATCAACCAAGGCCGACCTGGAATCAGCTAAACTAATTAGTTTGGTTGGGTGGACGTAGATGTGTATATAAATAAAGGTCAGAGGCTTTGAAAGAGGGATGGAAGAAGTTTTATATTGTCTACATTAAACCTAAGTTGCTGATTTGGGTGCGGGTGCGAGAATCGGGTGCAGATGCGCAAATTTTTATTTTGGGGGTTTTGGATGCGTTTATTTATACAAAGAAATGCAAGAAATATACAAAATTAAATCATTTGATAGTGTGATACTTCACCATTGATCAAGATATATGATAATTATTAAATGCTAATACTTCTACGCTCCATATCCCATCGAATTGACACTCGAGAAAAAAGGGCTGAATTTCATCATCACAGATTCGAATGGAATTACAGTCCTCACAATGCTTGCTCTCAATGCCAGATGCCTTCTCCAAGACACCAAGGGAAATGCACTCCTAACCATGGAAAAAAAGGTGTGATAAAAGAAAGTTATGATCTTTAGGTGTTTGATAAATTCGCTTAGAGACAATAGCTAGGGAAAAATTGTAGAAGCTTTCGATCCATAGGAGATAGGAAGCGTATAAGGGCGACACCTACACTGACAAAAAGCTTCTCTTTACTGCCAAGAAATCATCGATTTTTCAATTGAAGACAACGCTTGACGTGTTCCTGCTTAGTAACTTCGATGAAAAGCACTGCGATTTCCATGTGACGGGCAGTTATTTACAACAGGAATGTATATTTTATCGAGGAAAGGAATGTATATTTACCCAGATGCTTTTGGAGGCCTGGTGGATGCACACAGGAAGTGCATCCAGGGCCCCCAGATGCTCTTTGGATGTGTTGTAATGCATCCAAAGAGCATTCGAGGGCTCTGGATGCGCTTCCTGTGCGCATCCACAGGGCCTCCACATCCGCATCAGCTTCCAAATGAATCTGCACCCGTCTCCAACCCATATACCCATGAATCAGCTACTTAGCATTAAACGAATGAACTATGTTATCTTAGATGCAAACTTGAGAAGCCCATAGTGGTGGGACAGAAACCCTACTACTTTACCCATCAACACAAGGCATGATAATAAAAATATTGGGTTTGAATTGGTGATAGCTGTTGTAGGATTTATGTTCACATTTAGTAGGACCAAAACCTTGGAAGTCTGCGATCAAAATTTCCAGTGAAGCAAGGTAGAAGGAACTATTGCTTGATGATGCATGCTCCTCTAAACAACAATTAGGATGTTAGTGGTTTATGCACCTATAGTCTCTAATTAAGACTTCAATGGCGTGTGCACCTATAGGCAACAATCATTTTCCTTTGTTGTGTGTCATCTGATACCAACAACGCAAAGGAGAGTCGCAAAAGTAGCAGTAGGATCATAAGAAGACACAATCATTTATTTATCAATCTTGTCTTTAGAACTATGAGCGCCATTTGTAATTGGTTGTGTTATTGCATTTTGTACTTGAAAATGTTATCAAATTAATATTGGATTGTGAGATTATTATGGGTCTCTAAAAAATATGTCATAGGTGGAAATTCTGTTATTTGATTGCTTTTCTTGAGAAGGATTAGAAAGTCAAATGGTTGTTTGGAAATTTAAATTATGTGCATGCTATTTGAACATTTAAATTTTGCACACAAAAGTTGTTCAAGATTTGCCAAGGATATTTCAGAAAAACCATTTGGGTTGCTCTTAGTTTGTCAAATTTGTCAAATGTTGTGAGAATAAAAAATGGAAAAGCAAAAAAGCAAAAGAAATCAAAAGAAAAAGAAAACAAGATTTAGCCATTATTTTTTTCTGCAAATTTTCTTGAAAAATGTTTTCTAGGTTTCGTTCATAGCCATGATAACCATTTGGGATTTTGCATGTAGTGAGCGGATTTTGTAGAAATCAAATAAAAAGGGTCATGTCTACTGGTTATTGATTGGCTAAATTTACCCTGATTCAAAGTTAGATCTCTTGTTTCTGCTTTTGAGGTCATAAATTTTCACCATTATCTATGATTTCATGATTCTTCCAACATTAGAAAGGTGTTTTAGAGCTTTTCAGATCTATACATGCACTTTATTCAAATTTTCTTCTAGTTTACATTTTATTTAGGCTTTTGTGTTCACTTTTTTGTTAATTACTTGGATGTTTCGACACCTCGAAAGAATTTGTGTGTTTGAGGGCTTTATTTTATTTGCTTTATATGTATTGAAGTTTTCTGGGTTTAATTATTTCATTTTGAGTTTCCATGGGCTTTTCTCTTCATCCTGTTGTCTTGTTAAAGGGTAATTATGAGCCTTGGCGAAATGGCATCCCGACACATCTCAGGTTGATAGATCTTTTGCCTAATCTGTGTGTACTCATACTTGAATCAGCCACACTAGGAGGTAGAACAGCTTGAGGTATTAACACATACCATATTGTAGGATTGATCTGTTCTAGTATTGCAGGGCACTATGTGGGCTATATTGGACATTGATTGTCTCCACACACTTTGGACTAGCCATTGGGAGATGCATGGAGACCCTCATGTCTGTCCATTCCTAGAGGATTTTGTAGCAGATTCTCTTATTCCCCTTGCACATGCAAATTGTATACCCTTTGATAATGATACTTTAGAGTAGCTTTAGTTTATCACAAGTCTTGCATGTTTTGATGGATCATAGGCTTGTCTTCTAGTTCCTACTCCTCATATTGAGATCTAATCTCAATCTTCCTCTTCTGTTGTTCCTGATCAGTTTGGCATTGGTACATGCATGGTCCCCATTGATTAGTGCAGTAGGACATTGTTCTTACATACAACTACTTTGGACTCATATCTTGTAGACATATCCTTGTTTGTGGAGTCTCATATTGCAAATTTGAAGGATTATTTTGGGGATAGTCATCTCTTTGTGGATAGCCTAATTAGTTTTGTCAGTTTATCATCACCCATGGAGCTTCTTCTACATAAGTTTTTCCACTTTCCTAGATTGTTACTGCTAGTGTAGGTTTTTATTTCCTTGTTGGTTACTAATTTTCCAATTCCTAGGATTTTACTACACATTAAATTAAGCTTGCTTAGTATTATTAAAGCGAGTATTAGTGTGAGTGGGTGCAAGGTGTCGACATCTTCTATGGGAGTTACACTTGACTATTTAAGGCTATTGTGGTGGTCTCTTACTATTGGTTGTATTTTCCACCTCTCTCCTCTTTGATTCTCTATCCAGTTGTCCTCGAGATGGCTAGGGGGTGTCCAAGCGTCCCTTAGCCATCCCAAGGATGGTTCACTGTCATCCCCTATTTCCTAGCAGCAATTGCATTTGCTTTAAAAACATTTTAAAATTAAAAAAAGTGACGAACATGCCCACGAGGACCTCCTCACCCCTTTAATCCAAACCTAAACTTATTCCACTTATCAAAACAACAAAAAAGAAAAAGAGAACATTCTCATTTCGATATTTGCAAACTTGCGTTGAAGACTAGTAAGAGAAAATTAGTGGTTGAAAAAGGATAGAACAACGGTTGAAAGAGGAGGCTCGGGTATCAAATCCACAACATTAGAGGTGAGTTCTTCATCTTATTTTTGTTTTTTGAATTTGTTGTGTATTTTTTCAAAGTTTCTTCAAATTTTTTAACACATAGGAAGTGTATTGTGAGTTATTTATTTTATTTTATTTGAACTTGTAGCTCTCTTTGAATTTCTTCACTAACAAAAGTCATGAGCAACAGTGAGATGCTGAGGAGGCTGAGATCATAGTTTCGAGACTTGGATTCGATGTAGACTTGGCAAGGGTGACTCGACTTGGGACTAGGGACTCAACAAAAAAACTCGACGTAGACTCAAGAAAGTGAAAAACCCAAGAAATTTAGTGATTTTCAATGATTTAAAACTTGTTTTAGGCACCTTTTATTAAAAAACCTTATAGATACATTAACATCATCAAATAGAAGCTAATTTGATCACGTACACAAGTAAATATCGATCACATAAGTATAAGCACAAATTGTAGCTGAAGGAAACAGCAGCTTATATATATTGTCAAATGTATACAAAACTCATGGAATATGAAATCCATGGCATTTTTTACATGTTCTAAAGCACCAATTGACTTCATGAACACAGTGCCACTTGACAAAGAAGAAAACTCAATGATTTGATACAGCATCAATTAAAAATATTAACCTCTAAATCAAATGCAATGGATTGAGGGATGTTCAATCCCTTAAGGAAGAAACAAGAAAATTTAGCAGTGTCCTATTTCTGCTATCAGTCCAACCATTGGTCATGACGGTGAGACTCTTGTTCCATATCAAGCGCTGGTCCTCTATTGTGGCTTTTACACCAGTCACCTTTTGACTCAAAATTGGGCCCCTTAACTTGTCTTCAGTAGTGTCAATAAGGAGACCTAACACATGTTACAAATACATTGAATAAGACATGTATTGTAAAATGAAGAATTTAACTTTAAATTTGAATTCAACATACATCTAAGTGTAAAAGTTAATGAGACAAAAAATCAAACTATAAAATTTAAAACAATCAAACAAATAAAATTACATGGGTGCATTTAATGGAATGGTGCAATAGTACTAAAAGTCTTCCATTCCAAGTTTAACTACATCATGTGCCTCCTTATTCCAATCCATGCTCTCAAGTGATGGTAGGGAACCAAGAGTTGTGCATGGCAAAAAAAAAATCCATTCTAGATTTTCAAATTCTAGGACCAAGTCCAGCACCAGCACCAACAGCACCAACACCAACACCAACACCAACACTAGCACTAGGACAAAATGGAGGCATTGAAGAAGTGTCTCCAACACCACCAATGGACAACATCTCCTCCCTTTGCCCCTTTTTCAATTCTTTTTGCATCTTAAATGTTTCTAATTGCACGTACACCTCATGGAAAACCTCAGGAGGTGCGTGATCACATCCCACAACATCATGGATGGGTATGCATGCAAGATGATACTTCAATCTCTTAATGCCCCCATGAAAAGTTGTTTTTCAATATCTACATTTTGCCTCATCTTTTTTTTTGCCCACATTCAATATTAGCATATTTCCAGCAAGGGTCTTTTCTAACTGGGGTTCTAGATGTAGGCATTGTGAAAATAAATAATTTGAACTGCTCAAGGGTGATGCAATAACACATAATTATAAAAAAAAAAATATTTATGAATTGTCATTTATAATTATTAAGCTAATTAATACAAAACAATGTACAATTTTTTCAAAAAATCAATGTAGTGTTTGTTCCAAAATAAAATGTACAGTTTGTAAATTTGTATCAAAAAAATGTAGGGTTTGTTCTTTCTTTGATCTAGCAAAACAAAATAGGAAAAATAATTGAAATGTAAGAAAACAATGCAAGTTTTGTTTAAAAAACATGAAAAAAAAGCAAAAAAAATCAAGTTTACCTCTTCAATCAAACTTGAAATTAAATTCAAATTTCTTTCAATTGAACATAGACACATCTTTTGATGCCCCAAAATGTGAGAATGCAGCTGCACAAATACAGTTTGATGATGGATTTTACCTTTCTCTCCTTGCTGGTTTCTCGACAATGCACTCTTATTTTACCTCACAGCTCTATTTTGTCCTATTTTGTCAACAAAATGAAATGAAGCAGCTTTTAGGATTGTAAAGGAATATACGTGAAAAATAAAGTTTTAAGTTTTTAAAAAAAAAATTAATGTTTTTTTTCCTCTTTTCATGCTTGATGCACCGAGTATGAGCATCAGGACTTTCTCGGACTGAGAGAGTCTCACCTAGGCTCAACAGAGTCTACGTCTGGGTCCCCTAGACTTGTGAAGGGTCACCCCACTTGTGACTTGTCAAGTCTCAGAACTCTGGTTGAGATTCAAATAGATGTAAACAATAGACTTAGAAGTAGAACTCATAGAAGAATGACATGCGTTGGGGCTTCTTTAGGGAGTGGGAGTGTAGCAGGGCCAACAAGTTCAAACCCATTGGAATGTCCTTCCAAACTTTTCAAAACCTATGCAAAAGATCCATTTAACCCCAGGGAATCTCTATTTCAATATGCATCATGAGTTGATATGGATAAGAAAAAACAATTAAAGGGGGAGTAGAGAATGGCTTTGCCATTCATGCAAAAAAGAATATAGTGGCAGCTATATGAGAGTTTATTGTCATCTTTTGTAGATAGGTGGTGAAGGGGCGAAAGGTTGTGAAGCTATAAAACTTTATCTAAGAAGATTGAGAAAACTAGATTTCATATGGAGGGGGAGGCAAGAAAGCAAGGAATTCCATTGGAGTGTTTGCAGCTCAATATGCCATTGCCTACAAGATCCATGGAAGTTGGATTTCATGGAGGAGATGCTCTACTTCTACTAGAGGAAAGAAGACTACTACTACTGTTGCAATTATTTTTAACACACAATTTTGAGAGGTGACTGATTTCTCTATTGTTAAGTTTTTTAATGCTCATGCCATACCATTTCATGTGGCATGTTCACCATATTTTAAACAATTGTTCGAAGATGCAATAGCTACTGGCCCTTCATTTGTTCCACTTGAAGAACATAAGCTACACACCACCCTCCTTGATAGGTAATACTCCAAGGTGAGAGTGTTGATGGAAGATATGAGACAAATGTGGATAAGGGATGGATGCTTCATCATCATGGATGGTGGACCAATATCAGACATGAGCCACTCATCAATATTATTGTCACAAGTTTAGTTGGCTCTTATTTTCTTAAAGCTATTTGATTGTTTGGGGAAAATGAAGGATGCAAACTTCCAATTTCACATTTTGAAAGATGCCATAGAAGAGGCTGGGGCCTCTAATGTTGTATAGGTTGTGACCGTCTTCAACTTGTGTAAGTTAGCTGGCTTGATGATGGGGAGGTGCTTATAATCACATTTTTTGGATCCCAACTTGTGTTCATGCATTGAACAATACCTTGAAGAACATTGAGAAGATAGATTGGGTGAAGGTAGTGGTGTCAGGCTAGAGATGTGCAGAATTTTAATTTGCAACCATCACACTTCACTTACTTTGTTCAAGGCATTTTCGAGGAAGGATTTCTTTGAGCCCATGGACGCTAGATATGCCAACAATAATTTGTTAAAGAGGATGCTTGAAGTCCAGGAGGCTTTGCAATAAATGGTGGTTAATGTAAAGAAGGGTAGATGGTTAGGGGAAGCACATTGGAGGGACAAAGTATGAAACAAAAAATCTTTCTTGATGATTGGTGGTCCACAATGATGAAACAAAATTGCTAATTTTATTGCTTGATTTTTAAAATGTTTTTGATAAAGTAATGCAGAAAAACAAGGGTGTTGTCCCTTTCCAACCCAGCCTAGAGGGCAATTAACAACAGAAACCACAACGACAATAGACGAACGTTATCAGCACAATAACATCATCAACAATTATACATAATCAGCATATTAACCACCTAGAGAGAATCAAAACCAGCCACCCTAGCATCACTATCAAAACCAAAAAGGAATAGAGCCAAACCTTTTGAAGCAAAAAAGAGTAAACTCACTGGTGTTATAATAACCAGTTTCATATTGTAACCCATACTAATAGAGATAAAAAAACCACCATAGTTCAACATAGTATTTAACATAGTAACGATAAATGTTTTTAACCAAGACCACTTAGGGTCATAACGAGCAAAAGAGAAAGCACTAGTCCAAACGAAACCAGATAAACATAAATAGAACATAATAGGGCCAAGCAGGCCAAGGCTAGCCAAAATAAAGAAATTGGAGAGAGGGCTCTGCCCTAGTTCTTTTTCCTTTCCCATTTGTTGGTGAGCATCATGGTCGCCTAGTCCTCCGTTAGGAACTTGAAGAGCTCCTTTTGGTCTTTTGCTTCCTTGGCACCTTTGGTGCTGTCAGACGGGAGCATGCACAACATAGTAGTTGAGCCGTGCATAACCTTCAAAGCAAAGTGACAAACACTATAGAGCCTTTCGTCCATCTCTTCCATCCTTTTTTTCAACTTGTCAACCTCCTCCCAAACCGGGTCTTTCTTGCTACAGTCACCATCCAATAGGGCCTTACCTTTGTCGACCGCCACAGGAACCGTTGTGGTCTCCTTAACCTACACATGAGTGGGCTCCCCAGAATCCGATTTAATGCTTGTTGAGACATGAGTCGAACTGCTATCAAAAGCAAAAAGGGACCCGTCTTCATCATAATTTTTCTTAGTGGCCTTGTTTTCACTATCATTTTTGTTATCAGAGTCCGAGGCCTCTTTGAAAGTAAGCTCCTTTTCAGGTTTAACCACAAGTCAGGTGGGCCTACAGGGGGTGCTTGTTTCTTTAGTAATTTCAACATTAGAATCAATAATGAATTTGGCATTTTTGCTGGCTTCGGCCTTGGATTTAGGTGGGGCAGCCCTCTTTTTGCTTTTATCTTGCTTACCCTTGTGCGAAATAGGGGAGGTCTCATGTTTAATTTTAACACCAAGGTTTTTAAGGTATTGCTTGTTGCTAGGGCTGGGAGTGTCCATGAGACTAGCAGAAGGGGGGGGGGGGGTGGGAGAAGAAGGCACCTCTTGAACAATAATTTGGCGGGGAGGGCAAAGGGCCAAGTGGAAATGATAGGCACGAAACAAAAGGCCCTAGAGTAAAATGGTGAATTTTTTATCATGGTTCTTGGCCTCATTCACATCTTTAACATTGCTCTCAATTGAATGCATAAGGTAAAAAGGAATGGAAATAACAATGTGATTTCTAAAGTGATTTAAAAAAGGCAGGTGGTAATAGTAGTAAACACCAAACCTTCCCTCTAGCATGAGATACTTAATCACAACTAGGCAAACACGATCCCACAACTCCAACAATTAATCACGATCATAACCACCCCTAAGCTTGACGGGTTCTTCACCAGCATGGAAGAATTGGTTAAGACTAGCCGTGTTGGAAACCTTGGTGGTCTTCTTCCATTTGTGACCTTTAGTGGAGAGGCCAATGGCCTGCGCAATCACATCTTATAATAATTTAGATAATTTATTAATGTTTCTAGCTTGTAAAATGTTTTCATTTTTTTGAATATTTTAATTTTATAACTTGTTTGCACTTGTAGCTATGTTTGCTCCTTCATTGAGCCTATTGTGCAAGTAACTAGATATGTTGATACCGGTTCTCTTAGCCTTGGAGAGATTTATTGAACCTTTGATAGCATGCTTGGGAAAATGAAACAAGCAATTCATAGAAATGACCCTTCTTTGGGATTTTATGAGGAGCATCTTAGGTCCATTGTGATGCAGTGGTGGAACAATATGAACACCTTGCTTCATATGGAAGCCTATCTCTAAATTCCAAATGGTATACAACTAATTTTGGAAGAGTGCATGAAGAGGTGAGAGAAGGGCTTGTGAAGGCTCTTAGAAAAATGTGCAGTGAAGAGGAATCTGCTTTACTTACACAATGGCTTGCATTTATCAATCTCCATGGTCCAACCTTTAGCAAACTAGAGGCAAGGTCAGATAGAGCTACACTAGCTCAAAAGGATCCTATTGAATGGTGCATGTGGCACAACAAGGATGCATTGGAGTTGTGGTTACTTGCCATTCGTCTTCTTTTAGAGGTTGCCAGTTCCTCTGCTGTAGAGAGGAATCGGTCCACATATAGCTTCATCTAATTAGTCAAGAGGAGCATCCTTACCTCTCAATTGGAGAAGTTGGCGGCCACACATCTTGCTTTGCGGCTAGAAGATCGACAAACTCCTAACTATTGTTAGACTCCAGCCTTACGTTGTGATGTTGATCCCCAAGATTGTAATACAAATTGATGAGGAGACACTGTACACATGAAGGATTGGTTGGGCTTCCATTGGCTAAGACAACTCCTTATATTGGTATTGACTCAGACTTGAGCTCTGATTTTGATACAAATCTACTAGTTGCATCTGCTGATTTAGATTAGAGACAATGGAAGCATTTCAATTTTTGTTGATTTGTTTGCCGATTCTAATGTGAAATGTCATTTCAAGTCTAATGTTATGTATTAGGCTTCTATAATGTTTATGATGAATGCTTTCTCAATGTACTGACATGAATATTTGAAATATCTCTATGTTTTAAAATTTTTTCTTATTTTTACTTTGCTATCCCTTGTCATCCCCTAGAAATTGTGCAAAATTATCCCTGTATTGGAAACGCGTCTTGTTATCCCCTGCCGTCCTCATCTTTGAGAATTTGGGGGAGCATACAACTTAAATGATTGAGAATACAGTGTATGGGGATGTGGAGGTGCATCTTCATTGCTAGTGTATTGCAAAACACCAAGCAATTCACGAGGGAGATTTTGGGAGTTGAGGTGGGGTTGTACGTGTGCACAAATCTCAGCCATGACAAGCTTCTTTTAATGGGTTTGCAGCATATATTCTCCACAGCGATTACAAAGAAAGACTACCCTTTGCTTAAGAGAAGGCTGCCTTGCAAGATAACTCGTATAGATGAAACATTGTGTTGCCTTGACAATGTAAGAAATGCTATCTCAAGTTTTGTATGCTTTGATTATAAAAACTGTGTTAGGAAACTAAGGAATATAGGCTTTTACAGCCAGTGTGCCAACTTGCTAACTATGCATGTATTTAGGGGTTCTTTAACATGTAAAAGCTTCATTCTATATGAGGTCTTTTCAATACTATGCAGTGGTTTGGAGTTTTTTGGATATAGAAAAGGGAAATTAGTGTTGTTTGAGTTTTCTTTTTGTGAAGACAGAGAACAGATATATTAAATTATGTGACAGGAGATGAATGGTTGCAGAATGTGTTTGTGTGCCAACAGCGTCAACTTCCTCAATTTTTGCATGATTTGAAAAAGATGAAGTGTTATTTGTCTGCTTAGACAATGCTTGTCTTGTAGCGCTTGTAGACTTCCAGGCCACAATGTGTGTTCGCCAACTGGAAATTTGGTAATGTTTCCCCTTGTCTAACACATTAGGATAGCTGATTGTTGTATTCAAAGTTGGAAAACTCTCACTCGCCAACAACTTGCCAAGCCCTGGAAAAGATTATTCGGGAAAACACGGCCAGTTTTTGGAAAAACTTGGCAACTTAAAAATAGCATAAAATTGAAAAAACACAATGAAATGTCATTTTTTTAACTAGCGGCTGTATTATACTCACGCGGGTGAGTTTTTTGCCAGTACTCGCCGAGTTTTTGAAAAACTCGCCGAGTTTTTGGCGAGTTTTTGCCAAAAACTCGGCAGCTTAAGGTGGCGAGTTTTTAGCCGATTAAATCTCCGAGCTGGAAAACTTGGCAAGTTTTTCCAACTCGGCGATTAATCGGCGAGTTTTCCAACTTTGGTTGTATTAGCTGTGAATTCAGATGTGCAAGGTGTGAACCTAACCCTGAGGTGCTCGTGCTGCTTGGATCATAGGGTGTTTATTTGCTTTGACTACTCTCTGTGAGCTTCTTGATTCTTCATCTCTTCAAACTAGATCATGCTTTCTAAATTCCCAAGACTCTTGAGTACTTTGTGTGAGCTTTTTGCGGTAAGTTATGGAATGTTTTAGTTTTATGTAAGGATCTGATCATTTTCCCTCTTGCTACTGGTTATGTTAGTCATGTTTTCTGCCTTCAACTAGTGCTGTTACAGTATATATTCTTGATTCTGGAGATGGTCATGTGTGACTGTCTTCTTGATTCTCATCTGAATTTGCAGAGAATCTAAATCATCTTGAACGTCTTTCATATTAATGCTTTCAAAATCGATTTGGCAGCATTGTTCATGTGCAAATCTTGAAGTTTCTTGCAAGGCAATATGTATTAAAGCTATGTATGCTGTTTATTGCATCACATTTATTTTGAATGGAGTTATTAATTTGGATCACAACAATTTATTTTTAGACATGAAGGATTGTTTGTTGCTGTAGACGAGAGATTCTGGCTGTATTGACCACTAATTTGTTATGGTGCGATCATGGATGCCTTATGCAATTTAATAATTTCTGTTGATCCGAGTATTTTGGTCAGGAAGTGATATAAATTTTCTGCAACAAAATGTGGCCACTTGGAACAACCAAATGAAATGACCTTGAAAAAAACCCTTCAAAGATTAATAGTCTGGCATTGGTTTTGAATCTTTGAGGTTGCTGTTTTCCCATGTTTACTTATTTCTGCTTGTTTGTAGTATGTACATGCTTTGCTCACTTGTAAAACTTTGTTTCTTGAACACAATATTTACATTAAAATAACCTCTGGATCTCTTACTTGTCAACAATACAAGATAAATCGGTTTGGAAAATAAGGTGGGATCAAATGGTTGTTGTTACTTGAGCACTTTATCTACATTTTGTTTGCTGTTTGGTTGCTTTGGAGTAACAGATATGCCAACTTGAAAATGTCGAATCTTTTAGTTTGAATGGTTCCACCTGTATCATGTAGGAGGTTTGAAAAAGGGTGCAATTGCAAACAGCTTATATTACAGAATCTCTGAATAGAATTGCCAATTCGGTGGTCTCTGCCAAGTTTAGAGATTTCATGGCTGATTAATTTCTCTCAACTTAAACCAATTTCTTGCACTTGACCCTTTAGATGTTGAGCCAGACAATTTGTCATAATGAGCATGCTCATACTTGGCACGGTTGGGATTATTACACCCCTGCATTTGGAGCGTCATTGTGATTTAGAAAATGCTTTATGATCCATACTCAAGGTGTTCACTAAAGCTATATACTTGATATTGTGCAAGTATTAGGAATGAATGCAAAGATTGAGTTGGTAATTAGGCTTCCCAATCTGTCTCATCCTGTACCTTGCGTCCAAAACTATTGCCCACTGTGGAAAACAGGCTTTTACCATAGGTAAGGATGAATGACACTCGGTTCTGCTGCTTCAGAATATTGTAAAATACTAAAATATACCATTAAATTTTTTAGAAGCTTTTGGGAATAGATGCAAACCACTTGCTCTTATGAACAATTGCTGTTACTCGAATTTCAAAATATGATGTGGATGTAGATGTAATGTATTCGAAGAATTTCCCATGATTGCTGCAATTAATTTTATGTTAAGACAAATTAAAGACTGAACACATACCTTAATGTTTGATGTTTTATCTTAATTGCGAATTTTATTTTAAATCATGCTGTTTCAATTTGGTATGCTTTGTCCTCACACATCTGTTGGCGATCTTATTGTCTAGGTGAATGATGAGGTTACACTTTTAAGTTATGCCAACCTGCAGCATTGTAGAGGTACAGACGGGTTGAATCAAGTTGACAATTCATTGAGCTTATCTAAGAGATTGCTGGAGGCAGCAGAAGCTTCTGAGGTTAGGGATTGATTATCCTTTCTTCTCATGATTGCTGTTTGTGTTCAGAATTATATTGCAATAGAGCGTGTTTTGGTTGACATTTCCTTCTACAGTTGTATTCTGCTTTCCCATATTCCTGTTATTTTAAATTGCCTTTGTTGATCTCTTAAGCAGGGTCTCAGTGGGCGAGCATTGCGGAAGCTTCCGTTTCTAGCTCATGCATCCTTGGTTAATTGCTTTTCTTGTGACACTTCAAGTTTCATTGCGACATTGGCAGACACAGCAAGAAAAGAGCTTTCTGAACAGATGGGTTAATCTGATTGGTTGTTGATAGAACTAGAGTAAATCCATCAGCAACATATCTCAGTGATTGACTTGCATAAATGCCATCTAGATTCAAACTGCCGTTCCTTTGTTTCCATGTTAACAGATCTCATATCTGTTAGTGGCTGAGCTGTATTGTAGACTATTGTGAAGATGAATAAGTCTGGAATTTGCTTTAACGAGGTTAAATTGTTTCTCTGCGTGTCAACCAATTTGCATCACTTTTTACATCGTTCTTTCAATAGAGAATTTTGGTATCAATGAAGTAAAACATTTATAACAAGCATATGAAATGGTTGGTAGTAGGGTAGTGTGCACTGAAAAAAGTGTTTATTCATGGACTCAAAGGGAGCTTAATACAGTACATCTTTAAGCCAACTAGTTGAGGCAGCGGCTATGCAGCCACGAAAATTGTGAACCATATGAAGGGGAAACACTTCAGTTTTTTTTTCAAAAGTTTGTAAAAAGCTATATAAACAAATCAGATTTCGTGGCTGGATAGCCACTGCCACTAGTTGATCAGCTATATAGATTCCATATGATTCCATACACTTATGTTTTCCCATAATAACCAGTGTCAATATGTAGCTGGCTTTGTCAATTAATAAGCTCCAAAATTTATTACTAAGCATGAATTATCGACGAGGTTCAGAAGGTTAATAAAACTAACGTGATGTTTCCAATAAATTGTAATTTTCTTGTGACAGCAATCTTGGTCGGGATGTATTATATGTTTTTTCTTCCTATTTTTTATTTTTGTTATTTCTTTATTCTTTCTTGGTATTCATTTGAGGTCATGGTACTTTTATTTATATAAAACCTGAGACCTAAACAGCTGATATAAATCTGGAATCTTATAGTTTGGTCCAATATTTTATAGACTGAATCTGATACTGGATGGTTTAGTTGAGGTGTGTGAAAAACTTTAGGATAAAGCCTATGTACCTGGTTCATTATTCATTATATTCTTATGATTTGTCTCGCATTTTGGATATAGTACTTTTCCCAATTGGAAAAGCACTAGAGTTATCTATTTTATTTTTTTAATTTATTTTTCTATTTTTTAAATTTAATTTTAATTTTTAAATTATTTTTAAATTAAGATCATGTTAAGGCTATAGATTTTCAAAATTCATAAGAATGATGCTGTTAGTTTTTGGACTTGATTGTGTAAGAATCTTGAACATCAACATTTAGATCACACTATGTGATCCACCATCAGGATGCAAGAGAGTAACATGAGAAGTAAGATGATGGATCACGTTTACTTCTCCCGTTACTCTCTTGCATCTTGATGATGGATCATAAAGTGTGATCTGAAACGTTGATGTTAAAAAATTATTACACAATCAAATTCAAAAACTAATAACATCATTAAGATCATGTGTTATGTTTAAACTTAGAGTGTGGGGAGAGATTTCTTTTTGCTGTTCGAGGATGGGATTTCTCTCTATACAAGTTTCTTTTCCTGATTTTGGTGGAGTTGCGATAGGCGTTGGTGTTTTTTTTCTATCTAGGTTGGGGGAGGTGCCATCTTGGGGGTTTTGTTATGTTTTCTATTGGTGTTGTCGTTGAAGCTTTGCGGTTGCGAGAAGGGGTCTTTTTCCTTGATGTTTGTGAGTTGGTTGTAGATTGATCAAGTTTGGTGGTTGGTGGTGCAATGCAAGGTGACTTTTTTGGGTGTACATGCGAGGTCTTCAAACTTGTTTTTATGTGGGTTAGAGTCCTAAATTGAAGAAAATGAATGGTTGATTATCGAGGATTAAGGATTCTTTGGTTTTGGCCATTCTTCCAGAATTGGTAATAGAGGGTGTCCCTTATTTGAGCAACCATCTTTCAATTTGTAGATTTTGTGGGATCCATATTTCTTTTTCAACGTTGGAATCTTGGATCCGTCGTTCTTGGGAGATTGAGGGTAATATGTAGATTATGTTGGCTACAAATAATTATTTCATGATTGTTTTTTCTAGCATGGCTTGTAGGAATCGAGTTTTTGAGGAATGACCCTAATTATACAATTATATTGGTTTATTCATTAAGCCTTGACATGTGGGTTTTAATCTAGCTAAAGAACTTCCCTCGAGAGTTCCTTTTTGGGTTTGTCTTCTACGTCTTCTGCTGAAGTTTTGGAGATGATATTTTGAAAGGATTGTTGCTCTAATTGGGAAGCTAGTTGTAATAGCCCAACAAACCCTTGATAAAAAGGTAATTACATTTATTCGTATTTGTGTGGAGATTGATCTGAATAAACCCTTGCCAGATACCTTGGAAATTTGTCTTGGATCTTCTTCTTGGGTTATGAGCGTCTTCCTTTTCGGTGTTGGATTTGTCATGAGTATGAACACCTTGACTAACAATGTCCTAGGGTGAATAAAGGTGTTAGGGCTGGTAATTCTCCTCTTTCCACAACTCTAGATGTGGATAAATGGGCAAAATGACACAGCCAAGGGTGAGAGAATCCAATGAAGGACAGTCCAACCTTGCAGCTTCAAAATTACACAACGGAAAACTCAATAACTCAAGACAAGATATGTTTCAAAACATAATTTTCAATAACATGTCCGGTTGTAAGGCCTTTCGGGTTAGGGCCAATTACAATCGAAGATTACAATTTTGCAAGATCCACACACAGATCTAATAGAACCTCAGGTGGTTCAGCTTTGAAAATAATCAGAAATTGATGGAAACCTTAAGGCAGATCTAAACTTGTGCTCACAAGCCACCAAGCAATCTCCTTGTCTCCAAGCCTCAACCACTAGCTCTGTTATTACAAATTATCAAACAACAATTTGATCTGCAAGATCATGCAAGATCTTTTCCACAACTTCACCAACTCCAGCTTAGTACATCCCAAAACTGATGCCACTAAAAACTGCCAAGTGATGCCCAGTCCTCCAAAATCATGCCTAAACAACTACCCAAACACCCCTTAAATACTAATCATCAGCCACAAGTCGGCTGGATGAAAACATTAACTCTTCCTAACAAATATTAAATGCAAAACAAGTCGGCTTCAAATTGCCTTACAAACAATTAAATCCAACATGGCGGCTTGTAACAATAGCTACCAATATTAAATGCACCAAGTCAGCCCAACAAATCACACCGAACTCCAGTTGGTAAACCAGAACTACTGAGCAACAGTGAAATAACCAAGCAAGCCAAGCATCGCCGAGCACCAGTGTCGACCGAGCACCACAGGCATCATCGAGTAACACTTTCACCGAGTGCTAGAGATTACCAAGTTCCTTCAGCGACCAAGCTTCCTTCAATGACTGAGATCGTCGGTCAAGGCTACAACTGAGTAAAACCGGCCAAATAGTAAACCACCCATGCAGTTTCACCGAGGACAAGGAATGCCCCTGCATCACCTCAGAATGCCCTTGCATTAGACACCCCAAGTTCCAAAAGATGTTCATATGTGAGAAGAACATCTTCCAGGATTCAACACATAAATCCCAAACTGGTTCTTCACATATAAGTCCTCCATCTGTTCAGTTTGCATACTCTTCCACTTCGGCTTCCTCTGTCTCTTCAAGTCTTTCCTGGACAATACACAAGTCAGTTCTCCATACTGATCATTCATTTTCTCTGGATCCACCAACTCAACTCGGGTACCAATACTCAGGGTTCTCCTACCGAGCATTGTATCTATCAAAGGCATCAGGGAAAACTTCTTGTCATCCTTCTCTACAGTAAAAACATTTCTGACACAATCATACATAGCTCTGCAATCAAATTGCCAAGGTCTACCGAGCAATATATGACAACTATTCATCTCCACAATGTCACATAACACAAGATCCTTATACTGGCCAATCTGAACATCAATGAAGCATTGTTCTCTAACTTCCAAAGCACGATCATCTTGTAACCAACCAATCCTATAAGGACGTGGATGTTTCATTCTATTCAAACCAAGTTTCTGAACCATGTCCTCAGCGACAAGGTTATCAGTACTACCACTATCAACAATAACATCACATAGATTGCCTCTAGACTTGCATCAGGTCCTAAACAAGTTACTCCTTTGACAAGGTTCATCCTTTGTACCAAGCAATGTTCGCCGAAGCAACAAGTTTTCAGATTCAGGTTCATTCTGAATGTTCTCATTTACCACAGTAGTTCGTCGGTCAACCTTCTTCTGTGTACACTCAAAAGAACAGTGTCCTTCCTCTCCACAGTTATAGCAAGGACCCTTAAAGATAACTCTACCTGTCTTCTTTTTCGGTTCTACAGGTTTTGGTTCATCTACTGCATCAGTCGGTTTATCCTTCACCGAGTGATTAATTTTCTTCTTCCCTCTGGAGTTATCATGTTGTTTCCTTTTCAACTTATCTTCTGCCTTCAGAGCATACCGATAAGCATCTTCAATAGAATCAATCTTTAGCATACCAAGCTCATCCTGAATATTGAATCTCAAACCATTCACATACCGAGCTACATTTTCCTTACCAATCTCTTGGTGTCCAGACCAAATAGTAAGTTTGTAGAAGTCCTCGGTATAATCTTCAACAGACAAATCCTTTTGCTTCAGATTCTGCAACTTCATAAACAAGTCAAGCTCATAGTCAACTGGTATGAACTTAGCTTTCAATTTAGTCACCATCAACCTCCACTGATTGATCTTCATTTCACCTTCATCTTCTCTATCTCTTTGTAATTCTTTCCACCAAAGAGCAACATGTCCTTTCAACTTAGTCTGTGCCAATCTCACCCGAAGAGGATCTTAAATTTCTTCCAGCTCAAAGAAATCTTCAAGTTCACTAATCCAATCATCAAGTTCTTGGGTTTCAAGGTACCAGAGAAAGTAGAGACTTCCATTCGGTAATTATTACTTAACCGAGCTCCAGATCTAGGCAATCGAGTAGTTTTGCCTTCACCATATCTATCCCTCCTATCATCACCACTAGATCCAGCAACTTCAAATTTTTCAACAGCTTCTTCATAGCCATCTTCAGTACCAACATTCTGAGGTACACCAGTAATAGATCTCATGATCTCAACGACCATATCATTCTTCATCAATCCCATCTCAAATATGAAATCTGATTTCACCTTCTCTGTAATCCGGGATTCAACAATATTACAGAGATCAACAATTAGTCTAGGGTCTAATCTTCTTGGAGGCATCTTTAAAGATAAGAGAAACCCTCTGCAGCAAACTCTACACCGATCACCTTGTGACAATCTCCAAGTTGTATGCAAGTCAGATCTCAACTTGCTACCTTGCAAAGACAACTAGGGCAAGATTCCAAAAGTTCAATGCCACAGATTTGCAACCAAGATCATACGATCTGTTTGCCAACAAGATCAACTTCGCAAGATCAACCTTGCTAGGTCAACCTTCACTCCATAAGATCAACTCTTCTCTGATACCACCTGACGCAGCCAAGGGTGAGAGAATCCAATGAAGGACAGTCCAACCTTGCAGCTTCAGAATTGCACAATGGAAAACACAATATGCTTCAAAACATAATTTTCAATAACATGCCCGGCTGTAAGGCCTTCCAGGTTAGGGCCAATTACAATCAGAGATTACAATTCTGCAAGATCCACACACAGATCCAATACAACCTTAGCTAGTTCAGCTCTGAAAACAATCAGAAACTGATGGAAACCCTAAGGCAGATCTAAACTTGTGGTCGCAAGCCACCAAGCAATCTCCTCGTCTCCAAGCCTCAACCACTAGCTCTGCTATTATAAATTATCAGATAGCAATCTGATCTGCAAGATCATGCAAGATCTTTTCCACAACTTCACCAACTCCAGCTTAGTACATCCCAAAATTGATGCCACTAAAAACTGCCAAGTGATGCCCAGTCCTCCAAAATCATGCTTAAACAACTACCCAAACACCCCTTAAATACTAATCATCAACCACAAGTCCACTGAATGAAAACATTAACTCGTCCTAACAAATATTAAATGCAATACAAGTCGGCTCCAAATTGCCTTACAAACAATTAAATCCAACATGTCGGCTTGTAACAACAACTACCAATATTAAATGCACCAAGTCGGCCCAACAAATCACATAGAACTCTAGTCGGTAAACCAGAACTACTGAGCAACAGTGAAATAACCGAGCAAGCCAAGCATCGCTAAGCACTAGTGTCAACCGAGCACTGTAGGCATCGCCGAGTAACACTTTCACCGAGTGCCAGAGATTACTGAGTTCCTTCAGCGACCGAGCTTCCTTCAATGACTGAGACCGTCGGTCAAGGCTGCAACCGAGTAAAACTGACCAAATAGTAAATCACCCATGCAATTTCACCGAGGACAAGGAATGCCCCTACATCACAAAAGGAAAAACTCCTATGATGGATTGTGGTCTAGATAATAATGGTTTTATGCTTGCTAAGCCTTGGGCTAAAGAGAGGGGACATAAGAATTCTTTTAGGGATAAATAGAATGAACTTCAACATTTTTGAGGTATTGGAAACTTTAGCCTTGGAAGAAGGGATTCTAGTTGATGTAACTTTTGGGGCTATTGTAATGGGTATGGATGATGAGGTAGGTAGGGGATTGTTAAGGATTCTCAATCTTCACAAGGCTTGAAAATTCTCCAAGTGCCTCATAGTGGTCTTGATTAGAGGGATCGAGGAGATTATAGAGTCTTGTAGGTTGATATTGTTTCTGCAGACTTGGCTAAGGAGCTGTTGGAATCTAGTTAAGACAAAGGTTCTTCTTAGGCTTTGGGTTTGGATTAGTAAAAACCATTGATATTCACTTTTCCAATCTCTTCAATGATTATTCTCTTGGAATGTGTATCATATTAAAAAGTAAGCACCCTCAATTAGGTGATCATTTTAGCCCCATTTTAGTATGTATGGGTTCCAACATTGATTTCATGCTCTTCTAACACTTATTGGACCCTCAAATTAACATTGTAAGTCCTATATTGGTTCAATTTGTTCAAAACTCGAGGTTGGCCCTTATTTCTAAGTGTGCTCCTCTATTTTCCCTCCAATCGAATAATTCATTTAATCTCCTCAGACCTATCTTACCATTTATGGCCTTTTCATGTTCTCCCGAACTCGGAATGAGCTGAAGTTGGAAATCTCGCATCCGTTGACTGTTTGGGACCCCTAGTTCAAATTTTGGCTCATTTCCCTAGGTACAAAATTCTATTGGCAATTTGTCCCTGATGATCTGTCCCCATGAATTTGACCAAAGGCCCTGTTACCTAATTTCATCTACATGCTCAATCAGGTGGAACCTTTCCACTTTTAAAGCCAAGGTACATTTATCCAATTCTACTTCAGATGAATGAAATCAAATATAGTAACTTTGAGGGAAAAGTTTTAAACTAAGTGTTGCATTTAATGAGGAAATGAATACATTATAATACAAATCATCCTTTTACATCTTTTCTGAAAATGTAACATTTTTATTAAACAAAAGTACTGTACATATGCTTCACACAAGCCGTGAAACTAGCTATGACATAACTCATTGTATTTACAATTTGAAGCTATATATATACATGAGTGAATGTAGAAAAGACAAAGACGAAGAGAAAGGGCCAGTCATTGCCCGAATGACTGGCAGAATTAGAGAAGCAGCCTTGTGCATCTGTCTTGTTCTTGCATCCTTAGAGACATTTGTTGTCCTATACCTGAAAAGAGAGAAGAGAAATGAATTAGAACATGTGTTCTAAGCAATAATCGACCCTTACTCTACAACTTTGTTCACATATTAGTATACAGTTCCAAAATGAAGAGACAATGCTTTATACTCTAACAAGTTTGTTGATTGTTGCAGATTCAGTTGTTTCATCTTCACAAGTGGGTTAAAATGTGGCTCCCACAAGGGTTGAGCCTAGCTTGTTAGGATGAAACAAGTTTAGTTTTCATTTTGATCATGGTACAATATTAAAGGGAAGTGAGGTTCAAAAGACATGAAACCTTTTATTGTATAAAACAACATGTGCAGTTGTGATGAGTTAGTGGCAAGGAAGCTGAACAACGGTAATCAAGAGATAAGGTGTTGGTCTTCAACTTGTTAAGGATTCTCCTCATAGGTTATAGGTATCAAAAGGCCCCAATGTATGAGAATGATGTATGTTACAAGTGTTGGTGGTCTGTAATGTTTCTGTAGCAGCAGATGAAGGTCCTCAATTCAAAAGGAAAAAAACATAAGAATTATGATACAACATAGAATACATCATGGGCAGTGAAAGAATGCTAAAAAAAATGGATATGTAAATAGTCATGAAGATTTCATGCATATCAGAGCTAATGACAGTGACATTAATGTAGAAAAAATGATAATGGATGCAGTTTTCAAGAGCAGTTTTTCCATCTCAGGAGATCAGTTTTATGATATGTCATGAAGTTTCTAAATGTCAAGAGCAATGCATAAACATTCATGTCCACATGAATGATTTAATTCATAATGTGTTAGTCAACCTCAAATGGCAATTCAAACAATGTAATGCATATTAAGAGCGACAACCAAAATGATACCGGTTAAGCAGCTATACACAGATGCGTAAAAGATGCTACATGATTTGTTAACATAGAAAGCAATGGTTGCAGACATACATGGTGAGGAACGTGACATCTTCTTTTCTTGTTCAGATCAATAATTAAAGGGCCAAATACCATATATTGAAGGAAAATACAAAGGTATCACAACATGGTAGGTATAAAATGATAGCCCTAAGCAAAGAGTAGTTGTAACAAACTAAGGATGATGATCAGACAACGACAGTAAATAGCACGAAGGCAATGCATAATAGGTCAAAAGAACAATACTATCATTGTTTATGATGCAATATAATGATTATAAATAGAATAGAAAAGATGGAGCCTCAAAGCATCAAATACCTAAAATTGCAAAGTGAGAAGCTACAACCTAAACAGTGGACATTAAGCCATTTTTTCCAACAAACCAAATGCACACAGAAATAAAGTTTTCAAGCATGGAAATACATGAGGAAGATAGAGCTCGAGCCAAGCATTTGGAGATACAGAAAAGTGCACTATTTTCCTTATCATTCACAGAGCTAGAAAATGCATCAAATTACACAGAGCTCAAACAGGAACAGAGAAACATGTACATTTGAAAGTTCCCCTCAAATCACTAGCATTTACAAATAAGGAAGCTTCCAAAGGCATCAAACTGAGATAGTATTTATCATTCAAGGAAAAAGACCAACGGTGCAGCCCAACTCGAATGAGAAAAGAAAACGTGAAGACCCAACAACATCAAGAATACAAAGACCTTCAAATTTAGAGATGTAAGCTTACCAATTGGTAGTTGCGATTTTTGAAGTCTCATAAGTCATGGAAGTTCATTAAAAAACTACTTCAAGTGGTTCCAGAATCACATTAACTACTATGGAAATCCTTCAGAGTCATTAGAGAGACCTCATAATGGTGGCTAGAAGTAAAGGAGGCACTAAAAAATCCTCCAGATTTCTCCCACAATTCTCCAAACCCTAAGCAAGGCGATACCCGGAAGCAAATGCAGAGTAAAATGCGAAAAATCAAAATGAAAGGAAATGTTTCGCTTTAGGGTTGTCTTTACCCTAATAGCTATGATAGAGGGGCTTTTTTCCTTTTTCTCATTTGTTTTCTTTTCGAGTAAATAATCATTGTGAATTGTTAAGGCTTTTAAGCCTTATGAAAATAGTTTTTAAGTTTATATTGATATTTATTAAGTAATAAAGATACATTACTTAATAAATGTTAATATTTATTAAGTAATGTATCTTTATTACTTAATAAATATATATATAAATTTATAGTTAATTATTATTTATTTTGCATTAATTATAATTATAATTAATTTTTATTAAATAGTACTTTATAAACTATTTAATAAAAATTAAAATAAAAGGCAATAAAATAGTATGTGCTAGAATTGCTAAGTCTTCATGACTTAATCAGAAAAATCAATGGACTTGAGAGTTTAGGAGGGTGGAGGAAGTCTTCAGACATCTAGAGGGAATATAGGGCTTGATGGATGCAATTTAGGGGTTGTTTGATTCCTTTTAGGGGGAGTTGGTGTGTTTTTGGGAGCATTTATGGTAGAAGGGTAAGGTGGAGTGACTTTTTCTTCATTTGGACTCTTTTTGGAGCTGTTTGGGGGGCTAACTTTTAGGCTTTTCTGTTGAATCCAACCAAGGGGATTAAGTTCCTATTTTTATGCAACTGTTTTGGAGGAGATATTGTAAAACTTCATTTGTTTGGATTTAGTTCTTGATTATGCAAATTGGTGGCCTTAGTGACTTTTGACAATCCTTTGTTCAGTTTTGGCATACTTTTGTAACTAACCTTTTCATGAAATACAGTGACAAGCCTTTTTGGAGATAAATAGTTTTGAGTTGTTGTTGCCTTCTCTCTTTCATGCTTCATTGTGTGCTTTATTAGGTGATTGATATGGTTATTATTGAATATCTTATTCCTTATAATCTTGTCTCATTTTCAGTACCTTTCTGTGAGAGATATATTTATTTGCAAGTTATAATCAATGTTTGAATTACAAGAGTATTAAGTGTGAAGATTGCCTTCCTCTTAATAAGTCTTGGTCAGAACCTTTTTATAAAATATTTATGGAAGTGTATGTTAGAGTAATTATCTTCACTTATTAATTAGATCATGTTGATTTAATTATTAAGTTGTCTATGTACTCTATTTTCATTTAAGCTGTCTCTTAGCTGCATATAATTAATATTTTATATTAATTATATTGCCCAACCTAGCTTTTTCCTTTTAAGGTTTTCGTTCACCTTATAGGTTGAACTATTGTAATTATTTTTCATTATCTTGAAATACAATTTGCTCTCACTCCGCTGAGATTTTCCAAGCCTTTGCTTTTTGTCTCTTTGGTTTCCTTTTAGCAATAGGTTATTTGCATGCAGGTGTTCTTAGCGATCTGTGAAGTTGAATTTCTCAATTTCTACATGGTATCAGAGCTTCCCTGCTGCTGCCTAGTCTGAGATTTTGGAGCCGTGATTTGAAGATGAAAGCCACAACTTCTCTGGGTTTTTTTCTTCATTTTGGAGGAGGTGCTATTTTCTGGAGCACTTTGAGCCAAAACGGACTCCACCATTGCGCTCAGAAGGCCTGGGAGAGTAAAAAGTCATAAAATTTGCTATTTTTGGCCACAGAGACCTCTGGAAATTTTTTTTCACTCCCAGGCTGTACGACATGCTTCTTGAGAAAAAAAAAAAAAATCTCAAAAAAATGCCCCTAGGGCTTTCTCCGAAATGCGTCGTCGTCGCATCACTGCCACGCCACTCCGGCCTGGCCCACGCTTAGCCCCCGCCAGTGCGCTCAGCTCTCGCCGCCACCGTGCCACCACAATGCCTCTTGGGAGCCACCACCGCCTCTGCTCGGCCACCGCCGCCTCCGCCCGACCACCACCGCCCATCGGCCACCTGACAGGTGATGTCAGCAATTTGGTGTTGACATCACTTTCCGTCAGGATTTCAAAATTTTTCGGTGACCAGATTTTTTTTCCGCAATCAAAATTATTTTCCGGCCAACAGTCATATGACTGTCAAATTTTTTGCCGTGACTATTTTTTTCCAGAGAGCTTCTTTTCGAAGGCGCAGTTGGTTTTTCGATCGTAATTTGTGCATACAGTGTCCATTTTTGGAAAACAAAATATCGTCGGAATGGTGTTTCCGAGCCAGACGTGATGATGCTAGTCTCATTTTCTGATTCGTCCATTTGAGCTCTCATTTTTTACATTGAAGTAGAGGCTTCAGTTTCCTCCCTCTCTGCATCTGGCGTTTAAGTTTTCTTCTCATTTTTTGTGCTTTCAATAATTGATTACTTTTTGTACGGGGGTTAGATTTATACATTGTGGGGGGGTGTTCTTTCTTTTTGTAATTTATTTTAGAAAAGACCCTTCTGCTTCCGTCTACTTCTCTCAATGTCAGACCCCTCTGTGGCCCAGTTGACACCACACAACTACCACACGTGGAAAGGACATATGACCAGATTGCTTATGGAAAAAGGGCTATGGTCATGCCTCAATGAGGCTCAGCCAGTTCTACAAAGGCCTTATGAGGCTCTTATGTAGAGGAATAGGATGGATGAGGCAATGGGCCTCATTGCATTGAATATTTCAGATGGGTTGTTGTTCCACCTGGATGGTTTGACCACACCCAAGGCTATGTGGACAAGTTTTCCACCTTGTTTGGCACAATGAATGAGTTCAGGGTTCTCTAAATAGATGCAGAGTTCACCTCCTTGGTACCTGAATCATTCACCAACATTGAGGACTTCTTCATGAAGTTCAAGTCTCTTCATTCTATTTTATAGGTTGCTAGAAAGATGAAGTCAGATGATGAGTGTATCTTTTTGATACTCTCAAAGCTTCGCAACCCTTATCAGATTTTCACTTCTACCTTCTACTCCACTATGGATGCACTGGGTGCATGACATGTTATGCCCTCCTTTGATACTTTTTGTGATAGGCTGACTCGTGAGTAGTCCAAGCTCAATAAGATGGATTCACTTACAGGTTCATAGTCACAGGCATTGCTTTCCAAGACACCTCAAGATACATAGAAGCAGAAGCTGAAGCAGATATCTGATTCCTCTTCTCAGCACTCTACTGGCCCACCATCTTCTTCTAAGAAGGAGAAACAGAAGACTGAGAGCCCTACATGTTCCTATTGTCAGAAGGGACCTCATGATGAGTCACATTGTTTTTAGAAGAGATTTGATGGTTATGAGAAATAGATTGCAGATTTGCAAGCTCTTCTTCAGAAGAGCACTATTTCCTCTCCATCCTCTTCTACCTCACAGGGGTCTACTTTTCAGTCTTTTGCCACATATTCGACATCTGGACAAGATTTTGGACAGGGTCATGCATTACGGGCATCCGTTGCATCCCCTTCACAGGTCCCTTGGATACTGGATTCAGGTGCTTCTCACCATATGACATCTTCTCCGGAGATCTCTTCTTTTGAGGCTTCTCCTATTCCTCACATTCTCATGGGGAATAACACTATTATGATAGTCTACGGGAAAGGTTATGTAGGTATTCAGGATGGCACATTTAATGATGTATTGTGTGTTCCCTCTCTATCTGCAAACCTTCTCTTGATTTATCAGATTACACTCAGTGGGTCAGGGAAGACAGTTGAGTTCACGATAAATTCAGTCTTCATCCGGGATAGTGCGACAGGAGGCATTGTTGCTATAAAGACAATTGATCATTCCACCCGTCTCCACACCTTCTGACACTTTGGTCCACCATCTCCATTATCGTTGCACTGCTTTCCTTTTACGCGAGAGCATCATGTGGGGTAGGCAGGTCACTTGAACCTTTGTGTTGCTCCTTAGACCACTTCTGTGACTACCTCACCACATCTTGTTGAGGTTGCCTCTCTTCAGCAGGACTCTGTTTCAGTACTGCTAGACCCTCCAGCTCCATTCATCGAGCCACCAGGTGCAGTTGTTGAGGATTCTATAGAGGACATTCATCTCCTCTTTCATGACAGTGTTAGTACACCTGTCGCACCACCTACATTGGGGATTCCCTTTCAGGATCTTCGTGTCTACTCCTTTGAGCATCAACTCGACCTTCTAGTGACACCTCATATTTTGAGGTTACCTCTTCAGTGTTCACTGCCTTTCACTCCTTTGTATTGGAGTCATGGTGGTTTTCTCATTGATCCAGGGGTTCTTTCATTTCGGGGGGGGGGCTTTGGGGCCTTCACCCTCTCTCATAGGGGGGGGGTTGGCAGCACACATTGTACTTATGGCCTTGAGAGAGTCTCTTGAAGTCATTTTTTTGTCTTTTGCTTGCTTTTATATCTCTTTTTGGAGAGGAGTTTTTCCCACTGGGTTTTCTCCTTTGTCTCTAGTTTACAAAGATTTCCTTGTATTGGGTACCTGATCAGGCCTTGTTGTCGGGACCCTTTTCCTACTTTCATAGCTATGCTAGGTTAGCTTACCTCCTGAGCTTCGCTTAAGGGGGGGTGTTAGAGTAATTATCTTCACTTATTAATTAGATCATGTTGATTTAATTATTAAGTTGTCTATGTACTCTATTTTCACTTAAGCTGTCTCTTAGGTGCATATAATTAATATTTTATATTAATTATATTGCGCAACCTAGCTTTTTCCTTTTTGGGTTTTCATTCACCTTATAGGTTGAACTCTTGTAATTATTTTTCATTATCTTGGAATACAATTTTCTTTCACTCCGCTGAGATTTTCCAAACCTTTGCTTTTTGTCTCTTTGGTTTCCTTTCGGCAACAGGTTATTTGCATGCAGGTGTTCTTGGTGATTTGTGAAGTTGGATTTCTCAACTTCTACAGTGTATTTTGGAGAGAGTTATGTATTGTTGTTCTTTTCTCAAGCTAGTTATTAAAATTCAAAGTTTATATGCCTGTGTTTTCACGATTCATATTTATTTGGTGCATTACCCTTTAGAGATAGATTTTAGTTTATATGTTATCCATCTAACCCTTTTCTCAACTAGCTTAGTTTAGGTGAAGTGCCATATATGAAGCTAACCTTCTCTGGAGGTTTGTTCTAGTCATAAGATTCCCTCAACCTCAGAACAATCCCATGTTATTCCAAAAGTGCTTGATTTGCAAAAATTAGCACTGGGTGCAATTTTGGGTGATAAGAGTCTTTAGCACACCCGGTGGGACTAATACTTTGGCATTTTTCTTGTCGTTGATGTGTGCAGAAGCATTCCTGATAGAGGTAAAGGGTATTACACATCTGGCGACTCCAAGTTGTGCAAGCAATATTAGTGCATATGATTTATGAGAAAACTGCAGACAAGGAGTAGTTCTGCAAATTTTAAACACAAAGAGTTGTCTCCTCTGAGAAGGAAAGGTAGGGAAGTCGAACGAGTTCAGGAAACTCTTGTTTATACAAGGAGGTCTAAATAAATCCCTCCTAGACCAAAGGATAACACCACAAGTATAAGCTCTTTGATATCAGGTTTTTCTTTTCCAACTTTTGTTGTTACGAAAAGGCCAATTTTACAAGTTTCTATGGCACAAGATTTTGCTAACTTTAATCAAGACAACCCATTGAATCTAGCTCAACATGATAATATACCGGTGGCTACTTTGAAATGCTTTCCATATTTATCAAGTGAGGACCAAACTACCCCATTTGAGCACATTCAAGATGTTGCCAATCTATGTGCTTTACACCATGTTATAAAGGCAACGTTGTAGTGAGATTATTGGCAACCTTGTTTAGAGGAAAAGCATTAGAATGGTATCGAAGACTTTTCGCAGGCTCTATTATAGATTGAGACTAGCTAGGTACTCAGCTATATGAATTTTTAAAGGATAGGTCATGTCACCTGTCATTAATGGAGCAACTCTCCACCATAAAAAGGGTTCCCCATGAGAAAATTTCAGACTTTAACTTCAGATTTCAAAAAACATGGGAAAGAATCCCTACAACTGTGAGGCCATCTACTAAGTATTCATTTTTATATTATTTAAAGGCTTTTAACAGTGACATTGTTGTCATGATACAGTCAATGAGAGAAAATACACTCCCCAGAGCATATGATACAACTATTAGAGATGATAACAACCTCATTCAAGCTGGGAAAATAGCTCCAAGGCTGCCAATGCCAATTTTTCCTGTGGCACCTATAATACAACCCATTGTGCCATTACAAGAAGCCGTAATAGTTGTTATTCTAGCTACTCCTTTATTACCCACACCAAATTCAACACCTAATGGCCCAAGAAATGCTTCCCATCCCGAATCTGGTGAGTTGCAGGAGATAAAGGGATTGTTACAAAATTTTGAAAATGAGATAGTGAATTTAAAAAAGCAGCAAAAATAAAGTTATAGACCTTATCAACCTCCATATCAGTAGTGTTAGAAAGTAAAGTCCACCAAGATAACTGAGAGGGGGGGGGGGGGGGGGGGGGTTTGAATCAGTTATCATATAAATATAGCTTTTATCACCATTAACAGATTTCAACCATGTAATCAATGTAAGCAACAACCATAGAAAGATAAACATACACAACAACACAATAACACAAGATATGTTGACTAGGGAACCTCTTAATCAGAGAGTAAACCCTGGTGGGAATGATGCCCACAAAAGATGTACCAATATAAAAATTCCTTGTGAGAGGATAGACTCTATTAAGAGCTTTATGAAATACATTAAGTACATATGAGTCCCTATTAGGAGACTTTGAATCCCTGTTAAAAGATTCTAACCCGGTGGCATTATGGAAGACAGAAGGACCGACTGTCCAAACAACTTCAAGGACAAGATCACTGAACACACTGTCCAACTGATCTTTGTTTTACTCAAACATAATAATACCAAATAATTACTAATCTCAACAACTTATCTTTTCTCCTCTGTCTCAAACCGCACCAACTGCTTCACCAGATCTCAATATCAGATCTTTGCAATTCACATATCCTCTTACAACATATATTTCGCAATTCCTTACACATGTTCTTACAACAATAAAGGAAAAAAATTCTTCATTTATACCACACTCAAATAATTACAAATGAGTCGCCCAACAAGGCTTAACCAATTACAAAATATAAACCATCACATGTAATACAATATTTCACAATTACATAAAAATTGTTAGCTTCCAAACAAAAAAATTGTTCACTAGTGCGGCCTCTGATCATGTTGTCATGTCCATGTTGTAATACCCCAAAAATGGGCTATAGGTTCATTAACCTCCTACATTTTCAAATCGATACAAAAGTCCTAACCTAAGACACATCTGCACATTATCAAATTTAATTGATTATCTTAAATTCTGCATCGGGGAATATTCCTAGAAATATTTCTAATTTATCATAATTATTCTCAATTTAATAATTATTTGGCCATAAATCTTATTTATCCTAAAGTTTGATTAATTAAATATTTTGAATATTTAATTAATCAGATTTAATACTGCCACTTAATTATTTAATTACATTTAATTATATTTATTCTTAAATTGTATTATTTAATTTTGACAATAAATAAAAAATCTTATGACTAATTGATTAAATTCCTATTTAATTAATTAAAGTCAATTGTCAATATTTAATAATATAGTTTTTGAATAAAAGTTTGATTTAATAATTGATTAACCCATAAATCAATTATTTTAATTTTAAAATCAGTTAAGTTGAGAATAAATCACTTTATTTTTAAGTAATTTATAATTAAATCATGCACAATCAGAAAAGCAGACAACTATAAATTAATAATCAATTTTAAAATTGAAACTCAACATCTGATGATGAGTTGAAAAAGAGAACTAAAGCTCTATTTTGAGATAAAAATTACTTTTGCATGATTTTATGAGTTTATTTATTCTTAATTTCTTGTTAACTCAAAAATCAACTTGAGTTTATCAAGAGTGATTTATGGCTTTTTTCAATGCATCCTCAAACCCTAGATTTCTATAAAAACAAGGCTCAACTCTTCACAAATGACCCTCTCAAAAATCCCTCAAGCTTTCAATCTCTCTAAATCCCTCAAGCTTTCAATCTCACATCTCTCGAATTTGCACAATTACTATGACGAATTTACAACTGAAGAACAAAGATTTTGCGACAGGCAATTTTGTGAGATCAATTCATAGTTTTTCATAGCTTTGCATATCAATTCATATAATTCTTAGATTAATTTACATATCATTTCAATTTCATTCTAGATTAATTTCATATAGTTTTTATCCTATTGCATCAAAAATCCCAAAAAATAGATTAATTTGCATTCATATTTCATTACTTTCATCATTTTAAATCTTTCGTTTAGGTGTTGCATTGTCACTGATCTTGATTTAAATATGAGAACATCATACTCGCACCTACTAGAAGGTAGTAAATCACCTGGTTAGCTGTAATGTCCCTTATCGACTGCAAAGTTAAACCATAGATTCACAATTTGAAGTAAGTTAGTAATGGATAGAATAATGACATTTATGACATTTTGTAACCTTGCAATCATAAGAGAACATCAAACATAATCCATTTCAAACGTATTTATATTAAAGTGATTTATTTATGCCTATAACTTCTAATGGTTTTAGAGCGGAAAATGCTGGGGTTTGGTCAGATGATTCCTTTCTAAGCCCAAGAGCGGAGCTTTGGCCCTCTTGGCCTTGGTTCATCTTCTAATGCTCCCAAGGTGGTATACTTAGCGAATTGTCTGACTATTCCCAGGTTCGTTATGTTTAGTTCAGTAGGATAGGAATGGAGAGGTTGGGTAATCCGGACCTTGACTAGTTCACTCTAAGTCCAAGAGCGGGACTTTGACCCTCTTGGCCTTGGTGTCGTGACTTGACTGCTACCAAGGTGGTGTCCTTAGGTGACCGTCCTATGCCTTCTTCCCGGCCTTAAGCATTTTTATCCCAACTGAACTTGTATATCTCCTACATTGATAGAGTAATTGTGCATATAAAGGAAGAGGAAAATAAAACACTGTGTATCTATACTAAATTAAGAAATGTTTACACAGGCTTACTCAGTAATATTTTATTCAATTCTCCTGGACTACAGGATGAACCTCGATTATCATTTATTAAAACAGTCATTCTTTGCAGTATTATTTAACAATCTGGAAAGTTCTTATTCTACATGATTCCGTTAATCAATATTATGTATAGCCTTAGAGTACGGGTTTTACCAGATTTACAACATACCTGAGATGTGTCGTGTACATCCCTGTCTTCTTGCTTTGGCACTGCGGGTGTTATACGGTGGGCTCGAATGCTCTTACAGTGATTCTGCCTCGATGGGATATGGTCGGGATTCTTGCTCCAAGACGCAAATATGTAAAGTAATCTCCAAACCAGGTATATATATGTCCTCCGCTGTATTGTATGCTCCTTTGTATTCTATTAGTAATGCTGTCATGTTTTCTCCTCCTCCTGTATTCTCCTATGTCATTGCTTTATACCTTGCAAGCAGGCGTCTGTGCATTGGTCGTGTCTCTTCCGCCCTTTAAGTCGAGTTTTTTTGTATAGTTTTTAACTTAATCATTGGCTAATATAAATTTATATCCAACGTAGGATTATAGTTTGGTATTTCTTAATATGAGTTAATAATTTAATTGTTCACTATGGATTATATTAATCATTCATTGTGGGCTTATATGAACTTATATTATTATTGTGAGTTAATAATTATAGGTTAATTTATTATTACTATATCATTTACATTGATAAGTAAAATATTTAATATTCTTTATTAATAATTATTTAAATTTTAATATTTAATAATTAACTATTGATTAATTAATCAATCAAACTTGATATTAAATAATTGCTTAATAATTATCTATTAATCAATTAAAATAATATTTTAGATAATTGCTTTTAAAAAATGATATTAAATAATTGCTTACTAATTATCTATTGATTAATTAATCAATTATACATCAATTATGGTTCATGACATTAGCATAGTTTCAATTACTTGCAGATTTTAATTTTTGCTAACCTCTAATATTTTACTGAAGTGTCGTGTCTACAACTAGGTACAAAATTCACACACACATTTTTGGCACTCACCGTGGGGCCCTGAAATGGGTTTCCATTCTATTTTATCAAATTTCTATCATTTTTCTCGAACCCACGACCACAAAGTTAATTTTTGTGAGTTTTGTGATGAATTTCTGGGCTATTTTTCTAGAAATCTGACTGATGTTTTTATTGGTACATACACATGACATGATAAAGAACTGAAATTTATATTTTTGGAAAGGTATTTGAGTTAGCTTTCATTTTACATTTGTTTGGATTAATTTCGTTTTGATTTGAAAAAGTTATGATCATTTTAGTGAAGACTGGTTAGAACCTGATTTTATAAAATCTGACTGATATTTTTATTGGTACATGCACATATGACACGATACAGATCCGAAATTTATATTTATGGAAAGATATTTGAGTTATCTTTCATTTTTCGTTGGTTTGGATTAATTTCATTTTGATTTGCAAAAGTTATGATTATTTTAGTGAAGACTGATCTGATTCTGATTTTATGAAATCTAACTGATGTTTTTATTGGTACATGCACATATGACATGATACAGATCCAAAATGTATATTTATGCAAAGGTATTTGAGTTATCTTTCATTTTCTATTGGTTTGGATTAATTTCATTTTGATTTGCAAAATTTATGATTGATTTAGTGCAGACTGGTCAGAATCTGATTTTTTATGACAACAGGTTTTTCGATTATCAAATGACATATTATCTTTGACTAACCTGATTTTCTACCACATGGGGTTGACAAGTTGTGTTTATTTTTTGATGGATTTTTATAACAGTGGGTTTCATGTACAAGAATAGGTAAATTTTTCATAACAGTGGTTTGCAGGTGCAGGTGCAGGTACGTCTTGTGGATACAAAAGATAGAAGACAAATGCTCAAAAATTGCTAAAATCTACTAAGTGTGTTGTGAGGAACTCAGGCATGCTTTTTACATCTGATAACACTTCATTTTGGGACATAAAACAAACTCTCTTGTGTCAAGCTTGAGTGCCTTTACAACTTTCATAATTCACACTTCAGTTTTGGGCTCTAAAATGAACATAGATTTGCTTTTTACATATATGTTATACATAGTAATTAGGCCCTATGAACACTATTTGCGGATGATCTTGAGAGAGTGGGCTTCTTTCACTTGTTTACATACGAAGCTCTTCTTGATGAAGGATCCCCTTGTAGGTAGGGAGGATACCGAGATTGTCTCACGTTCCCTTGATTTGCGTCCTCAGCTTTTGATTGATGCATTCCCTCTCTGGAGAGATTGATAGACCATAAGTTGTTGACATCACAGATCTTGGTGAGATAATTTTAGTCTTAGCGTGTCAGATTAATCTGTCTGCTTTGTTTTGGTGAAGTGAAGAGGCTAGGGGATTATGCTCTACTTCCTTTTTGGATAGTACCAGAAACTGAGATCCTTGAATCCAATCTAGTCCCCTTGTGGTATATTTTGTGAGTCACCTTTAGAGAGGTTAACTATAGTGGACATTCCCTTAATTGGATCAACCATGTAGACAAAATCTCAAGCAGTAATAGCCATTTTCGCCGTGGTAGCAACAACCACTATATAAATGTCCTTATGGAAGAAATCTTCACAGGCGCGGTCTCTTGTTGGGCTATCAGATCTCCCTAGTAGAACCTGATTGATTAAATTCTTAGACTGTCTCAAAAACCCGGTGCGCCTAGATTGGAGTTCGGCCTCTTGAGATCACAAAAGTTGTAGAGTCAGACCATTACTACAAACCCTAGAGAGGCCAAATTTTTCATTTTCTAGGACTATGTGCGTTATTGAAAAACTTTTTGGAACATACACAAGTAGCATTCCTAGGGATTAGCATATTAAGTCACTATTGCTTGTTCATGCGCAAGGTTTCTTTTTCCCTTGTTCATTGTTTTCAAACAATTGATTGCTTCCCTTTGCTTGATGTTCTGCATGTTTGTTATCTACTTGGTTATTGAAAATGAATGATCTTGAACTATTACACGAATCTACAAACCTGAACAGAGAAAAACTTGCAAACAAACGGGTTCTGAAAATTGAAAAATTGCAAATCTAAAGCAAAAGTCCTTTCTGGTGTCAAAAGTCATCCTGAAATTTGAAAACTCATATCAAAGCTAAAGTCAAAGTTGTCAAAAAACTCTAAAATTTGTTAGAAATCCAATTTTTACAACCTACTTCCAGATTCTGTCAAACAAGTCATTGTGTCAGAAATAGAGCAAAACCTAGAACAAATCCATTCATTTTCCTAAAGTGGTCTCTTGAGTCTGATTTAGCCTTCTGATTTATTGATTTGAGTCTTTTTCATCTTGTGTCAAAACCTTGTCAAAATTATCTTCAAAATTCAATCTTCTTACAAAATGGCTAAGTGTTGAGAGCTCGTGCCCGCCATCTAATGGACATCTACCCATACTACTGTGGCACAATATCCTTCATTTACGTCCGATCTAATCTTTAATCAATTCAATCTTGACAAGGTTGCGTCATTTGATTTTCTTGAATCAAGTCATTCTTCAGTTGTCTTCATCTTGCTCTCTTGCTTCACCCAAGGTTAATGGTGGAAACTCGAGCTTCATCACACAAGAAATCTGGAGAAGCATCTCATACCTTACCTCTGTCTACTCATGTGGGTCCAACCTTTGATGAACTCTACAATTCAGGTCTTTACGAAGACGACGGTCTTGACAATCTTCGATTAAAAACTGGTTACATACTCCCTCCTCCATCAATCCAAGGGATCAATCAAAAATCTCTACATCAATCTATTCCAGGGAGTCCTAAAACTTCTAACATGTCTCACGGAGGGACATATCATGGGTCTCAAGGACATTGCTCTCAACATGGTGCGGATCAAGAACCCACACCTTCTAAAATTGCTTGATATCAAAACGATGATGACTTCAAGAAAATGATGAGGCATTTCTTGAAGGAAGATGGAGAAACATACTTTCTAGAACTAGCTCGTCAAGGGGCTAAACTTCCTCCCAACTTTAATGTTGAAGATATCATTACACATGAGGAAGAAACTCCAATCACAGCTATGATGAAACAAATGCATACCATGCAAGTCAAACTTAACAAACTTGAAAAAGAAAAGGAACCTAAAGAGTTCTCCATGGAGGCTCTATGCCCTTTTCTATTTGATAAGACTTGTACATGCCACCATTCCCTAAAAGAGTGGAGATACCTAAGTATGATAAGTATGATGGAAACTCTGATCCTCAAGATCATGTCAGAGAATTCTGTACTCAATCTATGGAGTTCATGCACGAACCAACTTACTTAATGCATCTTTTCCCTCGATCTCTGGGAGGGTCAGCCATTCATTGGTTCTCAAAAATGCCTCCAACTATCAAAACTTTTGAGGAGTTAATCAAACTATTCTATCAACAATACTCCTATAACATCTAGCATTCGGTCTCCATGATCGACATCTGCAGTCTAAAACAATACTCAGGAGAACCATTCTTGACTTTTCTCAAAAGATGGAGGAAGAAGTTTTCTCTATATGCTAGACCCATTCCAAAAATTGAGAAGTTAGAAATATTCATCAGCAATCTTGTTCTAGAACTCAACTACCACTTGCAAATGCAAAATCATACATCCTTTGATAAGATGGTAGAAAATGCAATCAAAATTGAGAAAGTACTTGTGCAAAAAGGAGACATATCACTTCAAAAGGACAAGTATGAATATGGATCTAGTTCTAAAGATAGAGGCAAAAATTGGAACAAGAATAAAGGGGTTGTCACAGACGATGTTGTTGATAATATCCATCCCCCTTCTAAGGCACCTGCTTTCAATCTCACTATTGGCACCCAAGCCATCAAGCTTTTGAAGCTAAAGCAATTGAATCTAACAAGAAACCATCTACTTACAAACCTTGGGCTAAAGATCCTAACCGCAAATTCACTCCTCTTGGAGAGTCCTTGGAATCTGCCATGAAAACTTTGTTGGCTAACAACATCATTCACTTGCCTGCGATCCGACCATTTGATCCTGAACCTAAACCAAAATGGTGGAAAGAGACCGATTTCTATAACTTCCATCGTAATAAGGGTCATAAAACCAATAACTGTGTACGCTTGAAACACCTCATACAAGACAAAATTGATAATGGAGAAATCACGATTGACAATCATAAAAGCAATAATGATCATACAACATTCATGGAGCCATTTTTGAGACATGGTAAAGAAGATTCTTCTTCTCAACCTAATATGGGTGCTAAAGTCAATTATGCCTACTCTAGAAACAATGTTGTCATCAATATGGTTGAACCATGTCTATTTGAGCGTTGCAATGTCATCACAATTATACAAAGAGATAGAGAAAATCAATCAGCTAATGCAGTTACTTGATCACAAGCTCAGGCACATCTACCAGGACAAATCCCAGATTCATCCAATGTCCCTAAGATGCCTTTCAATCTTTCATCTGCTTCTAAACAGAAGGCTACATCTAAATCTTGAAATCCTAAAGATACGAGGCCTACATCATACAGTATTGTCCAACAACTCTAGCATACAAATGCAAAAATATCCATGTTTGAGCTGCTTCAAATATCTCCAGCTCATAGAGCCATTCTAGACAAAGCTCTTCTCGTATCCAATGTTCCTAACAACCTTGATTTAGACAGATTCCAAACTATGGTTGGTCATCTTACGTCTCCACAGTATATCTCCTTTTTAGAGGAAGATGATAACTCCTTGAGTCATCCACATAATTAGCCCTTTCATATTGAAGTCTTGATCGAAAACTGTCGCATCAAACGTGTGTTGATAGATGGGGGCGCTGGCTTAAATATTTGTTCTTTCAGCTTGATCACACAACTAGGATTTTCAGAAATGGTTATTGATCCTAGAAAGAAGATAACTATCAAAGCATATGATGAGAAAGAAAGATCTTCCAAAGGCACCATTGTCTTACCTATCAGAATAGGTCCAGTAATCAGAGATACTACATGTCAAGTTCTTGATCTACCTTTGGCTTACAACATCCTTCTAGGGAGACCCTGGATACATGAAATGAAAGCTATTCCTTCTACATACCATCAATGTTTGAAATTTTCTTATGAAGGAGTAGAGGTAACCATTGCAGCAGACATATCTACAACTTGCAATGCATTGAAAGAAAGTGCAAATAAACTTGTTCCTAATAATAGAGAATCTTCCACTAAGAAAAAAAATGTAGCATCCCCATCCAAAATGGAATACATTGCAAAAGAGGTCAAAATAAAAGATAATGGTATGGGAGAATACACAATGGAACCTATTTTATCTCTCACATCTCTCCCATTGTCCCCTAAGTCTTATGGGCAACTGTCAGATAAAGTGAAACCTAATGCTAAAAAATCCCAAGTCCTATTCAATGGAAGCTTTGTTCCAGAACAAGTATCTAAACAAGAGTTTGAGGAAGATGAAGTTGTGCTTGCATGGTTGTATAAAGAGGAATCTAACTCTCAGTCAGTCCAGAAATGTGACTCCACTTCAAGAAAAATTCCTCAGAAGTCATATGGACCAGGGGACAAATTGATCACAAAAATGGGATATACTAGAAAAGGACCTCTAAGACTACAAGGTATGGGTCTTCTATCACCTCTTGACCACCATGGTCGAACCAACAAGGATACAACAGGTCTAGGATATAAGAAGAAGCCTTTCTATCTTAGCAAGAAATCAACACATGTCTTAGAACATATTGAACCAAAGGAGGAAAAAATACAACAGTCTGATAGTGATGAGTCAGACACCATTGAGGAGCTCATTCCTTATGAGCATTTGCCTAAGGAGATAAAAAGCCTCCTTGAAGCTGAAGATGATCTAGTAAAAAGAATCAATATAGTAAACACACAAGAACCTACTATAGAACAAGAGATAGTTGCACCACAAGAACCAGCTAATCTCAAAGATAAAGAGGAAGGTGGTAGTTATTTTGAGATAGATTCTTGTGAGTATGAATTCAAATAAGAATCTGAGGGTAACCCTTCTTGGGGTATTCACCTTGACTTTAGTCATGTTCTCAATTTTCCTAGAGGCATAGATGAGGAATCAAATGACTACGAATGGGGAGTCATTCCAGAGGAAGATGAGCTTATCACAAAAAAATATATTGATGTTATTCACCAATATGCACCTAAAACCAATGTAAGTCTAGAGCGAAATAATGAACTTAACGAGTCTGATCCATCGATGGCTGAAGTGGACTCCTACAATGACATTGAGCCTATTCACGAATTGAACGTCTTAAATTGTAATATCACCTTCGAACTCAAGCATCAGGTTAGGACCAATGATGATAGATCCATATCCGTAAACACTATCTCACAATCTTTTCCCACTTTGACTATCCAACATCCTGACCTTCTTGACCAAACTTCCATGAATTCGAGCCATGGTATCTTTACTTTCCTGAATGACTATGCCCTTGCTTGCTACCTAAATGTAGTTGAGCCTATGAAGACTTCCATCAGTGAACCGAGCGTTAGCATGATGGAGTCGAACATCAAGTATCTTAGTCAAAAGAATAAGAGTAAAAATAAAAAGAAAAAGAGTTCTGAGGGTGAAAACCACTTTGTGGCAGTCGTAGAATCTACAAAAGTAAAAATAAAAGACGTATTCGAAGGTGAAAACCTCTCTGAGGTGCCTAAGGATGAGATATTTGATGTCCTTCTGAGTCATTTACATGATAGATCTCCAGTTCTAATTGATCCCACTCAATCTATCAACTTGGGAACAACAGAAGAACCACAGTTGATCCATGTAGCACAATCCTTATCAGAAGAAGAAAAGAAAAAAATTACTACATTCCTAACAGAAAAAAGATCAACTTTGCATGGAAATATTCAGATATGCCAGGGTTGGATCATGATCTTATAATGCACCATCTATCTATTTCTCCTGGAGTAAATCTTGTTAAACAAAAATTGAGAAAGATGCATCCCCATGTTGCACTTTTCGTCAAAGCTGAATTAGAGATACTACTAAAAGCTGGATTCATTCGTGTTATTGACTATGCTAAGTGGATCTCAAATATTGTACCTATTTCTAAACCAGATAAATCAATCAGAGTGTGCACAAACTTTAGAGATGTGAACAAAGCATGCCCTAAGGATGATTTTCCACTACCTAACATTGATATGATAGTGGACATGACTGTGGGTTTCGAGATGTATTCTTTAATGGATGGTTTCTCCAGATATAATCAAATAAAAATTGCTCCAGAGGATCAAGAGAAAACTGCTTTCACATGTGCATGGGGTACCTTCTGCTGGAATGTCATGCCATTTTGGCTTAAAAATGCTAGTGCTACATATCAAAGAGCTATGACATCTATTTTTCATGACATGATTCATCGAACTATGTAGGATTATGTTGATGATACTTTAAAAAAGTGTATGATTAGAGCTGAACATCTAAATGACTTGAGCAAGATACTAGACATAATGGAAAAATTTAGTCTCAGACTAAATCCTAAGAAGTGTGCTTTTGGTGTCACTTCTGGAAAGCTCTTAGGATACATAGTTTCAAAGAAGGGCATTGAAGTTGATCGAGCTAAAGTAAAGGCTATAATGGAGATGCAACCCTTGAAGAATATTATTCAAATGAGAACATTACAAGGGAGAGTACAATCTATTAGGCATTTCATATCACAGCTTGCAAATATCTCACAACCTTTTACAAAAACTTTACATAAAGGTGTGACTTTTGCGTGGAGTGAAGAATGTGAGAAGAACTTTAACCATATCAAGAAATATCTATCAAATCCTCCTATCTTGATACCTCCTATTCAGGGGAAGCCAGTGATCCTGCATGTCTCTGCCACAGATACATCACTGGGGGCATTGCTAGCACAACATGATGAGAATAAAAAAGAAAGGGCTATATATTATATCAGTAGAACATTGGTTGCATATGATAAGAACTATTCAATGATTGAAAAAGCTTGTCTAGTTGTGATCTTTGCATCACAGAAACTGAGACATTACATGTTAGCTCATACCACACATTTGGTAGCAAAGATTGATCCACTAAAGTACCTACTAAGCAAAGCTACCCTCAAAGGTAGATTATCCAAATGGGTCATGCTCTTAAGTGAATTTGACATTGAATATGCTGAAAGAAAAGCTATCAAAGGACAAGTTATTGCTGATCAATTGGAAGATGCACCTATATTTGATGATACACCAATGCAAATAGAGTTCCCAGATTCCTCTATCATGAGTCTTTCTTTTAGAGAATGGTAATTGTTCTTTGATGGCTCTTATACACAAAATGGATCCGAAGCAGGTATATTATTTATCACTCCTCAGGGGTACTCAATACCCAAAGCATTCAGATTAAATTTCTCTTGCACAAATAATATTGTTGAATATGAAGCCCTTCTTAATGGTATGAAACTAGCAATTGAGTGGAGAGTGACTGAGTTACACATTCATGGGGACTCCCAACTTGTTATCCATCAAGTCAATGATGTGTACCAAATGAAAGATGAAAATCTCATTCCATAAAAAAGAATGGTAGATGATCTAAAGAAATATTTCATATTTATCACATTTGAGAAAATTCCAAAAATAGAGAACAGGGCTGCCGATGCAATGGCAACGCTATCTACTCTATTATAGCAGCCTGAACATGAGCTACGCTACGAGTTTATGGTGGAAGTACTATGATGCAGGAGCATCCTAGGTGTAAGAGCAATCTTACATCACCCAAAAATATTTTTATATTTCTATTCAATAAGGGCTATCTTGTGCAGAGCTACTATTTATGGTATGAGGCATGAGCATATGTGTTTTGCTTTAATTCCAAAAGCTGGTAAAGAGGAAGTAGAGGATGTACCTGTAGAGGTTGCAGATTTATTGAATGAGTTTCAGGATATTGTATCTAATAATGTACCTGATGGATTACCACTGGTAAGGAAGATTAGTTATCAGATGGATTTGATTCCAGGAGTCAGTATGCCAAACAAGGCAGCACATAGAATGACACCAGTAGAAAGTGAAGAGTTGAACAGACAAGTACATGAGTTGTTACAGAAGGGATTGATTCAAGAGAGCCTGAGTCAATGTGCTGTACCAACAGTATTAGCACCAAAGAAGAATGGAGAATGGAGGATGTGTACAGATTCTAGAGCAATAAACAAGATCACAATCAAGTATAGGTTTCCATTACCATGAATGGATGATATTATAAATTGTTTGAGTGGAGCTGAGTATTTCTCAAAGATAGATCTGAAGAGTGGATATCACTAAATTTAGATCAGAGAAGGAGATGAATGGAAGACTACCTTCAAGACAAAGGAAGGACTGTATGAGTGGTTAGTCATGCCTCTTGGGCTAACCAATGCACCGAGAACTTTCATGCAGCTCATGAACGAGGTTCTAAAATTTTTTTTGGGTAAGATTGTCATTGTTTACCTAGATGATATTTTGATCTTTAGAAAGACATTGGAAGAGCATATGATACATATTCGTATGGTGTTTGAGAAGTTAAGAGATGAAATTTTTTTTATTAATTTGAAGAAGTGCAACTTTGTGAAGAAAGAGTTAGTGTATTTGGGATTTGTAATTTCAGTAGAAGGTTTGAAAATGGACCCAGAGAAAGTACAGGCTATCCTTGAATGGCCTACTCCAAGGAGTGCTACTGAGGTAAGGTCTTTTCATGGTTTGGCTAGCTTTTACAAAAAGTTTATCAAAAATTTTAGCAGTATTTGTGGACCTTTGACTAAAACAATGAGAGGGGATAGAAAAGAGTTCAAGTGGACTAATGGGGCAGATAAGAGTTTTAATCTGTTTAAACAAAAAGTTACAAAACAACCTATTTTAAAACTTCCTGATTTTAATAAGATGTTTCAAGTAGATTGTGATGCTAGTGGTACTGCATTAAGAGCTATTATGAGCCAAGAAGGTAAACCTATTGCTTATTTCAATGAGAAGTTAAATGATGCCAAGAGAAAATATTATGTTTATGATAAGAAATTTTATGCTATAGTTCAAACATTAAACAAGTGGAGACACTATCTGTTTCCTAAAGAGTTTCTTTTGTATACTGATCATCAAACTTTGCAATATTTGAATAGTCAAGAATAGTTGAATCAAAGACATTTAAAATGGGTTGAGTTTTTGTAGAGTTATACATTTATTTTGAAACACAGAAGTGAAAATTCTAACAGGGTTGCAGATGCGCTTAGTAGAAGGCAACTATTGCTAACAGAGATGTAGATTGACGTGCTTGGGTTCAAGGAACTCAAGAATTTGTATCTAGAGGATCTTGATTTTGGTGAAACTTGGAAAACTTGTAAAGAACCTGTTACTCTAGACAAAATAAAGTGGCTGGATTTTATCATTCAGGATGATATGCTATTCAGAGGGAGTCAGTTGTGCATTCCAAGAAGTTCTATGAGGGAGAATCTCATCAAGGAGAAGCATAGTGGAGGATTGGGTGGACATTTTGGTCGTGATAAAACTTTTGGTTTGGTTAGTGAGAATTATTATTGGCCACAATTGTAGCAAGATGTCAAGAAGTTTGTACAGAGTTGCAGAGTATGTCAGATGGCGAAAGGAGTGAAGTAGAATGCAGGGTTGTATCAGCCATTACCTGTACTAGAGAATCTTTGGGAGGATATCAGTATGGACTTTGTTCTTGGTTTACCAAGGACACAGTGGGGACATGATTCAATTTTTGTGGTGGTTGACAAATTTTAAAAGATGACACATTTTATTCCTTGCAAGAAGATTAATGATGTTGTTCATGTAGCATAATTGTTTTTCAGAGAAGTAGTGAGACTACATGGTTTGTCAAAAAGTGTAGTTTCAAATAAAGACACTAAGTTCATTGGATATTTATGGCGTACATTGTGGAAGAAGTTGAAGATAGATTTGAAGTTCAGTTCATCACATCATCCACAAACTGATGGATAGACAGAGGTGGTGAATAGGAGTTTGAGAAATTTTTTGAGATGTTTGGTTGGAGATAAGCCAACAGGATGAGATTTGATTTTACCACAGATAGAATTTTCATACAATAATTCTATCAATAGGAGCATTGGTAAATCACCATTCCAGATTGTATATGGGAGTAGTCACAGAAATGCATCTGAGTTGAGAAAGAGATAGATAAAGGAGAAATAAGTAGTGCCGAAGCTGAAGATTTTGTAGAACATTTGAAGAACATCCATGAGGAGGTGAGGAAGCATATTACCAAAATGAATGCGTAGTATAAGGCTAAGGCAGATGAGAAAATGAGGCATAAGAAATTTCAGGTTGGAGATGAAGTCATCGTTCATTTGCAGAAGGAACGATTTTCGGTTGGTACATATAACAAGTTGAAAATGAAGAAGTTTGGGCCATGTAAGATACTGAAGAAGCATGATTTAGGAAATGCATGAGGTAGAATTGCCTACTGAGTTGAATATTTCACTAGTGTAACATTTCAGATTTGATAGAGTATCATGAAGGAAGTGTTGAAGATGAGGTTACAGCAGCACAGTGGAGTATTCTAGCAATCAGTTTAGATATCAAGGAGATTGAAGACATACTGGATAGTCATGTTGGCAAAAGAACAAGGAACAGGACATATGAAGAGTATTTGGTCAAATGGAAAGGACGACTTGTTGAAGATTCATCATGGCTAACAAAGGAAGAGGTTAACCGTTTTGGTTTTCCTCTGCACACCTGAGTCGTGATAGGGTCACTTCTCAAATTACCCTGGGTGTTTGATGCAGGAGCATCTTGGGTGTAAGAGCAATCTTGCATCACTCAAAAATATTTCTATTTTTGTATTCCATAAAAGCTATCTTGTGCAGAGCTACTATTTATGGAGACTTGTTGTTTTTACTAAGTTAGTCATATGATCTTAGAATGTTCTGATTTTACATGTGGAGGTTCATCTCAGTCATATCAGCCTCCCAGTAAAGTTTCATGGCTAGATCAGGTCTAGTTTTGAAGATATTGAAGATTTTCAGTATTGGTAGCAGGGTACAGAAATTTTGAACTCAGTTTTGAAAGCTTTAGAGGTCCAGGATGAGGTCAAAATTTTGGGTGACAGGCACTTGCGCAAGTCAAGCTTGTAGAGTGCTTCGTGGCCTTTCCGAAATGGGGTTATAATAAACAATCGGGTCACTTGGTGATGACTTATGGTCTCCGAAAGTCGGGCCACCTAAAATGGCAGAAAATAATTTTCCTTCAAAATTTCTATTCGGGTTTCAAAAGTTATTTTGAGCTGAATTTTATGTAATAAATTGGAAAATAAAATAATTCTAAGTTTGGTCGGCCCTAAAGGCTAAATTTTTGGAACCTTCTCAGGCGGTGGAAAATGCCTATATAAAGAAGGCCCGTAGTGTTGTCTAGGACAGTTCTGGTAGTAGATCTGGTTATTGATTCGAGGCTTTGTCTACAGAATATTGTAAGGGAATGCCCATGTGGCTTTACATATAAGAATTCTGAAAGTTTATAATTTCACATTTGTGGAGATAATAAAAAGCCAATTTTATGTTCTTGCATATTGTTGTTGTTTCTCTGTTTCTGTTATGTGTTTGTCATATTAAGGGGAGCACCCTTCATCAAGTGGTATCAAAGAAGGAGTTCCTGAGTGTGTAAATAGATCGCCGACTGTGAGGCAGTTTGCACAAGGACCGTGGTTAGGGTTTTAGCATGCATCACAAAAATGCGTTCACAAAGGAAACGTGGCGAAAGAGTTGGTGTCATAACACCTAAGGTTAGAGCACTCCAGAGACAAGTGCAAGCATTGCAAGAGTAGATTTGCAGAGGAATCAATCTTAATGTCAAAGACGAAAGTGAGGATGAAGCCGAAGAAGAAGATCAAGAAGGAGAAGTCGAACTTGTGAACCAGGAGGAAGAAAGACTTTTTTGGGCCATTTCCAAGATCGAAAAAAGACCTAAGATTGAGGTTCCTACATTTGCAAGAAATCTTAACTCAAAGGAGTTGATCGACGGGATCAATGAATGTGAAGAATATTTTGAGTATGAAGATATTGAGGATCCTGATAGGGTCAAATTCGCGAAGGCCAGACTGAAAGGTCATGCGAAGATCTAGTGGCAAGAGATTCAATTGGAGTGAAATAGAAGAGGGAAAGATAAAATCACAAGATGGGATCGAATGGTGGATAAATTGAAGCAACAGTTCATTCCTATTGATTATGAGCTTGACCTACTGAAGAAGATGCAAAGTTTGAAGCAAGCAGGAAGATCTATTCAGGAGTATATAGAGGAGTTCTATCGAATCCTCATTAGAACATGCCATGCAGAAGCTGACAAGGAGAAATTTTTCTGTTACCTTAATGGGTTAAAGTCAAGCATTCAGGAGGAGCTGAATCTGGTTCGAATGAACAGTATTGAAGAGGCATACTAGTTTGCCCTAAAAGTGGAGGAAAAACTGAACAAGAAATTTGAGAGAAGACAAAATGGAAGAGGTCATGGTGGACGATCTGGTGGACAGTCATATGGAGGCTGAAATGAAGATCCGAAAAAGAAGGATGAGGCCAGTAGCAGTCAAAATTGGAAAGGAAACAATTTCAATCGTTTCCAAGATCAGAACAATAGAGATCAAAGAGGAAGAGGAAGAGGACAAGGTTTAGTAAGAGGAGGCTTCTGTGGAACATGTTTTCATTGTGGAGAAGAAGGTCATAGAGCATTTGAATGTCCTCAATGCCAAAGAAGGATGGATAGGAGGAATGATGGCCAGGCCAGAGTTGCACATGTAGATGAAGATGCTAGATCATCAAATTCTGAAGATGCTGAAAGAGGAGAAATGCTGATTAACATAAGAGTCTTATTGAGTGGTGAGAATGAACCTGAGCAAAAGAAGAGCTTATTTCACACTAGATGCAAGTGTGAGGGTAAATGCTGTGATGTGATTATTGATAGTGGAAGCACTGACAATTTAGTGTCATAAGAGATGGTGACAAAGTTGAAGCTCAAGAGATAGAAACACTCACATCCATATCGGATTGCCTGGGTGCAGCATGACCACAAGGTCATGATTAGTGAATAGTGCCTAGTAAAGTTCAAGATTGGCAGGTACCATGATGAGGTACTATGTGATATCATACCTATGGATGCATGTCACATGTTGTTGGGTAGGTCATGGCAGTTTGACAAATATGTTGTACATGATGGTCATGCGAATACCTATTTCTTGAAAAAGGATGGATTGCGACATAAGCTAAAACCATTAAAGAAGACCGAAGAAAAGGTATGTGGTAATGTAAGAATAAATTTTGTTGATGGAAGAAAATTCTTAGATGGTATGAGGCAAGAGCATATGTGTTTTACTTTAATTTCAAAAGCTGGTAAAGAGGAAGTAGAGGATGTACCTTTAGAAGTTGCAGATTTGTTGAATGAGTTTCAGGATATTGTATCTAATAATGTACCTGATGAATTACCACCGGTAAGGAAGATCAGTCATCAGATGGATTTGATTCCAGGAGCCAGTTTTCCAAACAAGGTAGCACACAGAATGACACTAGTAGAAAGTGAAGAGTTGAACATACAAGTACATGAGTTGTTACAGAAAGGATTGATTTGGGAGAGTCTAAGTCAATGTGTTGTACCAATAGTATTAGTACTAAAGAAGAATAGAGAATGAAGGATGTGTACAGATTCTAGAGCAATAAACAAGATCACAATCAAGTATAGGTTTCCATTGCCATGAATGGATGATATTATGGATTGTTTGAGTGGAGCTGAGTATTTCTCAAAGATAGATTTGAAGAGTGGATATAACTAGATTCATATCAGAAAAAGAGATGAATGGAAGACTGTCTTCAAGACAAAGGAAGGACTATATGAGTGGTTAGTCATGCCTTTCGGGCTAACCAATGCACTAAGCACTTTCATGCGGCTCATGAACGAGGTTCTGAAAGAATTTCTGGGTAAATTTTTCATTGTTTACGTAGATGATATTTTGATCTTTAGTAAGACATTAGAAGAGCATATGATGCATATTCGTATGGTGTTTGAGAAGTTAAGAGATGAAAAATTATTGATTAATTTGAAGAAGTGCAGCTTTGTGAAGAAAGAGTTAGTGTATTTGGGATTTGTAGTTTCAGTAGAAGGTCTGAAAATGGACCCAAAGAAAATACAGGCTATCTTAGAATGGCCTACTCAAGGGAGTGCTACTAAGGTAAGGTCTTTCCATGGTTTGGCTAGCTTTTACTGAAAGTTTATCAGAAATTTTAGCAGTATTTGTGGACCCTTGACTAAAACAATGAGAGGGGATAGAAAAGAGTTTAAGTGGACTAATGGGGCAGATAAGAGTTTTAATCTGTTTAAACAAAATGTTACAAAACAACTTATTTTAGCACTTCCTAGTTTTAATAAGGTGTTTCAAGTAGACTGTGATGCTAGTGGTACTGCAATAGGAGCTGTTATGAGCCAAGAAGGTAAACCTATTGCTTATTTCAGTGAGAAGTTAAATGATGCCAAGAGAAAATATTCTATTTATGATAAGGAATTTTATGCTATAGTTTAGGTATTGAAGAAGTGGAGACACTATCTATTTCGTAAGGAGTTTGTTTTGTATACTGATCATCAAGCTTTGCAATATTTGAATAGTCAAGGAAAGTTGGATCAAAGACATTTGAAATGGGTTGAGTTTTTGCAGAGTTATACATTTGTTTTGAAACACAGAAGAGGAAAGTCTAATAGGGTTGCCAATTTGTGGAGATAATAAGAAGCCAATTTTTTATTCTTGCATATTGTTGTTGTTTCTCTGTTTCTATTATGTGTTTGTGGTATTAAGGGGAGCACCCTTCATCAAGTGGTATTAGACCAAGAGTTTCTGAGTGTGTAAACAGATTGCCGACTGTGAGGCAATTTGCACCAGGACCATGGTTAGGGTTTTAGCGCGCATCGTGAAAATACCTCCACGAAAGGAACAGGTGGAAGAGCTAGTGTCGTAACACCTGAGGTTAGAGCACTCCAGATAAAAGTGCGAGCATTGCAAGAGGAGATTCATAGAGGAATGAATCTTAATGTTAGAGACGAAAGCGGGGATAAAGCCAAAGAAGAAGATCAAGAAGGAGAAGTCGAGGTTGTGAACCAGGTGGAAGAAAGACTTTTTCGAACCATTTCCAAGATCAGAAAAAGCCCTAAGATTTAGATTTCTATATTTTCAGGAAATCTTAACCCAGAGGAGTTGATCGACAGGATCAATAAATGTGAAAAATATTTTGAGTATGAAGATATTGAGGATCTTGATAGGGTCAAATTTGCGAAGGCCAGACTGAAAGGTCATGCGAAGATTTGGTGGCAAGAGATTCAATTGGAGTGAAATAGAAGAGGGAAAGATAAAATCACAAGATGGGATTGAATGGTGGATAAATTGAAGCGACAGTTCATTCTTGTTGATTATGAGCTTGACCTACTGAAGAAGATGCAAAGTTTAAAGTAGGTAGGAAGATCTGTTCAAGAGTATGTAGAGGAGTTCTATCAAATCTTCATCAGAATATGCCATGCAGAGGCTGAAAAGGAGAAAGTTGCCCGTTACCTTAATGGGTTAAGGCCAAGCATTCAGGAGGAGCTGAATCTGGTTCGAATGAACATTATTGAAGAGGCATACCAGTTTTCCTTAAAAGTACAGGAAAAACTAAACAAAAAGTTTGAGAGCAGACAAAACGGAAGAGGTCACGGTGGACGATCTGGTGGACGGTCATATGGAGGTCGAAATGAAGATCCGAAAAAGAAGGATGAGGCCAGTAGTAGTCAAAATTAGAAAGGAAATAATTCCAATCATTTCCAAGATCAGAACAATAGAGATCAGAGAGGAAGAGGAAGGGAACAAGGTTCAGGAAGAGGAGGCTACGGTGGAACATGTTTTCACTGTGGAGAAGAAGGTCATAGGGAATTTGAATGTCCTCAATGCCAAGGAAGGACGGATAGGAGGAATGATGGCCAGGCCAGAGTTGCACATGTAGATGAAGATGCTAGATCATCAAATTCTGAAGATGCTGAAAGAGGAGAAACGCTAATTACAGAAGAGTCCTCTTGAGTGGTGAGAATGAACCTGAGCAAAGGAGGAGCCTATTTCGCACTAGATGCAAGTGTGAGGGTAAATGCTGTGATGTGATTATTGATAGTGGAAGCACTGAAAATTTAGTGTCAAAAGAGATGGTGACAAAGTTGAAGCTCAAGAGATAGAAACACTCACATCCATATCGGATTTCCTGGGTGCAAGATGACTACAAGGTCATGGTCAGTGAATACTACCTAGTAAAGTTCAAGATTGGTGGGTACCATGATGAGGTACTATGTGATATCATACCTATGGATGCATGTCACATGTTGTTTGGTAGACCATGGTAGTTTGACAGATGTGCTATACACGATGGTCGTGCGAATACCTATTCCCTGACAAAGGATGGATTGCGATATAAGCTAAAGCCATTGAAGGAGACCGAAAAAAAGGTATGTGGTAATGCAAGAATAACTTTTTTTGATGGAAGAAAATTTCTAGATGGTATGAGGCATGAGCATATGTGTTTTTTTTAATTCTAAAAGCTGGTAAAGAGGAAGTAGAGGATGTACTTGTAGAGGTTGTAGATTTGTTGAATGAGTTTTAAGATATTGTATCTGATAATGTACTTGATGGATTACCACTGGTAAGGAAGATTAGTCATCAGATGGATTTGATTCCAGGAGCTAATTTTTCAAACAAGGCAGCACACATAATGACACTAGCAGAAAGTGAAAAGTTGAACATACAAGTACATGAGTTATTGTAGAAGGGGTTGATTCGGGAGAGCCTGAGTCCATGTGGTGTACCAGTAGTAATAGCACCAAAGAAGAATGGAGAATGGAGGATGTGTAAAGACTCTAGGGTAATAAACAAGATCACAATCAATTACATGTTTCCATTGCCACAAATGGATGATATTATGGATTGTTTGAGTGGAGCTAAGTATTTCTCAAAGATAAATCTGAAGAGTGGATATCACCAGATTCAGATCAGAGAAGGAGATGAATAGAAGACTTCCTTCAAGACAAAGGAAGGATTGTATGAGTGGTTAGTCTTGCCTTTTGGGCTAACCAATGCACCGAGCACTTTCATGCGGCTCGTGAACGAGGTTCTGAAAAAATTTCTGGGTAAGTTTGTCATTGTTTACCTAGATGATATTTTGATCTTTAGTAAGACATTGGAAAAGCATATGATGCATATTCGTATGGTGTTTGAGAAGTTAAGAGATGAGAAATTATTGATTAATTTGAAGAAGTGCAGCTTTGTGAAGAAAGAGTTAGTGTATTTAGGATTTGTAGTTTCAGCAGAAGGTCTGAAAATGGACCCAGAGAAAGTATAAGCTATCTTTGAATGGCCTACTCCAAGGAGTGCTACTGAGCTAAGGTCTTTTCATGGTTTGGCTAGCTTTTACTGAAAGTTTATAAAAAAATTTAGTAGTATTTGTGGACCCTTGACTGAAACAATGAGAGGGGATAGAAAAGAGTTCAAGTGGACTAATGGGGCAGATAAGAGTTTTAATTTGTTGAAACAAAAAGTTATAAAACAACTTATTTTAGCACTTCCTGATTTTAATAAGGTGTTTCAAGTAGATTGTGATGCTAGTGGTACTACAATAGGAGCTATTATGAGCCAAGAAGGTAACCTATTGCTTATTTCAGTGAGAAGTTAAATGATGCCAAGAGAAAATATTCTATTTATGATAAAGGATTTTATGCTATAGTTCAGGCATTGAAGAAGTGGAGACACTATTTGCTTCTTAAGGAGTTTTTTTTGTATACTGATCATCAAGCTTTGCCATATTTGAATAGTCAAGGAAAGTTGAATCAAAGACATTTAAAATAGGTTGAGTTTTTGCAGAGTTATACATTTGTTTTGAAATACAGAAGTGGAAAGTCTAACAAGGTTGCAGATGTGCTTAGCAGAAGATAACTATTGCTGACAAAGATGCAGTTTGAGGTGGTTGGGTTCAAGGAACTCAAGAATTTGTATCTAGAGGATCTTGATTTTGGTGAAACTTGGAAAGCTTGTAAAGAACTTGTTACTCTAGACAGAATGAAGTGGCTAGATTTTATCATTCAGGATGGTATGCTATTCAGAGGGAGTCTGTTGTGCATTCCAAGAAGTTCTATGAGGGAGAATCTCATCAAGGAGAAGCATAGCGGAGGATTGGTTGGACATTTTGGTCATGATAAAACTTTTGCTTTGGTTAGTGAGAATTATTATTAGCCACAATTGCAGCAAGATATCGAGAAGTTTGTACAGAGTTGTAGAGTATGTCAAATGGCAAAAGGAGTGAAGCAGAATGCAGGGTTGTATCAGCCATTACCTGTATCAGAGAAGCCTTGGGAGGATATCAGCATAGAATTTTTTTTTAGTTTACCAAGGACACAGCGGGGACATGATTCAATTTTTGTGGTGGTTGATAGATTTTCAAAGATGACACATTTTATTCCTTGTAAGAAGACTAATGATGCTGTTCATGTAGCAGAATTATTTTTAGAGAAGTAGTGAGACTACATGGTTGCCAAAAAGTATAGTTTTAGATAGGGACACTAAGTTCATTGGATATTTCTAGCGTACATTGTGGAAGAAGTTGAAGATAGATTTGAAGTTCAGTTCATCACATCATCCATAGACTGATGGACAAACAGAGGTGGTGAATAGGAGTTTGGGAAATTTGCTGAGATGTTTGGTTGGAGATAAGCCAACATGATGGGATTTAATTTTACCATAGGTATAATTTTCATACAATAATTCTATCAACAGGAGCACTGGTAAATCACCATTCTAAATTGTATATGGGAGTAGTCCCAGAAATGCATCTGAGTTGAGAAAGATAGATAAAGGAGAAATAAGTAGTGCTGAAGTTGAGGATTTTGCAGAACATTTGAAGAACATCCATGAGGAGGTGAGGAAGCATATTAGCAAGATGAATGTGTAGTATAAGGCTAAGGCAGATAAGAAAATGAGACATAATGAATTTTAGGTTGGAGATGAAGTCATGGTTCATTTGTGGAAGGAGTGTTTTTCAGTTGGTACATATAACAAGTTGAAAATGAGAAAGTTTTGGCCATGTAAGATACTGAAGAAGCATGATTTAGGAAATGCATATGAGGTAGAATTGCCTACTGAGTTGAATATTTCACTAGTGTAACATTTCAGATTTGATAGAGTATCATGAAGGAGGTGTTGAAGATGAGGTTATAGCAGCACAATAGAGTATTCTAGCAACCAGTTTAGATATAAAAGAGATTGAAGACATACTGGATAGTCGTGTTAGAAAAAGCACAAGGAACAGGACATATGAAGAGTATTTGGTCAAATGGAAAGGATGACTTATTGAAGATTCATCATGGCTAACAAAGGAGGAGGTTAACCGTCTTGGTTTTCCCCTACACACCTGAGTCGTGACAGGGTCACTTCTCAAATTACCCTGGGTGTCTGATGCAGAAGCATCCTGGGTGTAAGAGCAATCTTGCATCACCCAAAAATATTTCTTTTTTTGTATTCAATAAGGGCTATCTTGTTCAGAGCTGCTATTTATGGAAACTTGCTATTTTTAGTAAGTTGGTCATATGATCTCAGAATGTTCTGATTTTACATATGGAGGTTCATCTCAGTCATATCAGCCTACCAGTAAAGTTTCATGGCTAGATCAGGTATAGTTTTGAAGATATTGAAGATTTTCATTATTGGCAGTAGGGTATCAAAACTTTGAACTCAATTTTGAAGGCTTTAGAGGTCCCAGAGGAGGTTGAAAATTTGGGTGACAGGCACTTGCATGAGTCAAGCCTATAGGGTGCTTTGTGGCCTTTTTAAAATGGGGTTATAATAGTCAATCGGGTCAACTGGTGATGACTTATGGTCTCCGAAAGTCAGGGCACCTGAAATGGTGGAAAATAAGTTTCCTTCAAAATTTATGTTCGGGTTTCAAAAGTTATTTTGAGCCGACTTTGATGTAATAAATTGGAAAATAAAATAATTTTAAGTTTGGTTGGCGCTAAGGGCTAAATTTCTGGAACCTTCTCGAGTGCTAGAAAATGTCTATATAAAGAAGGCCCATAGTGTTGTCTAGGACAGTTCTGGTGGTAGATTTGGTTATTGATTTAAGGCTTTGTCCTACAGAATATTGTAAGGGAATGCCCATGTGGCTTTGCATATTGTAATTTTGACAGTTTGTAATTCCACATTTGTGGAGATAATAAGAAGCCAATTTTCTATTCTTGCATATTGTTGTTGTTTCTCTGTTTTTGTTATGTGTTTGTGGTATTAAGGGGAGCACCCTTCATCACACTATCTTATCCTACATATGATTCCCCCGAAACCTGCATGATCTGTACTATTTTTGGTCATGATTCATCTTGATACAAAAACCTTTTCTCCTATCTCCAAGACCAAATCATTCCCGATACCTTCAATCGCCATGAGAAATGATACCTTATCTACAATGCATCCTGGTATGTCATCATTGGTAGTGATCTGTACAAACGAGGTCTAGATGGTACTCTACTTAGATGTTTAGAAAGGGAAGAGTCTCAACATGCACTCGAGGAAGTCCATGAGGGTATATGTGGTTCACACTCAAACGGTTTAACGCTAGCTCGAAAGCTTATTAGGGCTGGGTACTATTGGCTTGAAATGGAGAAAGATGCAATCAAGTTTGCTAAGAACTATCAAAAGTGCCAAGTACATGGTAACTTAATTCACGCTCTAGGGAAAGATCTAATTCCCTTTACTACATAATGGCCTTTTCACCAATGGGCATTTGATCTTATAGGATCCATACATCCTCATTCTTCTAATGGACATACCCATATCATAGCAGCTACATACTATTTTACAAAATGGGTAGAAGCAGTCCCTTTGACTCAAGCAATCGGCAAGAAAATTTCTATGTTCATTTTTAACTACATCATATGTCAGTATGGAATCCCACATTCAATAGTCACAGATAATGGTCGACAATTCAAAAATAAAGACTTAGATGATCTATGTGCCAAATTCAAGATAAGACAATATTGGTCATCTATCTACTATCCTCAAGGGAATGGACAAGCAAAGGCTTCTAACAAGAATCTATTGAAAATCTTGCATCATACAGTTAATAAGATAGGAAGAGACTGGCATCTCATGATCAATCCAGCTCTCTAGGCCTACAGAACAAGTATCAGAACGCCCACTAGGGCTACACCTTTTGCTTTAGTTTATGGGTCTGAAGTGGTACTACCTATTGAGGTTGAAATCCCATCACTAAGAATTAGAATGCATGGTCTAGTAACTGATGATGACTAAAGAGTGTCTAGGTTGCAAGAACTTGAACTAATAGCTGAGCACCAAAAATCAGTATATGATCATCTCAGAGTGTATCAGAAAAGAATGTCTAGAGGCTACAACAAGAAAGTAAGACATAAAGAATTTCAGGTTGGCGATTTAGTCTTGAGAGAAAATCTTAAAAATCAATCACATCGAGAACGAAAGGGGAAGTTTGAACCTAACTGGATGGGTTTGGAGCCTATCAACTCTCAACGATTGAAGGAGAATAGCTCTGAGAATCAATCAACGTTCTCCATCTGAAGAAATTCTATGCCTAAGGCATTTAGTGTATGGTAAAATATCCTGAAAAAATCTTAAAAATCTGAAAAAGTCCTGAAAAAATGAACATCTTGGTGAAAACCTAGCAATAGGTGCCTTGATGATTCACAAAAAAATAAAAAAATATCAAAAAAATTAGAAAAATAAAAAATACAAAAAAATGAGAAAAAGAAAAAGTGCCTTGGTGAAAACTTGGAAACAGGCGCCTTGGTAGCAAAAATAGAATCTCTGCCAAGATAGTGAAAACCCAGCAAACATGCACCACTTGTTCAAAATCGCTCCATCTATCAGTGCAATCTTGGTCTTTCCCAGCTTTCAATCTGCTTTAGTCTATATATATCCTTGTTTCAATAAAGTCGATATGTACACCAATCATCTCAAGCGTCTGTATCCTATCAATGCTTAACACTTGGGGGCAATCAATGTCATATCCTATGGCCTCCAATACATCTTAGACAAGTCATATCTAGTCAGAGTCCTTTGAAGCTTCATCTGAGTCAGTCAGTCAGTCTCCTCTCCAGAAAGGATTTTGCATCTACAACAATGCAATCAAACACAAATTGAAAATAATCTATGCTTTTTACATTCTTTTATCTCCTTGTATGCTTACTGATTCGTATTGAGATTTTTGCATATTGTGTCCTTTGAGCTCTTCGATGATGTCCTTTACAGGATTTAGAGAGTGATGACTAGGGGTATAATCTTTTCTTTATCTTCTGCTTGTATGTGAAAATCTAACAAATTTGGAAATTCTAGATTGAAATGGTGTCCATCTGTAAGAGCCTCTATCTCGAATTGGATGGCCATGCGTACCTCATCCATTGATACTCGAAAAATTCAAAGAATTTTGATCTAACTATTGTCTTTTTGAGTGAGTTCTTTCTCCTACTGTGGAACACGATCTTGCCTAAGGATGTGAATGATAAAGGGTCACTACGGGTAATTCACACTGGATTTAGAATGATCTCTTGACTGTTTGATGTGTTTGAATGTAAGGTGTATTCAGGTCATCACGATGTTTATGTTCTGATGTTTATACAAATTGCTATATCAAAATGGACATGATATTCAGGTCATCCTGATGTTTGTGCCTTGGTGCTTATATCTAATCTGACATTTCAAAAATAAAATCAATATTCATATTCCATGGTTGCCTAACTAGTGCGTGTTGTATTGATTCTTGCGCATACAAATCAATATTCATATGTCTATGGTTTCATATTTAGTGGGCATTGTATTGATTTACCCGGTTACCTAAAAGTTCAATGATGACAACAAATTGACACATGATTAGTGACTAGGTCCTAGGTCCTAAGTTTGCATTTCATTTTGCACTTTGCATGATCTCACAAATTGCTTGAACACTTAAACGATTCTTCAAAACCAAAAATGCTAAACATGACACAAGGACTGAGCATTGTATGAAGGTTCCTCCAATGAAACAGCAAGTAGAATCCTTTTTCAGGATCAAAATCAAAATCTGAGATCATTCATATTATTAACTACTTGCATAATCGACCTTCAATCATCACAAAAATTTAGAATTCAACTTAACTGATTATCTTACATCAAACTATCAAAATTTTAACTTGGTCAACTATGGTCAACTCATGGTTTAACGTAGTCAAACTTGGTCTCTAGGACTTCTAAACAATGCAGAACATGTTCTCGAATGTGTATAACCACTTATAAAATCAATTAACACACTTCTAAACTATAACACTAACTTGATTTCAATTTTCATCCCAAAGGGGGCATGGTATTACACATCAATCAATATTTCCTCAGTAATCAAGACAACAACCACGTCTAGTTGCTGACTCATCAAAAGTCATCGTCGCTTGGGGAATCTATCATCACTTGGGGCATATCAGATTCATCGAGATCCATATCAATCTGATATCCTAATCTATCTTGTAAACTGTATTAGCTTTTTGTAACCAATGGTTCGTTAGCATTATTTTCCTTGGTTCTTCGTAACTGATGGGTTCAGGATGTGATACCAATATGATTCTCTTGGGACAATCAGGTCTAGAATCGATCACTCACTTCTTCGCAATCATAAGGTTCAGAATCAAGCATTTTGAGACTTTTTCGTAATCACCGGTTCATTGTTGCTATAGTTAACATTATCTTTTGTCATTCAGGACCTAAATCTTGCATCTTTAAATCTTTCAATCGGTTTCTATCTCAGAATCGGTTCATCTTTCAAATCAGTTTCAATCTCAAACATCTTTATCATACACAGACTATCTTTGAACCACTGCGCTTCACACAGTAATTCAAAGAGGGGCAAAATGTAATACCACAAAAATGGGCTATATGTTCATTAACCTCCTACATTTTCAAATCGAATGAAATCAATACAAAAGTCCTAACGTAAGACACATCTGCACATTATCAAATTTAATTGATTATCCTAAATTTTGCATTGGTGAATATTCCTAATTTATCATAATTATTTGGCGATAAATCTTATTTATCCTAAAGTTTGTTTAATTGAATATTTTGAATATTTAATTAATCAGATTTAATATTACCACTTAATTATTTAATTACATTTAATTATATTTATTCCTAAATTGTATTATTTAATTTTGACAATAAATCAAAAATATTATGACTAATTGATTAAATTCTTATTTAATTAATTAAAGTCAATTGTCAATATTTAATAATATAGTTTTTAAATAAAAGTTTGATTTAATAATTGATTAACCCATAAATCAATTGTTTTAATTTCAAAATTAGTTAAGTTGAGAATAAATCACTTTATTTTTAATTAATTTATAATTAAATCATGCACAATAAAAAAAAATAACTAGAAATTAACAATCAATTTTAAAATTGAAACTCAACATCTGATGATGAGTTGAAAAAGAGAACTAAAGCTCTATTTTGAGATAAAAACTTCTTTTGCATGACTTTATGAGTTTATTTATTCTTAATTTCTTGTTAACTCAAAGATCAACCTTAGTTTATCAAGAGTGATTTATGGCTTTTCTCAATGCATCATCAAGCCCTGAATTTCTATAAAAACAAGGCTCAATTCTTCACAAATGGCCCTCTCAAAAATCCCTCAAGCTTTCAATCTCTCTAAATCCCTCAAGCTTTCAATCTCACATCTCTCAAATTTGCACAATTACTCTGGCGAATTTACAACTGAAGAACAAAGATTTTGCGATAGGCAATTTTGTGAGATCAATTCATAGTTTTTCATAGCTTTGCATATCAATTCATATAATTCTTAGATTAATTTGCATATCATTTCAATTTCATTCTAGATTAATTTCATACATTTTTTTATCCTATTGCATCAAAAATCCAAAAAAATAGATTAATTTGCATTCATATTTCATTGCTTTCATCATTTTAAATCCTTTGTTTAGGTGTTGCATTGTCACTGATCTCGATTTCAATCTGAGAATATCATTCACGCACCTACTAAAAGGCAGTAAATCGGCTGGTTAGCATAGTTTCAATTACTTGCAGATTTCAGTTTTTGCTAACCTTTAATGTTTTACTAAAGTGTTGTGTCTACAACTAGGTACAAAATTCACACACACATGTCACTATCATAATGTCTTCATCAACTTTACAACTTTGCATGCCTAGATTCTATCCTGATTAGGAGATATCATCCAGTTACCATAAGTCGCTTCTCAGGAACACTAGTTGAATACTGCTTCCACTAAATTACACATAACTGTCATGAATAATTGAATTTTTGTATGCACTCTTGACTACGATATCAGGACACAATATAGAGTAAGTCCTCAACTCTTCATAGCTTGATATTCAATACTCCACGTGTGCTAATTCAAAGAATGTTTGCTTCTCTGCAAATCTCCAGTAGATCATTGTGTTGACATCAATGACAACCACAATCATGATACAACTGTTATAGAATGGTTCCAAATACTCCCCCATAGGATATATTCAGCATTCATTCCTAATAAGTAGAATTAGGGTAATAGGCATTATTTCCAGTAGAATAATCAGGCTCAAATACCTCTCAATAATAAGCCTTATCAGTCGTACAATCCAAATTCTGCCAACACTTCTAAAGAGATTGTGCCTGTTCGGAATAACTTGGTTCAAGATTATGAGTGGTTTTTTCCATGTAACCAACCTCATAACCAAGGCATGTGTACAAATGACATTATCAATCAAGCTTTAATGGTTCAAATAAATGCTACCATGCAATCCACATTTCCTCCTCAAGCTCCAGATCAACAAAAAGAAGAGCTACCAAAGGAGACTGTCCTCTTGAATTGGCAAGGGGAGGAGTTCTATGGAGTTAATCAACTTGGTACTCCAATTGCTAGTAATACCAGAAGTAGAAAAAGAGCCATTTATGATAGTCCTCAAAATCTTCAGCGAAAGAGCCAACCTGAACAACAACTTGATAACAATTAGGAAGCTCTAAGTACATTAAATGATGCTAGTGTGAAAATTTTTCCAAGAGGACAGTCCATGCCCACCAAAGATCCTGTCAAAGTCATGTTTAGGTTGAACCAAACCAAGGAGAGATTTCTGTACAAAAGGACCAGATTAAGGTACCATTTTTTTCTTTCAATATTTTGGATCATATGAAAAAGGAAAATGTTCAACATACCGAGCATGTTCAATAATTAGACTTGGGCATTTATTTTATGCATGAAACTATTTCTTTCATTCCAAATATTGAGAAAGTTGTTGATAAGAATGAAGGACAACAAGTCAATGAGGTTTGGGAGTTGTAATTTGATGGTTCTACATCTAATATTTGGGCTGGTAGAGGATGTATGCTAGTCTCTCCCAGTGGAAAAATATTCTATTCAGCTTGCAGATTTTGCTTCAGGTGTTCAAATAATACAAATGAATATGAAGCCCTCATTCATGGATTGGAATGGGCCCAAAGAAGAGGAATCAAAATTTTAAAGGTGTATGGGGACAATGAATTAGTGTTCAATCAAGTCAGGAATCTGAATGTGACAAAAAATAACTTGCTAAAATTATATAAACACATGGTGTGAGATTTGCTGGAAGGTTTTGATGCCTTGAATCTGATTTCTATACCTAGAAATCAAAACAAACATGATGACATGTTGGTTGCCATAGGTGCAGAGTTTGACAATCCTAAAGAAATGAGAAAAGAGAAATGGAGACAACATATTAAGATAATGGTTAGACTTGTTGTGCCAGATAATGATATTCATTGGTAGGTCTTTAACAGTGACCAACAAATTGTGAATTTCATGAGAGAGGAAGCATAATTTTCTTACGTAAATTAGGACAAACTCTGGCTTCAATACAATGATCAGATCATCGAGTTAAGAAATAAAAAAGTATCGAAGGGCTTGGTCACCCTTGAATCAAATTTTAATACTGATGATGAAGCTCAAAAGCCAAAATCAAGCATACAGATCCAACACGATCACTATGAAGAGATAGAGGTCACTGAAGGCAAAAAGATCAAGCTAGGAAAGGTATGTACAACTCATTAAAATATTTCTTTTGTGTGACTTTTTAAAGAGTTTAATGATATATTTTCTTGTGAGTACGTGGATTTGAAAGGGTTCAACCCACAATTGGCTCAACATACCATAGAATTAGAGGGAAATGATAAGTTCGTAAGGAAGAAACAAAGGCCTATTAATCCTAATTTAGAGCCCTTAATGCAAAAGGAATTGAATAAGTTAATAAAAAGTAGTATTATCTTCCCCATAAAACACACCTCATGGGTTTCAAACCTAGTTCCTATTAGGAAGGAGAATGGGGGCTTGAGACTGTGCATTGAATTTAGGGAAATGAATAGGGCCTCTCTGAAAGATAACCATCCTTTGTCATCAATGGAGAAAATCCTACAGTTTATTTTAGGTTCAAAGATAGTGTTTACCACAAAGTGGGGTATTATGGCCTACAAGAAGATGCCTTTTGGTTTGTCGAATGCAGGGGAAACTTTCCAAAAGGCTATGGATATGGCATTCAAAAACTTTATTTATAGGATAGTCCTAGTATACTTGGATGATATCACATTTTTCTCTAAAGAAGCAAAATATCACATAGTTCATTTGAGGCAAGTTTTTGAAAGGTGCAGAGAGTTTGGGATATCTGTTAAATCCCAAAAAGTGTGTTTTTGCAATTCATGAAGGCAAGTTTTGAGGTATATTGTGTCTAAATAAGGGACCACAATTGATCTAGAAAGAATTAAAGCTATTTTGGAGTTGCCCCTGCCAAATCACAAGAAGGGACTGCAATTTTTTTAGGCAGAATTAATTTTCTGCGAAGATACATTCATGATATTACTAGTTTATTGCAACCTATGACTACTATGCTCAAGAAGAATGCAGGTTTTAGTTGGACCAGAGATGAAAATCAAAGTTTTGAAGCCATCAAGGAGGTTTTAACAACAACTCCTACCCTGCTAAATCCCAATTTCTCTAAAGACTTCATTTTGTACACTTATGGGAGTATCAATTTTATCTCTGCAATTAGGGTGCATAAAAATGATGACGGTTTCAAACAACCTATTGATTTCATTGGTCAAGGGTTGCAAGGTTTTGAGAAAAGGTACAACTTTGTTGAGAAGCATGTCCTAGATGTTATCCAGAGTTTAAACAAGTTTAATCCTTTAGTGTCAAACAAAAAAATACATCTGATGGTTGCTCACCCTAGCGTGAAGGAATTCATGCTAAGAAGGGATTTGTATGAAAAAGGAGTATGATAGATTACAAGAGTCATGGAATATGATATCGATATTAAAATTAGCAAGATTTTTAGGGGTAAAAGGCTATGTGAATAGTTGGCAGTAGGAGCTGATATGGAAAAAGAGAATATTCTTGTTAATGTTGCTGAGCCTCAAGATAATAAGACTACTCTGAGGATAAGTTGGGTCAGGGATATGATTTTGTTTTTGCAGACTAGTGTGCCCACCACATAGGGACACAAATAAAAGGAGGTGTTAGCACCTGCAAGAAATTTTCATGGCTATGTAAATTTTTCTCTATTTTTTGCAGGGTTTTTCCTTTGCCTCTGGCTCAAACCCTAGGTCTAAATTCATATTTCTAGCTGTTGGAGGGTTAAACCCTAATCTATCCTGGCCTTGTTCTTTTCCTTCATTACTTTTTCAGGCCACTTAAGTTTCCCTATGAGCACGTGACTATTTCCCTCTTGTTGTTCGCTGAATCTCTTAACAATGTTTCATGTTTCTTTATCATTCAGCGATTTAGCGAATACAGTCAGTCGCTTGTTCTTCAGGTTCTCGGGCAGTTAGGCTTTTGGTTCAATGATTGGGTGATTGCTATGTTCGCATATTCTCCATGTCCTAGCGGTCCGTGCCTTAACATTCTGTGAACCGGTGAGCACGGTTATCTCTTGATCGCATAATGTAGTGGTTAAAGTTGTGAAAATCCAGTGACTTAGCGAGGACCATAGGATGAAGGAAGGATCGATGACGGTTGTTGATTCTCTGAATTTACTGCAGGGTTAAAAAATTATCTGGTGACTCAGTGAAAGCTTGTGTTTTCCTATTCTCACAATGAGACCCATGGTTAAGAAAGTATCTAGTGACTCCGAGTTTTCTTTAGTCGCTTATTCTCCAGATAGGCCTGAGTTTAAAGGTAGGTTATGAGATGGCTTATGGTCGTGTGATCGCCAGATGAAGATGAGTCAAACTTTAGATGATACAAGTGGATATCCAATTACAAAGATGCTGAGGTGGCAGCTTTTCGTTGGTTGAGGCAGTGAGTTGGCTGTTGTTAGTGGGCCTGAGGTCTTCGGTTTGTGAGGAGAGGTTAAAGCTCGGATTGATCTATCGGTTGTCATTATATCATTGATATAAGATGCATGATATTTAAGCCATCGGTATAAGGAGAGCCGTCCGATTCTCTTTAGGGAATGAAATGCAAAGTGGGACCTCCTTGCCAGTGGGCGTTGACACGCTCTTTCCTGATTGGTCGACGTGTGATAAGAATAGTGGGACCGTTTACCAAGTGTTGCAGATTTGTTTTGTTTTGATTGGCTGAGTGGGTTTGGTGACAGGGATGGTGTCAATAGGGCCGACCTTCTTGGATGGTTAAGTATCGATAAGATCTAGCAGTTTTCGTTATACCGCTTGGATAAGATGCATGATATTTAAGTTAGCGGTATAATGATAGCTGTTGATCTCAGTATGTTCAAAGGTTGTAATGTATTCAGTGATCTAGCGACTGCAGTGGTCGTGTGGTCTCAGGTTCCTGACGGTTAAGTGGAAATCCTCCAGCGATTCAGCGACACGGTTAGTCTCGTGGTTGTTGAATCAAATGGTTAAGTAAAAAATGTTCTCATGACTTGATGAGAACCATTGGATGGAATGAAGAAGAGCATTGACGATAGTCACGTGATCTCTAAAGGGTTTGGCGGTTAAAGAAGATGACTGCGCGATCTTGCGACTAAAGACAAATGTAAACTAGGATTCCTATAAAGTTAAGCCATGAAGCCCGGGTAAAGTGAATGGATCTGACAGTAGGGATATAAAGTTGATCTAGTTTTGAATGCTGGCCGTCAATATGTTGTCTGGCACCATAAAGTAGCTATTATTTTTCAAATTCAAATATTTTCAAGGTTTTCTCTGCAGAGTTTGTAATAGTAAGCCTTATAAGACAAAGAGTTGTTCAGAATTGATTTCTTCAGGATAGTTACAGTTAGAAATTGATGAGGAAGACATGGGTTGCCACGCAGATCTGATCTTGCTTTCCTGGGGTGCCATGCTATTTTAAATACAAAGGACTATTATCTAAATATATAGGCAGCTAGGGTTTTGATTGATGTCAGAGGTCTCCATGTTATGTACATGCAAGATCTATGGCTAGCTCTGACATTAAATTTTGTTTTGCCGGTAGCAAGAAATTGGTTGGATTTGTAAATGCAATAAGCCTAGAATATGAATCTAAATATTTGTACATTAGATTTGATCTGATTTTCCCAGGTTTCTAGGTTTTTCCTACATTCTTTTATTTCTTGTTTAGTCTAGTTGGTGAGGTTGTTATAGACCTAATCTTGCTCTAAATGATCTATAGCTTGTTGCAATCCTTGCTCCTATAAAAGGATTTTCAAGATCATTTAGAAGGGTTCCAATTTTTGAGTTCCAGATCTTGGTTCCATGAAGGGTCCTTTTCTTGTAGATATTTCCTTCTTCTCTGCATATAGGGTGTTCCCTCTTTCCTTTCTGGTTTTGAGAATAGAATAAAAGTTGTAACAGTCTGTCTTATGTATGAGATTTCAATATATTTGTACTGCTATCAGATTGTCTCCATTTGAATCATGAACTTGTTGATTATAGCATCAAGGATGTTTTAGTCTTTCTATTGTATTTCCAATGTGTCTGCAATAGAGTTATTTTCGCAGAGATAACTAAGTTCAAGATTGGTTTTTAGATGTGTATGAGCTGGGGTATCAAGGATGTCTCATGTTTGTCTTTCAATGGATGCTAATTAATGTATTGCTTGTTTATAGGTCTCTTCTAAGGGGAGGGTTAAAATCCTTTGAATAGGTGATAGCATATCTGGGTACACAGGTGGATTTTTGAAGTGAGGTTTGATCAGTGGTGTATGCTTGGTGTAAGGCATCAACATATTGGAATGTATTGTCTTCTTGTTTCATAGCTCTCTATTACAGTGATGTATTTGACTTTGTTGCCCATTGGATAATGCACTAGTCTATGAGAGACTTAGGGTATTTCAGGGGTCCTTTCAACCCAACATCAATTCATTGAAATGATAATACGTATCCTTTCATGTTGGTTGTAGTAGTAGGAGGTCCTTTCTAGTTTTCAGACTCATTCCATGCAAGCAGGTTATTGCATTAGGTTTGGTTCATTGGGGTACAAGATACCTATAGGGGTCTATTAACTATTCCACAATAATCTATCTGTAGGCCTTTTGTTTATCAAGAAGAGTCATGAGTGTGCAGATAAGGCAATACCTACCTGAGTGATGTGGAGCTCAAAGAAGAAGGAGGATGCTCTTTGTCCTCATCAATTGGCCCTTTTTCCCTGTCAGACTTTGGAGTGGAGACTAACCAGTTTGTCATCATAGTGTAAACCTGACACTGTGTGGAAAAAGTGGAAACCAACAGGAGGTACTTGAGGCTACAATCAATTCCATATGTGCTAGTGGGTAATGTTCTATTCAAGAAGGACCTTACCGGTATTTTGTTAAGGTGTATTGAAAATAATCAGATCAAGAGAGTTCTTCATGAGATGGATCTGTTGGTGGAAAATTTTCTCGTAAACTCATGACTTGGAAGATTATGAGGGTTGGCTACTATTGGCCCAGTTTATTTAAAGATGTGTATGCATGGTCAAGGAAGTTCGTGAAATGTGTTGTTTTTGCAGGAAATGAAAGGTTGCCAACTATGCCACTACAAGCAATACAAGTAGAGAAGCCCTTCATGAGATGGGGTATTGATTTCACAGGCCCTATAAACCCACCGTCAAGTGCGGGGCATCGATGGATACTCACACCCACTGATTACTTCACAAGGTGGGCGGAGGCTGTGGCCTTGAAAGATGCCAATGAATCAACCGTTTTGAGTTTTTATGATGACTTGGTTACTAGGTTTGGTGTTCCTAAGTCAATTATATCTGATAATGCTTTGGCATTCACGGGGTTAAGGATAAGTGATTGGGCTGTCAGAAATGGAATTCATTTGAACATATCCTCAAAATATTACCCGCAAGGTAATGGCTTAGCAGAATCAACGAATAAGAATTTGATAAGAGTCATCAAGAAAACCTTAGAGGATGATCACAGGAGCTGACATTCAAAATTGAAATCTCCACTATGGGAAAATTGAACAACTCCTAAGAGGTCCATTGGGAACTTACCATATGTTCTGGTTTATGGAAAAGTGGCCAGGTTGCCTTTGTCTGTTGAAAGCCCATCCCTTGAGATTGTACATCAGTAGGAGTTGTTGGAAGAATAAGATCCTACGAGAGTAAGATTTTCTCAACTCATGGAGTTGGAGGAAACTAGAGATAAAACAATGAAGACCATGGAATATCATCAAATCTAGGTGAATAAAATGTTTGATAAGAAAGAAACACTCAAATTATTCAATGTGGGTAATGTTGTGGTTAGATGAGATGTTTTGAAAAGTAAGCCAAGAAAAAATAACACATTTGATAAGATGTGAAGCGATCCATTTGTCATCACTAAGGGCAAAGAGAACAATGCATACCAGCTGTCCAAGATGGATGGAGAAGTACTGCTTATCAAATTCAATGGGATATATCTCAAGCATTTCTTTGAGGTTTGAGCTATCCTTGTAAATGCTTTAGGTTAGTTTTATTGCTTTCAATAAGTGCTGACACATTTTACTTTAGTTAGTTTTTAAGTGTTCCTTTGTTTTCAATTAAGAGCCAAGTCGGGTTTATTTGAGATACAAGGGAGGTTTCACCTATTGGCATCTTTTATTTCAATGCATGGAGACATACCACTTACAAAAGTGAAATAGGTGTCCACTACAAAAAATTATACATATACATGTGTTGAAATGGAAGTGATCTCCAAAGAAAATGTTCAACACGCTAAGCATGTTCAACAATCAGGCTTGGGCATTTATTTTATGCATGAAACTAATTGTTTCATTCCAAATATTGAGAAAGTTGCAGATAAGAATGAAGGACAACAAGTCAATGAGGTTTGGGACTTGTATTTTGATGATTCTAGATCTAATATTGGGGATGGTGGAGGATGTATGCTAGTCCCTCCTAGTGGAAAAATATTTAGTTCAGCTTGCAAATTTTGCTTCAAATGTTCGAATAATACAATTGAATATGAAGCTCTCATTCATGGGATGGAATGAGCCTAGAGAAGAGGAATCAAAATTTTAAAGGTGTATGTGGACAGTGGATTAGTGGTCAATCAAGTCAAGAATCTGAATGTGACAAAAAACAACTTGCTAAAATTATATAAACATAGGGTGTTGGACTTGTTGGAAGGTTTTGATGCCTTCAATTTGATTTCTATACCTAGAAATCAAAACAAACATCCTGACAGGTTGGCTTCCATAGGTGCAGAGTTTGAGGTTCCTAAAGAAATGAGAAAAGAGAAATGGAGCCAACATAATAAGATAGTGGTTAGACTTGTTGTGCCAGATAATGATATTAATTGGTAGGTCTTTGACAGTGACCAATAAATTGTGAATTTCCTGAGAGAGGAAGCATAATTTTCTTACGTAAATTAGGACAAACTATGGCATCAATACGTTGATTAGATCATCCAGTTAAGAAATAAAAAAGTATTGAAAGGGCTTGGTCACCCTTGAATCAAAATTTCATACTGATGATGAAGCTCGAAAGCCAAAATCAAGCATACAGATCCAACATGATCACTATGAAGAGATAGAGGTCACTGAAGGTAAAAAGATCAAGCTGGAAAAGGTATGTACAATTGATGAAAAGATTTCTTTTGTGTGACTTTTCCAAGAGTTTAATGAGATATTTTCTTGGGAGTACGAGGATTTGAAAGGGTTCAACCCACAACTTGCTCAATATACCATAGAATTAGAAGGAAATGCTAAGCCCATAAGGAAGAAACAAAGGCATATTAATCCTAAGTTAGAGCCCTTGATGCAAAAGGAATTGAATAAGTTAATAGAAAGCAGTATTATCTTCTCCATAAAACACACCTCATGGATTTCAAACCTAGTTCCTGTTAAGAAGAAGAATGGGGAGTTGTGATTGTGTGTTGACTTTAGGGACCTGAATAGGGCCTCTCTAAAAGATAGCCATCCTTTTCCATCAATGGAGAAAATCCTATAGTTTGTTTAAGGATCAAAGCAGTTTTCGCTCCTTGATGGTTATAATGGTTACAATTAGATTTTGGTTAAGGATGAGGATCAATTCAAGATAGCTTTTACCACAAAGTGGGGTATTATGGCCTACAAGAAGATGCCTTTTAGTTTTTCGAATGCATGGGCAACTTTCCAAAAGGCTATAGATATAGAATTCCAAAATTTTATGCATGTGATAGTCCTAGTATACTTAGATGATATCACAATTTTCTCTAAAGAAGCAAAATATCACATAGTTCATCTGAGGCAAGTTTTTGAAAGGTGCAGAGAGTTTGGGATATCTTTGAATCCCAAAAAATGTATTTTTGTATTTCATGAAGGCAAGTTGTTGGGGTATATTGTGTTTAAATAAGGGATCACAATTGATCTGGAAAGAATTAAAGCTATTTTGAAGTTGCCCCTGCCAAATCACAAGAAGGGACTGCAAATGTTTTAGGTAAAATTAATTTTTTGCAAAGATATATTCGTGACATTACTTGTTTATTTCAACCTATGACTGCTATGCTCAAGAAGAATGCAGGTTTCAGTTGGACCAGAGAGGAAAAAAAGAGTTTTGAAGCCACTAAAGAGGCTTTAACAACATCTCCTACCCTGCTGAATCCCAATTTCTCTAAAGACTTCATTTTATACACTTATGGGAGTATCAATTTTATCTCTCCAATTATGGCGCATAACAATGATGATGGTTTCGGACAACCTATTGCTTTCTTCATTCAAGGGTTGCAAGGATATGAGAAAAGGTACAACTTTGTTGAGAAGCATGTCCTAGCTGTTATCCAAAGTTTAAAGAAGTTTAAGCCTTTAGTGTCAAACAACAAAATACATCTAATGGATTCTCACCCCAACGTGAAGGAATTCCTGCTAAGTAGGGATTTGTATGAAAAATAGTACAATAGATGATAAGAGTCATGGAATATGATAGTGACATTAAAATTACCTATCTTGTTAGGGTTAAAATTTTGTGTGAATAGTTGGTAGTAGGAGATGATATGGAAAAAGAGAATATTCTTGTTAATGTTGATGAGCCTGAAGATAATAAGACTACTTTGAGTATAAGATGGGTCAGGGATATGAATTTGTTTTTGTAGATCAGTGAGTGTCCAACACATAGGGACAAGGATAAAAGGAGGTACTTTAGGCTGTAGTCAATTCCATATGTGCTGGATGGTAATGTTCTATTCAGGAAGGACCTTGCCGATGTTTTCTTAAGGTGTATTGATAATAATCTGATGCAGGAGCATCCTGGGTGTAAGAGCAATCTTGCATCACCCAAAAACATTTTTGTTTTTGTATTCAATAAGGGCTATCTTGTGTAGAGCTGCTATTTATGGAAACTTGCTATTTTTAGTAAGTTGGTCATACGATCTCAGAATGTTCTGACTTTACTTATGGAGGTTCATATCAGTCATATCAGCTTGCTAGTAAAGTTTCATGGCTAGATCAGGTCTAGTTTTGAAGATATTGAAGATTTCTGGTATTGGCAGTAGGGTACATAAACTTTGAACTTAGTTTTGAAGGCTTTAGAGGCCCCAGATGAGGTTGAAAATTTGGGTGACAGGTGCTTGCGAGTCCAACTTGTAGAGTGCTTCATGGCCTTTCCAAAATGGGGTTATAATAGTCAATCGAGTCAATTGGTGATGACTTATGGTCTCCGAAAGTCGGGTCACCTGAAATGAGGGAAAATAATTTTCCTTCAAAATTTTTGTTCGGGTTTCAAAAGTTATTTTGAGCTGAATTTGATGTAATAAATTGAAAAATAAAATAATTCTAAGTTTGGTCAGCCCTAAGGGCTAAATTTCTGGAACCTTCTCGGGCGGTGGAAAATGCCTATATAAAGAAGGCCCGTAGTGTTGTCTAGAGCAGTTCTGGGTATAGATCTGGGTATTGATTCGAGGCTTTGTCCTACATAATATTGTAAGGGAATTCCCATGTGGCTTTGCATATTGTAATTCTAAAAGTTTGTAATTCCACATTTGTGGAGATAATAAGAAGCCAATTTTTTGTTCTTGCATATTGTTGTTGTTTCTCTGTTTCTGTTATGTGTTTGTGGTATTAAGGGGAGAACCCTTCATCATAATCAGATCTAGAGAGTTCTTCATGAGTTCTATGATGGAACTACTGGTGGAAATTTTGCTCCAAGAACCATGACTTGAAGATTATGAGGGTTGGCTACTATTGGCCTAGTTTGTTTAAAGATGTGTACGCACAGTCAAGGAAGTGCGTGAAATGTGTTTTTTTTGAAGGAAAAGAAAGGCTTCCAACTATGCCACTACAATCAATACATGTAGATAAGACCTTCATGAGATGGGGTATTGATTTCATAGGCCCTATAAACCCATCGTCAAGCACAGGGCATCGATGGATACTCACAGCCACTAATTACATCACAAGGTGGGCAGAGGCTATGGCCTTGAAAGATGCCAATGAATCAACCATTTTGAGTTTTTATGATGACTTGGTTACTAGGTTGGTGTTCCTAAGTCAATTATATCTGATAATGCTTTGGAATTCATGGGGTTAAGGATAAGGGACTGGGCTATCAGAAATGGCATTCATTTGAACACATTCTCAAAATATTACCCACAAGGTAATGGATTAGAGGAATCAACAAATAAGAATCTAATAAGAGTCATCAAGAGAACCCTGGAGGATGATCAGAGGATCAGGCATTCAAAATGAAAATCTGCACTATGGGAAAATTGAATAACTCCTAAGAGGTCCATTGGGAACTCACCATATGTTCTGGTTTATGGAAAATAGGCTAGGTTTCCTTTGTCTATTGAAATCCCATCCCTTGAGATTGTACATCAGCTGGAGTTGTTGGAAGAACAAGATCCTACGAGAGTAATATTTTCTCAACTCATGGAGTTGGAGGAAACTAGAGATAAAGCAATAAAGACCATGGAATATCATCAACTCCAAGTGAAGAAAATGTTTGATAAGAAAGAAACACTAAAAGTATTCAATGTTGGTAATGTTGTGGTTAGATGAGATGTTTTGAAAAGTAAGTCGGGACAACATAAAAAGTTTGGTATGATGTGGAGCAGTCCATTTGTCATCACTGAGGGCAAAGAGAACAATGCATACTAGTTGTCCAAGATGAATGGAGAAGTACTCCCTATCCCAGTCAATGGGATATACCTCAAGTGTTTCTTTTAGGTTTGAGATATCCTTGTAAATTATTTAGGTTAGTTGTCTTTCTTTCAATAAGTGCTAATGTATTTTACTTTAGTTAGATTTTAGTGTTCCTTTGTTTTCAATAAAGAGCCAAGTTGGGTCTGTTTGAGATACAAGGGAGGTTTCACCTGTTGGCCTCTTTCATTTCAATGCATGGATACATACCACTTACAACAATGAAATAGGTGTTCAATGCAATAAATTATACATATACATGTGTTGAAATGGAAGTGATCTCCAAAGCAAAGTGGTTTTTAGCCATGTTAGGTTTTTGTGTTTGGTCTTAAAGAGATGTTCCAACAGTTAGGATAATCCTTTCCATCTAACCTAATAACACCCCTATCATTCATGGTAATGAAATTATTCTTCATTACCAAAAACCTTAAAAGTCTTATTACGTCAAATAGGAAGACTTACCATGTCATGTAAATAAATTTCAATTTTCTGCCCATATTTAAAAGCCAACTCTGTGCCCAATGAGTTGGTTAAGGCTATTGGTTCCTATGTCTAGTAGGCAGACACACAGAAGATGTCGCAAAAATTGTTACCTAATTTCACCTACATGCTCAATCAAGTGGAGCCTTTGCACTTTTAAAGCCAAGGTACATTTATCCAATTGTACTTCATATAAATAAAATACAATACAATAACTTTGAGGGAAAAGTTTTAAACTAAGTGTTGCATTTAACGAGGAAAGGAATACATCATAATATAAATCATCCTTTTACATCTTTTCTGAAAATGTAAATATTTTTATTAAAAAAAAAGTATTGTACATATGCTTCAGATAAGCTGTGAAACTAGATAAGGCATAACTCATTGTATTTACAATTTGAAGCTATATATATACATGAGTGAATGCAGAAAAGACAAAGAAGAAGAGAAAGGGCTAGTCATTTCCTAAATGAATGGTAGAAGTAGAGAAGCAACCTTGTGAGTTTGTCTTGTTCTTGCGTCCTTAGAGGCATTTTCTATCCTATACCTGAAAAGAAAGAAGAGCAATGAATTAGAACATGTGTTCTAAGCAATAATTGACCCTTACTCTACAACTTTTCTCACATATTCATATACAATTCCAAAATGAAAAGACAATACTTTATACTCTAACAAGTTTGTTGACTGTTGCAAATATAGGTGTTTCATCTTGACAAGTGGGTTAAAATGTGGCTCTCACAAGGGTTGAGCCCAACTTGTTAGAATGAAACAAGCTCAATTTTCATTTTGATCATGGTACAATATTAAAGGGAAGCGAGGTTCAAAAGACATGAAACCTTTTATTGTATAAAACAAAAACATGTGCAGTTGTGATGAGTTAGAGGCAAGGAAGGTAAACAATGGTAATTGAGAGCTAAGGTGTTGGTCTTCAACTTGCTATTGATACTCCTCATAGGTTACAGGTATCAAAATACCCCTAGTGTATGAGAATGTTATGTGTTACAAGTGCTGGTGGTCTGTAATGTTTCTGTAGCAGTAGATAAAGGTCCTCAATTCAAAAGGAAAAAGCATAAGAATTATAACAACATACAATACATCATGGGCAATGAAAGAATGCTAAAAAAAATGGATGTGTAAACAGTCATGAAGATTCCATGCATATCAGAGCTAATGACAATGACATTAATGTAGGAAAAATGATAATGGATGTAGTTTTCAAGAGCATTTTTTCCATCTCAAGAGATCAATTTTATGATATGTCATGAAGATTTTGAATGTCACAAAAAATGCATAAGAATTCATGTCCACATGAATGATTTAATTCATAATGTGTCACTCAACCTAAAATAGCAGTTCAAACAATGTAATGTATATTAAGAGAAACATACATAATGATACAAATTAAGAAGCTATACACAAATTTATAAAAGATGCTACATGATTTTATAACATGGAAAGCCACGGTTGTAGACATACAGGGTGAACAACATGCCATCTTCTTTTCCTGCCCAGATCAATAATTAAAGTGCCAAATACCATATATTGAAGGAAAATACAAAGGTATCACAATATGGTAGGTATAAAATGATAGCCTTAAGAAAAGAGTAGTTGTAAAAAACTAAGGATGATGATCAAAAGTTGACAATAAATAGCATGAAGGCAATGCATAAAAGGTCAAAAGAACAGTAATATCATTGTTTAAAAGTAATAGCAACCATATGTCTAGGATCATTCATTATAGTGTCAGAATAATGAAATATAATGATTAAAAATAGCATAGAAAAGATGGAGCCTCATAGCATCAAATACTAGAAAGTGTAAAGTGAGAAGCTACAACTTGAACAATGAACATTAAGCCATTTTTTCCCGCAGACCAAATGCACACAAACTAAAACTTTCAAACATGGAAATACATCAGGAAGATAGACCTTGAGCCAAGCATTTGGAGATACAAAAAAGTGTGTTATTTTCCTTATCATTCACAAAGCTAGAAAATGCATCAAATTACATAGAGCTCGAACATGAAAAGAAACACATATACATTTTAAAGTTCCCCTCAAATCACTAGCATTTACAAATAAGGAAGCTTCCAAAGGCATCGAGCTGAGATAATATTTATCTTTCAAGGAAAAAGACCAAAGGTGCAACCCATCTCAAATGAGAAAAGAAAATGTGAAGACCCAACAACATCAAGAATACAAAGACTTTCAAATTTAGAGATGTAAGCTTACTAGTTGGTGGTCGTGGCTTTCAAAGTCTAAGAAGTCATGGAAGTTCATTAAAAAAAAGATTTGCTTCAAATGGTTCCAAAATCACATGAACTGCTATGGAAATACTTTAGAGTCACAAGAGAGCCCTCATAATGGAGGCCATAGGTAAAGGACACACTAAAAAATACTCTAAATTTCTTCCACAATCCTCCAAACCCTAAGGAGGGCGACACCTAGAAGGAAATGCAGAGAAAAATATGAAAAATCAAAATGAAAGGAAATATTTCTCTTTAGGGTTGTCTTTACCCTAATAGCTACGATAGAGGGGCTTTTTGCCTTTTTGACATTTGTTTTCTTTTTGACTAAATAATCATTGTGAATTGTTAAGGCTTTCATGCCTTATGTAAATAGTTTATAAGTTTATATTAAATTCATTAAGTAATAAAGATACATTACTTAATAAATATTAATATTTATTAAGTAATGTATCTTTATTACTTTATATATATATATAGTTATTTATCATTTATTTTGCGTTAATTATAAGAGTAATTCATTTTTATTAAATAGTACTTTATAAACTATTTAATACAAATTAAAATAAAAGGCAATAAGATAGCATGTGCTAGAATTGCTAAGTCTTCATGACTTAATAATTAAAATCATTGGACTCAAGAGCATTTAGGAGGGTGGAGGAAGTCTTACAACATCTAGAGGGAATATAGGGCTTGTTGGAGGCAATTTAGGGGTTGTTTGAGTCCTTTTAGGGGTAGTTAGACTATTTTCAGGAGCCTTTATGGTAGAAGGGTAAGGTGGAGTGACTTTTTCTTCATTTGGACTCTTTTTGGAGCTGTTTGGGGGGCTAAATTTTAGGCTTTTCTGTTGAATCCGACCAAGGGCATTAAGTTCCTATTTTCATGTAGTTGTTTTGGAGGAGAAGATATATTGTAAGACTTCATTTATTTGGAGTTAGTTCCTGATTATGCAGATTGGTGGCCTTAGTGACTTTTGATAGTCTTTTGTTCAGTTTTGGCATACTTTTGTAACTCACCTTTTCATGAAATACAATGACATGCATTTTTGGAGATAAATAGTTTTGAGTTGTTGTTGCCTTCTCTCTTTATTACTTCATTGTGTTCTTTATTAGGTAATTGATAGGGTTATTATTGAATATATTATTCCTTATAATCTTGTCTCATTTTTAGTACCTTTCCATGGAAGATATATTTATTTGCAGGTTGTTAATATGATTTAGAACAACAAAGAGGGGGGTGAATCAATTTTTCTTAGGTCCATATGTACCAATTGAATATTCAAACACTTCAACAAACTCAGATCTAATCACCAACTCAACTCGGTCTCTAAAGAACATATATCAAAAAAACATATAACATGAAGTCCACCATCCAATAGTATTTAACTTGCAGAATATCAAAACATTCAAACAAGTATGACACCAGGATTTATAGTGGAAACCCAATTTGGGAAAAACCACTTTGTAATATGTTACTGATATTTTCACTCTTCTGAAGTGAGCTCGGTGAAAAGCCAACCTTGTTAAAGGTTTACAAACACACTATTATATGTGACCCTATTAAAGGATTTCAATCACCCTGTTAGGAGTGGCTTGGTCAGAGGATTTAAGTACATTCCATTAGAATGCCACCTTGATTAAAGGATTTATCAATGACTGTTAGGTCAACCTTGATTAAAGGATTTTGATTGTTACAATGGTTAGAAAGTAGCAGTAGTTTCTGATCTATAAAATATACAACTCACTTTGTAGATATCAGATCCAATTCGCACATATATGTTGATTTATTGACTGAGTATCATTTCCATCTCCATCACTAATCTTCTCGGAATTCGCTTCAGGGTAAAAGCATAGAATTGTGTCACCCTTGAGGATATGTTTGAGGGTTACGACCGAAATAGTTATGGCTGTAACGGATACAGCCGGAACTACATGGCACATTTCTTTGTCAACGTGGCAGGCTGGGTTACGACCGTAACAGTTTCAGCCGTAAGGGTTACGATCGTAACCATTCTCATTTATATGAAAAAAAACCCACTCATTTATATGCAATACCAAATTTTACCGCTCGTGGATTGGGTAAGCGGACCGGGGTTACGGCCGTAACAATTCCGGTCGAAACAGTTATGACCGTAACGATTACGGCTGTAACTATCTATGTGGCATCCCATGTGGCAGCCACATAAGCAAAAAATGCAATTTATGGAAACTTCTCACTTTGAAGGCTTATTTCTCCCATCAAAATGAAGTTTCTTCAAAAAAACAAAATACCATTTTGTAGATCTCGGAGTTGTGATTATGGTCATATAAATTTTATAGTATTTTGACTAGTTATAATATATTATAATTTCAAAATATTACAAGTAGGTATTTTAAGATTCAAGACGATGTCACTTCAAACAGAGAAAAAAATAGTAAATAATGTTCAATTTTTATTTTTTTTGTATGTGCCTATAGAGGAGAGAGTCTTCTTCAAGTATATGTAATTTTTTTTCAAAAAAATGTAGATTTGATAGAAAAAGTTTGACGGGAAAAAAAAACTGTCGATTTTTGATAAGTTTGACTTTGATCGCTTATAACTTGCAAAATATAACTCCTAAATCATTTTATTTTTTTGTCCAGTAGGTATACATATCAACTATAACATATTACAAAATTAGGCCAAAATATGACCATTTGCACATATTTGTTTGGTGGGAACGAAACTCTATATTTTTTGCATTTTTAAAAAGTTAGAAAATTGCCTTTAAAAATTAAAAAAAATGCTAAAAATTTCCCCTTTTAAAATAAAATAAAATTACTAGCATAAAATTCATCCAATTTTACACATTTCATTAATTTACATCATCTTCAAATTCTAAACATAAATGTCACTTTTATGTCATTAAAGTTGAACAGTTTAAGTTCTGATATCCTTTTCCTTTATAAAAGGGTGACACAGTTCTGTGCTTTTACCCTTCAAGAAATCACAACTCTGATATTCACCTTCAGCCTTCTGCTTAGACTTATCAGTCAATAACATCAACATCACCATCATACTCGATAACCTCACCATTAGGTTTCCTTTATACCTCTCCAGATAGGTAGATCTGTCTTTTGCCTCTTAATCTCCTTTATAGATCTTAGGTTAGGTCAGATCCAATGGATCTTTCCAACATTTAATTCCTTCATACATCCTTCTAGAAACGTATTCAATCTACTCATTGAAATCATAATAAAACTATTTACCATGCATTAAATTCTCCATATAATCAATTAATAAAGTAAACACGATTTACATAACCCAAGAATTCAACTGTGTCGACTGGAAATCTGAATTCTTCCTCCAAATGTAAATTGTTGACGCTCGGTCAATACTATGTTCATCTCCTCAGTCATCACTATGTAACTCGGTCATCTCTACAAACTGTCTTCCTTGGATAACACTGTCTTTCTCAATAATTTTCTGTCGCTCGACATAAACTAATGTTCAGTGAACACTAGATTTACTCGACATATACTGGCGCTCGATTGACACTAACATCACTCAGCTTAAACTAGATTTCTTCCCTTTTGCTTAGTTAATCGTACTTCTTTAGTCTTTCTTCTTACTTAGATAAATAATACATTATCTCATCATAGTGCCAAATAATCAAGTACTCATTGAAGTATCAAATAACTCAACCTTTCCTTAGGTGCTATTGTTATCTCCCTTGCCCTAATCCTTTTCATCAAGCAATAGAAATAGTACTTTCTTAGATAGCAATTGTCTTACCAGTTAAGGTTTGACATCAATGACAATAGAACAATTGTTTCAATTGCAGTTTCCACTAATCTCCCTCTTTGGCATTGATGGAAACACCACATGAATACCACATGATTTACCAACCAATCCAAACTTTTTCATTGCATCATCAATATTTATAATATCATTAGCTTCATTCTAATTCTCAATAACTTAGCCTTGCTTGACCGTTTACACAGTAAATCCCTCTAAATCTTTTATGTGTCTCTCCCTCTTTGATTATATCCTCTGATGTGTATATCATCTTTGAAATCTCTCTCTCTTTGACAAAAATTCCAAATCAGCAACTAGAACTTACATCATTCATATGTAAATATCATCTTGTCAGTTCAGTAACAGTATTTCTCCCTCTTTCATCTTGCTTATGACTGATTATCAATGTTGCTGTTCTTTTCACAACTCTAGGAAACTCCTAAAATGTGACCTTTCTTGCATGAATTTGTTAGGTATTCCGTGCAACACATTTGATGCAGTGCTCCAAGCTTGACTAGGTAGCCTCTGTTAGGGGAAGCACCCCTAATTTACCTCTTATATATTCATGAACATCCTTAGGTAAAGCTTTTGTGAATATGTCTGCTAGTTGTTCCTTTGTGTTCACATGTTCCATTCTCACTTCTCTTTCCTATACCAATTCTCTTAAGTAATGATACTTAATTGCAATGTCTTTGGTCTTTGTGTGCATTACAGGGTTCTTTGATATGTTAATGGCACTTGTGTTATCACAGAAGATAACAACAAGTTTAGTAATTTCCTCTTTCATTCCTTTCAATAAATGATCCATACCAGATTTGAACAGTTTACTGCAGCTGCCACATACTCAGCTTTTGTTGTAGATTGGGAAATGCATTTTGTTTCTTTCTTATCCAGGAGAATAAACTTTGTCCAAGAAAGAAATCTCCTCCACTTGTACTTTTCCTATCATCAACATTTCCTTCCCAATCAGCATCAGTGTAAACTCTCAGTTCAAATTTCTCATTTCTCTTGCAGTATAATCCATACTCTTTTGTCCCTTTCATATATCTTAGAATTCTTTTTATAGCCATCATATGATTTTCTTTAGGATTGGTAGAGAATCTTTCCACAATCCCAACTGTTAGAGCAATATCTAGTTTGCTGTGAACAACATATTGCAGCTTTCCAATCATAGATCTATACAGGGTTTGATTCACTTCAACAGTATCATCAGTTTTAGACAATTTCTGTCTAGTGGCCATAGGAGTACTCACTGGCCTTGAATCCTCCATTCCAAAAGTTTTCAGTATCTCTTTGACATATTTAGATTGTGTTATGAAAATACCTTTCTCCATCTGATAGATTTATAAACCAACAAAGAATTTGATCTCACCAAACATAGACATCTCAAACTCAGTTTGCATTTCATTTGAAATTTTTTGACATAGGACATCTTGTCCTCCAAATATGATATCATCTACAAAAATTTTTGCTAACAAAATCCCTTTACCTTCTTCATCTTTCATGTACAAATTTATGTTGTCATTTGTCCTTGCAAATCCACTATTGATCAAATAGTTGTGCAGCCTCTCATACCATGCTCTAGGGGCTTGTTTCAATCCATACAGTGCTTTGTTCAGTTTGTAAACCATATTTTTCTTGTCTGGATCAATAAATCCTTCAGGTTGTTTAATATATACCTCTTCTTCTAATATACCATTCAAAAATGCAGATTTGACATCCATTTGGTATACCTTGAAATCTCTGTAAGAAGCATATGCAAGTAGAGTTCTCACTCCTTCTAATCTTGCTATAGGGGCAAATGTTTCTCCATAGTCTATTCCTTCTTCTTGTGCATAACCTTTGCATACTAGTCTTGCCTTATTCCTTGTGACTTGTCCATGTTCATTGAGCCTATTTCTGAATACCCACTTTGTTCCAATAATATTCTTGTTTTCTAGTCTTGGCACCAGAGTCCAGGTATCATTCTTTTCAATTTGATCTATTTTTTCATTCATAGCTTGAATCCAGTCTTCATTCTCCAAAGCATCTTTTATTGTCTTAGGCTCAAACTCACATAATAAACATGTAGGGTCTTTCAAATTACTTCTAGTCAAGACTCTAGATTCTTTATCTCCAATGATTTGTTTAGGCTTATGATGTATTATCACATACTGTGCCAATGTAGGTTTAGATCTCTTCTCAGGCTCATCATGAAAATTATCAAATTCTGCTTATGAATGCTTGACAACATCCTCCTGATGCTCGACAACATCCTCCTGAGGCTCGACATTGCTTACTTGGGACTCTACATTCAGTGCAAGTGTGTTATTTGCCTCTCCTTCTTCCATATAAACAAAATATCTATAGTCTTCAGGTTCTTTATTGCCTTCTTGTTCATTTTTCTCTACATATTCATAAAATCTCACATTTCCACTTTCCACAATTTGGTTAGTGTTAGAATTCAAACACTTATAAGCTTTACTCTTAGAGGAATAGCCTAAGAATATGCCTTCATCGCTTTTAGCATCAAACTTTCCATTTATATTATCCTTTAGTATATAGCATTTACTCCCAAAGATTCTAAAGTATTTCACATTAGGTGCATAACCATGCCATAATTCATAGGGTGTAACATTTGTACCTTTCTTGATTTGTACTCGGTTCAAGGTATAACAATTGTACTTACAACTTCTCTCCAGTATTTCTGTGCAAAATTATTCTCAATCATTAGTGTCCTTGCACAATCTATAATAGATTTGCTTCTCCTCACAACTATACCATTCTGTGGAGGTGTTCTAGGTGCAGACATTTGTCTCTTGATTCCTCTATCATTGTAGAACAAATTGAACTCATTTGATATACATTCTCCACCTCGGTCAGATCTCAGACATTTCAAGCTTCTACCTGTTTCTTTTTCAACCTTAGCCAAATACCACTTAAACAACTGAAATGCATCAAATTTTTCTTTCAAAAACATTACAGTCATCATTCTAGTGTAATCATCAACAAACAAAATAAAATACCTAGCACCATAATAGCTTTGTATTCCCATAGGTCCACAAAGGTTGGTATGAACCAAATCCAAAATGTTCTCAGAAGTAAATGTCTCGCTCTTGAAACTAGACTTTGTCATTTTTCCCAACTGACATTGTTTACACATCACATTATCAAGTTTCTTCAATCTCAGAAAACATCCAACTTTCTTCTTTTTACTAATACTTACCAGATTGTCAAAGTTAACATGACATAGCCTCTTATGCCATAACCATACATCATCAAATTGCGCAAACAAACATGTCTCTTCAGATAGATCTAGATAGAACAAATTACCTTTAGTCTGCTCACCACTTCCAATTAGTTCACTAGTAGCATAAAATATTTTAGCTCTTTTGTGATGAAATTCCACTCGATAACCAGTTCTATTAAGTTGTGCAACACTCAAAAAATTATAGTTAAGACCTTCAACCCAATAAGCATTTTCACAAGTGATCTTATTAGTTAGCTTAATTGATCCTTTACCTCTCATAGGACATGGTGCATCATTACCAAACTTAACACTTCTACCTTTGTAATGATCTAGGGTTTCAAATTTACTTATATCACTAGTCATGTGATGTGAGAAACCACTATCAATAATCCATTTATCACCTTTACTCACATGAGAAATAAGTGCAGTTTTCTCATCCTCATCATAATCATCTTTCATAGCAACATAAACTACTTCAATATCAAAATTATCACTGTCACTATCAGTTTCCTCTTCTGTAATGTAACAGGATTTCTTACCTTTTTCCTTGTAATCTTTGTACCTTCAGTGATATCTGTTATCTCTATTATCTTTGTACTTTCTTTCTCTGTCCTCATCCTTGTCATTCCTGTTAGGACACCTTGATACAATATGGCTAGCTTTGTTACATGAAAAATAGATTATAGGAAGTTTACCTTTGCATTTTCCTTTTCCTCCCTTCAATCTTCTGGCCATGAGTGCTTCAAGATCATTCATTTCCTCATCAAAAGTGTCACTGTCACTTCCACTTTCACTTTCACTTTTCACACATTTATCTTTCTCTCTTTTAGATTTATGCAAAACCATTTGTGACTTGAATACAGATTAAACATTAGGAATGGTGTAGTTATCATAGTTAGATAGTTCAAAAGCAGTAAGCTTTCCAATAAGGCTTTCTAGAGTCAGAACATTACTAGGGTTACATCTTGATTCTTGAATTGCTGAAATTTTGATAGCATATATAAGAAGCAGAGTTCTTAATACCTTTCCAATGACAATCTCATCATCAATGATTCCATTAGCTCCTCTAATAGCATTCACTATTTGTTTGATTCTTCCACAATACTGAGTAATATTCTCACCTTCTTGCATTTTCATTTCATCAAACTTACCTCCCAAGCACTCAGCTTTTTCCCTCAGTACATTTGTATCACCACCATACATGGTTGCAAGAGTATCCCACATTGCCTTTGTAGTAGTGCAGTCCTTGATGTATTCAAATTTAGGATAGCTTAAGGCAGATGCAATCTCTAACATTTCTTGATTGTGTTCCTATTTTTCTTTCATCTCCTCAACAATCATAGGTGCAACAGGTGCAACATAGTCATGTTCAACATAGTATTTCACCGAATCACCAATACTAGCTAGATGCAGTTTCATCAGACTTTTCCATGCAAGGAAGTTCTCCTTGTTCAACTTTGATACCTCCTTTTTATACATCTTGATCATTAGCTTCAAGTACCTTTAAAATTTTTCTCTGTAGGCACCAACAACTCCGATACCAATTGTTAATATGATTTAGAACAACAGAGAGGGGTAGTGAATTAGTTGTTCTCGGGTCCAGATGTACCAATTGAACATTCAAACACTTAAACAAACTCAAATCTAATCACCAACTCAACTCGGTCTCTAAAGAACATATATCAAAAAAATATATAACATGCAGTCCATTGTCTAATAGTATTTAACTTATAGAATATCAAAACATTCATAACAAAACATTCAGACAAGTATGACACCATGATTTATAGTGGAAACCCAATTTGGGAAAAACTACTTTGTAACATGTTACTGATATTTTCACTCTTCTGAAGTGAGCTCAGTGAAAAGCCAACCTTGTTAAAGGTTTACAAACACACTATTAGGTGTGACCATGTTAAATGATTTCAATCACCCTGTTAGGAGTGTCCTGGTTAGAGGACTTGAGTACATTCCATTAGAATGCCACCTTGATTAAAGGATTTATCAATGACTGTTAGGTTAACCTTGATTAAAGGATTTTGACTGTTATAATGGTTAGAAAGTAGCAGTAGTTTATGATCTGTAAAACATACAACTCACTTTGCAGATATCAAATCCAATTCGCACATATATGCTGATTTACTAACTGAGTATCATTTCCATCTCCATCTCTGATCTGCTTGGAATTCGCTTCAAGAAATCACAACTCTGATCTTCACCTTTAGCCTTCTTCTTAGACTTATCAATCAATAACATCAACATCACCAGCATACTCTATAACCTCACTATTAGGTTTCCTTTATACCTCTCCAAATAGGTAGATCTATCTTTTGCCTCTTAATCTCCTCTATAGATCTTAGGTTAGGTCAGATCCAACGGATCCTTCCAACATTTAAGTCCTTCATACATCCTTTTAGAAACATCTTCAATCTCCTCATTGAAATCATAATAAAATGATTTACCATGCATTAAATTCTCCATGTAATCAATTAATAAAGTCAACACAATTTACATAACCCAAGAATTCAACTATGTTGGCTGAAAATCTGAATTCTTCCTCCAAATGTAAATTACTGACGCTTGGTCAATACTGTGTTCATCTCCTTGGTCATCTCTACAAATTGTCTTCCTCGGCTAACACTGTGTTGCTCGGTAATTTCCTATCGCTTGGCATAAACTAATGTTCGGTCAACACTAGATTTACTTGGCATATACTGGCGCTCGGTTGACACTAACATCACTCAGCTTAAACTAGATTTCTTCACTTTTTCTCGGTTAAGCCTACTTCTTTAGTCTTTCTTCTTATTTAGATAAACAATACATTATCTCATCATAGTTCCAAATAATCAAGTACTCATTAAAGTATCAAATAACTCAACCTTTCCTTAGGTGCTATTATTATCTCCCTTGCCCTAATCATTTTCATCAACCAATAGATATAATACTTTCTTAGATAGCAACTGTCTTACCAGTTAAGGTTTGACATCAATGACAATACAACAATTGTTTCAATTGCAGTCTTCAACAATAATTAGTGTCTGAATTACATGAGTATTAAGTGTGAATATTGCCTTCCTCTTAATAAGTCTTGGTCAAAACTTTTTTATAAAATATTTATGCAAGTGTGTTTTGGAGAGAGTTGTGTATTGATGTTCTCTTCTCAAGCTAGTTTATAAAATTTGGAGTCTGTTGACGAACTACAACTGATTGAATACCTGAATGACTTGAAGATCAGTAATTAGAGATCACCGAGTACTAAAATGATATGTAAGATAATTAAATCAATCATTTTTTTATCATTGATGTCAACTAGTTTTGACAGTACTTATCATGATAGTTGCAAACATCTAAACATCTGTAAAGAGGAGAGAAAAGATGAAGAACTGAGAATATCTACATGGAGGAAGATGGATATGACAGATGAGGATAAGGAATACTTTGGGTAACTTATTGATGAGTTTGTGACTTCATAATGTTGACTTGATTATGTTGCATTAATCTATTATGAAGATGGAAGCAAAAGTTTACAAAGTAGTATTGTCGGTTGATGAAGCACTTTAGTATACACTGAGCTAGTGTAGTGTTTACCGAGAGACAGTTTTAACTGAGCTTGTGTTCACCGACGTATTTATTTGTTAACCAAGTATGGATGAAAGTATTAAATTCTTAAGTTTAGCCAACAAAATTGATGAGCTAGAAAGCATTATGATTTCGAGATTGAGGATAAAGTTTGTTATAAGATCCACAGTTGAAAAAATTTATAGAAGATCTAAATGATGGAATTGAAACGTGTTATTGACACATCTGCCAAGGAAGGTTTAAGGGCAAAATCAATGAAGGAGATTAAGTGGAAAAATCTGACGGTTGATATGAAAATGGTTATTTGTCTATATAAGAGATATGAGTTTCTTTATTGAAACATGCCGGAAGATAGAAGACTACAGATATTTCACATGAATATAGTTTCATGCATGCCTGATCAGACTGGTTGAAGAAGAACCAAACTGCAGAACAATACCAAGCGTCAGAGAGCTATTACCGAGTGAAAGTAAGTTGAGTAAGTAAATTGATATATTGATAAGAGGATTTGTATGGGCTTAGAATAGATTTGAACATCTGCAAATTGAGTTGTATTGTAATCAGATCAACCATTGTTTTAGTTTAACCATTGATACATAAAAATCTCTTAACCGAGTGGACTTAACTGTCTTATGATATGCCCTATGTCATTCAATGAATGTACATTGTTACCCTGTCGACCTTATAGTGAATGTTGGTTGAACGATAACTGTTAGTCTTAAATCCTCTAACAAGGTCACACCTAACAGTGTGTTTGTAACCTTGAACAGGGTTGGCTCTTCACCAAGCTCACTTCAGAAGAGTGAAAATTATTTTGGGTTATCGCTCCCAAGTGGTTTTTCCCTTAACAAGGTTTCCATGTTAAATATTTGTGTTATGTGTTTTTGTGATGATTGATTTGTTTTCATACTTTACATATTGCATATTTGATTTGGTCGGTAATCATAGTGAATTAATTAACTGGCAATCGATAAAGGCACAGACAGTTTAGTAGTTTATGTTACCGAGTTGTAGAATTTGTTGAAATTGTTTAAAGTGATACATCTTTGGAATTGGGACTATTGGATAACTGATCTAACTGATTCACCCCCCCTCTCAGTTATTCTAACAATTGGTATCAAAGCATATTGGTTGCTTGGAATAGAGTTCTAAGGACTTCAACATAAAGATCACAAGATGTATAAAAGGGAGGTGCCAAAGCTGAACAAGGACAACTTTACTATATGGAAAAGTCGAATGAAACTTCACATATTCGGAATCAGAGATTCTACCTTGCATCTACTTGAAAATGGCTACTTACAACCACTGATTGGACCTTTGACTCATGATCAACATGAACACAACATGACTATGATAGAGATTCTTGCTACTCTATCTGATGCTGAATTTGAGGATGTCAAAGATTGCAGTACTTCAAAAGAAATGTGGGACACATTAGCTCAAGTCTATGGTGGTGATGTTAATGTCAAGAGAGCCCAAGATGAAATCCTAAGAGGCAGGTTTGACGATATGAAAATGAAATAAGGAGAAAACATAGTATAGTATACAAACCAAATAAAGGAGGTAGTCAATGCTATCAGAGGATTTGGTGGTGTCATTGATGAAGATACAGTGCTAAGTAAAATTCTAAGAACCTTGCTGCTTGCTTATGCAATTAGAATATCTGCTATACATGAAATGAGGTCTGCACCTGGCAACACTCTTACTCTTGATAGTCTGATTGGTAAGATAAGTTTTTTTGAGTTAAATAGTTTTGATAATAGTATTGTACCATCTGTTGAGTCTTCTTTTATGACTTCTCTAAAGATCGGCAAGTCTAGCAGTAGACATAATAGCTCGATAATAGTGACGGTAATACTAATGATGAGCTTGATGAACTTGAAGCTCTTATGACTCGGAGATTACCTAAAGGTAAAGGTAGATATAAGGGTAAATTATCTTTAACATGTTTTAACTGTAAAGAAGTTGGCCATATTGCTGCTAGATGCCCGAACAGGAAAGAAGAAGATAGAAACAAAGATCGATCTCGTGAAGGAAGCTATGGAAGGAGAAACATCAGAAGTTACCAACACAACAATAGAGACAACCGAGATCACAATGATAAGGGAAAAAAGGTATGTTACATTCTTGAAGAGAATGATATTGATGCCGACACAGATGATGATGTTGAAGTAGTATTTGTTACGATGAAGGATGATTCTAAGGAAGAAGAAAGGTATGTAGAGACAACACTCATTTCTAAAGTTAATAAAAATGATACATGGATCATTGATAGTGGGTGTACACATCACATGACTAGTGATAAAGAAAAGTTTGATCATCTTGAGCAATATAATGAAGGTTTTGTAAAAATAGGTAATGATACACCATGTATGGTTAGAGGAAAAGGATCTTTATTGATAAATGATAAAATAAAATGTGATAATGCTTATTGGGTAGAAGGACTAAATTACAATTTGCTAAGTGTGGCACAACTTAACAACTCAGTTCACCGAGTAGCTTTTGAAAGCAAGAAGGTAAAGATATTTGATGATGGTGGAAAGCTTGTTGGAATAGGAGCACAATCTAAAGGTAACTTATTTTATCTTGACAATATTGAGTCTTTTTGTTTACCGATGAAAAATGAGGATGCATGGTTATGACATAAAAGGTTATGTCATGTGAATTTCGATAACATGATTAAGATAAATAAAAAGAAAAAGGTTAGAGGTTTTCCTAGCCTAACAAAGTCTGATCATGTTATGTGTCATGAATTTCAAAAGGGAAAAATGACAAAATCTAGTTTTAAGAGTAAAGACTATTTAACAAAGAGAATTTTGGAGTTAGTTCACACCGACCTATGTGGTCCCATGAGAACTCAGAGCTACTATGGAGATAGATATTTCATTATGTTTGTTGATGATTACACTAGATTGATTACTGTAATGTTCTTAAAGGAGAAATCTGAGGCATCTAAAATGTTTAAATGGTACAAAGCAAAAGTAAAAAAAGAAACCGGGAAAGTCCTGAAATACTTGAGATTTAATAAAGGTGGTGAGTTTATTTATGATGAATTCACTAACTATTGTAATGAACATGGTATAAAAAGACATGTATCTGCACCGAGAACACCTCAGCAGAATGGGATTTCTGAAAGGAGAAATAGATCAATTGTTGATTGCGCAATGACACTAATGATAGAAAAGAATGTAGCACAAACATATTGGAGAGAGGCAGTTAGCACAACTGTATATGTTTTAAACTGAGTAAAATTGAAGAAAGACACAAACAAAACACCCTACGAGTTATGGTTTGGTCACAAACTGACTGTAAGTTACTTTAGAATTTTTGGTAGAAAATGTTTTATTCTGAAAGATGATAGGATTGGGAAATTTGACTCTAAAGGGGATGAGGGAATATTTCTTAGATGTTCTATGAAAAGCAAAGCTTACAAGTGTCTGAATAAGGTTACTAAAAAGATGATTGAAAGTGCTAATGTCAGAGTTGATGAATTTGATGATAAAAATGATGAAGAAAGCAATAAGGAGCCAGAAGACTATGGTAGATTCACTTATATTGAACATCCAGATTACCTACCGAAGCCACAAGCTAAGTCAATCGAGCATCAGGAAAAGAACACCGAGGAACAACAAAGGGAAACTGGGGATTAGGAAGAAACTACCGAGCAAGGAAATGAACCTGAACAGGATGAAGAACAAAGAAGAGATCAAGTGCTGGCAAGATTTGTTAGAAGACATCATCCTGATAACCAAATCATTGGAGACAAGCAAGCTGGCATGCTGACAAGAAGTAAGTTAAGACAAAGCACATCCTTAGTTTGTGAGTTTGAACTGAAGAATGTTAAGATTGCACTTGAAAATGATGAATGGATAAATGCAATGAATGAAGAGATAGAACAAATTGAGAAAAACAAGACATGGACTTTAGTACCTAGACCAAAAGATAAAAATATTATCGGTACTAAATGGATTTTCAGAAATAAGCTGAATGAGAATGGAGAAGTTACAAGGAACAAAGCTAGACTTGTTTGTAAGGGATATGCATAGGAAGAAGGTATTGATTATGGTGAAACTTTTGCACCTATTGCTAGATTGGAAGGAGTCTGCATGTTACTTGCATATGTTGCACATAAGAAGTTTAAAGTCTATCAAATGGATGTTAAGTCTTCTTTTCTGAATGGGATACTAGAAGAGGAGGTCTACATAGAACAACCAGAAGGGTTTCACTACAACATTTGGGGTTGAAATTTGATGCCAATTTGCAACACCACTACAATTTATGTTTGTTTATTGTGTTTTTTTTTCAAGTGCTCCCAATGGTGTCATAATAGCGATGATGACGTCTTAATTGTGACACCTATGTGGTTATAAACAAAAAAAAGAAAAAGAAAGTGTCATTTGTGATTTGTGAATTCGAAGAGCTACCACGAAGATGACACTGCACTTTTGCATGGCGCGAAGAGGGCATTCGAGTTTGGCATGCGCAAAGTGGCCGAACCATGTGGGAAGAGGGCATTGGCACTTGAGGTAGGCATTCGAGCTTTGTCTTCTGATTAACTCAATTTCATTTTGATGGCATTTGTTGATTTAATAGCACAATATGAATGTTAATAGTGGCATTGTTTACATCTTAGCATTTGGAATGCTCGATGACCCATGAGATTTGAGAGCTAGGGCATTGTTGCTATTACCTTCAAGGCAGTGTGTGAAGTGTTTGATCTTTTTTTATTTGTTTTGTTGTTGATATTCACTATGTGGTACTCCCTGTTTATGATAATTTTATGAGGAAATGTCTTGATGGCTCGCAGGTTGCAAGCTAGGGCATCATACATTGTTTATGAGCTCACTATTGAATACTGGCATTGTTTACATCTTTTCATTTGGAATGATTGATGACCCGTGAGGTTTGAGAGCTAGGGCATCATTGTTATTACCTTCAAGTGTGAAGTGTTTGATCTCTCTTTATTTGTTTTTCTATTTATATTCACTATGTGGTACTCTCTGTTTATGATCATTTCACAAGGAAATGTCTTGATGGCTCACGGGCTGCAAGCTAGGGCATCATACATTATTCATAAGCTCACTGTTTAATACAGGCATTGTTTACATATTTTCATTTGGAATGCTTGATGACCTGCGAGCTTTGAGATCTAGGGCATCGTTTCTATTACCTTCAAGGCATTGTGTGAAGTGTTTGATCTCTCTTTATTTGTTTTGTTGTTGATATTCACTATGTGGTACTCCTCGTTTATGATCATTTCATGAAGAAATGTCTTGATTGCTCGCGGGCTGCAAGCTAGGGCATCATACATTGTTCATGAGCTCACTGTTTAATACTAGCATTGTTCATGAGCTCACTGTTTAATCTCTGGCCAAACCATGTAAATGGTACCAGGCCAACCTAATCAACCCAATAAAATGTGTCATGTTTATCTTTGTCAAATACACTCATTCACCATTTTGTTCTTGTTCTTCACACAAATATTGCATCCATATGTTATATCTAAATCTAGTCAGTAATTAGTGAAGTAACTTTTGTTTTATTGGATTAGGAGCACCCTCCTTGGTTTTGCAGAGCTGAAAGTGCAGAGGGCAATCTTGTCCCTATAGTTGGTCCAGTCATCTTAGAGCTTTATAGTTGGATCTAACCCATCCTTAAAAACTATAGATGTATTGGTTGCTTTTGAAAGCATAAAGTCCATTTTGAGGAACCAACAACATGGTTAATATCTTCTTCTACTTGGAGATAGACTTATGATCCCAAGCAAAATCAGATAGGATCAATGCAATTGACTATTTAAGACGGACTAATGCTCTCAAAGAAGCAAAATTTAGTTAGGTGTGTTTTATTATAATGAAGGTCTACGTAACACTTTTAATTGTGATCTTTCAACCTAAGATTGATGAAGTAATGAAAGATGAGATTTGATTTTATAGTCTTGGCTATGGTGAGATTTGGATTGATCAAAGACCAGATCATCCAAAGTTGATTGATTTTTCTCCTAGGATCAAAGTGGAAGAAATGATGATTGTGTGGAAGATAAGGGGATGAAGGATTGGTCTTGATTTGATTTTGAATGAGGGATAATGATGAATTAGGGATTAAAGGTCAATGATGATGGTACTTAACTAGTGATATCTCTCAAAATGAATGAAGGAATGATTCACATGATTTTTGACCATGACGCAATAAATCTTGTTATTGAAGATGATATCATCTACTTTCTCCAAGTCCTTGATTTCTTGTTGGATTAATTTTATCAAATGTTCATTTTCTTTGAACTCTCTATCAACAGTTTTCTTCTCTCTATAGACATAGGGTATTGGTTGTTTCCCTTTCTTATGCTTCCCTGAATCGGTCATAACCTAAAGAGAGGTGATTTTGAATATATCAGGGAAAATGATTTTGAGGACCTTTAGAAGGGAGAATTTTTTACATTTTGACAAGGTCGGATTGCTCTCTATTCCAGGCGGAGACGTCGAATCTCAAAAGTAGACAAGGTTCTACAAAGACAAAGATCTTAGGTCAGAGATGATGATGTAATTTTTTGATAGTTTTGGCTTGGTTTTGACATATTTGACTGATTTGACCTATTTCGAGACTGATTCTATGTCAATTAGTTTGATGGAAAGAAATGGTTTTCAAGCATTCATGGAATTGATTACGCTATGTATACCATAGACACAAAGAAAACAAGCATGTGTTTGAAAATATTCCTACAAGGGACAAAGCAACCTAGCAGGATTCAAGCAATAGTGACAGTGAAGTTGATATCAATATGTAACTTTGAAATGTGTATGTTCTAGTGATCTTCTCAAATCACTTAAGTTTTCATGTGGTTAAAAACAAGGAAGACAGTTAAGAAATTCCTACCCTAAAGAATTGTCTTAGTCATTAAAACCTTTGACCACATCTTGATATCCCTTAATCTCACACAGTCGTGTCACCCCTAGAGGGCGTCTGATCTTTTTCCTTTGCGAGAGCTATACAAAATATGATCAAATGAGACTACGCAATGAGACCTCCAGTGTTGTATTATCCTCTTTAAAACACTCAAGGGGATACTTATGGTGAGTATTTTTAGGAGAGATTCTTCCCCCTCCTTGCACAAAGATTATGATACTTTCGGAGGTGAACTAGGTGGGTACTACTCTAGGGTGTTTAGTAAGTGCTTATGTTCAAAGATATCTTATGAATCATACAAGACCTCGTGGTAACATAAACTCTATTGAGGTCCTATAGACCCCAGAGGAGACTAGGCACAAAATATATTTTTCCTTCAAGACTTTAATCTCAAGAAGGTGTTTGATTATAGTCGGTCAGAAGAGCTTGCTTTTAGCTTGTTCCCACTTGGGTTGTTCCCACAAGTTTTTTTCCCTCAATCACAAACTCTCTAAAGGTAAAAAAGATAGTGAAAAGTGTATGGCAACCAAGGGTCTAGATTTCTAATTGTCTCAAAGAGACAAGAGCATACTCTCCTACCAAAGTTTCTTCTCCCAAGCACGCCAAGCACATGACCATTTACCTATGATTCCTTTCTAAGTAATAAGTCAAGCATGTCAAGGTTTTTTATTGTCTCAAAGAGACAAGAGAATACTCCCCTACTACTCAACAAATTACTACAAGTGAATCCTCTAATTAAGCTAAGTGCCTAAAAATTCAAGCTAATAGAAAACACAGTGTTTGCTTGAACCTCCTAGGCAACCTACAAAACCAATACATGAGTAGTTTAATGTCTCAAAAGTATCCTACCAACGTCCTTAGTAGTTTAGTGTTTAAGTCTTCATCACAACATCCTTCAAAAACAAGTTCATTCCATTTCAAACTGTGTCTTCTATGGGAAATCTGCACAAAGTGTTAGTAGTTTGATAAGCCTTTAGACCTATAATGCTATGGAAAAACCAAAGGTCAGTAACACAAAAATCCTACAAAATTTGAAGGTTTCTGGTGACAGGGTGTAGATGACGTTCATAGGTCGTAGATGATGATCTGCATAGACGATGGTCAACGTAGAAAGTCAAAAACTAGAAAGTTATACCTAAATCGTGTCACCTTTTTACTTGCATGAATTTCAAGGTCGCAGATGTCGGTTAAAGTGCGAAGATGTTGATCTATAAGAGAGAAAAGTTAGTCAATTGTGTTTAAAATATCTCAAAATTTTGACATCTAGTCTTATAAAACTAGCTATTTGACAAAAACCCGAGAGCTAAAAAGTTGAAAATCACATAAATGCTTTTAAAACATTAAAAACTTATGTCCTTTTTAACAGAGTGCAGATGACGGTTTAGAGATCGCAATGCCAATCTGCGTAGACAAGGATCTATGCAAATGACGATGTAGGTTCATATATGCCTCTATGTAAACAGAGATGCCGATACGTGACTGGACCTGCAAAATGACAAAAAAAATAATTTAATTTTAAAGTTTCAAGGGACATGGGTCCCACCAGGTGTGCCAAAATGTATGCAGTTGAAACCTACATGTGTGAAACAAGCTCAAACATGCAAATTTTAGGGATATAAATCATTTAAATCACATTAAAAAATCTAAAACTTGAAACTCTACACTAAGTTCTACCACAACCTCAAATGAGTTGAAACAAGTGCACCCAAGACTTGTTTGATTTGCTCTTACAGATATTGTGGGTGTGCTCTCCCACACAATATATTAAATCCTACGTGATTGATGGATGAAGCTTAATGATACAAACTAATGGAAGATTGAATAGCTCGACTAGTATGAGAAACTAGTCTCAAGCATTCAATGTGATGATGCAAAGTAGTAGATATAAACTTGAATGTAAGATCTAAAACAAGCTTTGAATGCAAACTAACATCATTAATGCTATGAATCCAACTACCAAATATGTTAGCAATAAATCTCTAAATGCTCTAGAAACAAAATAACATTAAAACTCTAATATGCAAATGATGGTTGAAATGCTCTTGGCACGACTCCTATTTGTAGATTTGTGGAGCAAATTGGGGAAGCTTAGGTGATGTGGCATCCACATAGGAGCCACATAGGGGACACAGATTTGACAAGCCATGAAAAGGTTAGAGTTTCTCACACATGTGTGAGCAACTTGGAGATGTGATGAGTCAAAGGGTATTTTAGAGTACCTTTGTAAGGGAGATTTAAGAGATGTCATAGATTTGGTCCAATGAAACATTTTTAGAAAGTGTAAGAGGTGTCATCAAAGTTGTAATACAACCTTGTTTAGGCAATTTAGGAAATCTTTGAAAAGGTGATTTTTGGGAATTTGCTCACAGATGTGTGAGCAAATAATTAGCACTAATAGGTGTAGGAATCCAAAAATCAGCCTAATTAACCTTAACTAATTAGCGAATAGGCCTCTTAAGTTGAGAGTGATGAGAGTGGAGTAGGATCTAGGTCTAGATTAGGATTAAATTAAATAAGATTTAACTTAATCAAGGTGTAGTAGAATAGAGTTATGTGAGAGATTAAATAAATTAAATTTATTTTAAAAAGGGGACTATGGAGGGACCATGTATTAAACTAAATTTAACACATTAGGGGAAAAATATTTAAACTAAATTTAAGTACTTAGGTGAAGAAATTATTTAATTAAATAAATAGATGAAAATAACAAATATAACTAATTATTTAAAATCAATTATAATATTAATAAAGAACATTAATTAAATAAAGGTTTTAGGTGTCTACAAGTAACAACAATTTATTTGTCTAAAAAAAATATTGGTTGAAATTTTATTAATTAATATTTTTTAAGTTATTTACTAGCCCGTGGGGGGCCCAGCTCACACCCTACATGGGGTCCCCAAGCAATACCCTGCATTGTAGGCTCCACATAGTGTTGTGAGCTTCACAGTGGACTGCAGGTCTTGTAGGGGGTAGTTACCCATCCCCCCAACATTGTTTTTAATTTTTTTTACTTTTTCAATAAATGTTGTAGTAGAAAATAAATTTTCTTTTTAAATTTTTCTGACAGAGACTATACCATTGTAGTCCATATAGTTGAATGATTGTACATACTAAAAATAATATTTCAATCTGAACCCACTTTTACCAAACTAGGACACATTTTATATCACAATTCATCTCCTAACCTCCTTGAACACAATCGTGAGGTCCGTTTTCTATCACGAGGTCAAATTTGAAACCTCACCTTCAAAACCCTCATAAAATGCACATTTGTAGAAACCCATTTGAAACAAATTTTTATAAAATCATATCTGCAAAATCTCACAAATCCACAACCCTAAAATCTACAAAAAACCTTCATATCTTGCATTGTCCTATCATTATTTCATTTGTTCCAATGGATTCAACCTAGGATTATACAACCAAAACTATAACTCAAATACCGCTTGTAAGGAAACTTGCAACCAACATATGACAATTTCCACATAACCCATTTAAGATTTTATGCAAACAAACACTTTGAATCCACATGCAAGAGAATAAACAACATACCCAAAAAAGTGTGACATAAGATATGCCTTGGGAAAACCCTCATGAAGGAAAAACTCAACCTCCAAAACCATCCATCATGTATTATTCAACAATGTAACATTACAATACACCATGAAAGCCTACAAAGCCTTGACCTTATACCAACATTCCATGTGAACAAACAAGCAACAACAAATCCCATGCCATGTTTCAAACCTCCATAAATACTAAACTTGGCTCCACTCAACAACTACCTATGTGGTTGCTTTTATAGAAAAAAAACTCCCACAGAACCACCAAGTGGTATTACATAAACCATGTACTCCCTAACCTCTTTGACCCCACATTCAATATTGAGTACTTTATTTAATTACTTTCCAAATATTAAATAATTACATCAAATAATACTACAATGTTCCAATACATTCATCAAGTGGCTCCAAGAATATTCCCAAGGAATCTCTACACATTGCACGCTCATCTAGGTGCTTCTAGATGCAACATTTACATAATAAAATAAAATATTACAATAATAAATAATTATTATGCAAGGTGTACAACACCTATTTCCCAACACACCTTTCATCTCTTCATCAATGTCTTTAGAGGTTGATCTACAAGTATTTTTGTAGTTGTTTGGATTTACTTCATTTGATTTGACATCTTTTGATTTAGACATGTAGACAAGAGTAGTTTTCTATGGCAAATTTCATTAGCCCTTCATCCCATATCCTTTCATGGAGTTACTTCTACCTTGGGTATTGGATTTCTATCTTTCTAAGGGGAGGAACATTGTTTTGTGATTTTAATCATCATTAGCATTTATATTCAAGAATCAACTATTGGCATTGGAGCTTCTTTCTTATGGCTTGGACTATCTCTTCTTTTCTCTCTTATGAGGAAATATTGATTGTTCTTATGTGATTTAAGAAGTGTTTTAGGGACATATTGATTCCTACTTTCTTTGTGGGGAGAAACATCTTAAAACATATACCAAGATTTAAAAAATGTTAAAAAAAGATAAATACTCTAATTATATAAAAGTTACCATTAAAAAACTCTTAGTTTAATTTAGTTTTATGTTATTTACTTTAAATAATCGATCAAGGACAAATGTTTATTAAATCAATTTGTTATCTAAATTTTAATTTAAAAATAAAAATGAGTAAACTTTTTAAATTGTAATATATTATGTATTTTATCATTCTTATCAACTAATATATACTTTTATAATTATTTCAATATTAATCATAATGTTCTGATATTTCAAAGAAATAGTGGTTATGTTAGCAGTGCACATTGACAACTCATTACCTTATACAAACTATAAGATTAACATATCATGCTCCTTCAAAGAAAAATTCAAGTCCATAATGGATTCACATCCATAACCACGTGTAGGCTCATTGGTCTTTTTGTTCAAATCCTCATAAATGGAAACCATCACAACATAAAATCTCCATAAAAAGGAGATCTCTTAGCCTCACCCAAGTCTATTTGTTATCCATGAGCATCCACCAATCAATCTATACCAACTTCAGATGCAACCCTACAAAATTTTGAAGCTCCAAGAAAATGATTAATACTCAAAACTAAAGAGAACAAACAAGACCACTATCAAAGTTTCAATAGTTGAATCAAGAACATAACATCATCATCTAACATCTCCCCCTAGGAGATCATATGTTCCAAAGAACATACCATAAATTGACACCTTGCCAAATACTCAAAAGTCCTCCATGCTAAACCAAGATGTCACAATCATGTGAAAAGAACCACCCATCATTAAATGATGAATTCACATCCCTACCAAAGCTCTCACTAAACTTCGCAACCAAGCTCTCCAAACATCCTGATAGCCATATGCTAAGTGAAGATCCTTCATAGCCCCAACATGGTCAAAGAACTCAACACCAATAGCTCTCAAAGGGAAGAGTCAATCCACTATCTCCAAAACCAAGAAGATACAAAATTGCACATTCTTTGTCAATAGGACCAAAGATGAAAAACTCCCTTTGAAATCTACAGGAAGAATCCAAGAGATTCACATGACACCAACCACCATTGGAGAAGACCATCCATCTTTAAATCAAATATTATCCACGACTCACTCTACACAGTGCAACAACTTAGACCAAAATCTTAAAACAAAGAAGATACAACCCAATATGTAACTCCATAAAGGTCCCACTAAAATGGAGTTATACACACCATCATGACCAATAACATTACTCAAAATCCACTAAAAGTGAATATAGATTCTCATGCACTATAAACTATTATTAAGATTCAAATGGACAACTATATCGGGTACTCCTAAAAAATCATTTTTTTATTGCAATCAACATATCAAAGGAATAACATTGACCAACAATAATGCCTACCAAATAGAATCCACGTCAAGCAATTTTACAAGATCTGTGCGCATGCAACATGTCAAAAGAGACATACGTACTACTCCAATATCAAATAACTTAAAAACATTTAACCTCACATAACTATCACACAAAATAGAGATAATCATGCATAACTATCGAATTTCAAAGACTCAAACACCATCATCAACGCTAGAAATGATTTTCCAAACAAAACCATGTAAAAGCAAATATAGATCAATAAGAACCCTCCAGGAATTCAGGCAACCTTATAATTGTCTTCATCCAGAACACTAATTATAGTCTTACCACATATCTACAAACCACATATTTTGGTTAGCATGTAAAACTCGTAAAACATCTTTGCAAACCTAAAATCCATTTAAATATTTAGAAATTCACATCAAACATGTAACCTGAACAAAGGAATAAACACATATCTACATATCACATATTTTGGTTAGCATGTAAAACTTGTAAAACATCTCTGTAAACCTAAAATCTATTTAAATATTTGGAAATTTGCATCAAACATGTAATATGAACAAAGGAATAAGCACATATCTACAAACCAAAAACTGAAAACAAGAAAAATTGCAACCAATGGGAAAACCATGTTGTCTAAGAGTTTATAACATATAAAACATAATAGCTCTACAATTCACAAAGAGGCCATTGCCTTATCTTTTAGTGCTTTCATATAGCCATGGTCTAAAACCATAAACCCAACAGAAGCACTTCATTATGTAGTCCAAATAATTGGTGTTTCTCTATATGATTAGGATGTCAAATGTACTCATCCAACATGAACACCTTATTACTTCACATGACCACAAAGGAAAAAACACCAAATAGGAAGATATACACATATTATCAAACAATAGACCCTATGATCAGGATTAAATTGGGAAAATATTGAAAATATAATTTTTCCAAAATTTCATATGTTTTAGTAAATTGCAATTTTGAGGGTCTTCGGTGCATTTCTGGACAAATATGCTGCCCAGAAACATGACGGAACATCGATGTTTCCGAAATTTGGTTCAAGATTATTTGAATACATTTCCAACGCATCAAACAGTTCGTAATTCGGAGCTAGGATGAGAAAGTTATGCCTTCTCCAAGTGGACCGAAATTTTATATTTAGTTTTTTTGATAAATTTTGATAGTTTTAATAGTTTAATTGTAATAAACATTATGATGACTCTTCATTTCAATTCCAAGGGATTTGTGTGACCCTTGGGATCCATTCGACTTGTATAAACTCCAATTTTGAATAGAATGGAGATATTTTTGGTTTGCAATCTTGTTGTTCTCAATTTTCGTGTTGAAATCTACAATACTGCAGGTATCACACCAGGTATTGTAATTTGGTTTTCATAAATCAGATTAGTGGTATCAGAGCGGGAACGCTCCTTTATGCCAATTTACACAAGATCTTCCTACCAAAGATTAGGATTGGATACACAAGATTTGTCAAAATACCCACCTTTGAGACGCACACGATCGAAGATGTCAGACGATGATGTTAAGAAGTTGGTCGAGGAAGCTTTAAATAAGCAACGAGAGGAGATGAGTCAATTTTCACGCCTCCTACAGAAGCAAAAACCCTCTGAATCTGAAACATCATTTCGTGGAAATACCCCTTTCAAAGTGCAGGTCAATTTCGAAATCCCAAATTTTGAAGGAAAGGTTGATTCTGAAACTGTTGATAGCTGGTTATCAAAGTTGGATAGGTACTTTTCTGTAAATAATTTCTCAGATGCTGAAAAGATAACATTTGCTCTCCTCAAAGCTGAAACCCATGTGAAATTAGCATGGGAAACCAAAGTAGCAAACAAAGAACACGAATCAGTTGCTGAAGATGGTTTTATACTATCTCTTTATAAGAAGCCCACATGGGGAGAATTTGTGGAATACATAAAAGAAGCTTACCTCCCGGAGGATGTATATGAACAAAAATACATAGAATGGCAGCTTCTTCGCCAAAAGAGGGATCAGTCTGTGCAAGATTACACCAATACATTCCATTCACTTTCAGCAAAACTCGGTATTCATGATTCAGAGAAGCATCGAATTTTGAAATATCGGAGTGGACTTCACAAGTATATTCAAATAGAGATGGAATTTTTAAATATTGAGACATTGGCAACTGCCTATAAATATGCTACAAAAATTGAAGAAAAATCCAAGCAAAAAGGGAAGAGGGACTACTTTGCAAACAACAAGCCAAGGGTTGAAGGTGGCAATAAATTTGCAGGAAAACAGGTGACCAAGGAACCTCATTCAAATTCACCCAAGAACACATGGTGGTCTACTAAAAAGATAGACACAGGTATGTGGTGTGAGATACATAAGTCCCCAACCCATAATACAAAGGATTGTCGAAGTATTAAAAATTTGATGACAGAAATACGAGGAGAGGAAGCTGAACCTGAATCGTCACAATAGATAATTCTGAGAAAGAGGAGAATGATTCCATCATAGAAGCAAACCCATATGCCGTAGTTGGAACTGCTAAAGTATTGCCTCGTGAAGATGAAGAGAGACTTTTTCATTCACAGATGTGGGTTGATGGAAAGCCTCTGCATTTTATTGTTGATAGTGGGAGTCAAAAGAATTTGATCTCTAGGGAGATAGTCAAAAGATTAAATCTGAAAGTGACAAGACACCCACAACCATACTCTATGGGATGGGTAAATGAGGGACAAGATATTCAAATAAATCAACAATGTCGTTTGCCATATTCAATCAAGCCTTTCAAGGATGAAGTGATATGTGATGTAGCACCATTGGATGTATGCGATGTCTTGCTGGGGCAGCCATACATGTATCAGAGGCATGGGGTGTATGAGTCCAGGCCACGTAGTGTTACAATCAAGCTTGGTGGGAAGAGGTATCGAATACCAGAGGTATGTCCAACACAAACTGCATCTTTAATTAGTGCTAAACAATGTAAACGCTTGATTGCTCAAACTGGAGCTTTTGTTGTACTCATGATTCGCCTTGAACAAACAAAGTCAGTTGTTCTTAATACACATGCTAAGGTAACAGAGAATAAACAAAATTAGATGGATAAAATTTTGAAAGAATATCACAGTGTGTTTACACCACCAGTGGGAGTACCAACACACTGTCAAGTCAAGCACTCTATTGATTTAATTCCAGGCACACCGCTACCACATGAGCCAATATATAGGAGGTCAGTTTTGGAAAATGATGAGATTAAGAGACAAATTCAGGAGTTGATTCAAAAAGGACACATTCGTCCAAGTGCTTCACCTTGTGGAAGTCCAATTGTCCTTGCTAAAAAGAAAGATGGGACATGGAGGCTTTGTATTGATTATAGAGCATTAAACAAAATCTCTGTTAAAAATAGATATCCAATCCCTCAGATTGATGATTTGTTGGACCAACTTAGGGGGGCTAAATTCTTTACAAAAGTTGACTTGAAGTCTGGATACCACCAAGTACCAATTGATCCAGTAGATGTGTGGAAGACTGCATTTAAATCTAAGGAAGGTTTGTTTGAATGGTTGGTCATGCCTTTTGGCCTAACAAATGCCCCAGCCACATTTATGAGATTGATGAATGATGTGCTTAGACCATTCATTGATTCTTTTGTAGTTGTTTATTTGGATGACATACTCATCTTTAGCAGAACTTGGTTTGAGCATTTGCAGCATGTTGAACAAGTTCTTTCAACTCTGCAAAAACACAAACTTTATGCCAACATTGAGAAGTGTTCTTTTGGTATGCAGAGTATTCAATACTTAGGGTATATCATTGACACTGAGGGTGTTCATGTTGATTCAGCAAAGATTCAAATAATCCAAGATTGGCCATCCTCTAAAAATTTCACAGAGCTTCGCAGCTTCTTGGGCTTAGCCAACTTCTATCGCATATTTGTGTTTGGTTTCTCACACATATCATGGCCTCTTAATCAATCCCTAAGGGGTGGAGCGCAAGCAAAATTTCAGTGGACAGAGGCAAAGCAACAAGCATTTGAGGAGTTAAAGAAAAGACTATGTTCAGCACCAGTATTGGTCCTTCCAGATCTACACCAAGCATTTGAGATAGAAATAGATGCATCAGATTATGCTCTTGGTGTGGTACTCACACAACATGGGCATCCTGTTGCCTATCACAGTGAAACTTTTTCTGATACAGTACGTAGGTATCCCACCTATGATAAGGAGTTGTATGCCATTGTTCAGGCTTGCAAACAATGGAAACACTATATACTAGGAAAGGAAACTATTACACATACAGACCATAAACCACTCCAATTCTTGCAAACACAAGGGAAGCTACAGAATGATAGACATCAACGGTGGTCAGCGTATTTACAACAATTTCACCTCAACATTCGTCATAAAAAAGGAAGCAGTAACAAGGTGGCAGATTGTTTGAGTAGGCCTCCAATTGCAGGTTTGACAATAATGTTGGATTCATGCGGTCATCAATCATCCACTTGGGAACAACTATATAGTACTGACCCTGATTTTGCTAACATCTATAGTAATTTGGTAGAAGGAAAATTTGTCTCTGATTTTCACTTGCAGGATGGGTTTCTTTGCCATAATGGTCACATATGTGTACCCACTGAAGAACGGAAGAAAATAATATGGGAAGCGCACTACAGTCGTGTTGCAGGACATTTTGGTATTGGTAAGACTACTGCTATCCTTCAAAAGTATTTCTATTGGCCAAAAATGAAGCAGGATATCATTTCACATATACAAGCTTGTGCAACTTGTGCAATTGCAAAGCCAGCAAACCGTAAGTTGGGTCTATACTTACCATTACCTATTCCTGATAAGTCATGGCAGTCTGTTTCAATGGATTTTATGTCTGGGCTTCCAACTACCAGGCGGGGGCATGATTGTGTATATGTTGTGGTAGATAGGTTTTCTAAAATGGCTATCATGATGGCATATAAAAAGATTATTTCTGCAGAAGATACTGCCAAGCTATTTTTTGAACATGTGTGGGTTCATTTTGGTTTGCCAAAAACCATTATTTCTGATAGGGATAGCAGGTTCATCAGCAAATTTTGGTCTGCACTATGGGCTAAAATGGACACGAAACTGACAAAGTCCACAACATTCCATCCCCAAACAGATGGGCAGACAGAAGTGGTGAATCGAATGATTATTCATATTTTACGGATGTATCATTCAAAACATCCTCGCACATGGAATGAAAGCTTACCTTATGTGCAACACAGCTACAACCGTGCACTCCATAGTACTACAGGGCACAGTCCATTTGAGGTTTCTCTTGGGTACCAGCCATTGGCACCTATGGATGTAGCAATACCATCTCTACACTCTAGTAGTCCATTGAATGGTGACAAGGAGGTAGATAAAGCAGAAAAATTCATTGATAACATTAGACATCTACAACACCAAGTTTATGAGATATTGGAGCAGAGTAATCAGAAGTATAAGGAAAGACATGATAAACATAGAACTCATCATCAGTTTCAGGTTGGTGACAAGGTATGGTTACATCTTCAGAAAGAGCGCCTGCATGGACCAAATAGGAAGCTTCGTCCTCTTCGTTATGGACCATACATTATTGTGAAACAAGTTGGTGAGAATGCTTTTGAACTTAATTTGCCATCCTTTTTGGGACTGCATCCAGTTTTCAATGTGAAATTGTTGAGACCCTATTTTCCTCCTTTATTGGATATCTCCCAAGCTACTGAACACATTCAAGCTGCAGAGTTAAATCCCTCTACTACTGCTCCAGTCCAGTGTGACCATGTTACTGAAGCCATTTTAAAGACTTTGAGAAATCAGAACATTCCTTTGTATCGGGTGGTTCGAGCTGGTCAACATTCTCATCAAGGCAAGTGGTTTACTAAGGAATAAATTGAAGAACAATTTCCTCATCTGTTGCAGCAGATTAGTGCAATGGGGCCCATTGCCTCTTAAGGGGGGAGGAATGATCAAGATTAAATTGGGAAAATATTGAAAATCTAATTTTTCCAAAATTTCATATGTTTTAGTAAATTGCAATTTTGAGGGTCTTCGGTGCATTTCTGAACAAATATGCTGCTTGAAAACATGATGGAACATCGATGTTTCCAAAATTTGGTTCAAGATTATTTGAATACCTTTCCAACGCATCAAACTGTTCGTAATTCGGAGCTAGGATGAAAAAGTTATGCCTTCTCCAAGTGGACCGAAATTTTATATTTAATTTTTTGATAAATTTTGATAATTTTAATAGTTTAATTGTAATAAACATTATGATAACTCTTCATTTCAATTCCAAGGGATTTGTGTGACCCTTGGGATCCATTCGACTTGTATAAACTCCAATTTTGAATAGAATGGAGATAGTTTTTGGTTTGCAATCTGGTTGTTCTCAATTTTCGTGTTGAAATCTACAATACTACAGGTATCACACCAGGTATTGTAATCTGGTTTTCATAAATCAGATCACCCTAGTTACCAAAACATAACCAACTCCATGAAGATCCAATATAATGAGCTTCTAATGCTCAACATTGATCACATTGACAATATCCACGGCTTCCAATACTAGGCGTATACAAAACGAAGTAAACTCAAAGAATGTTCATCACAACTCCATAGTCTTCCACAACCTTTAATTCCTTCTAACAGATTGTCACACGTTTTCTAGGCTAAGAAATCAAAAAGAGGAATGCTTAGATAGATAGCATTCTTACTATAGAAGGCATTAGCATGCCCTACCTAGGCAACATAGGCACACTAATACAAATATCGACACAATAATAGAAATGTAGGTACTACCTTATGTAGTAGAAAGTCACCAAAAAGACTATTTTTTTTTTTCTTGTGATAATAAAGTCTAAACCCTCTACCAAGGAGAAGAAAAACAATTGCAAGTATGCGAGTGACTCCTCCAATGAGGTCCAAAAACCAGTGACCCTAAGAGTAGATTACCTCAAGGATTTGTGCTTGTGGTGTATACCATTGTTCCACTAACTGAGAAGATTCTAGAAGTGTTGAAACTCTGAAACCATCCTTTCAACCTAATCCTTGATCTACAAACAAGGAAAGATAAACCATATGAACTTTATTGTTGAATTATTATTAGTTTTCCTATACTTTAGAGCTAAAAATGAATTATTGCTCCTGAAAAAATCTGTATTTTAACAATGTAAGCCCAACATGAAGTAAGTCGAAAGAAAAGGAAAATAAAAATAAAATCAACAACTACTACTACTTTCAAAATAAAAAGTTGAGGGTCAAAAGCCAGGAGGGCATTGTGAATCCATATCCAAACACTTTAAATTGATAAACAAGTCCAGAAAAGATGCTTAACGGTCTCACTATGTTGTAGGAGAGACATCTAATTTAAGCAAATACCAATGTGCATGTACCTTCCTCCTCAAGGTATACCATAGTATAGACCAAGCAACGAAGGAAATGAAAACTTTTAAACTCGGATCTAGGATATCATATTCTCTTAAATAAATAAAAATGTTAAGGTTTAGGAGAACAATTTAAGCCCCAACAATAAAATATTTTTCCAAAAAAAGAAAAAACATACTAAGAACCATGTACAAAAGCCCAAGAATAATTTCTTACAGGCAATGGTTCAATTCCGCCACTACTCTTTGCACTATCATAAGTAATTTGAAGACCAACTTATTGAGTGTATTATTAAGCAAAAGCTCTAATTGAATGCAAATAGTGGAATGAGGTCGAAATTGGTGAACACTGTTTTTTTCTGGACTGGTTTAATGGATCTAATTTTTGGCTCAAGTTTGAAGCAAAACCTTTAAAGATTTTCAAATCTTTAAACCTCAAACACCCTAAAGCGCAGATGCAAACTATCAAAGCATGGCAGAGACAGCTCAATGAGATTCTTGAAATTTTAAATGCTTCCATTACAAACTTGTGTTTTAAACCCAGAAAACCTTAAGGAGCAATTCAAAGCTTTACATAAATGTCTTGATGCTGTTCTTTGGAAATTAGAACTAACAGTCCAAAGCTAAAACAGATTGAACTTAACTGTCAAAGAAGAAACATCTTCTAACATCAATCTTGCTTTGAACCAACCAACCTTGAGCAACTTTATGTAATCGCCTAGACCTTAACTTTGTTGAAAGAGACCAATCAGTAAAAAAAAGCTTTGTGGGAAATACATTTGAAAGTTACCCATCAGACCATGGCAGGTAGAAGAATGCAAACAGAAATTAGTGCCCTACAAAAAGATTCCAAGTAATAATTGAAACCTCCGAATGAAAAATATTCCATGCCCATCTTTTAGCTTTCACAGCCACCAACACTAAGCACATCAATTTCTCCAACACTATTGCCATTACAGAGATGCATCTCCCATCACAGACAATTTACCAGCTTTCACACTGTTCGTTGCCTACACATTTAAGGTCTCAAGAAAAGGGGGTTTACTGTAGAAGCTCGGTTAATGAAAGTCCACCTTCTAGGATTCTCTCTGAAGTTAGATACCTTCAACCCCATAAACATCAAGAACCGAGGCAATTGGAATATAATTGTTCATTAACAGACATCTATATGTATCTATGCGTACATGCTAAGGAAATTCCAAATGCAGGAAAACATCAACATCAATGATAAATAATGAGACAGACTGTTGCAAAAATGTTAGAAATGATTGCTTGACACAATTTTTCTTTTTTTTAGGAATTACTAATTCTTAGGACTAGCCCATTGTATGAACGGACCCACATACTATTGGAGTTCTTTGATTCAACTATCAACGATGAAGGAAACTTTAAGTGCAAGAAAGCATAGACATCGATGATAAATCAGGAGCCTGTACCTAAAGCAAAATATTGAAGATGATAGCTTCACTAAATACCTTTTTTTGAAGTGATCCCTATTCAGTATAGGACTAGCATTACCGTCACCCACGTGGTATCGAAATTCCTTGATCCATACTTCAAGGATGAAGAAAGAAAACTTGAATTGCAAGAAAGCATATCAAGATAATGATGAATCAAAGCATGTTCACATGTATCTTAAGTAAAATGTTCAAGATAATAGCTTGACACAGTAATTCTTTTAAAAGAAAGTACTGTACATTCCTAAGTTATTAGAGTTAGTTCCTTGTATAAACACCCACATAATAATAAATTTTCCTTGATTCAATTTCAAACAGTGTAGTAAATCTTTATCACATACAGGTCTCCTAAATTTATGTTCAGTTAAGCAGAGCGGAAGTCCAGCAAAACTTCACTGCTCAGACTAAACCAGGCTAGGGTACTAAAGCTATCTCCAAAATATAATTCTTGGAATGGAGTCTGTACTACCCATTCCATGAGAGAGACTATTACATATGCCATTCTTCATTTGTTGGGGGTTTTTGTGAGTGGGATTTAAAGGTGGATCTCAGATCCCATCGATCCTTTTCAGTCCATATTATGCCACCACAAAAAAACCCTTTGCTTTACTAAGTATATGCCTTCTGCTATATACAAAAGAAGTTCCTTTAACGATATGACAGAGAGAAAATAGGATTGCTTTTGTAAGGGAAACAGCCGCAAAACATGAAGCTCATTTCCTTATCCAACCTCACTAATAAGCTCACATAATCTCCAAAGAAATGGATCAGGACCCTGATTCAAAGCAGAACCCAAATTAATTTTGAATCTTTACCTCTCAATCCACATACCATGATAGCCAGATTCTTGGAAGGAAGAGTACCAGAATATGAGTTCATCTGTAAGGGCCTGTTCGCTGAGCCTCATATTCTGTGCTGCATCCTCTGTTAAGAGACATGATCTACACAGAGGGCAGGTGATCTGCTGATGGTCCAGCCACTTGTCAAGGCAAACTTTGTGGAAAAAGTGGCAGCAGGGCAGCTGCCTAATCTCGTCCCCCTCTTCAAACTTGGACAAACAAACTGCACACTCAACATGCCCATCATCATTTTCATTGCTTGAAGATTCATTATCAGATTGGAATCTCTTGATGGGTAGGCTCTGCCTGATTTCTTCTGCAATGAGCTGCGCTTCTGGATGTACATAGGCCATGTCAGGGGTAATATTCTCAGGCCATGATGGATCAATGGATTCAGGTTCAGTATATGGAGAAAGACCTACAATCTGAAGGATGGATCTCAAAATATCCTTGATAATGGCGAAGGATAGCGCAGTGTTAACAATCAGAATTGGCAAAACACCTTCCGAGACAGTGTTGGGGAAGCTTGAGAGACCCATTTCAAAACTCCTTTTCTTTTCTGGAGAGAGCAAACCTCAGCAAGACCTGCATGGACAGAAGATATAAAACAAGGTTATTATATAGCCACATCTCCCCCCATAAAGCAATATCTATGCAAAGAAGCCAGAGTTTGGAACTTTACAAAGCATCATCAATCTCAGTAAAACCCGCCCCCTGACAATGCCCCGATTTAAAAATCTTAAAATTTTATTTCTGGGCCAACAAGTTAAAACCCCAGAATGGCCCACCTCAATTTGCTAGCACTGCCACTGTCCATTTTAATTATTGATACCGCGTAAGATTGTAGATTGGACTACTAACGCACACCTTGACGATTCATACATAGAGGTTTAGACATCTGGCCACCTGCATCGTAGAGTTCGCCCATCAGTCCCTAGGACTTGCAGCATAGGTGGCATCCAAACACCCTTAGTTGGCAAGGTCAGCACCTAAATTTATATCTAAATATGACCTCAACTACAAGTGACTAGGACCCGCTCTAACCAAAGACATCTCAGGTAACAATGAAGAGCTCTAGGGGAGAGGACCCAGTAGTTGAGCACCCTAACTTCGGGCTTCTTAAAATCCTACGTGGAAATTTCAAATCACTCCCATTTTTTTTACAGTAGCTTACTTGGTGAGTCTCCTGCTTATAACTAAGGTTTCAGAACCCCATCATCAAATATGATGCCACTTCAGCATGCTTTTTGTCAAGGTGTCCAAAACAGCCCAAAAAAAAAGTTGAGACATAGTGAATTAGGGACCCCAATACTTGTGCAGCTGATGTGGCATCACACTATTGGCTGCTTTTTAGAACAAAAGGCACATTTCATTCAATTATGGGTAGTCATCATTAGCGAAAACAACTTTGAAGTCACAACTACTGGTACAATGTTGTCAAAAATATTGGATATTAAATCAACAACTACGGGTATGAAGTTAAGAACTGTTATCACAACCATTGGAACCTGTTCAAGTACTGGGTCCTCTCCCCTAAGACCACTCAGGTTTGATCTATTTGGTAGAGGAGAAGATACCATATTTTTACAACTTATAAAAATTGGTAGTTTAATAGCAGGATAGATTAATTTCCACTTTGAATAGTAGTACAGATTCACAACATAAATCAGCAATTCTTTTAAATAAGATGTTTTGAACTTTTTATGGACGCTATTTATAAATTTATACTATTCAGAACACTACTATTTATACTATTCAGAGATTTTTTTATAATCACAATTTCAAATTTTTTTTTAATTTAAAGAATTAGAAAATACAATTTTCGTGGGTAATTATTCACACTTAAAGATCTTCATATTTCCTTAGTTTGCTAGCTAACAGCATGGCCTTGGATAATTGTAAAAAAATTCATGACCAAGTGTGTTCTAAATTCCAATTTACCCAACACATCTAGAGTGGAGTATATGCACATGATTCGGGGGTACATTTCTAATTAACGATCGTTAATAGATTTCCACAATCTATGATCTTATGTTTATGTTTCTGAATAAGATTGTGTCAAAACATTGATAATAAAAAAACACACAATCTTATCCAGAAGCATAAACATAAGTACATTCCTGATCTAATTTTTAGTGAAATAAAAAATTATGTAAATTACAGGGCATACTAACATAGTTAGTTAAAAAAATGGGAAATGTCCTGTCCTGAGGCTTTCTGACCCGGTATTTCAGCAGTTCAAACAACTGTCCTGAGGCTTAGCACAGTTTGTGACCAAAAAATGCATCCTTCACACAATTTGGTTATGATAATTAAGGGAACAATTGCTATCAGGATTCCCAAGGTGGACTCCAAAGCAAATAAGAGGCAACTAAAAGTTAACATATGTAAGGACACACCACAAGATGCACCAGTTCAAACAGTGTAATCCTAATGAATAAAAACAAGTGAGCAGGCCATGGTATACATATATTAAAATGACATGGCTGTTTTCTTATTGAGAAGTATTTATTTTAAAACATAAAATTTATTATAATATTTAGGTCAAGGATGCAAATGATTTAGTGGCTATTTAAGGTGAGTTTTGTTCGAAAAAGATAAGGGTGAGATAATCATCAAACATTTTAGAAATTATTTAATAAAAGTTTAAAAAAGAGATATTGATAGATTATAGGAATTGTTAAAATTCTTTATTATGAGACTGTTTAGTAATCATTCAACATTTTGAAAAATTATTAAATAAAATCATTAGACTATTTTTGATACATGAATTGTTAAAAAATTTTACCATCAAACATTTAGTAATCATTCAACACTTTGAAAAATTATAAAAAGGAGATCTGTGCCTTATAAAAAGAAATCTACTGTGAGACTATTTTTGATACATAACTGTTATAGTAATCATTCAACATTTTGAAAAATTATATAAATGAGATCTATCAGTGAAAAATTTATTAATAGACTATCTTAAATAGATAAATTGTTAAAATTCTAAAACACCAGATTAACCAAAGTATTAAAAAGAAATACTATAAAAAAGGATCTCTGTGTGTCTTTAAAGAGACTCAAAAGAGGCTCTGTGTTGAGGTCGACCTTTTTAGGGACCTTAAAGAATCTGTTGAGATTCAGGTGAGACCACCTTCACTCAGAAGGTGCTTTATCTCAACCTTCCCACAAGATTAAGGACTGCCCAATAGACTATTTTTAATAAAACTATTGTTAAAATTCTAAGACACCACTATCTTTGATACACCAAGAAATAAAATCCTTCAACATTAAATATTTTAAACTATCTTTAATAAACAAATTGTTAAAATTCTAGAAATCATTCAACATTTTAGACTGTCTTTGATAAAGACATTGTTAAAATTCTTCTATTTTATTCAATTCTTGACTTGACTACTTGACTGTCAAGAATTATGAGCAATGAGCAGCCGCTCCTGCCAGATCTAGCAGTGTATGCGACTAAAAGTCTAAATTATCAGCTTAATAACACAAATCACTGGTCAATGTGATTCAAAAACATATTGTAAAGTCCCCAAGTGACCCACTAAGTAGAAGGGAAGAAAGCCACTTAGAATCTGAAAAGGCAAGGAATGACCAGCACAGTGAACATGACTTTGATTTTTAAGGTATCAAAGGTGCCACCGATGCTTTGTTCAGGAAATGGACAACACATCAATTAAACAATGCAAAATAAAAAAAAAATAATCTTTCCTTTCTCTTAAGTAACGTGTATACTCAGCACTCCTATTTTTTTCCAAATGAAATAACAAACCATAAGACACAAACAGAGATTCACACGCTGAACGAGAGATATGCTTACCTAGGCCAAGTTGAAAGCTTCTTCTTATAATAGAATACTCTCTGCGCTGCTTTTGAGATATAAAGCTTTTCCAACCCTTTCCCCCAACTGGGTATCCACTGAATACAAAAACAGCACTTTATATCTCCTCGGGAAGTGATAAAAATATAGTATATGCAATTAAACATGTACCCATTATATATACATCTAAATGTGTAGATATGGGCCCAATGTAATGGGCTCACTGTATTTAGTGAAAAAGAAATTGGGTCATAGATATTTCTCCAGGTTCAGAGCAATGCCCACATCAATTCCCAGGTCTCATAAGAATCACAAACAATGAAATGGGCTTTTCACTTAGACCGGACAAAATAATTTAGAAGTATCGGGAAAATTTCGGCAGCTCTCCTAAAGCTGTGATTATATTGTAACAATTTGGCAGATCTAATCGTTAGGTAAGATCAATCACAGAATAAAATATACTGCTGCATTCCAGGATGGATATATGCTACAGAATCTCCACTAAACCTCTAATTTATGGTGTCTGAAAATGAGAAAGGAGGGAAAACATATAGTGCTAAATATCTGCGCCTGGCGATTTTTCTGCTGACCACGTGGACGTTTATTGTGAACATGGATTCAGTTGTGAGGTTAATGGGTGCGCATGTTGGAAACCTGATGCGGGTTTCTTCGACCTAGGGTTAACGATTTCCCCATATTTATGATAAGTTTGTTGGGGGCTTGGTGAATTAGGTTAGGTCACTCATCACTACCGACTCCTTTAATATTTTTATTTGTTTGCTTAATTGATTGATTTGGATAACACTATTTTAAGTTTGTAATATTTTTTTTTTTTCTTCTAGCTCTTCTTATTTTATGTTGAAATAAAAATATTGCATACAATCAAATCTAGAAAAAGCTAGATGGCTCTAAACAATGGATTGTGAAAATCTTTTCACCTAAACACTATTTTAAGTCACATTTTATGTGGGAAATGTCAAAGTATAAGTTTTAATTAAAAAGTTAAATAACCAAGATGTTTTTTCCTTGACATTGCTCCATTATGTCACCAAATAAAACTTATAAGAAGAGTTCAATTAAAAAATAAAATTATAAGAGCAATAAAATAAAATCTTAATAGATTGGAAAATGCAATGAATAAAAGAACAAAAGTTCGCTATAAATTTTTAATTAAATGATTTGTTATATGCCTTCATAAGAAATAAAATTATTTTTTAATGTATTGAAACAAAGCAAATTACAATGAGTAGTTGAATGAAAAAATAACCCGACCATGAGTACCAAGTCACAAGAAGGCTAAAAGAAACATTTTTTACAAAATTAAAGTCGTTGATAAACCTCAATGCTACTATTGTCTCCTACCTTACTGATTTGAAATCATATGTTTCATCGGCAATACCCAGGCCTACTAGGTCTTTTGATCTGGGTCTAGGAATCTCCTGCTAGGCGCTAACACTCATGTGGGTGTCATTGAAGATTGTGCTCAGTCGCTATTGGGTTCTTTTGTTCCACCTCTTGGTGCGAGTGATTTTGGGGTTTTTGAAAGTGTGCTTGTCTTTGGACTTGACACTTGTGCTACTTTTGGTGTGGTGGTTTTTACTGAAGCAATGCTTGTTGGTTTTGGTGCTTCTGCATTTGTTCTCACTAGGTACTCTTCTGGGAGGCTTGTTTTTGGGTCTGCTAATGTCATGAATGTTGGGGTCCCCCCAAATCCTCTTTCAATTGTTGATGGGTGAAGCTTTTTTAATGTTACAAACTCTAGTGTTGCTCTTCCTTCCAAGGGGAAATCTCAACCTCTTGCTTGTGCCAAGACCTCCCCTATTGTGGTTTATGGCCACAATGTGGTGGGTAATGTGGACTTTTACCAACGTTGCGGGTTGAAGTGTAGATTTACTGGTCTCTAGCCTTCTCTACTAGATCTTCATTAATGGGTGTCGAATTCTTGGAGATCCTTGGTTTTGGTACCATTGATTTTTTCCCTTGTGCTAAGGGGTTTTTTATTGCCTCTTTTATTTCCTCTAATGACCGAGATTTGGTGTTGAGAAAGTTGTGAGTTTGGGGGGTTCACTCTCTTTCGATCAAACCCTAAATTCTCTCCTTCAACCCTCTTACTGAACCACTAGGTATGTATCTAGTGTAAGTTTATCTTTCTAATATTCCTTTTCATTTTAGGGAGAATTCTTGTTTTGAGGCCATCAAAACTCTATAGGTTGTTTCTTAAAGATGGATGATACCACTGCCTCCATGGTTCTCTCTACCTTTGCACACATATTGGTTGATGTTGAAATCTCCATACCTCTTCTTGGGGATGTGGTTCTCATGGTTGGGGATAGGTCATGAACTCAATCATTGGATTATGAGGGTCTCCCCTTTTGATGTCTTTGGTTATTCTATATTGGTCACTTGGTCATGAATTTCTCTCTCTCACATTGTAAAGGTGTTGCCACTTGGTGGAAGGACACTAATGGCGATCACCTGACTGGCTTGACTTTCTATTCTTCCTCTAACATCTCTTCATAGGCCGATGAATTCTCCTCCCATGATGATGCTCTTGTTACTGGTTTGGTCTCCTCTAGCCCTGTGGATCCTACTCCACCTCTTGCTACTGGTGTGGCCATCTCTGGTATCATTTTGCACATTTTATTCCTATTCTAATCTAGCCTTTGGCAAATGATGCGCATCCTTGTTAGCACTTTGCCCCTTGTGCTAATAGCCTCACAAAGAGGATTTCCCCACTTGCTCCTTGTGGTGGGGATCCCAATGATAGTATTGGCTAGATTGTTGTCCATCATAATAGAAAGATCATTCTTCCTCATATTTACATTCTCTTCCCCATATTGTGGTTGAATTGTCTACCCACTCTTGATGTGGATTAGTAGTTGTCATGCTAGTGTTTTGTAAATGATATGTTCTAGCCTTTGTTGTATGTGGCCAATTTTTTACCAAGTTGTAAATGGCCTTTTGGTCTATATTTGTAAGGGTCAACACTCTTGTTTTGTTGCTAATTATATCAAAAAATATATATTACAAAACTGAAGCCACTAGAAGGATTAGAAGTGTTGGGATTAAGGTTCCTCAACCTTAGAGTTTTAATAGTTTTATTATATAATTATTCTATTTTGCACCCACTTTTGAAGTCCTAAAAATTAAGGGTTGGTGCCATATGTTGCTTTTTTGGGACTATGACCATTTTCCTTTATTTTATATGACAATTGCTAATTTGGTAGAAGAGTCATGGAGAACTATTATTTGGTAGTTGTTATTTATTATGGAGTTCACTTTTGACAAGTGGTGTGAGGTAGGTGTTGCATATGACAAGATGAGCGTTATGTGTGAGTCATGCATTAGTGCTTTGGAAAGTTGTTATGTCCAACATGTTATCAAAATGCCAACTTGTTGTTTTCTACACCACTTACCTTTTGAGCATATGAGTTGGTTTTGGAAACCATGGGCACTTTCCACTCATATACATTGAGCTCTATTAATATGTGTCTTTTTTTTCTATTTCGTATGATAGGTTCGATGTATTCTAAAAATATTTTTTTTGAGATTTCTCTAGAGTTCTCTATTATTGTGATTACTTTTCAAGAGCATTGGCTCTGAGATTGTATTATAACTATTGGTTGTTGTTGATAATACAATTGAGATTTATTTTTGGGAGTGTGAGTTTTCCCATGTAAACATGGTGTTATGAGTCTACTTGTTTAAATTTGAATACTTTTGTGTGTATATAATCTATAATATAATTAAAGGAAATGTAAGAATTTTTTACATTTTTTCTCCCATTAACTTTAGCATTCAAAAGCGTTATTTCACACTTTACTTCCTTTCAATTAGTATAAGAGCCTAGTCAACTTTGTTATTGTTGTTAGGTAGAAGTATTTTTTTGTTGATTTAGTTTTAGTGGGAGTTTTACAAAGGAAGATTTCATAACCTTGTTGCAGCTTTGAGATGGCAAGCACATCAAACAAAATAAAGGTGGAGAAGTTTAATGCACAGTGATTTTGAGTTGTAGAAAGTCAAAATGGACAATATGATCATAGATGGAGATTTATAGGCTATAATTTCTCTAATAAAACCTCAAACTGCAACACAAGATGTGTGGGATCTAATGGGTTGGACATCCAAAGGTTTGATAAAGCTCTATCTAGTTGATCCTCTGTGCCTAAATGTCCATGAAGAGAAGACTTTAGTTGAGCTTTGGAAGAACCTTGGAGTTATTTATCAGGGGAAATACTTTTGGTAAATAAGTTGTTCTTGAGAAAGAAGTTGTATTCTTTGAGGATGGAGGAAGGAGCTTGTTCATTGTAGATCACATAAATGCATTAATTGTGTTTTCCAATTAGTTTTTGTCGACATTGTAAAATAAGATATAGGGATCGCTAGTTCAAATGAGTAAACTAATGATCATATGGTTCTTTTTCCTATATTGCATTGGAAGAAATATGTCTCATTAGGTTCAAGAGGACTTAAGCTTTGAGTGGCTGCAATGATTTGTTTCCTTAATCGAGGGTTGATTAGGAGAATGTGACTAAGTAATACAAAGTAGTGAGCTAAAAAGGAGGAAAAGAAAAGTTCTGGGATACACAAATTGATAGAAATTAGACATATTAGTACAAATATCAGAAACAGGGTCCAGAGGATGCAACTAATCTACAAAACCAATTTGGATAGGATCTGGAGGGACTAGGATGCTTGGGCCGACCTACTCCTTGCATTTTTTTATGATTTCAGTTGCAGATTATCTACGAGGTACTAAAATTCCTAGATCCAATCTGACATGAGCACCACTTATACCTACACATAGAAAACAAGAAAAATGTTATGTAGAAAGGAGTTTTCCTCAGTCAAACTCTGGTTGAGGAATCACCCTTTGAAATGAAATGAGATATTCTTGTAAAGAAAGTATGTTGATATGAAATAGAAGATAAATATGAATCATAAATCACCTTGTACCTTAATGGTGCAATGCTTATTTGGATGTAATCACAAGTGTTAATGCAATAACTTTGACTCCACAAAACCTAAAAGGAAATCATGAATTACATACCTTGCACAATTATTTGTGTAGTTTGCCACAATGTTTGATGAAGAGAAAGAATCCCTTGAACTTGGATTCTTTAAGCCCTTGACATGATAGCTTGGAGCTTGAATTGAATTGATGTTCTTGTGTGTTGATTGCACGTGTTGAATGAATAGAAATGGAGGCCTTTATATAGGGATCTTAGAGGGAAATCACCTTTAGGTTGACTTAGAAAAATGCTCTTGGGGTGTATAAAACCACCAAATCCTGATCCCAAAATTTTAGGCAAAAAGGTTGGGAATAAGTCAACTTTGAGGGACTATGTTGATTTTGGGGGACTATGTTGGTTTTGGGACTATGTTAGTTTTGACCATGTTCTTGCCTAAAATCATTGAAATTTTAATAGGAGCTTGATAATAGGGTCTAGTTTCTAAATATAAGTGTCATATGGATATTTGAGATTAGAGATGCGGAAAATGTGTCTCAAACTTTAAAATGAGTTAGGACTCATCTTAAAGTGAGGAGATGAAAGAATTTAAAGGGCACACCTATAATAAATGGCCTAGAATAGTATTTTGGTGAGAATTAATTAAGAAAGAACTCATAATATTAATTTAAGTTAATAAAGGTCCAATGAGTGCTAGGTGAGAGTGAAATGAGTTGAGGTGCTTAGAGATTGATGTGGGAGGCCATACATGCTAAAATGGGGCCTAATTGAGCATCTAATTATAGTTTCTTACAATTAGGATGGTACATGCATTAAGATAGATATACAAGAAAAATGCATGCTTCTATTATGTTCTTTGTTGGAATTGTGGTATCATCTTGTTATGTCCATTGGAATCACAACAATCAGCTTCAAGATGGAGGATATGATTGCTTTGTTGTTATTAGAAGAGATGTAGAGAAAATCTTCTGAGATGGCTAAGGAGGCCATGGTTTCCCATGGTAGAAAAATGCATAAAGATAATAATAAGGACAAGAAGGGTAAATCCAAGTATTTGGGGAGATCTAAATCTCCTAGTAAAAATTCCAAGGCAAAATGTTGGAATTGCAAAAAAATTGGTCATTTCCATAAAGAGTTCGAGGAGAAAAAAATAAAGGTAAAAAGGATTTCTCTAATTTTGACTCTGAAAAATCCTCTCAAGATGAAGTAGATAATTTTTTCACAACCTTGGAAACACATGCATTATAAGATGTGTGGTTAATAGATTTGGGCACCTCTTTCCACATTACCTCCCATAGAGAACAATTTTCAAAGTATGAGGACTTTGACAGTGGTAAGGTGTACATCTGGATGATGAATCTTACCTAAAGGTTTCTAGTTGTAGAAGAATGAGTATCTAATTCCCTAATGGTAGAGTGAAAGGGATTGATGGTTTCCTACATATTCCCAGTTTGGAACAAAACCTATTTTCAATTAGCAAGATTGGTGATATGGGTGTGCAAGTTATTTTCTCAAGTTTTGTATGTAAGATGACAAGAGGTTCTATGATGCTTTCTAAGGGTTTTCATGTCAAAACCTTGTATAACCAAAATGCATGCACAATTCAAGTGCAATAGCACTTATGTGAAGTCCAAGAAAAAGGATTTGGATTCTTCATGATCACCATCTAATCACCATCTGATCAAGAAAAGAAGAATACTAATGTTTCTACATTTGATGGTCATTTTTTCTAAGTACCTAAGGGTGACTTTGGAGATAGACCTTCCAGCAGAGAAGCCAATGTTAAGGCACCAAAGAATTGACCATATTAGTGATAAGGGTCTTAGATTTTTGAAAAATAAGTACCTTGTTGAAGGCCTTGGTGATTATAATCTTTAGTTTGAATTTTGCAAACATTAGGTTTATAGTAAACAACATGGTTTTTCTTTTTATTTTAGGTCTCATAAGTCTTCATAGATTTTGGATTATATTCATGCAGATGTGTTTGGTCTTGTAAATGTTCCTTCAATATCTAGATCTATGTATTTTGTCTCTTTCATAGATGACTATAGTAAGAAATTTGTGTATTTCCTTAGAATTAAATCTAAAATTTTTAATCAGTTTAAGGAATTAAAACCCTTGGTTGAAAACCCAAATGGTATAAGAATTAAGTATTTGAGGACTAACAATGGTGGTAATTTTTTTGGGGAAACATTCAACGGGTTTTACAATGACTATGAGATTGAGAGACAATAGACAAATCCATACACCATAGAAAAATGGAGTTGCAGAGAGGATGAATATAATGTTGATGGAGATAAGACTAAGCTAAGTGGTGCTGGGATTGAATAGAAGTTCTAGGATGAAGCTATAACCATTACATGTAATCTAATTAATACATCTATTACATTAACAGTTGTCTAAAAGATATCCATGGATATGTGGTTTGGTAAGAAGCCCTCGATGAGGCATCTTAGAGTCTTTGGTTGTGAAGCATATGCACATGTGCTAAGTGAGAAAAGATGAAAATTGGATAACAAGGTGGTTAAGTTTATCTTCATCAACTATGGTGTTCATGTAAAAGGTTAAAATATTTTGGATCTAGTTGCAAAGAAGGTGCTCTATAGTAAAAGTGTGATCTTTCATGAGTTGAAACCCTCCATTATTGATTTACAACCAAAGAATGAAGAAAAATAGAAAAAGGAGGTAGTTTAGGTACCACCTACTTTGATGAAAGATGAACTACACATTCTTTTTGGACTTGATGATGGAGAGAGCTCAAGAAACTTTTAAAGTTAGGAAGAAGAGAAAGAACCTCAACCTAAAAAATTGAGGAGGTCTACTCATTATAGGTAGCAATTTGAATGGTGTGTTTATTAGCAATAAATTTTTGAAAATTATTTGTTGGATTCTAGTTGCATATTTTATTTGATTGCTAACACTAATCTGCATAGGATTGTTAGAGAGGCTACGTGTATGCATAATGGATATTCATGGATGGAAGCCATGAATGAAGAAATGGTTGGACTAATGTACATTTTCTTGAAGGGAAAAAACCCATTGGATGTAAATGGGTGTTCATGAAGAAATTGGGCCTAGATATTAGTATTGAGAAGCAAAAAGCAAAATTGATCACAAAGGGTTATTCTTAGGTGAAGGGAATTGATTGTGGTGAAATATTCTCCCATGTAGCTAAGATGAAATCCATTCATTCCTATTGTCACTTGAAATAACCTATGACTTAGAAATTAAAAAAACATGGATATGAAGACAATATTCCTTCATGATGATTTGGAAGAGGAAATTTACATGTCACAAATAAAGCATTTTGTTGAAAAAGTTAAAGATAACATTTTTGTAAGTTGGAGAATTCTTTGTATGGTTTGAAACAGTCTCCTAGAATGTTGTATCATAAGTTTGAGACATATGTGTTCTCTTAAGGATTTATGAGATCTAAATTTGGTCATTGTGTATATTACAAATCTGAAAATGGTCACATTCTCTTCTTAGTGATGTATGTGGATGATATGTTATTTATTGAGAATAGTAAAAGGATGATTTCAAATTTGAAGTCCCAATTATCAACACAATTTGAGATGAAATATCTAGGTTCAATGAGATATATTATTGGGATTGAGATTATTAGAGATAGAGCTAGCAGAAAGCTTTCAATGTGTGAGCTTAAGTATGTTAACTCTATGTTGGATAGATTCAAAATGATGAATTGTAAGTAGTAAGTTGTTCCAATGTTACAGTAGACAAAGGTTTTTTGTGGAGGATCTTCCAAAATCTCCTATTGAAATGGAGAACATTTATAGAGTACCTTATGTGAGTCTTATTGGTAGCTTGATTTATTCCAAGGCCTTTACTAGGCCAGACATTTCTCAAGTAGTGGGAGTTAGTATATGGATAAACATGGAAGGGTGCATTCATATGCAATTAAGAGAGTGTTTAGGTATTTGAGGGGTACTTTTGAGTATTCCTTGTATTTTCATGGTTATCCTATCAGGCGTCAACATTTAATTTTCATGTGGATACATGGATTTTGATTGGGCATATGACATTGATAGAAAAATATCCACCAATGGATATTTTTTCATGATGTTTGGTGGAGCTATCAGTGGGATGAGTAAGCAATAGGTTGTAGTCACTTTGTCCACTACTAAATAAATATACATTGTAGCTACTTGTTAGTAAACAAATTTTGTCCTTATTTCTATCTTCTTTAAGACTATTACTCTACCACCCTTTCAAAGACAAACTTCTACTAACAGTTGGGTAAGTGCTAAATATGAGTCACTTCCCTCTGAATTTTAATCTAGGTACAGCTCCCTAAACATATTTTCAATGAATTTCTCTAACTGAATTTCTCAATTTAGCTTTTAACCTAAAATCTTAAAGGCCACTATATCATTCTTTAGATGACTAGCACTTTTTACAACTTTTCAAAAGAAAAACCAGATATACGAAAATAGAGAATCACAATTTTCTACCTTCTATACCTATTTGAGATAGTATAACAATAGAATGAATCAAAGGAATATAAATTTGAATGCAATCACTGATATCCTCAAGATACTGACAAAGATCTATTGCAGAAACAAGGAATGAATAAAAATATCACCACAGGACATATATTCACTCACTTCAAATTACACAGATTTGAAACAAAGTATGATTGATATATTAACTATTCTTGCAGCACAGGCAAAAAACATGGAAAATATATAAGTTCTTTAACATAAAACTTGATATATCAGAAATGTCTTTAGATTGAAAGAAACTTTAAAAGCAAAATACCAATTTTCTTCCAAAAATTTCTAACCCTTTCTACTACGCAACTAAACTACTTATAGTTTTAGCAAAACTAAGAGGTCTCTCGAAAAACCCAACCTCTCAGTTAGAACAGTTTATGAGTAACCAAAGTAAAAGAGGACACATGTCCTTCAGAGTTTCCAAATAGTTAAAACATAACTAAATTTCAAGATCAGCCTCCTTATTGACAGCATGCTCCTCATCTCCCGCGGGATTTTCTCCTTTAGCTGTGGTGGATTGTGTCACCTCCCATTGCTTGTATGCCTGAATTAATTCCTTCGCGAACTGCATATGGGGAACCTTCATGTTCACTATCCTTGTCATCACCGCTTCCTTTGTCCACCTAGATTTCTTGATCTTCTCGATTGTTGAGGGGAATTGATCCACACAGAGATACAACATTGATTCAATCCTGGCCACTTGTGTAAAATCTGAAGGCTTAGGGTTGGCCTTTTCTTTAAGCTTTTTCATGGTATTCTCAAACACTGCAAGAGCTATTTTCTGGTCTTGATCTCCATGATTGACTCTATGTTAATATGATTTAGAGCAACAAAGAGGGGGGTGAATCAGTTGTTCTCAGGTCTTGATGTATAAAACAAACTTAAAAACTTTTCCTTAAATCAGATCCAATAACCAAAACAAACTCGATCATCACTGATTCAATAATAGAAACATATAACAATGCAGTCCACTACCCAGTTGTAACTTAACTTGTAAAACATAGAAATGTTCAAACTAAAACATTCACACAAGTATTAACACCAGGATTTATAGTGGAAACCCAATGTGGGAAAAACCACTTTGTAACATGCTACTATTATTTTCACTCTTCTGAAGTGAGCTCGGTTAAAAGCCAACCCTGTCAAAGGTTACAATACACACTGTCAGGTGTGACCCGGTTAAAGGATTTCAATCACCCTATTAAAAGTGAGCCTTGTTATAGGACTTACATACACTCCATTAGAATGAAACCTTGTTCAAAGGATTTAACATATGACTGTTAGGTCAACCTTTGTCAAAAGGATTTTGGCTGTTACAATGGTTAGAAAGTAGCAACAATATTTATCTGAAAAATATACAACTCACTTTGCAAATATCAGATCTGATTTCGTACACTAATATTGGTTTATTGACTTTGAAACTTTTCCATCTCCATCTCTGATCTCCTCGGAACTTTTCTTCAAGCAACCACCACAATTCTCCTTCAGCCTTTTCTACTTATATAGTCAATAAAACTTTACTGATCTTCCAGGATTCTCTTTTTCACCCATGCATATACATATCCAATGCTCAGGTTCCCTTAATACTTTCCTCAATTAGGTTAACTTATCTTATGTCTCTCAATCTCATTCGTAGATCTTAGGGTTAGGTCAGATTCATTGAATCTACCCGCTTCATGTTCTTCGGCTTCATTTCTAGAATCATCTCAAATCTCTTAAAGATTTACAATAAAATGTTTTACAGTGCATTTAATGCTTTCAAAAAATCAATAAATAAAGTCAACACATTTTACATAATCCAAGAATTCAACAATGTCGACTCCAAAACTAAATTCTCTTCAAATATAAAAATGTTGATGCTTGGTCAATACTGTGATCAACTATTTGGTCTTCATGTAGAAAGCTTGGTCATTACTAGAAATATTTCCTTGGCTTATATTGTCTTCCTCAGCAATTAATTGTTGTTCGGTCAACATTAGAATTTTTCTCGGCATACACTAACTCGGTCGACACTAACATTACTCATCTTAAACATGATTTCTCCATTCGTTGCTCGGTCAAGCCTGCCAGTTTAGTCGTCAGTCTTACTAAGATAAACAATACATTGTCTCATCATTGTACAACATAGTCAAGTACACTTTGTAGTATCAAGATAACTCAACCTTTCCCTAGGTGCTATTGTTACCAAACTTGCCTATCCCCTTAGCAACATTCAAATAGATATAGTACTTTCCTAAGTAGCAACAGTCTTACCAATTAAGGTGTGACATCAATGACAATACAACAATTGTTTCAATTGCAGTTTCCAACAATCTCCCTCTTTGGCATTGATGGAAACACCATATGATATCACCTGAATAACACATGGATTACCAACCAATCCAAAAACTTATCTATTCATCAGAGAATTATTTACATTATCCTTAGCTTCATTCTAATTCAGAATCCTATAAGCCTCACTTCTATGACTATCAAAAGTATTTAGATCTCCCTCTATCCCGATCCTTCATTTCAGTTCATCACCCTTACTTTTCAGTGTCATGTGTTATCATATCAGTTCATCTCCCTCTTTGACAAAAATGCCAAAGTAGCAACTAAAACATACATCCATCAGATGTAGATAATATCTGTGCAACTCAATGTTTTCTCCCTCTATCATCTTTCTTATGACTGATTCCTTGTCTTTGCTCCTTTTCACAACTCTAGGCCAACCCCTAAAGTGTGACAATCTTCTGCATCAATTTGTCAAATATTCTGTTGTAGCATATTTGATGTAGTGCTCCTAGCTTGACTAGGCAGCCTCAGTTAGGGGAAGGACCCCTAATTGACTTCTCAAATACTCACGAGCTTCTCTAGGTAAAGCTTTAGTGAATATGTCTGCTAATTGTTCTTTTATCTTCACATATTCCATTCGGAATTCTTTATCTTGTACTAATTCTCTCGAGTAGTGATACTTGATTTCTATGTGCTTGGTCTTAGTGTGCATCACTAGATTCTTAGAAATATTGATAGCACTTGTGTTGTCACAGAAAATAACAACAGGTTTAATGATGTATTCTTTCATGCATATCAACAATTGTTTTATCCATACCAAATTTGAACAGTTTACTGTAGCAACAACATACTCGGCCTCAGCAATAGATTGAGAAATGCAATTTTATTTCTTGCTCATCCAGGAGACTAATCTCTATCCAAGAAAGAAAGCTCCACCACTAGTACTCTTTCTGTCATCTACATTTCTTGCCCAATCAGCATCTGTATAAACTCTGAGTTCAAATTTGTCATCCTTCTTATAATATAGACCATAGTCAGTAGTTCCTTTCAAGTATCTTATAAATCTTTTCATAGACATCATGTGTGTTTCCTTAGGATTGGCAGAGAATCTTGCCACAATCCCAACAACTAGTGCAATATCTGGTCTACTATGTACAACATACTGCAGTTTTCCAATCATGGATCTGTACAAAGTCTGATTCACTTTTGCAGCATCATCATTCTTAGATAACTTTTGTCCAGTAACCATAGGAGTACTCACTGGTTTAGCATCTTCCATCCCAAAATTTTTCAGTATTTCATTAACATACTTAGACTGTGTAATGAAAATTCCATTCTTCCTCTGATATACTTGTAAACCAACAAAGAATTTGATCTCACCAAACATGCTCATTTCAAATTCAGTTTGCATTTCATTTGAAAATCTTTTACACAATGCATCTTGTCCACCAAAAATAATGTCATCCAAACATTTTTTTGCCAACAAGATACGTTTACCTTCTTCATCCTTCATGTACAGATTGCTTGTGTCATTTGTTCTTGAAAATCCAATCTGTATCAAGTAGTTGTGCAACCTCTCATACCATGCTTTGGGAGCTTGTTTCAATCCATATAGTGCTTTGTTCAGTTTGCACACCATGTGTCTTCTATTTGGATCAATAAAACCTTCTGGCTGTTCTATGTAAACTTCTTCTAGTACACCATTCAAAAATGCAGACTTGACATCCATTTGATATACCTTGAAATCTTTATAAGCAACATATGCAAGCAGAGTTCTTACTCCTTCCAATCTAGCTACAAGGGCAAATGTCTCCCCATAATCTATTCCTTCTTCTTGTGCGTATTCTTTGCATACCAACCTAGCTTTGTTTCTAGTTATTTCACCATTTTCATTCATCTTGTTCTGAAACACCCACTTTGTTCCTATAACATTTTTGTTTTTAGGTCTCGGCACCAGAGTCCAAGTATCATTCTTTTCAATCTAGTCAATCTCTTCATTCATTGCTTGTATCCAGTCTTCATTCTCTAATGCCTCTCTAGTTGACTTGGTTTCAAATTCACACAGTAGGCATGTTGGATCCTTAGTCTTACTTCTAGTCTGAATTCGAGTATTTTTGTCTCCAATTATCTGTTCAAGCTTGTGATGTCTTCTTACATATTTTTCCAAAATAGGTTCAACTCTTCTCTCCTCTATTTCATCAGGTTCCCCAACAAGATTGTCAGATTCAGCTTCTAAATGCTTGGAAACCTCTTCCTGATACTTGGCAGTATTTTCTTATAGCTTGGCATGTTCTTGTTCTCTTTCGGCACTATTTTCCTAATGCTCGGTAGCATCTATTTGTTGCTCAACATTGCTTACCTGAGACTCGACATTAGGTGCAAGTTTGTTACTTGCCTCTTCTTCTTCCTCAATGTACACAAAAGATCTATAATCTTCTAGTTCTCTTTTGTTGTCAGCTTCATTTCTTTCTGCATACTCATCAATTTTGACATTCACACTTTCCACAATTTTGTTAGTGTTAGAGTTCAAACACTTGTAAGCTTTACTTTTTGTGGAATATCCTAGGAATATGCCTTCATCACTCTTAGCATCAAACTTTCCATTCCTAGTGTCTTTTAATATGTAGCACTTACTTCCAAAGATTCTAAAGTATTTAAGACTCGGTGCATGCCCATGCCATAATTCATAGGGTGTCAGATTTGTACCTTTCTTGATCTGTACCCGGTTAAGAGTGTAGACAATAGTGCTTATAGCTTCTTTCCAGTATTTCTGTGCCACATTCATTTTAATCAACAATGTCCTTGCACAATCCAAGATAGATCTGTTTCTTCTTTCTGCTATACCATTCTATGGAGGTGTTCTAGGTGCAGACATCTGTCTTTTAATTCCTCTATCATTGCAAAATAGATTGAATTCATTTGATGTAAATTCTCCACCTTGGTCAGATCTAAGACATTTCAGGTTCCTACCTATCTCCTTCTCAACCTTAGCGAAATACCACTTAAAGGATTGAAAAGCTTCAAATTTTTCTTTTAGAAACATTACATGCATCATCCTAGTATGATCATCAACAAATAAGATAAAGTATCTAGCACCATAGTAACTTTGTACACCCATAGGTCCACAAAGGTCAATATGAACCAAATCTAAAATGTTTTCAGAAGTAAAGGATTTGCTCTTAAAACTTGACTTTGTCATCTTTCCTAACTGACATTCCTTGCACATTACATTCTCAGGTTTCTTCAATCTAGGTAGACCTCTTACCTTTTTCTTCTTACTTATCTCTACCAGATCCAGTTAACATGACATAGCCTTTTATGCCATAACCAAATATCATCAAGTTGTGCAATTAAACATGTTTCTTCAGATAGGTCAAGATAGAACAAATTACCTCTAGTCTGATCTCCACTTCCAATTAGTTCTCCAGTAGCATCAAATATTTTAGCTTGCTTGTGATGAAATTCCACTCTGTAACCAATTTTGTTGAGCTGAGAAACACTTAACAAATTATAATTAAGACCTTCAACCCAATATGCATTTTCACAAGATATCTTATCAGTCAGTTTAATCAAACCTTTTCCTCTAACAGGACATGGTGCATCATTACCAAATTTTACACTTTTACCTCTGTAATAATGTAAGGTCTCAAACTTATTTTTGTCACCAGTCATGTGATGTGAACAACCATTGTCAATAATCCATTTATCATTCTTGTTCACATAGGATATCAATGCAGTTTTCTCATCCTCATTAGATTCATCTTTCATTGCAACATAGACTACCTCAATTTCAAAATCATCACTATCAGTGTCAGTCTCTTTTTCAGCAATGTAACAAGATTTCTTACCTTTTCCTTTTTAGTCCTTATTCCTTCGGCAGCTTCTGTCATCTCTTCTGTCATTGTGTTTGATTTTTCTTTCATCATCTTTATTCTTCCTATCAGGACATCTAGCAACTATATGACCAACTTTATTACATGCAAAACATATAATAGGGAGTTTACCTTTATACTTTCCTTTTCCTCTTTTCAGTCTTCTAGCCATAAGAGCTTCTAGATCTTCCAGTTCTTCATCAGAAGTGTCACTGTCACTTTCACTTATGCGTATTTCTTTTTCTTTCTTTGGCTTGTTTAGAACAAGTTGTGACTTGAAAGTAGATTCAACACTACCAATGCTTCCAACAGTGAAATTATCATAGTTAGAGAGTTTAAAAGCAGTCAGCTTACCAACCAAACTTTCCAAAGTAAGCACATTAGCAGAGTTACATCTAGATTCCTGAATAGCTGAGATCTTAATAGCATATATAGGACATAGGGTTCTTAGTACTTTCCCAATTATATTTTTATTATTAATAACCCCATTTTCTCCTCTAATAGCGTTCACAACTTCTTTTATTCTACCATAATATTGTGCAATGTTTTCACCTTCTTTCATTCTCATTTCATCAAACTTACCTCTAAGACTCTTGGCCTTTGCTTTTAACACATTTAAGTCACCACCATAGATCCTTACAAGAGTGTCCCACATCTCCTTAGTAGTTGTGCAATCCTTAATGTCCTCATATTCTGGATAGCTTAGGGCAAATGCAATTTCTAGCATTGCCTGATTATGTTCTTGCTTAGCTCTCATTTCTTCGGTAGTCAAAGGTGCGACAGGTGAGACATAGCCATTCTCAATGTAGTACTTTGTAGAGTCACCAATACCGGCTAGATGCAGCTTCATCAAGCTTTGCCATGCAGGGAAGTTATCCTTATTCAGCTTCGGTACCTCCTTCTTATACATCCTGACCATTTTCTTCAAGCCCCTTTAAACTTGTTTTCTATAAACACTAATAATAAGCAACAAAGCTCTGATACCAATTGTTAATATGATTTAGAACAACAAAGAGGGGGGGTGAATCAGTTGTTCTTAGGTCCTGATGTATAGAACAAACTTAAAAACTTTTCCTTAAATCAGATCCAATAACCAAAACAAACTCGGTCATCATTGATTCAATAATAGAAACATATAACAATGCAGTCCACTACCCAGCTGTAACTTAACTTGTAAAACACAGAAATGTTCAAACTAAAACATTCACACAAGTATTAACACTAGGATTTATAGTGGAAACCCAATGTGGGAAAAACCACTTTGTAACAGGCTACTATTATTTTCACTCTTCTGAAGTGAGCTCGGTTAAAAGCCAACCCTATCAAAGGTTACAATACACATTGTCAGGTGTGACCCGGTTAAAGGATTTCAATCACCCTGTTAAAAGTGAGCCTTGTTATAGGACTTACATACACTCCATTAGAATGCAACCTTGTTCAAAGGATTTAACATATGACTGTTAGGTCAACCTCTATTAAAAGGATTTTGACTATTACAATGGTTAGAAAGTAGCAGCAATATTTATCTGAAAAATATACAACTCACTTTGCAAATATCAGATCTGATTCCGTACACTAATGCTAGTTTAATGACTTTGAAACTTTTCCATCTCCATCTTTGATCTACTTGGAACTTTTCTTCAAGCAACCACCACAATTCTCCTTCAGCCTTTTCTACTTATACAGTCAATAAAACTTTACTGATTTTGCAGCATTCTCTTTTTCACCCATGCACATACATATCCAATGCTCAGGTTCCCTTAATACTTTCCTCAATTAGGTTAACTTATCTTATGCCGCTCAATCTCATTCGTAGATCTTATAGTTAGGTCAGATTCATTGAATCTACGCACTTCATGTTCTTTGGCTTCATTTCTAGAATCATCTCAAATCTCTTAAAGATTTACAATAAAACATTTTACAGTGCATTTAATGCTTTTGAACAATTAATAAGTAAAGACAACACGTTTTACATAATCCAAGAATTCAACAATGTCGGCTCCAAAACTAAATTCTCTTCAAATATAAAAATGCTGATGCTCAGTCAATACTGTGATCAACTACTAGGTCTTCATGTAGAAATCTCGGTCTTTACTAGAAATATTTCCTTGGCTTATACTGTCTTCCTCGGCAATTAACTGTTGTTCGGTCGACACTAGAATTTTTCTCGGCATACACTAACTCAGTCAACACTAACATTACTCAGCTTAAACATGATTTCTCCATTCTTTTCTCGGTCAAGCCTACCAATTTAATCTTCAGTCTTACTAAGATAAACAATACATTGTCTCATCATTGTACAACATAGTCAAGTACACTTTGTAGTATCAAGATAACTCAACCTTTCCCTAGGTGCTATTGTTACCAACCTTGCCTATCCCCTTAGCAACACTCAAATAGATATAGTACTTTCCTAAGTAGCAATAGTCTTACCAATTAAGGTTTGACATCAATGACAATACAACCATTGTTTCAATTGCAATTTCCAACACTTTATAGGTATGAGCAAAATTTATCACCTTTAGTTCAGTCATCATTGTGTTTTGCAATTGCCTGATTTATTTTCACTGTCCTTATTCTCACCGATAGTACTCCTGATAGTGCTAAGATGCCAACTAATATTCTTTCTGAGAACAAAGAAGGTGGCTTCATCATCTAACTTCACATACTTCTCTGTACAAAACTTCACATACCCATATTTTTCTATTTCCAAGAACTTAGACATGGCTCCAAACCATTTCTCATCTTCTCTCTCCAACACCTGCCTCTGTGTTTGTAGTTCACCTATCAAGGCTTTTGTATCATGTAAAACTTCTTGAGCATCTTTGAGGTACTTAAGACCACTTTTGACAATTTGACTAATCCATTCATCTATAGAAGTCACCAAGGCTCAACCTCTCTACACTTGACTCAAGAAAGTTTTGCTCTCAGTAGATTCTGGGTCAAAAATCTATGGAGATTGGACTAATGGAGTGGTGTCAAAACTGCAGAAGGTATTGATAAACTATGACAATATTACAACCGTCTGCTTCAATTCTTTCTTTTCCTTTCCGTCCTACCAAGATGAATTCAACATCTGTTGCACTATTTCCTTGGACAAATTATTCTTACCAGCGCGATCCATGGCACCTAATTCCACCTTGGTGATTTCAAAGTCCTCTGCCCTAACTTCTTGTTCCCCCTCTTTAGGTTTGTAAGTCGCCACTTCAGTAGTCCATTTTCCAGTTTTCACATCTGTGAACATTCAGGCTGTGCTTTTTACCTTTTTAGTTTTGGGAGTCTTCTAAACATACTTTCTCACTATATCTTTAATGGGCATAGATACATGAACCAGATTGCATTTTTTACTCATCATGGATATTAACCATGGGCGTGTAACTCCAAAACTAGTGGGTTGATTAGGTGTCTTTGCTGGTGTACCAATTACCTCCAACGTGGCATCATCTAAGTCAAAAAGATCCTTATCCACTTGTTCATTTTCAGATATGTGAAAACTCATATCTTCTATCTTGTCTTCATCCAGGTTAATCGTTAGGACGTCCTCCTGAGCCATGTTTTTCTTAGTCTTTAACCTAGTCTTGGACCTTGTAATCCTTTGTGAAGGAGCAACTAGGCGAGGTTCAGCTATAGCTTTCTTTCTCGTGTTCCTAGCCTATGTTTTCTCAGTAGATCTTGCATTTTCAATTTGGGTAGATAAATTAGAAACAGAAATAGGGGAATGTAAAGAAGTGCATGCAACTTCTTCTTTTTCTACTCTAGGTTCTTTCTACTTCCTTCTTTTTTGCAGCCATTCTTTAGTCAACTGAATAAAACATAAAGTTCTTTTTTCAATATTATCTTCTTCCTCCTTGGACCAGTCTATATCAGGATCACTTTTCTCAACTGGTTTTTTGTAGCTAAGCTCAATCAAATTAAACCCATCATCAGTTACTCCGTCTACATTAATCTACAGTCTCATGGATTGAATTTGAGATACACACAGCCTGTTGTGTTCTCTTTCCTCTACTTGTGTTTCATCAAAACAATCTTCCCATAAATCTTCCAAGTGAGGTACATGAAACATGTGTGATCTAAGCCCTAGACTACCACTGGCATAGTTCTTGTTATCAAATCCCACCCTTTCAGTATAGTACTTGAAGTCAAAATGATGGATGTCACTTCCAATACTGACAACATTAGCCATGGTTTTACATGAAAATCTACCCATTGTTATAGGAAAAGCCTTATCCCACTCCTCTTCAGGAAGAAACCTTTTCAAAACTATAGCAAGCTGTTGACAAATCTTGGGTAGGATAAAGCAATCGAATGCATACCTAGGTAACCTCAACAGATGGTCTTCAAAACCCCCAACCCTGATATATGTAAATCTAGGAATTTCAATATAATAGCTCCCATACTTAGTTACCAGTTCTTGGGCTTTCAAACTAATCCTTTTATTAGTGACACCAGCCAGTTCAAAAAATAGTTTACCCATGAATGTGTCGTGCACTCTTCTATAATTTTCAACAACCTTATCCTTCCGTAGAATTGGGTAATACTCATACACACACATATCTACAACCCAGGATTCATGTGGTAATCTGTGGCATTATCTACTACATGCTAAACAATACATGAGGTAGGAAGACATGAAGAAACTACTACTAGTCAATTTAGGGGTGTTGAGCTATTCTCTCAGGGAACTAGCAATTAACTCAGGCCAATCTAGGAGTTATGTTCCTTCTAGGATGATTTGAACATAGAAATACATCCAGTTAGAAAAAAGATAGGCAACTTGAGATCCTCTTACTCTATGCAGCATTACCATCAGGTCACTAATATAAGGGTAGACATGGGTTCTGTTAAGTTTCTTGGGCAAATGTGAACCCCCTCTTTGCAGGTTCAACAATGAGCTCTTTGCTATAGAGGTATGATTTGCATCCTTATTTTCATTGAATTTTACAATGGATTGCGTGGGAGAAAAAGCAGAGAATGCCTTTTTTTGGATTTGTAGAGCTTGTGCCACTAATTCCCTATTAAATGGCATGAGGACGCTACCATCCCTCTTTTTATTGACTCAGTTCGTGCATCATAACTTTGTATGCATTCAAGAATCAGCTATGGACACACAACAGTGGGAGGAAAAGTCATTGCAAAACACAAACCACTATGTATAATTTCTAGTGCTGGGGTACCCTCTAAAGAATTCAAAAGACGTGAAGGCAAGTCTTCGATATCATAGTCTTCTAGGTTAGTGTCTGATACTACAGGGCCATCACATACTAAACTTGTAGTATTCCCAACCCTCTAAAAAACTAACCTCATACTGCAAAAAATTAATCTTCTATTCACCTTGCAGACTACTGAATTTGTAAATATCACAGGGGGTATCGGCCAAACTCACCTCGTTTCTACAGAAAATTTTGATCACAAGAGCTCACCAGTCCTTAACTCCATGCACCAGCTTCTTAAAAGTATACTTAAGCACTTAAATGAAAAGATATAACTTAAATAGAGTCATAAGAGCTCATGAATTTATTGCAAATCTTTCATGTAAAGCGCGATGTGGATTCGATTTGACATTTTTTACATGCAACCATAATTACCACTTAAACAAATCCCAAGGCCATTAAAAATAATGATTATTCCAGAACTCTAGGGCGTACTTAACAAATTCTGACCATAATTAGCATTAAATGCCATTCCCCTGTGGGCCTCGTTGCTTGGCTATCATTTAGATTCTCTTCTCTTTCCTGACCTCCTCAAATTCCTCCAAACAAGAAAGAACATAGTTCATGGGAGTTTGACACTATTCAAATGTGTTCAAGACTGTTCACCATTTACAAACTTCTATTTTAGCTCAATTAATAATTTGCATGTCCAGGGACATCATGAACAAAAGACCATTTTGCTTCAATCTTCTTAAGTGCTTGCGGCAAGAGTATTTCTTTCTTTATCAACCTGTCATGTCTTCACAAAAGATGAAAGTTATGTGAACATCCTTGAACGGGGATGAACACTGTTCAAGGCTGTTCAAAGGTGTTCAAGAAAAACAAAGCTTGTAAAATTCCAAGTGACTGAAGACACAAATATGATTTAAAAAATGGTGAACAGATGTGATGCATATTGGGCAAAGGAGATATTTGATTAGAAGACAAGGCTATTAACACGAAGCCATTATAAAAGAATTAAAGGACCAGACTCAAAGTGGGACTAACATCGGCTTTGACTGGGGACCGCTTTTTGACAAAAAGGTAGAGAACTCAAAACTCTAGTTACGCAAAAATGAAAGGGAAAGATAAACAAACTACTCAAAAACTTGGAAGGGAAACTAGCCTAATATGTACAAGACAAAACTCCAAAAGGAGGGACTTACAATCATACCAACTTTAAATCTTGCCCATTATAGGAATATGACAAGATTGATCCATCTGGATAATCTAACTTGAAAGCATTAGATCCCAATTCTTTGACAATGAGAAAAGGTTCTTTCCACAATGATTAAAACTTACTATGGGCTCCCTTTGGTTCCTTCCTTTTGTCCCACAACAGTAGTTCATCTCCTTTCAAAAACTTCTAGGGCCAAGCCTTTCTATCAAAGATATTCTTGATTTTAAGCTGATGTTCTGTGATTCTATCTACCAGTGCTTCCCTTTCAGCTTCTAGCTTCTGTAAATACATGATTCTTTTTTCAAGGGAATATTTGAAAGCTTGATCTTCAATCGTAGCTTGAAGTTTAATGGCTGATAACTCTAAAGGAAGAGATACCTACGCCCCTACACCATATACTAGCTCAAACAGTGCCATGCCAATCACCCTTTTAGGAGTTATCCTGTCTGCCTAGAGAGCTTCAAAGAGCTTTTTGTGCTAATTCTTACCATTATCATCCACTAACTTCTTCATAATGGCCACTAGATTTTTATTACTCGATTCTGCCTGTCCATTCCCTTGAGGAAAGTAATCAGATGAATGAGATAGGGAAATACTATGATCATAGCAGAACAATGTCAACTCTTGAGATGAAAAATAAGTGGCATTATCCATCACAATCTTCTGTGGCACTCCAGAACATACCAGAATATTATTTTTCAAAAACTCACACACCACTTGAGAATTGGCTTTCTTGGTTGGAATGGCGTCCACCTACTTAGTGAAGTAGTCAGTGGCCGTCAAAATATAAAAATCACCAGCACTAGAAGTAGGATTAACTAGGCCTATAAAATCTAGACCCCACTTCTTATAAGGTTCATCTACTACAACATGTTTCAGAGGTAACACAACTAGCTAAGGTTTTCTAGTAAACAACTGGCATTTTTCAAACCTTCTGACGAATTCATAAGTATCTTTAAACATGCCTGGCCAGTAGAAACAATTATGAAGAATTTTGAAAGCAGTAACTGAAGAAGAAAAGTGACCCCCACAGGCTTCTTCATGAAAGGCTTTTAAAAGTTGCATCTGCTGCTCCTTATCAATGCACCTGAGGAAAGTCCCATCCACCCCTCTTTTAAATAGTGAACCCTGCCATATTACATATTTATCTACTTGAAGCCTAAGGCTGTATCTTTATTTTGGTGTTAATCAGGAAGGACATTCTTCGTAAGTAAAATAATTGGCTATATCACAGAACCAAGGATCTGTTAAGCTTACCAATAGTGCATGTGATACTTCATTCCCAGGCTCCTCTTCTTGCTTCAGACTTTCAGCTATAAATTTACATAACCCTTTCCCCCTGACCAACTTTGTTGGTTTTATTGTTAGATCATATTCTTGTGTCTTAGTTACCCAAGCTGCTCTCTTATTCATTACTATTTCTTACTATGTGAGAAAACTTTTTACAGCCTTGCCCATTATAGGAATATGGCAAGATTGATCCATTTGGATAAGCTAACTTGAAAGCATTAGATCCCAATTCTTCAACAATGAGAAAAGGTCCTTTCCACAATGATTAAAACTTACTATGGGCTCCCTTTGGTTCCTTCCTTTTGTCCCATAGCAGTACTTTGTCTCCTTTCAAAAACTTCCTAGGCCGAGCCTTTCTATCAAAGATATTCTTGATTTTAAGCTGATGTTTTGTGATTCTATCTACCAGTGCTTCCCTTTCAGCTTCTAGCTTCTGTAAATACATGATTCTTTTTTCAAGGGAATCTTTGAAAGCTTGATCTTCAATCACAACTTGAAGTTTAATGGCCGATAACTCTAAAGGAAGAGATACCTGCACCCCTACACCATATACTAGCTCAAATAGTGCCATGTTGATTGCCCTTTTAGGAGTTATCCTATCTGCCCAGAGAGCTTCAAAGAGCTTTTTGTGCCAATTCTTACCATTATCGTCCACTAACTTCTTCATAATGGCCACTAGAATTTTATTACTAGATTTTGCATGTCCATTCCCTTGAGGAAAGTAATCAGATGAATGAGAAAGGGAAATACTATGATCATAGCAAAACAATGTCAACTCCTGAGATGAAAAATAAGTGGCATTATCCATCACAATATTTTGTGGCACTCCAAAATGTACCAGAATATTATTTTTCAAAAACTCACACACCACCTGAGAATTGGCTTTCTTGGTTGGAATGGCCTCCATCCACTTAGTGAAGTAGTCAGTGGCCGTCAAAATATAAACATCACCAGCATTGGAAGTAGGATTAACTGGGCCTATAAAATCTAGACCCCACTTCTTAAAAGGTTCATCTACTACAACATGTTTAAGAGGTAACACAACTAGTTGAGGTTTTCTAGTAAACAACTGCCATTTTTCACACCTTCTGATGAATGCATAAGCATCTTTAAACATGCCCGGCTAGTAGAAACAATTACAGAGAATTTTGAAATTAGTAACTGAAGAAGAAAAGTGACCCCCACAGGCTTCTTCATGAAAGGCTTTTAAAAGTTGCATCTGCTGCTCCTTATCAACACACCTGAGGAAAGTCCCATCCACCCCTCTTTTAAATAGTGAACCCTTCCATATTACATATTTATCTTCTTGAAGCCTAAGGTTGCATCTTTCTTTTGGTGTTAATCAGGAAGGACATTCTCCGTAAGTCAAATAATTGGCTATATCACAGAACCAAGGATTTGTTAAGCTTACCAATAGTGCATGTGATACTTGTAGATCTCCATAGTTTTGTTGACCATTAGTGCTTCACACTTAGTCATATATCTAGGCAATGATGGTCGGTCATCACTGCGACTGAGTCATTTTGTAAAGGCCGAGTTATGTATTGTATACTCACCGAGCAGTAGTACTGCCGAGTAAAGTCATGGTCACTACATGTTTGTATTATGCCGAGCATATTTTTTGCCGAGTTACATATGCAATGATTATCGAGCAATAGAGAGTTTAATAGATGCCGAGTACAATGAATACTGAGTACCAAGAATAACATTTGCCGAGTTAGCCAGGAATGACATATAAGCTCGGAATGGCACAATGATCGAGGTAAACCATTTTTGGTGATAGTGGTGTTTTGTATTTTGTTTGTTGAGGTAATTACGCATTCATCTTGTAATCATTGATCCCTATGTAATACCTAGAGCCAATTAGAAAATTGTATAGCTTAAGCAGCAATAGGAATAAATCCAAACTATAGATCTTGATTCGTTAAGATGTTTTGGTTATTATATAAGTTCAATATCTAAACCCTAAAACGTAGTAGCAAGGGACATCGAATGTGAAGGGTGTAAGCAGAATGGTATGATTTAGTAAAGGAAAGCTTACAAAGATAGAGTTCAGTGACCGAGCTAAGTAGTGAAAGGACAAAATCAAGAAAGATCAGATAGAAGAGATCACTAACATACAGTAAAGAGGAGATCTGTAATCTGCATATAAGTGCAAACCAAAAGATCAAGTACTGAGATATTTTAATCAGTGTATCAGGGTAAATATCTTAACTGAGTAGTCTTAACAGACTTTATGTAATCTCTTTATCAAGTGCTTACTTGGCTATAAGTTTTAAATCCTTTAGCAAGGTAGACTGTATAAGTCTTTTAGCTTTTAATAGAGCAGACCTTTCACAGGGTAGATCATGAATTGATCACATTTTGTAAGCCTTAACAGGAAAAAATTATTACTGCAGTAGTGAAGATTTGTGGGTGTCATCCCCACCCCAATTTTACCTTTCAAGGGTTACAAAAATTATTGTGTTATGAGTGATTTCATGTATGCTGCTTAACATGTTAAGTTACTTAGAATGATCAAGTTTTGTTTATGTCATGCATAAAGTTTTATCAGTAGAAAAGGTTAAAGTAGGTGATATCTGATTCACCCCCCCCCCTCTCAATATTACCTTCCCATTTATATTTCCAACAATACTTCATTCCCAGGCTCCTCTTCTTGGTTTGGACTTTCAGCTATAAATTTACATAACCCTTTCCCCCTGACCAACTTTGTTGGTTTTATTGTCAGATCATATTCTTGTATCTTAGTTACCCAAGCTGCTCTCTTACTCATTGCTATTTCTTGCTGTGTGAGAAATCTTTTTACAATAGGATTAGGAACAAAAACCACAAAATGTGAATGGAGAATATAAAACCTGAACTGCTTTACAACTTTAACAACCGCAAAAGCTTGCTTTTCAATAATTGAGTACTTTGTTAAAGTAATATTTAGTTTACTTACTAATTAAATCATATTGATTTAATTAGTTAATTTATTACTCTTTAGTGCTTACGCTTTCTCTTAGGTGCATTAATAATTAATTCTTTTATTAATTATTAATGTGCAACCTAGCTTTTCTAGGCTTTAGGGTTTTGTTCACCTTTATAGGTTGAACCTTGTAATTCTTTTTTCATTAACTTGGATCATAATTTTGCTCTCACATTTTGAGTAACTTCTGAGTTTTGCCTTTTGCTTCTTTTTGCTTCTCTCCTGTAATAGGTTATTTGCATGTAGGTATTCTTGGTGTTCTGTGGATTTGTATCTCTCAAATCCTACATGGTATCAGAGCTCCCCTATTGCTGCATGTTCTGGTGTTTTTGAAGCAGGTTTTGAGGTTAAGGGTTTCAAGTTTTTGAAGAGTTTTTTTATTGGATATGCGAAAAAAAATTTATTGGATGCATTTTGGGCTGAAACTAATCTCACCAATAGATTTAGAGGATCGTTTAGACAAATTTTGATATAAAATTCGATCACCTTTGGGTGCTGAAGCAATCTGCGGCAATTGTTTATGGAACCAGTGTCGTACGAACTTAGCACACTTCTCGAGGTGTGAGACGCTGAGATTTGAGTGTAGAAGGTACAAAGGTGGATTTTTTCTACATAGGTGGTTTTGACTACTTAGTGGGTAGTTTTCAGTGCCGCAAGGGGTTTTTTTTGAAAATTTTGAAAATTCGGTAGAAAGCTCGGTCATTACTAGAAATATTTCCTCGGCTTATACTGTCTTCCTCGGCAATTAACTGTTGTTCGGTCGACACTAGAATTTTTCTCAGCATACACTAACTCAGTCAACATTAACATTACTTGTCTTAAACATGATTTCTCCATTCTTTTCTCGGTCAAGCCTACTAGTTTAGTCTTTAGTCTTACTAAGATAAACAATACATTGTCTCATCATTGTACAACATAGTCAAGTACACTTTGTAGTATCAAGATAACTCAACCTTTCCCTAGGTGCTATTGTTACCAACCTTGCCTATCCCCTTAGCAACACTCAAATAGATATAGTACTTTCCTATGTAGCAACACTCTTACCAATTAAGGTTTGACATCAATGACAATACAATAATTGTTTCAATTGCAGTTTCCAACACTCTATAGGTATGAGCAAAATTTATCACCTTTAGTTCAGTCATCATTGTTTTCTGTAACTGCCTAATTTCATTTTCACTATCCTTATTCTCACCGATAGTACTCCTGATAGTGCTGAGACGCCAACTAATATTCTTTCTGAGAACAAAGAAGGTGGCTTCATCATCTAACTTCACATACTTCTCTGTACAAAAATTCACATACCCATATTTTTCTATTTCCAAGAACTTAGACATGGCTCCAAACTATTTCTCATCTTCTCTCTCCCACACTTGCCTCTGTGTTTGTAGTTCACCTATCAAGGCTTCTGTATCGTGAAAAACTTCCTAAGCATCTTTGAGGTACTTAAGACACTAGTAAATTTTACCTTACATTTCAACGAGAATTAGTTGAATTTTCTACAACAATTGGTCGAATAGGCGACTAAAACTATCATCGATCTTTTTTCATCAAATTTTCTACATGGTAAATAATAGTCAAAATTTTGACCCCACAACTGATTTAATTATCGACTGCATCAGTCCCTTGGAACTAGAAGAATAAGATGTCGATTAATTGGTGTGACGGTCGAAATTGAGACCATTTTGTCATCGAATTATCCACCCCAATTCATCGAATGTATAGCATCATGGTCAAAATTAGTCCATTCGGTTGTTGAATTATCCATGCAAATTCATCGAATGGACCATCGAAGGTATAGTGTCCTAGTTGAATTTAGTACTGTGTAAAGGTCAAAATTTTGACCAATACTAACTTTTGTTTTTAAAAAAATGTGACACCATTTTCAATATACTCCTACTTTTAGTTGAATATATTGCTTGTCTATAATTATTATGCATATATGAATCTATGAAGCTTTGATTTAGCTATTTTCTTCTATTTAGCACAATTAGATTGAACAAAGCATTTTCATTGTATTGTATATTCACAGCCTCAAGAAAAATCAAACCGACTAAGAAAGATTCGTTTACCTACAGATTTGTGTGCTTGTCTAAGTTTGATATGCAGATCTGCGTATCAAACTCAGATAAGCACACAAATCTGTAAGTAAATGTTGATTAAATATTTTATTTTTAATAGTAGTTTAAAAGACTATTTAAATGTTTTGATGGTTTGATAAGAACAAAATTGGTATTCAGATATAAATTATTGAGCTTCTCTTTGTTTCGATTATAGTTTAACATTCTCTACTTAATAGGGCCAACCACGTGAAGGTGGAAGCTCATCTGGCCCCTCCTAGGAGCCTCTTATGACCCTTTACGATATTTTAAGACCTCTAAGATGTATTCTTAGAGGTCGTAAATGGTTGTAAAGGGTCATAAGGGGTCCTAGGACATAACAGCTAAGAAACATAAATGTAGGCATCATGGTCACAATGTTTTGGAAACACAACATAATTGAGTGGTATACCCAGACGATGCAATGCAACCACTACTCCTGTAGTTCTAAGTTGACACTGCGAGATCCAAAAACCAAAGATAAGGAATCTATATATGGTTTTTGGATCCACAGTGTCAACTTAGAACTCCAATAGTAGTGGTTGTGTTGCATTTCCTGGGTATAGCATTCAATTATGTTGTGTCTCCAAACAATTGGGACCATGATGCCTACATTTATGTTTCTCAGCTATTGTGATACCTACATTTATGTTTTGTAGCTATCATGTTTATTTGCATGTTCTTTGTGTTTGTCTTCTCTCCCTCGCATCGAAAATAAGATTTTTCCCACTCTGAATCGAGAATGCGCATGCAACACAAGCAAAATATGCACGGATAGCAGGTGGAGTTGAAAAAACACAACACGTTTACATTTTTGCGATGGTCTATAACTTAAAATACACAATTAAAGACCTCTATAAAAAATGCAACCCTGTTGTGTTTTTCAACTCCACCTGATATCCTATGTATATGAATTGAGATTGCATATTGAACTAGGCTTCTCTTTCTGCATTTCCTGAAACCAAGAGACTGTCACAGTTAACATCTAAATGGTGCATCTCATCATCACAACTAATCCACCTTAAACAATTGAATATGTTTTCTTGTATTAAATATTCATTAATCAAAATTTAAATAGAAAATGTATACCTTGAGTACTACAATTCACATTAGAATCGCTACCTCCATCATGCTCAATCGGTGCAGTATCAATATCCGCAGGCTGCATTCCAATGTAAATAATAGATTTAGATGACGATATCGTAGAAATGCCTAATTCACAGTCCATCGTTTGTTCTCTGAAACACTAAATTAGGGATTTATGTGATATCCTCATCTGTATCTACAACTATTGCCTTTGTTGTTGCAGGTGCTTTTCTCCTATTTGATATTTATCTTCAGGTGTCCACACTCGTTCTATTGGTTGTTGCCAGCTTCTCTTTGAGCTTCTCTTTATTTCGAGAATAGTTTAACATTCTCTGAGAAACATAATTTTAGGCATCATGGTCACATTTTTTTGGAGACAATATAATTGAGTGGTATACCCAGACGATGGAGAGCAACTTCTGCACCTCCGGATCCAAGTTGTTATCCATCCCGCAGTGTCAACTTGGAATCGGAGGTGCATAAATTGCTCTCCGTGTAGGTATACAACTCAATTATGTTGTCTCCAAAAAAATGTGACCATGATGCCTACAATTATGTTTCGAGAATAGTTTAATTAACATTCTCTACTTAACAGGGCCAACCACGTGAAGGTAGAAGCTCATCTGGCCCCTCCTAGGAGCCTCTTATGACCCTTTACAATATTTTAAGACCTCTAAGATGTATTCTTAGAGGTTTTAAATGGTCATAAGGGGTCCTAGGACACAACAGCTGAGAAACATAAATGTAGGCATCATGGTCACAATGTTTTGGAAACACAACATAATTGAGTGGTATACCCAAATGATGCAATGCAACCACTACTCCTGTAGTTCTAAGTTGACACTATGGGATCCAAAAACCAAAGATAAGGAATCTATATATGGTTTTTGGATCCACAGTGTCAACTTAGAATTGTAGGAGTAGTGGTTGTGTTGCATTTTCTGGGTATAGCATTCAATTATGTTGTGTCTCCAAACAATTGGGACCATGATGCCTACATTTATGTTTCTCAGCTTGTTATGATACCTACATTTATGTTTTGTAGCTGTCATGTTTATTTGCATGTTCTTTGTGTTTGGCTTCTCTCCCTCACATCAAAAATAAGATTTTTCCCACTCTGAATTGAGAATGTGCGTGCAACACAAGCAGAATATGCACGGACAGTAGGTGGAGTTGAAAAAACACAACACGTTTACATTTTCATGATGGTCTATAACTTAAAATACACAATTAAAGACCTCTATCAAAAATGCAACCTTGTTGTGTTTTTCAACTCCACCTGATATCTGTGCATATTCTGCGAGATTGCATATTGAACTAGGCTTCTCCTTTTGTATTGCCTAAAACCAAGAGACTATCATAGTTAACATCTAAATGGTGCATCTCATCATCACAACTAATCCACCTTAAACAATTGAATATGTTTGCTTGTATTAAATATTCATTAATCAAAATTCAAATAGAAAATGTATACCTTGAGTACTACAATTCACATTAGAATCGATGCCTCCATCGTGCTCGGCCGGTGCAGTATCAATATCCGCAAGCTGCATTCCAATATAAATAATAGATTTAGATGATGATATCACAGAAATGCCTTATTCATAGTCCATCATTTGTTCTCTGAAACACTAAATTAGGGATTTCTACGATATCCTCATCTGTATCTATAGCTATTGCCTCTGTTGTTGCAGTTGCTTTTCCCCTATTTGATATTTATCTTCAGGTGTCCACACTCGTTTTGTTGGTTGTTGTCAGCTTCTCTTTGTTTCAAGAATAGTTTAACATTCTTTGAGAAACATAATTGTAGGCATCATGGTCACATTTTTTTGGAGACAATGTAATTGAGTGGTATACCCAGACGATGGAGAGAAACTTCTGCACCTTAGGTTCCAAGTTGTTCTCCATCCCACAATGTCAACTTGGAATAGTTTCATCCCTGATGTGACTGTGATGCCTACAATTATGTTTCAAGAATAGTTTAATTAACATTCTCTACTTAACATGGCCAACCACGTGAAGGTGGAAGCTCATCTGGCCCCTCCTAGGAGCCTCTTATGACCCTTTATGACATTTTAAGACCTCTAAGATGTATTCTTAGAGGTCGTAAATGGTCGTAAAGGGTCATAAGGGGTCCTAGGACACAACAACTGAGAAACATAATTGTAGGCATCATGATCACATTTTTTTGGAGACAATGTAATTGAGTGGTATACCCAGATGATGAAGATCAACTTCTGCTCCTCCAGTTCCAAGTTGACAATGCGGGATCCCAAGACCATAGATAAGGAATAAATTGAGAGAGCGGAGGAGGGCCATAATGACCAAAATAATATAGGACAAACCTCAAGTTAAATGAGGCAACTGCAAACATTTTAATTCTATTAAAATGTTTGCAGTTGCCTCATTTAACTTGAGGTTTGTCCTATATTATTTTGGTCATTATGGCCCTCCTCCGCTCTCTCAATTTATTCCTTATCTATGGTCTTTGGATCCTACAGTGTCAACTTGGAATCAGTGGAGCAAAAGTTTCTCTCCATCATCTGGGTATACAACTCAATTATGTTGTCTCCAAAAAATTGTGACCATGATGCCTACAATTATGTTTCTCAGCTATTGTGAAATCTACATTTATGTTTCTCAGTTGTAATGTTTATGTGTATATTTTTTATGTGTTTGGGAAGACATCTTTCTAGCCTGAGCCTAGATCCTTCAACAATTAGCTTATAAATAGTGTAGCTGACAGATGAGCAATTAGATATCCAAGAAAAAGCCCATAAATGAACTATATGTACCCCAATTAATGTGCCCTCTATGCGTACCCAAATGATATATTTGAAACAACAAGGGTAAGGCTAAATTTACCCTTGTTGTTTCAAATATATCATTTAGGTATGTGCAGAAGGCACAAGAATTGGGGTACACATAGTTCATTTACAAGATTTTTCTTGGGAAGCTAATTGCTCAGCTCTCATTTGCTTCATTTATTATCAAGCTAATTGTCGAAGTATCCAAGCCCAGGCTAGAAAGACATCTTCCCATTCTATTTAAGCCATATTCCTTGTGCTTGTCAAACTTCCTTGGTATGGTAGGCCTGCTCTCTGCAGTACTCTTCTTCAGTGAGACTTCATACCATGCTACGCTCAAACTTCAGTGAGACTTCATACCACACAGCATCCGTAGATTATGTTCAATGTGTTATTTATGCTTGTATTGGTGGGAAAACTCTTGAAAACATGCAAAAGAGATTGCATTCAACCATGCTGTTTACATGACACATGTAGTTTACCTCCAACCTAAATCAGCATTAAATCATGTGATTGATAGTAGATTGGGGCTCACCTGAGCCATAAACATGAAGAATTATTCTAAAAAAATATGTAAACCATATATATGCGCACTTGAGGAAAAGAGAAGTTATGTCATATCAATATTAAAATATTAGTTACAATATGAAAATACTAAACTAACTAATTCCTAAGTTCATCTCTGCATATGGTCGCAACAAATTAGATATGAAATTACAATACAAAGAAGGCATCGTAAGAATATAATTTCAGAATTTGCCCTAGCCTAACATGTTTTGCACTCAAATCCTTCATTGCGGATAAGTGGAGATGGGCAGATAGATGCAGATGAGTTGTCATCGACCCAACTAAAGTATCCGCAACCATTATTTCCCTATGATACCCAATCTACATTAGTTCTTATATTATAATGAATAGTATTTACATTATAAACTTTAAATATATACACATTAGCAAACTTTTTTCGATTAGGGCAGCACCAAAATTGTCGTCCAGGGTTGTTCAATGTCCGTGAAGTCTTCAACGAACACTTCCCACCACCACATTGATAGTTTGGCACATTGACAAGAGACATCGAACCTATTTCAATAATGCACCGCACCATCGTTACTACATTTATTATTTTTATAGTCCAAATACACTGAGTACCATCAGAAATATTAACCATTTACAATAATGAAAAGTAAACCTAAATCAAATAGCTCATTTTTTTATCAGCATGTGTAGTCTGTGTGTATATGAAAAATGAAAGAAATATGAAGCTGAAATAAAATAGTGAACAAAATAGTATTCCACATAGAGTGAATGAAATATACCATCAAAAGAAGGTGACAAAATCTTGTCATGAAGCACAGACATAGGAAATAAAAAAGGGACAAAAGACAAGAAATAAGAAAAATCATTACGACTATAGAAAAATCATTTATACTATAATAAAAAAAAGTAACACTCTTTGTCAACAATTTCCAAAATCATTAGGACTATAAATGGATGGTTCTGATATTGCTTTTCCATTACAACAATTGAGCATTCACCATTTGGTACTTCTTGGTGTATTCCATTTAAGTTTTTTAGTTGCCTTGTTTATGTGCATGTTCTTTATGTGTTTGGCTTCTCTCCCTCGCAAGGGATATGTCGATAGGTAATTGATTTGAAAGCATAATGATTTGACAGTCTTTTTTTAGGATAGGTGTAATCATCCCACCAAACTTAATTAGCAACATTGGTGTCCTATCATTGCACAAGTGCAAGACGGTAAGGGTCTATTCAAGGAGGGATGAAAAAAAGGTCATTTTAACCTTGCAAGGCAAGAGGAGAGATAGTCCAAATAATTCTATGGTGACTATCCCAAACAATAGACAAATGATGGAATTGCTAACATGTTTTCTTTTCATGTTTCTAACAAGTTTGTTGCGATCAAGCTAGTGTGGTCACAATTGAAATTGTGAGTTTCTCTTGGAATTGAATAGAAGACTTTATCTATTGTGCAAAAAAACATATGTAGGATTATTATGGTCACAAAGTAATTGTCTTAGCATCAACATTTCACTTCTAATATAACATGAAACTCAGGGACGTTGACCTATATGAAAATGATGACCTTATATTAACCATGACCATGATGTCATCATCAAATCATGTCTTATGTATTTTATAAATTATTAAAATACATACCAACGGATGAAATTCGTTTCCCCCTTCAATGTGACCATGTTGCCTACAATGTTCCTTAGCTATTTTGATTAGATATCTTCGAGTCTTTAAGCCCTTACAAATTTTGCAAGGACAATAACATTTTCCATCACCTTTTCTTTTTAAGTTAGACCACAGTCTAGCAATTGTCTCCCTATTTTTTTGTGCATTGATATTGTTAGACATGGTCTTTCTTGAATGGAATGACTCATTGGTGGAAGAAGGATGATTTGTTTGCAACTTGCAGATACAAATTGTTACTGAACAACCATTTTCTCAACTATAATTTTCTCAATGCAAAGGGACATTTATCATACCAAATCAAAGTTTAGAAATGGACGGTTATCTCAACATTTATCATTTATCATATCAAATCAAAGTTTAGAAAGGGACATTTATCATACTATAATTTTCTCAATGCAAAGGGACATTTATCATACCATAATGACAACTCATTTCTTAGTTTCCTAAACTGTTAAATTGCCTCTACAAGTCCATAGTACTTCCAATATTAGTAATCTATCTAGTTGTGAGATTTTCATATCTGATCTCTTAACATATTTGCTAGAAGTCCTCATATTTCTCTCAATAAGAATAGTTGTGGCATAGGATCCTTCAACTATTTGTGGACCCTTTGTCTTGTAAACAATGACCAATCTTTCAATCAAATGCACCTTATGTTTGACGTGTTGTGGTAACTTTCTCATTGTAGTGACGAATCTATTATTTAAATCAACTATTGTCTCATAGATGCCCTTTTTGATAGTGGTAAGTTCATGTATAGAAAACTTGATATCAATCAGATCCCCATATTGTAATCTAAAAACACTCGTAAACTCCTCCCAAGAAATAGTACTACTGTCTAGGATATTTTTGTACCATTCTTTGGCACTTTCTTTTAAGGAATTCACAAACAATTTTATCATGGCATCCTCATTGTTTGTCTCATATTCATGTGTAGTATTGATGAAATAACTTAGATGTTCTTCCCCAATTACTCCATTATTACCTTGAAACATATGAATCATTCCTTTTATTTCAACTATTGGTACAGTTTTATGGACATGGTATGACTATCCTAGAATGACAACATTTTGGTGAGTTAATTTGTTTGTGTAGAAGTATGAATGGATTGGAATGGATATGGGTAGAGTATAGAAGAGTTTATAATGATGTTAGAGTTTCTTGTGGATGAGAAGGAAAAGCCATAGTGTGCTTAGGGGAATAGTGTGATGAATGTCCCAACTAGAGAATCCCTCATATTTCTCTTAGTAAGCTGAATAGTTGTGGCATAGGATCCTTCAACTATTTGTGGACCCTTTGTCTTGTAAACAATGACCAATATTTCAATCAAATGCACCTTATGTTTGACGTGTGGTGGTAAATTTCTCATTGTAGTGATGAATCTATTGTTTAAAACAACTACACATGAATATGAGACAGACAATGAGGATGCACAAACAGGAATGATTCATATGTTTCAAGGTACAAAAATCTCCTAGATAGACAAAGGGTCCAAAAATAGTTGAAGTATCCTATGCCACAACTATTCTTACTGAGAGAAATATGAGGGCTTCTAGTAAATATGTTAAGAGATCAGATATGAAAATCTCACAACTAGATACAGCTACCCCAGGCAAGCTAGTTTGCATAATTAGACAAGTTGAAAGGTTCCATGAAGAACCTATAATATAAAGTTGTGATTCTCTAATTGGGACAGTCATCACACTATTTAGAAGAAATATGAATATGAAGAAATAGTACTACTGTCTAGGATATTTTTGTACCATTCTTTGGCACTTTCTTTTAAGGAATTCACAAACAATTTTATCATGGTATCCTCATTGTCTGTCTCATATTCATGTGTAGTATTGATGAAATAACTTAGATGTTCTTCCCCAATTACTCCATTATTACCTTGAAACATATGAATCATTCCTTTTATTTCAACTATTGGTACAGTTTTATGGACATGGTATGACTGTCCCAGAATGACAACATTTTGGTGAGTTTATTTTGTTTGTGTAGAAGTATGAATGGATTGGATCAATGGATTGGAATGGATATGGGTAGAGTATAGAAGAGTTTAGAATGATGTTAGAGTTTCTTGTGGATGAGAAGGCAAAGCCATAGTGTGCTTAGGGGAATAGTGTGATGACTATCCCAATACAGCTGTAACAGGACATATGGAACTTAGTCAAACATATTGAGCACTTTAAATAAATAATACAATGGAAAAGAAAGAGCACTTTCAATGATGTTCCTAAAATACAATAGCAAGAACTTTGGTATCCCAGATAACAGAAAGCCAAAAGGCCACTCCAGGAAACAAGGTGTCAGTATATTATACAGGAACCTGAGAAATTAAAAAAGAATGGGAAATTATTTGACTTTAATATTACCAATAAAACATTCAGATTTCACTTAGAGTTGGGAGAAGTGAGAAGTGAAAGGAATGTTAGTATTAGAGGAATGCTCGTTCGTGACAAAGAAGATTGACTCGACTTCCATCAAGGGGACAAAGAAGAGCTGGTCTAATATTGGAGAATGCCTTGCTCATGTTGGTCCATAAGGGTCCACAAATAGTTGAAGGATCCTATGCCACAACTATTCTTACTGAGAGAAATATGATATGAAAATCTCACAACTAGATACAGCTGCCCCAAGCAAGCCAGTTTCCATAATTGGACAAGTTGAAAGGTGCCATGAAGAACCTATAATATAAAGTTGTGATTCTCTAGTTGGGACAGTCATCACACTATTTAGAAGAAATATGAAGAAATATGAATATGAAGAAATAGTACTACTGTCTAGGATATTTTTGTACCATTCTTTGGCACTTTCTTTTAAGGAATTCACAAACAATTTTATCATGGCATCCTCATTGTCTGTCTCATATTCATGTGTAGTATTGATGAAATAACTAAGATGTTCTTCCCCAATTACTGCATTATTACCTTGAAACATATGAATCATTCCTTTTATTTCACCAGGGATTGTGTTTGGGTAATTAGAAATTCCAAAGAAATCCAATTCATGTCTATATATTTTTGCTCCTACAGGGTGTTTGAAATTTGAAAGAAACAAACCTTTGAGCTCGTATTCAAACTTGGTGTCTAGGGTTTGGCACATTGCCAAACCATTGATTTCACTACTGAGTACTAAACTGCTACGGGCAATAGTTTTATGGAACTTGATCATTGTTATGGTCCCCGTGTTGTTGTTGATTTCTATTTTATTGTTTTTTATTTTCTCTCCCTTCAATAGGATGCATTGGCTGTCTATTTTATCAAGAATCTTGTATATGCTCTTGTGACCTAGTAGGTGAAACATGATATCTGCGTTTGTGTTTAAGCATGCCAAAAATTCTCTTACGTGCGTCCCTTAAATCTACAAATGCCTTAAATCTACAAATGCATTGGTTATACCAGATGTACAATGTCATGCTGCATCCTAAACAATGATATTAGCATTTGTGTTTAAGCATGCCAAAAATCTCTTACGTGCGTCCCTTAAATCTGTAAATGCCTTAAATCTACAAATGCATTGGTTATACCAGATGTACAATGTCATGCTGCATCCTAAACCCTAGTCGCAGCCTTCATAATTCTCGGTCATAGCATTTACAAACCCTAGTCAAACCGTAGTCACCACTAAGAATACTCATTGATTCAATCACCTACCAGCATATTACTAATAGAGATGACAAGAAAATGACAATCTAGTACGTAATGAAATATAGAAAACATGGAAGATACCTCAAACTCCATGAGCGGAAGATAAATGATGAAATGTGCTATTAACCTCGGGTGTAGGGCTCTTCACGACATGGAATAAGCTCTGCTCCTTAGCTTAGAAATGAAAATCCTAATTCACGTGCTGCAATCGTAAAAATGAAAATGAGAATTGAAATCCTAATTTGCACACTACAACTATAAAAATGAAAATGAGAATTGAAATGTTTTTTTAAAGTAATATGCCCGTGTTGGTCGAAATTTTGACCGACATGGTATTGGTGGAAATTTCAACCAACACGGGCATGGTTTAAAAAATAAATAAAATTTTCCTTCTATACCCCGACCGACCTAAACCATTTTCATTAATGGTCGATAATTTTCGTAGAAAAATGATGTCAAATGTACTAGTGAGACCACTTTTGACAATTTCACTGATCCATTCATCTACAGAAGTCACCAAGGCTCGACCTCTCTGCACTTGACTCAAGAAAGTTTTGCTCTCAGTAGATTCTGGGTCAAAAATCTATGGAGACTGGACTAATGGAGTGGCGTCAAAACTGCAAAAGGTATTGATAAACTGTGACAATGTTACAACTGTCTGCTTCAATTCTTTCTTTTCCTTTCCATCCTACCAAGACAAATTCAACATCTGTTGCACTGTTTCCTTGGACAAATTATTCTTACCAGCGTGATCCATGGCACCTAATTCCACCTTGGTGATTTCAAAGTCCTCTGCCCTAACTTCTTGTTCCCCCTCTTTAGGTTTGTAAGTCGCCACTTCATTAGTCCATTTTCTCATTTTCACATTTGTGAACATTCGGGTTGTGCTTTTTACCTTTTTAGTTTTGGGAGTCTTCTAAACATACTTTCTCACTATATCTTTAATGGGCATAGATACAGGAACTAGATTGCATTTTTTACTCATCGTGGATATTAACCATGGGCGTGTAACTCTAGAACCAGTGGGTTGATCAGGTGTCTTTTCTGGTGTACCAATTACCTCCAGCGTGGCATCATCTAAGTCAAAAAGATCCTTATCCACTTGTTCATTTTCAGATATGTGAAAACTCATATCTTCTATCTTGTCTTCATCTAGGTTAATCGTCAGGACATCCTCCTGAGCCATGTTTTTCTTAGTCTTTAACCTAGTCTTGGACCTTGTAATCCTCTGTGAAGGAGCAACCAGGTGAGGTTTAGCTATAGCTTTCTTTCTCGTGTTCCTAGCTTGTGTTTTCTTAGTAGATCCTACATTTTCAATTTGGGTAGATAAATTAGAAATAGAAACAGGGGAATGTAAAGAAGTTCATGCAACTTCTTCTTTTTCTACTCTAGGTTCTTTCTGCTTCCTTCTTTTTGCAGCCATTCATTAGTCAATTGAATAACACATAAAGTTCTTTTTTCAATATTATCTTCTTCCTCCTTGGACCAGTCTATATCAGGATCACTTTTCTCAACTGGTTTTTTGTAGCTAAGCTCAATCAAATTAAACCCATCATCAGTTACTCCATCTACATTAATCTGTAGTCTCATGGATTGAATTTGAGATACACACAGCCTATTGTCTTCTCTTTCCTCTACTTGTGTTTCATCAAAATAGTCTTCCTAGAAATCTTCCAAGTGAGGTACAGGAAACATGTGTGATCTAAGCCCTAGACTGCCACTGGCATAGTTATTGTTATCAAATCCCACCCTTTCAGTATAGTACTTGAAGTCAAAATGATGGATGTCACTTCCAATACTGACAACATTAGCCATGGTTTTACATGAAAATCTACCCATTGTTATAGGAAAAGCCTTATCCCACTCCTCTTCAGGAAGAAACCTTTTCAAAACTATAGCAAGCTGTCGACAAATCTCAGCTAGGATAAAGAAATCGAATACATACCTAGGTAACCTCAGTGGCTGGTCTTCAAAACCCCCAACCCTGATATATGTAAATCTAGGAAATTCAATATAATAGCTCCCATACTTAGTTACCAGTTCCTGGGCTTTCAAAATAATCCTTTTATCAGTGACACCAACCAGTTCAAAAAATAGTTTACCCATGAATGTGTCATGCACTCTTCTGTAATTTTCAACAACCTTATCCTTCTATAGAATTGGGTAATACTCATACACACACATATCTACAACCCAGGGTTCATGTGGTAATCCGTGCCATTGTCTACTACAAGCTAAACAATACATGAGGTAGGAAGACATGAAGAAACCACTACTAGTCAATTTAGAGGTGTTGAGTTGTTCTCTTAGGGAACTAGCAATTAACTCAACCCAATCTAGGAGTTGTGTTCCTTCTAGGATGATTTGAACATAGAAATACATCCAGTCAGAAAAAAGATAGTCAACTTGAGATCCTCTTACTCTATGCATCATTACCATCAAGTCACTAATATAAGGGTGGACATGGGTTCTGTTAAATTTCTTGGGCAAACGTGAACCCCCTCTTTGCGGGTTTAGAAACCATCTCTTTGCTATAGAGGTACGATTTGCATCCTTATTTTCATTGAATTTTACAATGGATTGTGTGGGAGAAAAAATAGAGAATGCCTTTCCTGGGATTTGCAGAGCTAGTGTCACTACTTCCCTATTAATTGGCATGAGGACGCTACCATCCCTCTTTTTTATTGACTCGGTTTGTGCATCATAACTTTGTATGCATTCAAGAATCAGCTCTGGACAGACAACAGCGGGAGGAAAAGTTGCTGCAGAACACAAACCACTATGTAGAATTTCTAGTGCTGGGGTACCCTCTAAATAATTCAAAAGACATGTAGGCAAGTCTTCGATATCATAGTCTTCTAGGTCAGTGTCTGATACTATAGGGCCATCACATACTAAACTTGTAGTATTCCCAAACATATGAAAAACTGACCTCATACTGTAGAAAATTAATCTTCTATTCACCTTGCAGACTATTGAATTTGTAAATATCACAGGGGGTATCAGCCAAACTCACCTTGTTTATGCAGAAACTTTCGATCACAAGAGCTCACCAGTCCTTAACTCCATGCACCATCTTTTTAAAAGAATACTTAAGCACTTAAATGAAAAGATATAACTTAAATAGAGTCATAAGAGCTCACAAATTTATTTCAAATCTTTCATGTAGAGTGTGGCGCGGATTTGATTTGATATTTTTTACATGCAACCATAATTACCATTTAAACAAATCCAGAGGCCATTAAAAATAATGATTATTTTGGAACTCTAGGGTGTACTTAACAAATTATGACACTAATTAGCATTAAATGTCATTCCCCTATGGGCCCCGCTGCTTGGCTGTCATTTAGATTCTCTTCTCTTTCTTGACCTCCTCAGATTCCTCCAAACAAGAAAGAACATAGTTCATGGGAGTTTGACACTGTTCAGATGTGTTCAAGACTATTCACCATTTACAAACTTCTATTTTAGCTGAATTGATAATTCACATGTCTAGGGACATCACGAAGAAAAGAGCATTTTGCTTCAATCTTCTTAAGTGCCTGCAAAAAGAGTATTTCTTTCTTTATCAACCTGTTATGTCTTCACAAAAGATGAAAGTTATGTGAACATCCTTGAATGGGGATGAACACCGTTCAAGGCTATTCAGAGGTGTTCAAGAGTGTTCAAGAAAAACAAAGCTTGTAAAATTCCAAGTGACTGAAGGCACAAACATAATTTCAAAAATGGTGAAGAGATATGACGCATATTGGGTGAAGGAGATATTTGATTAGAAGACAATGCTATTAACATGAAGCCATTATCAAAGAATTAAAGGAACAGACTCAAACCGGGACTAACACTACTCATGCTTGTAGGGAAGCCATAATATATTATGTTCTGATATTAGTTTTGATGTAGGAAAAATTACTATCTATTATGACAAGGTCATAGTGTTATTTGTGTGGCAAAGAATCCCACTTTCCATGTCAGGACAAAGAAAACTAATGTGCAATTTTACTTTGTTCACGATATGGTAGAATATAGAAAGGTAAATATTTTGATAATTTTGTGAATATTATAGATTCATTGATAAATCTAGTGAGCATAGAGAAGTTTAGATGGTGTTCCATTTCTATGGGCCTTTGGGTACTGAGTAGATGATGTTAATCCTAACTGGTTACTAAGAGGGGGGTGAATCAGTAAATACAATTTCTAATACTTCTTATAAAATAGATATTCTTGCTAATACAAAAATTAAAATAATATTACATCACCCATAAATAGAAATTGAATACACAGGTCAACACAACATATATACGTGGAAACCCTCGGTTAGAAGGAAAAAACCATTGTGGGAAATAACCCACAAACTCCACTACTATAGTAATAAATTTTCCCTGTTAGAGGCTTACAAAGCACTAGTAAGAGTGATACCTAGTTAAGGGATTTGGTAGAATAACTATTAGGATCTTGACCCGCCTTGTGAGAGGACTTAGAACACCAATAAAGATACATTAGTCGGTAAAGGGATGTATACAAAGAACCTATTAGGGTTCAGCTTGATTGAGGGATTTAAATATGCTTCTCAATTTAAAGCAACAATCTTATGATGACACTTTCTATCTAATCAGATCATACATGTTTCCCTTTCCTCTTCCTGGTTGTTGAATCTTTCTTTTCCTTTCACCTTTCGTGATTGTGATTCTTCTGAGAAGATTCTTCTCTCATACTATCCTTCTCTTTGTGCTCTTGATATTCAACAACTCTTATTTCATTTCTTTCAACCTATATTTATAAGATATTAATCTTATTAAAAATACATCTCATAGTTCTACCAAGCTGTTAACTCACCCATAAATCATGCATGCAAAAAATCTTGCAAACTGATCTTGAGTTTTCCTCGAAACACTTGCTAAAAAAATAAAGCTAACTCCATTTCTACTAAAAAAGATAACTCTAGTTTAACTGCAAACGCTCCACATTATCTACTTAGTCATATGTTACCTGTTTGTATCCCATGAGCGGCTGGAAAAACCTAGACTGGTATAAGTGTGACAGGTTATAGTATACCACTTTTTTGTTTAGTCTATCAGTTCACAATTATGAGTATCAATGTGATGTACCGGTGTTCTGGTGGGATTGATATTTGCTTATGACTTTACCAATCACAACTAAGTTTATGTCAACAATATTCCCCTTTGGCATTGGTGGAAAAACATATCAATACACATCACTTATAGATTTTTCTGGCACACATACTATCATCTCTCTCCTCTCTCTTCTTCCATCTGCATTGATCTCTTCTCATCTGTATTACAATCTTCCTCCTTTCACCTCCAAAGGATAAAGGGTTGTTACTACTTACATGTTACATTTTATAATTGTAACTTATTGAAGATATCCTTATAAATTTTCTTCACATAATCAAGGAATGGCTTCCATATACCTGTTACATGATCTAAATTTTTCTTTGCTACTTGCAGTGAGATAATTATATTTTCCATGTCTTCCACTATTTTGTAATCAAGTTCATTATTCAGTCCATCTGTATCTGTTTTTGTTGTCTACATTAGATCAAACATTGGTGCAATGAATAACTAGAATCCAATAAGATCTTGTGTTTTTTTTATCTTTTCTTCTGATGCTTTCCTTAAGGTGAGAGCAAGACTTTTCAGCTCTCGACTGTACTTAGTTGCAGAAGAGATTTTAGCATCAAATTTTGATGTTAAAATCTTTATCTCTTATGTTGTCCTGTTCATTCTCTCAGTTGTATCTTTAACAAAGTCTTCAAAGTTTGAAGTCCTTGTGATCAACCTTCTAGCTTGTTGTATATGTTGTTGTAGCTCCCTGATGTTTATAGATATAGTAGCTTTGAGTTCTTCAACTTGTTTGTGAAGAATTTCTATTCTCTTCTTCGCATAGTGATCAATTGCAATTGTTTATGGGTCATTGAATTCTTCCCCAATTACTTGTGTTAGTACCTACAATTGATCAATTACTAGTTTATCTTCATCTATATCTACATCAGGTACAAAATTGTACAAGATATTTCTTACACTAGAGAGAACCATATCATGTTTTCTCTTAGTGATCTCTTTGAGCTACATTGTTGACATTTTACTTATGTCAAAAATTGTTTCACTAACTTTTATTTTCTTCACTTTAGTATCTATTGCAAATGTTAGCTTTCTCTTTAATGAAGATGTACTTGGAACATCTCTTGATTCCTTCTTCTTTGTTTCATGTTCTGGTTCTTTGTCTGCAAGTTTTTCATGTTCTGCTATAATAGGAAACTCTTGTTTTTGAGGAATTTCCTATTGTGGTTCCTCCTCTAGATGTACCTCTTCTTCTTGATGTAATTCCTCTTTCAGACAGACTTCTTCTTCCGAGTGGACTTCCTCTTCCTAATGGACTTCCGCTTCTGGTGGTTATTCTGCTTGTTGTTCTTCATTAACCCGTTGATCATTCAAATCAGTTTCTTCTTTATCTGGTTCTTTTTTCATAGTCATATTTGTTGGTGGCTCTTCTTATTCTTGTTCTTGTTCTTGTTCTTCTACTTGAACTTGTTCTCCTAGATTAACCTATTCACTGGATGTGAACTATTCAGGTGTAACTTCCTTCTCACCGGTTGTTGATTGTTTACCAGTTGTGAGCTATATCGGTAATACCAATTCTTTTTTAGGTTCATCTTGTGAGATGTCCTATGGACCTATTGACTTAAGAGTGTTGAAGGCATATTTTTGTCAAAAATCTAGAGAATCTTCATACACATCTTTTTCCAACCCATTAATGATCTTGGAAACCCTATTCTTTGTGTCCAAATTAAGTGACACTGCTTCAATCAAAAATTTTATTATCTCATCACTGAGACACGTTCTTACTTGTGTCAAGGTTTCCCTAATAATCTTATTCTTTATTTCTAAACCAGTACTCCATTTGACCATAAGCCTTTGATTCAATTCGAGAGGAAAGTGAGGTCTATAGTCCCTAGAACTTCTGTTGAAATCTAAAAAGGTTTCTAATAGAGAAATTTCAATTTTCTTCTTATCCTCTTCTACTAGAACACTGAACCATTTTGCAACATTTGACACTTCACCCAAATCCATGAATTCATCAACTATATTATCTATAGTTAAAGTTTGAGTTTTACCTTTAATTGGGGAAGCAAGTAGGGTTGGTGGAGTGAGATCACCACCTATGTCTCTAGTAATATCAATGATGACCAGTTCAGTTGCATTCTTTACCTTGACCAGAATTTCATCTCTCAGTATGCCCTTTCTCTTTCCAGTGTCAATCACTAGTGGCTCCATGGTATTTTTGCATTTTTCTTCTCCTTGATTTTGTCGCTTCAGAAGATTCATCCATGTTGCAACTCCTTCATCGTGCACTTTTTCCACTTCTCCAATCAACATCTGACTAATTATTTTTATAATCTTGAAACTTTTTTTGTACAGGCTAGCTTGATTGGTTGCCTCTTCTAGGGTAAGATGATTCTGGATTTCAGGTAGAGTCCTTATCCTCATCTCTTATTCCTTTTAAATGGAATATTTCCATCTTCCTTTAATTATCTCGAGTAAATCTCCAAGTATTACTCTATGAAGTTCAATGGGGGTCATATTGAACTTGTAAAGATAATAGACTATATATTATTCTATTTTTCTCTTATCTTCTTCATTACCAAGTTCATATCTCCTTCCAACGGCTCCCAACCCACCTGATTCCTTAACTCCTTCCACTAATTCATCAATTAAGGGCTTTCTTCCTCTAGGAACACTTTCTTTTACTGGTCTTCTTCTTTCTGTGAAGAGTAGTGGTTTCTTTAGTTTCAATTTCTTCCATTTCCTCACCTTGTGCACTGGACACTTGTTGATTCCTTTGTATTTGAACCTTTGGTTCTTCCACCACTAGCTTCTTCCTAGGTGTGGGAGTTCTTTTTACATACACCTTATTCAGTTCCTTTGCAGATGTCTTTTTCTTCAGATTTTCCTGAATCTCTTCATAGGTGCCAAATTGATATGCCGAGAGATCTAGGTCACTTTCTTGTAGTGCTTCAACATACGCCTTCACAACTTTATAATTAATCTCATAACCAAGCTCTGGTGCATACTCGACCCTTGGCTCCATAGCTTGGATAATACAATGATCAGTGCTCACCAAAAAACACATCTCTTCCTTGTATTGATCAACAATGGTAGAGGGAATTCTTTCCCTGTTGTGCATTCTTAGCTGAAAGGCTTCAAAATAATCTATCATTACCTTATTAAACCGATTTCCCAAGTTATTTACCAACTCTCCTATTTGGATCATCACTAGTTTATATTCTTTCCATGTTACCTTGCCTACGCCAGGAAAGAAGTTTTGGTAATAAAAGAACAAACATACCAGTATTGTCCCATACTTCAGGAACTTCTTCTTAACCAAGCCAAGCTTCTTCAAGTTTTCAAAGATCTGCCCTCTCAGCATAGCGTATATATCGTATTGCACATTGTCATGCATAATCCTTTGTGCAATGTGTATAGATCCTCCTGGTATGCTATTTAGGTTACTCAACTGATATACTTTATAGTCGATAACTGCTGAGGAAAATTGAATGCCATTATCTTTAATGTCGTTCACAGTCGTCATCTAACTATCATACCTTGACTTCGTCAACTGTATGATTTATGCATTGGCTATCATCCTTAGGGCAAGAGCTTCCCCTATGAAATTATAACTAGTCACCCTATGTATGTCTTTTTTTTTTATCGGCGTGACCACGCCTTTCACAAGCCACATTCTTGGTTTGTGAACCCTGCTCAGAACTAGTCTAATCCAACTTGGTCGAAACACGGTTGGATATTTCACTCCATTGATCAATCCCAATGTTTCAAGCTTTGCGTATTTGGCTTGAAGTTTCCTATCTTCGCAAAGTGAAAGTATTCACTCTGGATGAATGTTTCACCCAATTCCTCCTGTTTGATGTGGATGAAAGTCATTACATCCTCTCTCAGTAAAATACCTACAGGCACGGATGATAGAGCTCCCACCATATCATTTTATCATTTTTGCATTTCCATAATGTCGTAATATGGTCTATCTAGCTGATTAGCACTGATTAGACTTACCACATAAGATGATAATGCCACAATACTAGACCGGTTTTAACAAAAAGTTCTTGATAAGATTCACATAATTCGCTAAGAAAAGAACGTAAATCACAATAAGAAAAGATTACTCAAGCTTATGAAATCAATAATCATAGTTCGCAATGTAAAGTGAAATGAGTAATCAACTTTCCCTTTTATAGACTTAGGTCATAATGATATTTAACAAATGATAACATTTGTTAAAAATTAATTTATTAATTACCCTTACCTAACCTTTCTTTCGACAACTAATCTGCAGACTCGTTACCTATTCACATGTCCTCAGTTGCAATGTCCACCTTTCTACTTTAGCGACACTTACCTGTTTGGTTTACATGTTAGACCAATGACTTCTTCCCAGTTGCACTTCTTGATTGAGTGAGATCATAGCTCACCAGTTCCTTCAGGAACAATAGGCTAGCCACCTGTTCCCCTTAAGACCTTAGGCTTAATTTCTTGAAGAGATATCATCATCAGTAGTTGATAACCTTACCTAAGATTTCTCCTCAGCAGAACTCTTTGTCCCTTTTACTGACCAAGTCTTCTTTACTTCCCTTTTGGTCTCTTTACTCAAGTTATCCTTTTGGTTGGGGCACAAGTTCTTCTTGACCGGTTTGGTTGGTCCTTTTCTTTTGTTCATCGGCTAGTTCCTACATTCCTTGGCTAGATGCCCAATCTTGTTACAATTGTGACAAGCCATTCCAGTTCCTCTCCATGAATTAACCCTTCTTTCCCTATCCATAGGTGAATGACATCCAAAGATCCTATGGCCTGATGGCCCATAGGTAGCATAGTTGGTTGTGCTCTAGTTTGCATTCCTATTATGGAATACCAGTCTTGGTGGGGATTTGAATGTCAAGGTTTTGGACTTGCATTCTTCTACTTTGTGTCCAAACTTGTTGCATGCATAGAAATAGTCGTTAAAGCTTCCCCTTCTTCCACTAGACACACTGTTGGTGCGTGACCTACATTCAAAGGTATTATGAGCATACATGTAATAGTTATTGTAGTAGCTGTTAGAAGTAAAAGGATATACCAGTGCATTTTTGTAGTCATTAGATATATGACCCAGTTTACCATAATATTTGCAAGAGGGTTTGCAGGTCTTCTTACCTTTGTCTTCTGTAGGTTTCTTCTTCTCCATCTTGCCTTTCTTGTCTCCAGAGGACTCACTAGTTTCTTGGTTTCTTTTACCGATGTACCCAAGTCCTATGGGATCCTTGTACTTTTTTTGAGCCCTTAGTTGCTCATCAAGCTTCTCTGAGCTTTCATTTTACCTTCTAATTTTCTCATTTCTCTCTTCAAGAGTTTTTAGCTGATCCTTTAGTTGATACAATTAAATAGCCAAACTTTTGCATGCATCATCTTTGTCATGCAAGTGCTCATGCATAATTACATTCTCCTAAGTTGTGCTTTGCATGTCTGCTTGAAGTTGTAATACGAGAGCATCATTTTCTCTTACCGCATCTTCCGCTAGTTTTCTTTCTCTTTCAGCAGTCAGTAGTGCTTATAAGGCATTATTCTTTTCATATTCCTCTTTCCTTTTGTCTTTGATGATTTTAGTCATCCTCAGAGCATGACTTTCTTGCTCCCTTTTTAGATTGGAGATTTGATCAATTAGATTCTGATTTGTATCTATGAGATCATAGATCGCCTCTTCTGCTTCATTTGATCCACTCTGCCCAGAGAGTTCATCAATGGTTTCATTACTTTTACTCAGCTGCAGAGCCAACTCTTTACTCTTTGCAAGAGACCTCCTTAGTCTATTCTCAAGAGAGGCAATCATGTCATTGGCTTCCTCAAGCTTCTTTGGATACATGTAACCCTCCATGATCTTTACTCAAGCACTTAAGCTTTATGTCTATGAGAACCTAAGCTCTGATACAATTGTTAATCCTAGCCAGTTATTGAGAGGGGGGTGAATCAATAAATACAATTTCTAATACTCCTTAGAAAATAGATATTATTGCTAATACGAAAATTAAAAGAATATTACAACACCCATAAACATAAATTGAATACACAGGTCAACACAACATATATATGTGGAAAACCTCAGTTAGAAGGAAAAAACCAAAATGGGACAAAACTCACAAACTCCACTACTATAGTAAAGAGACCAAAAGGGAAGTAAAGAATACTTGTTAGGATCTTGACCCTATTAGGAGTCACCTTGTGAGAGGACTTATAATGCCAATAAAGATGTTATATGGTAAAGGGATTTATACAAAGAACCTGTTAGGGTTCACCTTGATTGAGGGATTTAAATATGCTTCTAAATTTAAAGAAATGATCTTATGATGACACTTTTTGTCTAATAAGATCATACCTATTTCCCTTTCCTCTACTTGGTTGTTGAATCATTTTCTGCCTTTCACCTTTCGTGACTATGATTCTTCTCAGAAGATTCTACTCATGCTCTCCTTCACTTTGTGCTCTTGATATTCAATAACTCTTCTTTCATGTCTTTTGACTTGTATTTATAAGAAATTAATCTTATTAAAAATACATCTCATAGTTTCGTCAAGTTGTAAACTCACCCATAAATCATGCATTCAAAAAAGCTTGCAAATTGATCCTAAGTTTACCTTGAAACGCGCACTGAAAAAACAAATCTAACTCCAGCTCCACTAAAAAAGCTAACTCCAATTTAACTACAAACACTCCGCATAATCCAGTTAGTCATATGTTTCCTTTGTGTATCCCATGACCGGTTGGAAAAACCTAGACCAGTATAAACATGACCAATTAAATTACACCACTTTCTTGTTTAGTTTACCGGTTCATACACTACTTTCTTGTTTAGTCTACCGCTTCAAAATTATGAGTACTGGTGTTCTGGTGGGATTGATGTTTGCCTATGACTTTACCAATGACAACTATGTTTATGTAAATCGATGAGTGATACTAAAATCTCACTACAACTCCAATTTGATAATACTTAATCCAAATGGACAATTCAAAATGATAATTAATGCATAAAGGGAGGGTGTAGGAGGAGTGCTAATGAAAATAGGAAAGTGGAGGCTTATGAATAAAAGAATTTGAAATAATATGAGATGAATCATGCACCACATGACCTAGAGTTGGCGGTCATAGTTCATGCACTATAGGTGTAGAGACATTATCTTTTGGATAAGTCATTTGAATTGAACACATGCCACCTATTACTTAACTATATCTTTACACAAACCAATCTTAATGCTCAAAAAAATTGATGGCTATAATTCCTCAACAAATATGATTTTGGGATTGAGTATATTAAGGGATAGGAAAATGGAACTGTTGATGCTCTTAGTTGAAGAAAACATCCAAAATCCATTAATATAATAAAATACAATTTGAAATAAAAAGTGGTTCATAATCTTAAAGGAGATGAGCACTATTCTAGAATGAAGCTAGCCTTAGATAATAACCTATGGGACCATCATTTTAATGGGTATGTGTTTGAACTGGATGGAATGTTGAGATACCAAGGGATAATGTACATTCAAAACTCATGAGATTTGAGAAATTTGATCTTAAAAGAAATTCACAATGCACCTTTTGGGACACCCTATATTAACTAATATGGTAGTAGAATTGAGGTCTCTTTATTTTTTTCCAAGACTTAAGAAGGACGTGATTGAATGTTCTACTTGATTCTTGGAATGGTGGTGAGTCAAGGCCGAGAATGTGCATCCAATAGGGATTTTGTACCCACATGACATATGGAAATATTATTGGTTGTCATTGCACCAAAATATTGACTTGGTAATGCACTGTTGGTGTAATTAAATATTCACTAATTATACTTTACTTAGGATAATACATTTCATATTAGTTTTTCATTGATACACTTAGGAGTTTGGATTTCATTTTAGCACATGGTGCAAGATAATTTCCACTTTATGTGTGAGATCCTCCTTTCATGCTCATATCACATTATTATCCTCTCATTATTGCACATACTTTGTTGTACAATCAAGGATGTTCCACATTTTTGTGGATATGTGGTTACACCTAGTGTGATTGATAGATTATCACTTGCATCACTCCTAGTTATCATGCATTGCCTATATATTTAGACATATCTACTTTGTATTTATCAATTGGGAATTATTCATTATATTTCATTGTTGATCATTATTAAATAAATCACTTGATCATATTATCTTTCCTATCACTCTTGTGCTATCAATTGAGCTTCTAGATCTTGCAATTTCATTTATTGCCTTAGGAAAATTCTTACATGGTATCAGAGCCATAAGAGTTTCATTGGTTAGCCATTAGAGAACTATATGATTCAAATTTGGAAGGCCATGATTGAGATACAGAGGTGTAGCAGTTATTGGGAGTGTCTAGAGAAAGATTTGACCTTGTTATTGCATCCAGGTGGCCGTTCTTGTAAATTTTGACTATAAATTTGCTTATATTGAGTAAAAGTGAAATCTGAGGAAAACAATTTGCAAATTGGGCTTGGGAAGCCCGATCTACAAATTTCCTAATTTATTTCCAATTTTGGATTTCTAAGTTCTTTCAATATTCGGATTTGGTTATTATTTTGAATTTTGTCAATTGGGTTTTTTGGCAAAAAAATTGTTTGGCTATATTGCTTTCGTAGTTTTCTATCATATCAATATTTATCAGTATGCAGGAAAAGAGATCTAACAATAAGGTAGGATTTGTGGCCCGCAACGTATCAACCAACAAAATTTTAGGTAGTTATAGCTATGCACACTAACCACAATCTACCTCTGGCAGTCAAACCTAGAAAGATTCAAATCAAAGTAACTCATCAACACAACGACCCTCAAGACAATTTAATTCTTGCGGGCATACCATCTTAAATAGAGTTGATATCTCTTATTTTATGAATGTGGGACTAAGACTTTTATCCCCCAACATCATTTTTCCCACCTCAATGAGTTGAGCTCACTGGGCTCGCACCTTTTCTCCCAGCATGACTTTTTTTTCTCCTCACAAGATGAATCTTGCATACCCTCGATTGTCCAAGGTGGATTTTTCTTTAATGCGACAGATCATTCCAATTTGACAACAAGGAGAATCTTATTTTGTAGTGAGCATGCACTCAACCTCCCAAGATTGCATCGGACATTCTAGCACTTGCGCTTCTTGAGATCTATCTCCTACCAAGTTGGGTTATCGAGCTTCCAAGTCAGGTTTTCGAGCCTCTTCCACGATGACTTGCACTCCAATCTCGTTGAGCCACGTGAGATCTTTGATTTCTATGCATAGACATAGAATAGTTGCATCAACACGCCAGCAAGCTTCCGACCTTTCGCAAGTCAGTCAGTCTATAACCAATACCTAAAGGTCACGTGGCACATAGTATCACCAACCCTAGCCCACATCATCGTACAACAAACACGTCAGGATGGTAATTTTTTATAAAAAATTTGCATTTTCACACATGTTTTGACGGTGTAAATTTGACAAGCGTATAGGCATGATCGAACCTTTTTTCTTTTTCATCTGATGATTGTCTAAACGTCAATTTTATGCTCATGCTTGCATCATTATTCTCATATGATAAATTTGATAGCCTTTTAACCATCATTATGAGACTTTCTTAAGTGTTGTGATGCCTATTTGACCATAAAATTCAGGCCCATGGTTTTGATGACATATTTTTCAAAATTTGCAATTTTTGATGACCTATTTGATCCTAGTTTTTGCAACTTCAGAAGCTTCATTCGAGCTCATACAGACACATTTTTATGTGCCATTTTTTTTTAAAGTGCATGATTTTTTGAGAACTTTCCAGATTTGATAACGGATTTAGATTTATTTGGGTGAAAATATCACTTTCAACATTTGGTCTATTTTGGCACTTGTAATTCATTAGATCCTTAGTGATCTTGTGTCTTATTTTACTAAATCTGCTATAGCTTCATATTTTATATTGTAATAATCAAAATCAAAAGTCTACTTTGGTCCATTTTGGCAAGTGGTAATTGTACACACACTAAATATAAAGTGCCAAAATTATATATTTTGGGGGGTTCTTTGATTGAGTGAATTTGGAGGGGGGTGGGGGGGTGCAATGATTTATTTTTTTATTGCATTTTGTTTCATGAGAGAAGTACATCATGGGTAAAATCAATGAATATACCATTCATCCTATAGTTATATTTTTTAGTAGGGATAATTATGCATCATGGGTAAAGGGCATCTTCACATATTGTAGATGGATAAAAATATTACCTAATCTTTATGGACTTATTCCTAAGCCAAAGTCCAAGAATAAAAAAATTATTGTAAGAAAAGGATTTTGGATATCATGGGATTGACTTCTTACACCATGGGTCCTTTCTATTATGAAGTCAGGTTCATTCTTGAATTTATTAACTTTCCACGTACATTTTGGACCATTATTTAGGAATACTTTGGAGATCCAAATGTTCCTCCATTCCTAGAAGATCCAGTTGCAAATTGTCTCATTCCACTTGATGATGTAGATAACATTCCCTATGATGAGTATACCTTATCGAAGATTGAAAGTCTTGAAGAATTTGAGTCTTGATGATCCAAAGAATCTGTCTATAGATCCTACTTCTCCTATTGAGATCATTTCTTGTGTTTCTCTTGATGATGATTGTATTCCTATTGCCATGGTTTCTTTTGATTTAGTGCAGTGGGATATTTCTTATCTTCTAGACTCAGTTCCTTGGGATGACTACTTGACAGACATTACAAGTTTGTTTGTGGAGTCCTACATTGAGGATTTGGGAGACATCATTGATGACATTCATCTTCTCTTTTTTAGGATGATCCCTCTTTAGTTTTTGTGAGGGAGAACTCTGAATATCATCTTCATTCTCCACTTGGTCCTTCTTTCAAGTTTGACATGATTGTAGATCCTTTGATACAACATTTGGAGGAGGTCTCTTTCACTTCATAGAAGACATTTGAGTCTTTGGAGATTGGCTTTCACGAGTCTCAAACTTCATTTGAGATGCCACATTGCATGGTTTAGATTGATCATACTCATGTGTTGGAGATTCATGTTCAATTTCCTGAGACATCATACATTTTGAGGATTCTTCCTAGAGATTGGGGGGGATTCATTAATACACCTAGGGCATTATTTCTTCCTAAAGGGAAGAACGTCATTTATTTTTCTTGGTGCAGTTTCTAGATTGATCCAGGAGCATCTATCATGGATGTACATTCTACATTGAGGGGGGCTTCTTTGCTTCTCTTCCTACTTCTTTTGAGGAGGCATCTTTGTCTTTGGGGTTTGTTCACAAGAAGTTACCATTGGTTCATTATTTTTTCACCTTCTTCTATTGGGCTTGATCCTCATTGGTTCATGGAAACTTCATGAACCAAGAACATGGAGACACATGAGCATACTTCAGAAACTTCATACTTCATTTGGATTCCCCTTCCTTCTTCCTATTCATGATGGGAAGCCTTCTTGCATCTATGATTGGTCTATCTTTTTCCTAAGGGAGAAATGTTGTTTGCAGGCATTGGACTATATTTTTCTTTCAAACACTTACCATCCTTGGAGGAGATTACTCATTATGGGAGGGGTATCATGTCTCCTTGTTTCTTTCATATGGAGGGATTCTTTATTGTATATACATGATGTATGTCATATTGGGGGGGCATCGATTACTCCATCCATCCATGCATCTTGTTTATTTTCATCTCTCTTCTTTGGGGAGGGTTTTTCCCATGAGGTTTTCCCTATTTCTCCACTTTATGAGAGATTTAATTTCTCTTGCATATTGTACATGGGTACCTAACATGACCTAGTAGCCGAGACCCATCATACATTGTCATCTAGCTTTGTGAGCTTAAGTGAATTCCCCTAAGTTGAACTTAAGGAGGGGTGTTTGTGTAATTAAATATTTACTAATTACAATTTACTTAAGTTTATTTAGGATAATGTGCATTCCATATTAGTTTTTCATTGAGACACCTAGGAGTTTTCATTTCATTTTAGCACACGGTGTAGCAAAATTTCCAATTTATGTGTGATATCCACCTTTCATCTATAATCTAATAAAATTAACTTATCCATATTGTAGGTCTCATAATCACCTTTTCAGCGTATGTAAAAAATCAAAATTTTGAATAGAAACGCAAAAGTTATACCCATTTTACTAAAATTTACAGTTTTTATTTTTTCCAAAATAGGTATCCGATTTGGATCAGGTATACGATTTGTATCAAATATATGATATTAACGGGTATCCGTATTGGTTTGGTATTACTAAACCAAATTCAAATTTTTTTAGTTTTTTATTTAAAAAAAAAATTATGACTAGATATACATTTTTACACACTGATTTATTGTACTTAAGAAATGAGCACCCAATTTTTGAATTTTAAATAACGGCTGCCCATTTCATAAAACATGGACTGAGACACATACATTTGCCTTGGTTTTCAGTTTGAGATAGGCTATGGTTCTTCTATGTCAATTGATGTCAAAATTTGAGGCACTTAGAGATTATATCTCAAAAAAAATTAGTAATAGAAAATGTAGTTCTCAGAGTCTACTTTTCAAATATGTAATTTATTTCAATACCCACATGGTAGAAATTACTTTTTATTAGGAATGTTTAAAAACCACTTTTTCAAATTTTTTTTTTCAGGACCATACCACACATGTGTATGACACCATATTTTGACCTAAATAAATGAATTTTTGTGAATCATTATGGGGAAAGATACCTAAGACACCAAAGGTTGATGAGAGTTTCTTTTATTGAATATTTTTAATTAATTTTTAATTCAGTGTAGAGTACATTTTCAAAACCTTGGGTGTATGACCACCATAAATTGATGAAAATTTCATATTTTTTCAAAATTCTTTTTTTTTTTCTTTTAAATCTTCAAGAGAATTGTATGTAGATTGATGTCATATAATTTATTTTCCAAAAAACTTTAAAAAAAAACTTATGAAAGTTTTAGTGAACATTACTATTTTATATTTAGGTACCACTTTAGATTAATAAATAATGCATAAATAGTAAAAATAATCATATCACTATGAAATGTACATTTCTAAAATCAGGACGGTGAGAACTCTAATGGTTGTCATTTCATCAAAAAAATGATTAGGAAGGCCCTCAAAAAATTATAGCAGGGTATAAATCTGGCATTCTAATGCCTTAAACATTATTTTGGAGATCCAAGCATAGGCTTAGTCCGACCAAGTCTATCTCAAGTTGAAAACCAAGGTAGATGTATGTGTCTTGGTCCATGTTTTATGAAATGGCTGCCCGTTATTTAAAATTCAAAACATGGGTGCCCATTTTTTAAATACAATAAATCGGTGTGTGAAAATGTATTTCTAGTCATAATTTAAAAAAAAATTAAAAAATGAGTGCCCATATTTTGAATTTTCGATGGGGTGTCCAAACCTAAATCGGATGCCCATTTATTTCAAAATGGGTGCCCATTTCTAGTGACATTTTCCAATTCCAAAAGGATTCCGTTGAATTGGCACCCAACTTCTTGCACTTACCCCTATACAAAAAGTCAAAGTGGATTTTAGCATGTTTGGAAAGATAGAAAACACAATTTTTTTTCCCATTGCCACTTTTTGGCATACCATGATCCTACACATATTGACCTTTAAATCAATATTATAAGTCTTGGGTTAATTCAAATTCACCAAATATTGATGTGAGCCCTTTTTTCTAGGCATGTTCCTTTATTATTTCTCCTCTTCAGTCATTTATTATCCTACATGGGCTCTATAGTACCATTTGTGGCCTTTTTATTTCTTTCCAACCTTAAAATCAACTGCGCCTCTTATTTTGACATCTACCATATCTCCCCTACCTCACATTTCAATTATAGCTCATTCTCCTAGGTAAAAAATGTTTGGGGCTTTATCTTCCTAGGAACATAACACAAAAGGCATTATGTTCCCCCAAGATTTGGCTAAAATTTGAATTGGGGCTTGGTTGCAGTATTTTTGTTGGGAATTAGGTCTCGTAGTCAGCCTTGATCGATTTTGGATTCTAAAATGTGTGAAAGGTATATAAAAACCCTATCTCTCCTCATTTTGGTATCTTATGTCTATCCATGACTAAAAAGGAACATGATCAAGAAATTGGCATTCAAGATTTTCTCAAGGTCTTCAAGTTACACGAGTCACAAAGAGAATCACCATGATTATACACCAGGATCACTACACTCAATACATGAGATAAACAAATTTAGTTCCTTGAACTACTTATATCAACACACTCACTACACAAAATCAACATAGTTAGTGCCTTAGATCACCACATTAACCTACTTATATCGCCACACTCATCTCTTATATTGCCACACTTGCCAGTATAAAACAACACATTTATATACCCAAAATGACACATTTTTCCTGCAAAATGACACATTTAAATTTGTAATAATTTCCTTTGTCTTAATTTCTATATTTTGTATTATAAGAAAATAGTGCACTTGCATTGTTAAAACACCACAATTACAGATATGAAATGGCACAATTGATTGGTAAAACACCAAAAAGTCAAGATTGAAGAACTAGTAGAATGATGAGAGAGAGAGAGAGAGAGAGAGAGAGAGAGAGAGAGAGAGAGAGAGAGCATATTACAAATTATAGTATTAGAAGCAAAAATCATGTACGAAGGAATCCTCAATACTTACTTGGACAAGTTAAGTAGAATCACTCAAAATTTTGATTGTCTTTGTGTTAACCCTTTTGCACTTACAAATTACCTAAATTGATTGTTAGGTCTTAGATTTTTTTTATACTAAATTTTATTTTTTAGCTATGGTGTGGAAGTAGTGTTAACTTTTTAAATCTAAAATCAATCCATTTTCCTCCAGTGCACCTAAAATGAATAGTGTATGAGAAAACATCACAAAATCATCTTTTGATTTGGTGCTTAAAAATAATGTGGAGTTAAGAATTGAACAAGGAAAAATACATTTGAGATTGGTGTATTAAAATTGAACAAGGAAAAATACATTTGAGATTGGTGAATTAAAATTGAAAAAGGCAAATCTCATTTGGTTTAGTGCTTAAAAATGAACCCATGTGCTTGTATGGATGATTGGTAGATTAGTTAACATTTGGTTTTTGGTGCTTAATTTGATTAATTGTGTGTTTTAAGTTTTTGGTGTGCTTTCGCATTCCGCTAGAGTAAAAACCCTTTTTTAGTTAGAGAGGCTTGTTTAGGGGTTTGTTTAACCTCCAGAGGATGACCTCAAATCAAAAAATCCTTTAGGTCAGTATAGAAATAAGACGTGGGGTAAACCCCAGAATTGTCTTACATCTAACCAAGATTAGGTGAGGTGTGTTGATGATAGTTCAAATAGATCTTATGTGCCTAAGGAGCCAATGCAGTCAACTTTAGTGTTTCACATACATAGAAACCAATTGGGGAGACTCCATGGAACTGACTAAAATCCTATTAATTAGAGGCCACCTGGTTCACCTTTGAATCATTGTCTTGTTTTAGTTCAAGGGGAGGGAAGAATCTCCCCCAAAGATCCCCATCATATGTGTCCCAGGGTATTGTGCTATTTAAAGATACCTCACTAACACAGAAAAATACCTAAAAAAAGGAAAAAACATGGGTGCCTACATGAGGAATTTTAATTTTTACTAGTGTGACACGCATGTGTGAGTTGACAGGCATCTAAGAAATGGGCCTAAAATATTTCATTAAAGCCATTTGACCTTAGATTAGACTGACAATTTCTATTTTTTGTTGTGTCAAACCTTGTGAAAACTTGCAACTTGAAAACATTTTTTAACATACTCATATCATTTATTTTTAGTTAGTCCTACAACCATATACTAAGTGTGTGATTTTTGTAATTTTACATCCTCAAAACTTGTCCTAAACAATGTCCTACGTAGAGAAACAAAATAACATGGGTCTTAAATATACCACTTGCCTCCTATTTGGAATGCTTGATATTGACATAACCTTGCATATTAGAAGTTAATATCCTACATTTTAGTGTCATTCTTTCATTTAGAATTTAGAATCTTTCTTACCTATGGCATAGTCATCATTTTAAGTCCAAAATCCAAAAAATCCAAAAAATCTAGTTTGCATATCCTAGGGTTAAGTATTACACTTTCTAGAGTCATTTTCCAAATTAGAGGGTACATCTTTTTAGGACATTCCTATAATGGTTTTGTGCATTATCTTGACTTCCTTGAAATTTAGTTATCATTTTTATCTTCTTGCCTTGTCTTAGGAACTTGTCAGTCTTGCAGAAATTTATCATATTCATAGACATCATTATCAAAATTGTAATTTTATTTATTCCACTTTTGAAGTCAAGATAGTCCTCAATATCAATCGGCTCTTTCCTTAGAAGGTTTATATTTGAAGTTTATAAAATCTCTCTTAGGGTATATTGCCCGCACCTTAGGCATCATTTTAGTCATAGTTTTCATTAGCATTCCAAAATTATCAAAAATCCAAAAAAAAATGTTTCCCTTATCATCATTTTCCTTGCTATCATTTCCCTTATTGCATCTGCATTTTTAAAATTCAAAAAAGCCAAAAAGTTAGAGTCCTAAGCTAGTTGTCTTGCATATACCTTAGTCTTAGATTGCATATACCTTAGTGTCATTATTTAACATGTCGATCACAAGGTCACATAGAGATAAACATCAAATGGATACTCATAATCTTCCAAATAATCATTTTAAATCATTGAATGAGTTAGACATATGTCAAGACACTATCCCCAAACATGATCCAAATCATATACCTATGTCTAGAAATGACCCATAATTAACCTCTATATCTCCCTCCATTCTGTCATTCACACCATCTCCATATTAAATTACATAGAATGATGAAACCTTTCCACTTTACCCACAAGGGCTATCCACGATACAAATACCATCCAATTCATTATTTAAAGCCAGACCCTTCTACAATTTAGCAATCTTAGATCTAATGCCATCATATGCTCAATTCCCAAGAAAACCCACTCCAATAAGTCCCCATCAAATTCAATTCCTATCATGCCCAAGTGTTGATTCCTTTCATAAATCCAGCATATATATCCAAACTCATACCCCGGGTCAAGAGGGCAATCTAAAGTATAAAGAAGAAAATCCTAAAATTGTTCAAGATCAAGATACCAAGAATGTCCAATCCTATCCAATATTTGACCAAGATCCCATATCACTAGAAACTTATGATGATCCCATTATCCATTTTTTTCCTATCCAACATGATCTCCTTCCATCCCAAGACAAAACCATCCTTCCAAATCCATCTCCTAAGCAATACCATGATATCCCATACCCTCCATCCAATAATCATCCTTCATATCAAAGATCAAATTATCCCACCATGTCCATTACAACATCCTATCAACCCTCCATCTCCATGTCATAATCCTACATTTCCACCACAAGATCCTATCCACCTTCCATCTCCATGTCATTATCTTTTGTATCTACCTCAAGATCCCATCACCCCTATCCAAGTTAATAATGAGTCTATTACATATCAACTTGGTTCATCCACTTTCATTTGGTCTAATTTACTTAACAATCCTACCATTCCTTACATACCTCCACCTAAAAATGGACTCGCATCTTGTTTCAAAAATAATTAATTTCCCATTTCTAAGAATATTTGTAAGAACATGCATTACCAAGGAAAGGGGTTAGGCGTCAACATACAAGGTATAGTAGAACCCCTTGATATCAAATAAAATCCTTACTATCAAGACCTTGGTTACATATCTCACTCTCAAGATGTTGGTATCCCTCTTAAATCACACATTCCCCCACATAAATTCAAGCACACACATTCCCCATCATCCAAATCTACTTTGGGTCCTTATATCCCAAATTCAAAGTCTTTATCCCTTCCATCCATGTTAGGTCCACAATCCATCTACCCTTTCATAAATAAAGATAAAAAAAGGCACACATACTTGAGAATTTTCCAACCATCCATCTATATGAACTCCTTCAATAACCTCCACCTCATTCTTATCCATCGATGAATCCTAATGCTCTTAGAAATAGTTTCGATGCCAAACATAAAATAATTTTTTTAAAAAATCCACATACATTCAAGGATCAACATGTCTCATCTAAAAGTCTGAGAATATCTTGCAAGATATTGTTCAGGAGGTCGACACTACTAAGAAGGACAAATAGAATAATTCCATTAGGAGGAAGGGGAGTATTAAGGAGGATAATGCTCATTTGAAAGATGTTTATGAGAATCTGGGTTGTACTACCTTTGTCAATAACCTCAGTACAATGAAGAGTGATATTAATTTGATGAAAAACCAAATACATAACATCTAGCGGGAGGTTAGGGCACTCTACAAGGTTAATTTGGGAGATAAAACAATGGGTCAGAGTATTGAAGATTTGAGGGAGGTTATTTGCAGTGCTAAGGAGATTACTAAAATGGTGAAGATGTTTCAGCAAATGGAAGACAAAATAAATCTTCTAAGGAGGGGAATCTGCTAAAAAGGATGGAAAAAATGGAAAGTAGTATTGTGCACCTAGAGAAAACTATTGGTAATATTTCTGAGCAGAGCTACTCCATCCTTAAAGCCTTTGCTGAGCATGTCAAAATCCTTGTGGACAAGCTGGAACAGGGTAAGGGAGCAGGCACCAAAGGAGGTTAAGGAGGGACAGGGGCCCAGTAAGAGGACCAGAGTGAGCTTTAAAAAGATGGAGTCTAATGAGAATAAATATTTGGAGGAGCTAAAGGTGTCCTCAATAAATATGCAGATGTTGGTTGATTAGGCGGTTGAACTTATGAAGACTATCTAGCTATCTTTTTGTTGTCCTATTTTTATTTGTTGTCCTCTTTCCTCTTTTTGGGAGGACTCGTTAGGTTTTGTTGTGTTGTTGCACTCTCTCTATTGGGCTTTTAATGCTTTTTATGTAATCTCATTGTAAAAGGTTTCGGGTCCTTTCAAAACCTATTTTTACGTAATCAAAACATGTCTCATCTAAAAGACATGTAAACATAAAGAAAAAAATAATCCAAAAGAAAAAAGAAAAGTCCACAAGGCCACAAAGGCCCATTAAGAAAATTCAAAAATAAAAAACTATGTGGATTCCCAAGTCTCTTATTGAAGAAATGCTTTCAAAATAATTACATAGGAAAGAAAAATAAAAAACCATGTGGATTTCCAAGTTGCTCATAGAAGAACTACATCCTAAAGAAAAATCAAAATTGGCATCCAAGCTTTCTATTCCAAAGGCTCCCATCAATCACTACATAAGTGTATTTCATCTTCCAAATCTAGTTTGGGTCCATATGTCCTAAAATCCACTACCTTAGATACTCCATCACCTACTCCATCCTTTTTGGGTCCTTGTGTCCCAAAACCTATATCCACTCCATATAAATTCTAAAATAAAAAATCAATTTTCCTTCCAGCACCCCTCAAGGGTTGTGCCAACATTAATCTTTCCAACATTTCCATCCACCAATACACAAGTCTTTTGATACTCATTCATTATCCAACACCTAATTTTCATCCATCCACCCCACTTATCCAATCCTATGCATAAGCCCTTACCCTTTTTTCCATTTTATCACTCATTTCATCCCCGTTTTTCATCACCCTATCAACATATTTGAGTATACTTTCAATAGGCATGGCCCATTATAACACATCATTCATGAGTACTATCCAAAGAATCATTACATGTATGGTTTCTATTGCACCAAAAGACCAACCTGTCAATGTCCAATACAACCACTAGACTTATAGAATCCATAAAAGGCGGTTAGTCCCTTGTCATGAATCCCAATGGGAGTACTGACCATTTTTCCAACAATATCGCCATCAACGTTACTTGAGGGGATTTGAACTTGTGACTAGTCTCTAATACCACTTGTTACAAGTGTGATTACTATTGCACAAAAAGATCAACTTGTCAATTCCCAATACAACCACTAGAATTATAGAATATACATGAGGAGGTTAGTCCCTTTTCACAAATCTCAAGGGGATCACTAACCATTTTTCCAACAAGAAAAAGATGCTTTAGTCCTTTCTTCATATCATTTTGTATGTCCATTTCTTTTCAAAAATTCAAAAATTCAAAAAAAAATCATTGCATCGATGAAAACCTTGCAAACAAGTGTCTTGTGTGATAAAAAATAATTAAAATCAAGAGAAATAACTCACCCTATGGTGATTTAACTACTTCTTGTGGTGCCTTGGATAAGTACCATGATGAAAACCTAACAAATAGATGTCGTGTGTAAATCCATTACCCTCTTGTACTCTATGATTGGGGGTAAGTTTCATTCATGCTATCATACCTACTATAGCTTTCATAATCCCCCATCCTCAAGTTTTCATCATCCTATCAACCTCCATATCCCTTTATCCACCTTTAATATTGACAAGATAATGCTTGTGTCACTTTAATCCATATCCTTCAGTACAGATCCTTTGTCTTATCTATCCCTTACTTTTGTTATGCATTGTCATACTTCATATTTCCTATCCCAAATCCCTTTCTTAGTCTTGATCAAAATTAATGACATAAAAAAATGAACATAATTTAAAAAATATCTTGACATGTCAATTCCCATAGACCACATATCATTTAACATGTCATGCCATTTCCTACATAGACACATATCCAGTCCCTTAGCTTGGGTAAACATGTTATCCCATTGTAAGACAGTCCTTGCATCCAAATAAACTCTGATTCCATAATAATCTACCCCCATCTTTCACCTATCCATTTCCATCCCATCATCTCATTCATCCATTCATAATGTTCCATGTCTTGCTAGTCACTGGGAAAAATAAATGCAATCATGTTTGCGAATCAATCCTGACATATTCCTTTCACCTCATTCCGTGATTTAAAATATATTGAAAAAAATAAAATAAAAAACAATGTCATCTTTCTCATCATTTTCAATAACACATTATTTTTACAATGCCAAGAACTTTGAGAAGATACAAGTAGTACATCAAACAAAACACCGAGCTTAACTAATCATGCACCAACATACAAACATACCAAGCTAGTCTACAACCTAACCGATCAACTGCCTATCAGTTTTAAACATACATGTCAAACAATAAGCCTTTACATATATGTCTTTTTTGGAACAGGAACCTTGTCATATATCATGCCTTAATGGATACATCTTTCCTACAATAGATATCTTATCAAATATTTTCCTATCAAGAAAAATCATCTTTGACAAGAAGATTAGTATGGTTGTTGACTCGTTTGGTCAAGTGAGTCTTGTCTTTTTATTCATTTATCTTGAGTCATGTTCGTATGCATCTCTGGGATATCCACAAGTGATTAGAGATGTCGAGATGGTCCATGACTTATTTTTCATTTTTTTTTGTTTGTAGGATGTTGGCCATGAAGTCATAAAAGATAATTTTTGGTGTCTATGAGAAGTATGATCACACATGGGGAAAGTATCTCCAACATAAGAAAAAAATGGTAGAGATAGCGATGACCATGGACTCTATACATACCTCGACTCTTAATGCCTCATCTAGATGGATTGGTTAACATTCCTTGTCTTTTATAATTGTTTTTTGAAATGCAAAGGGATAATCCTACCTTGATCTTTCATATCTTGGTGGGGAAACACCCATTTTACAATAATAAAAGTGGCTCAAAGATGAAAAATAATTCCTCAAAATCTAAAGATTTCAAAGAATGTGGTATTCATGAATTTAGGATTTCAATGACAATTCAGTTTCTCACCCAATATATATAATCACTTCTTAATCTAGTCATGTCACTAACATCTCTTCTTTTAGTCAAATTAGTCAATCAATCTATAAAAAATGGTCAAATCAATTTGTCAATTTTCAAATTTTGTCCCATTAGTTATTCAATCATTCTATCATATTTGTCTTAAACAAGATATGTCTTTCCTAAACTAGACATCATCATTTTCCTTAAGTAGGACACATCTTTCCTGAAATAAGACATCATCATCTTTGGTTTTTAAACAAGATATGTCTTTCCTGAAACTATACATTATCATTAGTCTATATAGTATGGGTTCTTCTTGAAACTAGACTTGATTAGATTATCCACAATCTTTGTGTCCAATGTCAATCAAACAATCATCATAACCTGTTGGATATTGCTAATGCATAGGGTGGTGACTGATACATTTTATATGTTTAATCACTACGTTATTGAATGGGCATTCATACTATTGTCATTCGTGGTTTGTCACTAATGTCAACATATGTTTCTATGAAGAGTACAAGATGATTATGACAGTGTACAGACACTGTACAGATGTTTTAAAATGTGTGAAGACATATGAGAGTACAAGAAGCTATTGTTATCTTATATCCAAGATTGCATCATGTAATGTTGCATATTGGATGAGTTACAAATGTTTTGATGAAGTCTGGTTACTGGACAGTGACAGTGGAAGTTGTTAGAGTGAGTCTTTGTGTTTCTGGTATATCTTACAAAAGATATGGATTAGGTGTATGCAAGCTTAAGAGATGAAAGACAAGGCATGAAAGGATGTTTGTTTGTCAGTGCAAGGTACAAAATATTGGATGACATCAGCTATGGCATGTGATATGGAGAAGACTTATTTGGGAGCCGACTTCAGAGGTGTAGCGTGCATTTTGTTTGGCAAATATAAATTAAGGATGTTGATCCTTAATTGTTGTAATGAAATCATTGTATACTTGTTTTAGATACCATGTGTATCGTAGAAGAATTTATGTAATTAGGAAAGCCTAATTGTCTAACTTGATCATATAGAATGTAATAGGGTATATATGTAAGATCTTTTCTTTGGAAAAGATATGGTGAGAATGTATGTGATGTAAAGAAGATTGAGCAAGCTGGGAGCTTGTTTCTACTCGAAATAGAGTAGAAGATTAATGGTGAACTTCATTGGAACTGATCAAGAAAAGATAGTTGCTATTAGATAGTTCAAAAGATTGTGTATTTCTTCATAGACACTTTTTGCTAACAGTAAGTTCTGAAGGTGGATTTAACCTTCTTTGGGCAGTCAACCACCTTTCTTTTCTTGACTCCTAGTAGGGTCTATCCTCTAACAAGGAATGTGTACTATAATGTTTCAATAAGCTCCTAATAGGGCTAAATCTTATAACAAGAATACTATACTCTTAGTACATTATTTGTGGGTGCTAATTCCCACTGGGGTTTTTACCTTTAACAAGGTTTCTCCGAGACCAAAATATTGTGTTATTGTGTTGGCATTCATTGTGTTCATTGGATCTGATATTGTTGCTATTCAAAGTTTAAATTTTAGTATTCTATCATACAACTGATTCACCCCCCCCTCTCAATTGTATTGTGCATTTTTATTCCTAACAATTGGTATCAGAGTTACTGGTCCTTAGAGAGAAATCTTAATAGCTTGAGGTGATCTTGGAGATGTTGTTCTATAGGAAGGATGGTCAAAAATTTTATCCTGAAAACTTTGACAGATGGAAGAACAAGATGCGAACTCATTTGCTATGTTTGGGCATTGACTATTGGTTGATTACAAAGAATAAGGTGACTATAAAGACTGAGAATGACTTGCCATCGATTTTTGATGATGAGAAGAAGGTATTCTCTCACAACATGGTTGCAAGAGAAGCATTGATCAATGCACTCTCTAAAGGATAATTTACTGAAGTTAAAGACTTGGATTTGACACACCAGATTTGGAAAAGATTAGAAGCACTATATGAAGGAGACAAGTATACCAAGCAAGTGAAGTTACAGAAATGGAAAAAAAAGATGGAGAAACTACAAATAAATGATGATGAAAGCATTAGGGCCTATTTTCAAAGGGTTACAGAAGTTGTGGTCAAAATCAAAAATTGTGGAGGCACTTATGATGAAGAAGAATTCATTGCGAAGATCCTTAGATCATTGACTCCTGCTTACAAGTTTAAGGCTCTATCTATTCAAGAGACTATACCTTTGAATCCAAACTTTAGCAAAGAGATGTTGATTGCAAAGATAACTACTTTTGAAGCTGCAAAAATTGGAGACTCTGTACCTAAAGTTGAATCTACATTTAAGGCATCTACACACAAGAAGATAATGTATGCACTTCCAAGCACTAGCAGTGAGAGCTTGAAAGAAGAACTTGGAGAATATGCCAAGGAATGGGAATAGATAATGGCTGAAGAAAGAAAGATGGATGAACTTCTTGCACTGATTGCTAGAAGAGAAAAGAGAGGTAACGGTAAATTTGAAGGCAAATTACCTTTGAAATGTTTTTCATGTAATAAGGTTGGTCATTTTGCATCTAGATGTCCTACAAGAGTTCCTAAATACAAGCCTAAGTTTTTCAAGTCTAAGAAGGATAAGAGATGTTATTATGCTAGTGAAGGTATTTTTGATGATGATGACTTAGATTATGAGGAGATTGGATTTGTTGCTATTAGAGATGAACCAATACATGAGGAAAAGGATTTAGTGTCACCTGTTGATAAGAAAATTGAATGGATTATAGATAGTGGTTGTTCACATCATATGACTAGAGACAAAAACAAGTTGTTAAGTTAGTAAAGTATGATGGTGGTGTTGTAAGGTTTGGAGATAATCTTCCTAAACCTATCATAGGAGTAGGATCTATTACTCTAGATGGAAAGACTAATACTGATAATGTACACTACTTGTTGATGGACTTAAATAGAGCTTGTTGAGTGTTGGAGAGTTGATGGACAAAGAGTTTTAATTACAATTCAGTAATGGTAAATGTTTTATCAGAAGTAAGGAAGGAAAGCTTATTGCAACTGGTACTAAATCTAGAGGTAATGTATTTGAATTAAATACATTTGGAGCCTCTTGTTTTGTTGTGAAGGTAGATGACAGTTGGTTATGACACAAAATATTTTTTCATGTTAATTTTGATAACATTGTGAAGGCAAGTTTGACTAATGTAGTAAGAGATCTACCGAAGATTGTGAAATCATCTAACATTGTTTGCAGAGAATGTGTCATGGGAAAATAGATTAGAACAAGTTATAAAAGAAAAGCATATACATCAAAGGGAAAGTTGGATTTGGTACATACTGACCTTTGTGGACCTACAAGGACAAAATCATACTATGGTGAAAGGTATTTTATACTTTTTTTTATGACTTTTCTAGAATGATGTGGCTTACTTATTTAAAAGAGAAATCAGAGGCATTCGATAAATTCAAGATATTCAGAGAAAAAGTAGAGAATGAATCAGGTTTAAAGATAAAATGTTTGAGGTTAGATAGAGGTGGAGATTTTATTTCAAATCTATTCAATTCATACTATGAAGAGAATGGAATACAGAGACAAACATCTTCTCCTAGGACTCCACAATAGAATGGGATAACAGAGTGAAGAAACAAGACTATACTTGATGTTGCCAGGACAATGTTGCTTGAAGGAAATGTATCTCATATGCATTAGAGAGAGGTTGTTGGGACAATAATGTACACATTGAACATAATTCAAATCAAAGAAGGTACAAGTAAGACTCCTTATGAAATATGGTTTAATCATACTCCTATTGTAAAATATTTTAGAATATTTGGTAGTAAGTGCTATATCAAGAGAGATTATGAGATAGGGAAGTTTGATGCTAGAAGTGATGAAGGAATTTTCCTTGGTTATTCTAATAAGAGAAAGGCTTACAAATGTTTCAATCTAAGATTGAGGAAGATGGTTGAAATTCACAATGTAAAGATAGATGAAAGGTTTTAGTTACAAGAGAGATTGTATGATTGTAATCAAAATACAAAGATCAAAGAGGTTGTTGTTGCAAAAGAAGAAGAAATTGTTGAGTCTGAATACGAAAATGAGACTTGTGATGATGACACAAATGAGGCTACTAAGGTTCCTAAGACTTTGAGGTATGTAAAGAATAATCATCCTGAAAATCAAATTATTAGTAATACTAATCAAGGAGTAATGACTAGAGAAAAAATTTGTTTCATTTCACAAGTTGAACCAAAAACTACAGATGAAGCTTGTAGAGATGAATCATGGATAAATGCTATGAAGAAAGAATTAGAACAAATAAAGAAGAACAACACTTGGGAATTGGTTCCTAGACCTAAAAGAAAAAATACAATAGGAACTAAATGGGTTTTTAGAAACAAAATGAATGAGGAAGGGGTTGTTGTAAGAAACAAGGCAAGATTGGTATGTAAAGTATATTCACAACAAGAAGGCATAGAATTTGAAGAGACATTTTCTCCCATTTCTAGAATAGAAGCTGTGAGATTATTTTTGGCTTGTGCTGCACATAATAACTTCAAGGTATATCAGATGGATGTAAAATATGCATTTCTGAATGGGGATCTTGAAGAAGTGTATATAGAATAACCCAATGGATTTCCTTTATGCAAAGATGGATACATGGTATGCAAGTTAAAGAAGGCATTGTATGGGCTGAAGCAAGCTCCAAGGGCTTGGTATGCAAGGTTAGACAAATACCTACTTCATCTTGGATTCAGAAAAGGTAATGTTGACAGTAACTTATATTTAAGAACTAATGAAGATGGAGTTTTGATAATAGAAGTATTTGTTGATGATATTATCTTTAGAGGTAATGATGATCTATGTGAGAAATTTTCTAAAGAGAAGAAAAATGAATTTGAGATGTCCATGATCAGTGAAATGAGATTCTTTCTTGGATTGCAGATAAATTAGAGTAAAGATGGAATTTTTATTTTTTAGACTAAATATCTTAAGGAAATGTTGAAAAAGTTTGGAATGGAGGACTGCAATCCAGTTGGTACACCCATGGTAACTAGTAATAAGCTGACAGTTGATAATGAATCAAAGTGTGTTTTTCAGACTAAGTATAGATCAATGATTGGAGGATTACAATATCTAACTCACACCAAACTAGACATTGCTAATGCTATTGGAATTATGGCTAGATATCAGGCAGAACCTAAAGAGACACACATAGATGCTATGAAAAGGATATCAAGATATCTAAAAGGAACAATAGACTATGGCTTATGGTATGATAGAAATGATATCTTTGAACTTCATGCTTATACTGATGCTGATTGGGTAGGAAACATTGATGACATAAAGAATACTAGTGGTGGTGCATTTTTCCTTGGGAAAAAGGTTGGTTTCATGGCTAAGTAAGAAGCAAGATTGTATAGCTCAATCTACTGCTGAATCAGAGTATGTTGCTACTGCTATAAATTGCGCTCAAATTTTTTGGATGAAGCAAATGCTGAAAGACATTAGAATAAATTTTGATGAGCTTGTGGTTATCCATTGTGATAACACCAATACAGTGAATATGTTAAAGAATCGGGTGATACACTCTAAAACTAAACACATTTCTATCAAGTATCACTTCTTGAGAGACAAGGTGGCAGAGAAGGAAATAAAGTTAGAGTATATTAGTACAAAGGAATAGATTGCATGCATCTTTACAAAACCATTGCCAAAAGATACTTTTGAATATCTCAGAGGTATGATTGGGGTTCAGGCCCCTCCTAATCAAAATTAAATGATGCAGGGATGCATCAGTCCAAAGGTTTTCAGAGCCTTATCATATTCTGGATTGGATGTAGGGATCTACCCCTCAAGGGGAGTGATCATGGAAGAAAGGTGTTGAAGGACAATTGATGACTCATGGAACCCTTTTCCATTGATATCAAAGGGGGAGTGTTGCTATGAGAAAATCCCTATTGTATGGGGATATTGTATGAAGGAATACTGTGAGAGTACTATTTGGTTGCATAACTTTGGATTGATATAACTTTTGGATGATGAATTTTCCCATATGTTGACATCAATGCCAAAGTGGGAGATTGTTGGATATTGCTAATGCATAGGGTGGTGACTGATACATTTTATATGTTTAATCACTATGTTACTGAATGGGCATTCATATTGTTGTCATTTTTGGTTTGTCACTGATGTCAACATATGTTTCTGTAAAGAGTACAGGCTATTAGAATAATTGAGAGGGGGGTGAATCAGTTAATCACTGTCCCAATACAAAATGTATAATCCAAAAACAAATACTTCAACTTTTGTTGCTTGGTAACTTAAAAATGCTTTTACTATATGTGCATTTACTAATTACCAGTCTAAAACATATGGTAGTTACTGATCAAATCAAATATGCAACATGCGAATATGACATCAAAAAAACATCACAATCAACACATAACACAAGAGATTTAATGTGGAAACCCTGTGAAGGGAAAAACCACTTGGGACCAACAACCAAAAAATATTCACTCTTCTGAAGTGAGGTCGGTGAAGACCCAACCCTATTAAAGGTTACAAACACACTGTTAGGTGTGACCTTGTTAGAGGATTTAAGACCAACCATTATTGTCCAAACAACAGTCACTCTAGGGTTGACAGGATAACAATGTTCATTCTATGAATGATACATAATAAGACTTTCTTAGTCCACTCGGTTAAGAGATTTGACTATGTACAATGGTTAAATATGTAACAGTAGGTGTTCTGATCTATTACAACTTCATTTGTAGATATACAGATCAATATTCAGCTCATACAAATCTTTCTGATCAATGTAACATTTCTAATTCAACAATATATCAACTTACTATCCGTCGATAATTACTCTTTGCCACTCAATAATGCTCTACAGTAGGGTTCTCCTTAACCAGTATGATCAGAATGCATGAAAACTTGTTCACACGATGATTCTACAATTTCCTTTTCTTTCGACATCACAATCACTTATGAAATCTCCAGTCTCTTATATAGACATGTAATCCATTCTCTTCTGCTCCATCATATTTTTCCACTTAATCTCATCCACTAATTTTTCTGCTTAAACATACCTCAGCACTTGTGTCAATAACACATTTGAATCTCATGCTTTAGATCTTTCCTAAATTTTGTTAGCCGTCGATCTGTGTAAAAAAATTTATCTGTTACCTCAAAATCATACACTTTCCAGCTCATCAATTCTTATTGGCTAAGCTAATAATTTAATTCATTCTGTTCTGCTTGGTTAACAAAAAAATGTGTCGGTGAACACAAGCTCAGTTTACACTATGCTCGATATACACTACACTCCATTGGTGTATACTGAAATGCTTCATTAACCGACAACACTGCTTTGTGTCTTTAGACTCTTTTCCTCATCATAGATGAATGCAACATAATCAAATCAATAACATAAGGTCATAGACTCATCAACAAGTTACTCAATGTATTCTTTATCCTCATCTTTCATATCCATCTTCCTCATGTAGATATTTTTGTTCTTCATCTCTTTCACTCCTTTTCTACAGATGTTTCGGTATAGTAACTTACAAGATAAGTTCTATCAAACTAGTTGACATCAGTGACAACATAATACTGGTTTAATCACATTAAATATCTAATCAATCAGCTCAGTGATCTTAAATCACAGTTTCTTCAATCAGGTTCTAAATCAGTTGTAGTTCATCAATCTCTCGCTTTGGCATTGATGGCAACTCAAGTAATATGAAATGTACCATACACATACCAAACATGTATTCTACAACTCTATGAGAAAGTGTTGTACAAGCTCTCCCTAGCTTAATATGTTTAATCACTACGTTACTCAACAACATTACAAAATACAGCTTTGTCAATCTGCAAATATGATCTTTTTAGCTTTCAGATTCCTTCTTCTATTCTCAATAACTGATCTTCAGTGCTCTCCCTTTCTTCAATTTGTCTCTCCCTTAGATAGTTCTCATCGTTGCATATTGTTTCATATTGTTTATCTCTCTATTTGACAACAATTCCAAAGAAAACAAATAAACAAATAGCTCTTCAATAGCCAAGTAACTCTCTGTTGTCTAATGCATGCTCTGTATCTCTGTATACTAATATGCCAATTTGTTCCAGTACTTTTCACATCTTTAGACATGATCCAAAGTGTGAACTTGAATAGAAGTAAAATGGACTCACCAAAATGAATAGGGTTAAAATGGATTCAACTCTATTCAAATGGAAAGGGGGAAATATGAGATCTTAACAACATAAGATTTCCACAATCCATTAGTAATGCAAAGTAAGTTTTTTGGATTTGATTGTGTAAGTATTTTTAGCATAAAGTTTCTCTTTTCTGATGATGGATCACAGAGTGTGATCTGAAATGTTATGCTAAAAATACTTACATAATCAAATCCAAAAAACTTACTTTGCAATATGAGATCTATTCTCAAACCCAAATTCTCAAAGAAGAGATCCAATTTGATCAACCAAGAGGTTAATACACAATCGAATCAATTTATGAAGAATATGGAAGAGAGAGAGAGTAAATCCAATATTTCCCTATAAAGGAAATTATGCTTGAAATATGGAATAATTGAAATACAAATACTAACCTAAAAATAGGGTAGATCTGGAAAATGTCAAATTCTGATGTCTGTGTATACTTTCGGGCAATTTCGCAACTTGTTTCGGACTAGAAATATCGAGACAGAGAAAACTTAGAAAAATTTCTCCAAGATGAGCTCAGGTCGGGTTTGACCCTCATAAAAGGTCAAATACTACATTCTTTATTTGAAGTCTGATTTTGATTATGTTCGCAAATCTCAGAAGTTTGCTGAAAAGGGTATCCAAATTTTCTCTCAGATCTAAAATTCCACACCTGTACCTACAAGAAAATGGGGAATTTTTTGTATGGGGGGTTTTCCTTGGTCAAACCCCAATTTAGGAATTAACCTTGAAATTGAATTGAAATATATTGTGCATAAATAAAGTAATTGAAACAAATCACCTCGCTTATGTTGAAGTCCTTGTAGAGGATTCAAATCCTCAAATCCACAAGTAGGAATGCTTCAATGGATGTAGAATGAATGTAGGATGTCTCCAATCAATGGTGTTTGATCTTCAACACCAATCTTGACTTGATCTTTGCATATGAGAAGGCTTGGATGAATGGAGAAAGATGGATCTTCAAGGGGGCTCCAAAGAGATTGAATCCTTCAATGTCTAACAATGGATCTCCTTGATGGATGGATGCTTGAAAAATTGAATGCTTGAAGACTTTCTCACATTTGAGAGCTTGAGATGAGGTATGAATAAATGATGTTGGATTAATCACCTTGCTTGAGAGTGCTTGAGCATGAAAACTTGATGTCAAAATGAGAGAGGAAGGCCTCCTTTTATAGTGAACTAGAAAACAATCCTCTAGAGGGGCCACCTTGGAGAATTAAATCCCAATTAGGTCCTAACCTTTATAAAATATACCTAGATTAAATGCAATTAGAGAATATACCATCCCGAAACCTGAAATGGCCAACCTGGAGGTGGGAAAATAAATATCCCGAAAGTTCGATGCCCAGAAATCAAGGATTTTGGAAATTTGAATGAGGGGGAAAAAATCAAGGTTGGACCTAACCTAGTCAGGTTCAAGCTTGATCCTAACCTAGTTAGGATCAACCTTGAATTTGACCCTAGGCCCAAATTCAGTCAGAACCAGGTCAGGAGGTCCTGGGGATGCCCAGAAACCTAGAAATGATATCAGAACAAGATAGAATGCTAGGGATAGACATAAAATCCTATGATTACTATGATGAAGGCCAGGAGGACCTATTTCTAAATCCTACCTAGAAAATAGAGCCATGAAAGAGGGAAATTAAGGACAATCCTCGGGATCCTAACCCTAATTTCACCTAGAATGAAGAAATCAAGTGCAGGAAAGAAGTGGAAAGCAGGGAGAAATCCAAATACATGCAAAGAATTGATAAAGGTGCTTAACATGACCCCAAACCACCTACTCAAAGAGCTAAATGCTCTTATCATGGAAGTGCTTCCATTTTAAGATGATATAGAACTATGTTGCATCAACATGTATGATCTTCTGATAAGATTAGGCTGATGCAACATCCAGATCACCTTAGTGACTGGTAGACAGGGGATAGATCCCAAGTCTAGTCCTCAAGTACTCAAATGTATCCTTCGGAAGAGGCTTTGTAAATATGTCTACAAGTTGTTCTTTAGATTTAACAAATTCTAACTTAACTTGCTTCTCCTGTAATTGTTCTCTCAAGTAGTGATACTTAATTGATATATGCTTTATTTTAGAGTGCATCATTGGATTCTTTGAAATGTTTATTGCATTGGTGTTATCATAGTATATAATCATCGGCTTAGTGATTATCTCATTCATACCTTCCAAAACTTGCTTAATATATGCAATATTTGAATAATTTGTAGTAGCAGCAACATACTTTGCTTCCGCTATAGACTGAGAAATACAAGCTTGTTTCTTACTTGTCCATGTAACAAGTCTTTCACCAAAGAAAAATGCTCCTTCGGTGGTACTTTTTATGTCATCCACATTTCCAGCCCAATCAGCATCGGTGTATACCTTCAGTTCAAAATTGCCTTCCTTAGGATACCATAATCCATAATCCTTTGTTTTCTTCAGGTATCTTAAGATTCTTTTAGTAGCAATCATGTGTGATTCTCTAGGATTAGTAGAAAATCTAGCAACAATTCCCACAACATGTGCTATATTTGGTCTACTGTGTACTACATACATTAACTTACCAATCATAGATCAGTATAGTGTTTGATTTACCTCTATAGTTTCATCTTCCTTGGTTAGTTTACATCCAGTAGCCATCGGTGTTCCCATAGGTTTGGCATCTTCCATGCCAAATATTTTCAATACTTCCTTGATATATTTGGATTGCAAGATGAATACACCATCATTCTATTGAATCACTTGTAGTCCTAGAAAGAACTTAATCTCTCCAAACATAGACATCTCAAATTCATTCCTCATTTCATCAGCAAATGACTTACAGATTTGATCTTGACCTCCAAAAATAATGTCATCCACAAATATTTCAGCAAAAAGAATAGTATCATTAGTATCTCCTTTCATATACAAATTGATGTTCTCACTTGTTCTTACAAATCCTATACTTAACAAATAAGTATGCAGCCTCTCATACCAGGCTCTTGGTGCTTACTTCAAACCATATAAAGCTTTATGTAATCTACATACCATATCTTTCTTTTCTGGATCAATGAACCCTTCAGGTTGTTCTATGTAGACTTCTTCTTCAAGTATTCCATTCAGAAATACTGACTTGACATCCATTTGATAAACTTTGAATTTCTTGTGTGTAGCATATGCAAGTAGTATTCTAACACCTTCTAATCTAGCAACATGTGAAAATGTTTCACCATAATCAATGCCTTCCTCCTGTGCATATCGTTTACATACCAATCTAGCTTTATTTCTTGTTACTTCTCCATTCTCATTTTGCTTGTTCTTGAATATCCACTTAGTACTGATAAAATTCTTATCTTTAGGTTGGGGTACTAAGGTCCAAGTTTTGTTCTTCTCTATCTATTCCATTTCCACTTTCATTGCATTAACCCATTCATCATTTTCTAATGTAACTTTTACATTTTTCGGTTCATAATCACAAACTAGACATGTACCTTGTCTTTCTTTGCTCCTTGTTTGCATGCCAACTTGTCTGTCTCCAATAATTTATGTCTCAAGATGATGTCTTCTGAAAAAAATCACCAGTATCTGTCTCTTCTTTCTTGTTCATCCTGTGTAGGTTCATTTTCTTGCTCGGTAGGTCCATCCTGATCGTCAGTTTCTATTTCTTGTTGTTCGGTATTGTTTTCCTGCTGACCAGTTATCACAGGCTACGACTTCGGTAGATACTCTAGTTGTTCAATGTAAGTGAATCTACCATAGTCTTCTAGTTCCTTTATACTTTCCTCTATGTTCTTTTCATCAAATTCATCAACTCGAACATTGGTACTTTCGATAATTTTATTTGTAACCTTGTTAAGACATTTATATGCTTTACTTTTAGTGGAATATCCCAGAAATATCCCTTCATCACCTTTTGAGTCAAATTTGTCATTTCTTTCATCCTTCAGAATAAAGCATTTACTTCCAAAAATTCTAAAATAACTTACAGTAGGTTTGTGTCCAAACCACAACTCATAGGGTGTCTTGTTGGTGTCCTTCTTCAGTTGAACTCGGTTAAGAACATAGACTACAGTGCTGACAGCTTCTCTCCAATATGTCTAGACAACATTATTTTGCAACATCAGTGTCCTAGCACAGTCAACTATTGACCTATTCCTTCTTTCAGCAATGCCATTTTGCTGAGGTGTCCTCGATGTAGAGACCTATCTTTTTATACCATGCTCATTACAGAAATTAGTAAATTCATCAGAGATAAATTCACCTCCTCTATCAGATCTTAGGCATTTGAATTCCTTACCAGTCTCTTTTTCTACCTTAGCTTTATACCACTTAAACAACTTAAATGTTTCATATTTTTCTTTCAAGAACATAACAGTCATCAATCTAGTATAGTCATCAACAAAAAGAATAAAGTATCTATCACCATAATAACTCTGAGTTCTCATAGGACCACATAGGTTGGTATGAACCAACTCAAGTATCTTCTTTGTTGAATAATCCTTTATTTTGAAACTAGATTTAGTCATTTTCCCTTTCTGACATTCATGACACATAACGTGATCAAGTTTTGACAAGATAGGCAGACCTCTAACTCTTTTCCTTTTACTAATCTTAATCATGTTATCAAAATTCACATGGCATAACCTTTTATGCCACAACCAAGAATCTTCATTTTTCATCATCAAGCAAGAAGACTCATCAGTATCAAGATAAAATAGATTACCTCTTGATTGTGCTCTAGTTCCAACTAGTCTTCCTCCATCATCAAAGATTTTCACTTTCTTGCTCTCAAAAACAACTTGGTGACCTGAATTGTTCAGCTGTGCCACACTTAACAAGTTATAGTTCAGTCCATCTACCCAATAAGCATTATCACATTTTATCCTATCATTTATCATCAAGGATCCTTTACCTCTTACCATACATGGTGTGTCATTACCCATCTTAACTGATTCTCCATCGTATTCTTCAAGTTGATCAAATTTCTCTTCATCACCAGTCATGTGGTGTGTACAGCCATTGTCTATGATCCATGTATTATGTTTGTTAACTCTAGAAATTAGTGTTGTTTCTACATGTTTTTCTTCTTCCTCAGAGTCATCTTTCATAGCAACAAATACAACTTCTACATCAGCATCAGAATCATATTCAGATTCATTATCTTTGGCTATGTAACATACCTTTTTTCCTTTGTCATTATTGTCTCGGTTATCTCTATTGTGTCGGTAGCCTCTGTTGAATCTCCTGCCATAGCTTCCTTCAAATCGGTCTTTGGATCTTTCATCATCTTTCTTATGTTGACATCTAGCAGTGATGTGGCCAAACTCTTTATAGTTAAAGCATGCCAAAGGTAGCTTACCTCTATACCTTGCTTTACCTTTGGGTAACTTTCTAGCCATAAGAGCTTCAAGTTCATCAAGCTCATCATCGGTATTGCTATCAGTATCATCATTCTTATTATTCCTGCTAGACTTACCAATCTTTAGAGAAGACATGAAAGTAGACTCAATAGATGGTACAACACTATTATCAAAGTTATTCAATTCAAAGGTTGTGAGCTTACCAATCAGATTGTCAAGTGTAAGTACATTACCAGATGTAGACCTTGTTTCATGAATAGCAGATATTCTGATTGCATAAATCAGCAATAAGGTTCTGAGTACTTTGCTTACAACTGTCTCTTCACTAAAAACTCCATTAGATGTTGTAATATCATGTACTACCTCTTTTAGTTTATTTGTGTATTCCACAATATTCTCACCTTCCTTCATCTTCATATCATCAAATCTACCCCTTAAGCTTTCTGCTCTGGCTCTTTTGACATTCACATCTCAACTATAAACTTGAAAAAGTTTATCCCACATGGATTTTGCAGTAGTGCAACTTTTAATATCTTCAAATTTGGCATTGGTAAAGGCAGCAACAATCTCCATCATAGTAATATTGTGTTCATGCATGTCTTTCAGTTGATCAAGTGTCAAGGGACCAGGGGTCGGTTCTATATAGCCATTCTCCATCAATTCTAGTGCAGAATTCCCAATTCCAGATATGTGCAACTTCATTTGGCTTTGCCATACTACGAAGTTCCCTTTGTTTAGCTTTGGCACTTCCCTCTTATACATTTTGAGATCTTTGTACTAAAGTCCTTAAAACTCTGTTCTAAGCAACCAATGCTTTGATACCAATTGTTAGAATAACTGAGAGGGGGTGAATCAGTTAATCACTATCCTAATACAAAATGTATAATCCAAAAACAAATACTTCAACTTCTACTACTTGGTAACTTAAAAATACTTTTATTGTATGTGCATTTACTGATTACCAGTCTAAAACATATGGTAGTTACCGATCAAATCAAATATGCAATATGCAAATATGACATCAAACAAACATCACAATCAACACATAACACAAGAGATTTAATGTGGAAACCCTATGAAGGGACAAACCACCTGGGATTAGAAACCCAAAAATATTCACTCTTTTGAAGTGAGGTCGGTGAAGATCCAACCCTGTTAAAGGTTATAAACACACTATTAGGTGTGACCTTGTTAGAGGATTTAATACCAACTGTTATGGTCCAACCAGCAGTCACTCTAGGGTTGACAGGATAACAATGTTCATTCTATGAATGATACATAATTAGACTTTCTTAGTCCACTCAGTTAAGAGATTTGACTGTGTACAATGGTTAAATATGTAACAATACGTGATCTGATCTATTAAAACTTCAATTGCAGATATACAAATTAATATTTAGCTCATACAAATCTTTCTGATCAATGTAACATTTCTGATTCAACAATATATCAACTTATTGTCCATCGGTAATTACTCTATGTCACTTAGTAATGCTCTGTAATAGGGTTCTCCTTAACCAGTATGATCAGAATGCATGAAAACTTGTTCACGTGATGATTTTGTAGTTTCCTTTTCTTCCAGCATCACACTCACTTATGAAATCTCCAGTCTCATATATAGACATGTAAACCATTTTCTTTTTCTCCATCAGATTTTTCTACTTAATCTCATCCACTAATTTTTCCACTTAAACATACCTTGGCACTTGTGTCAATAACACATTTGAATCTCATCCTTTAGATCTTTCCCAAATTTTGTTAGCCATCGATCTGTGTAACAAACTTTATCTGTTACCTCGAAATCATACACTTTCCAACTCATCAATTCTTATCGGATAAGCTAATCATTTAATTCATTTTGTTCTTCTTGGTTAACAAAGAAATGTGTTAGTGAACACAAGCTCGGTTTACATTGTGCTCGGTATACACTACACTTTGTCGGTGTATACTGAAATGCTTCATTAACCGACAACATTGCTTTGTGTCTTTAGACTCTTTTCCTCATCATATATGAATGCAACATAATCAAGTCAATAACATAAGGTCATAGACTTATCAGCAAGTTACTCAATCTATTCTTTATCCTCATCTGTCATATCCATCTTCCTCATGTAGATATTTTTGTTCTTCATCTCTTTCATTCCTTTTCTACAGATTTTTCGGTATAGTAACTTACAAGATAAGTTCTGTCAAACTAGTTGACATCAATAAAAACATAATACTAATTTAATCACATTACATATCTAATCAATCAGCTCAGTGATCTTAAATCATAGTTTCTTCAATCAGGTTCTAAATCAGTTGTAGTTCATCACAAGCTGATTATGATAGTGTACAAACACTGTACGAATTTTTCAGAACGTGTGAAGATAGATGAGAGTACATGAAGTTATTGTGATCGTATATCCAAGATCACATCATGTAATGTTGCATATTGGATGTGATGAGAGTAAGTTATGTCCCAAATTATGCCTTCATATAAGCCTTCACACTCATTTTAATAACCATTTAATATTCCATTTTATCCTTCTATGTTGCATATGATGTAATATTTATGAGTAATATCAAATATAGCTATTAGATAGAATATGTGAATAAACAAGAGAGATTGTATTTATTTGACAAGTTGATAATATGTTATGGTTCTTCCTGTCACATATCAGTTGGGACTGCATCTTCCTATCACCTATAGATCTTCATGTTACCTACATATCCTCCTAGCTCACTCCATGACTTTTCATATAATAACTGGATTAGAAAAGTTATTGCAACAGGTTAAATACATATTTACTATCAATGGAAGGTGCTATATTATTCTAAATGCCAAGATAAATGCAGATTTGCTAGAAAATTAAGTGCCACATCATTGCTTGATAGTCTTCAAGGAAATCAGATGTTATCTTTCCTGTATGGAGTCCAACGATGCTCATTTTGCATGAAATGAAATCCATTTTGGCTGAACCATTAATCAACAACTACATATAATATTATTTTGTTGGAACAATCAAACTAATTTCCTATTCTTGGCACAGGATATATTCTACCTATACCATTTCTATAGAAAATCACGTGGAAGCATGAGCAACAGGGAAGTTGGAAACCTATTCAATAATATACTCCTTTTTGTACACTGTTATAACAACATTTGTTTCACATTTTAGAAGCTGCTACATATTGTTACAGTCCAACACTACGTTATGCTATTTTCAGGAAACATTAAATAACATTTGTTATGGTCTCAAAGCTATATATACTAGCTCGAGTAGAGAATATGAATGAAAAACCTGTGATCAATAAATACAAAACTTTGCATGATCGAAATTGCTTAAGGAAGAGAGATTTTAATATTCCATCACTCAGCAAACTGGGGAGGAAGGGCCCACTCTGCAGAATGCTGGTGATTTCTGTAATTTTAGTTTAACATGTCTATTTCTTTCATAGAATAAGGTTGCTTTTTAATAGTTAGTTTATATTAATATGTCCACAATCTGATTAATAACATAGTTGAGTAAAACAACTTATTTAATAGTAAATATATTATTAGTAATTCATTTCATGTTTTGAAGTTGATATCATATTTCCATAAAGAGTCAAAATATTATAGCTATATCAGATTTATATCAGTAAATTACTGTATTAGATTATTTATAGTGTTGGTATTATTTTTGTTCATTTATGTTTCTAATGTTCCTGTCGCCAGGAAGTGACAGTTCCTGTCGCTGGGATTTCTTTAGCTTTTTCATAGATTCAATTCTGTGTGTTGTAGATGCACTCATAAACCCTCATTTCACAACTATCATCCCTTGATAGCATATTGCTCGGATGCCTTTCGCAAGCTTACGCTCTCGGATTGACACATATAGACCAGCCGAATTTCTTCATAAATTGTTAATTCTTCTTATTATTTGCCCCAGTGTTGGCCTATCATTTTGGTGCCGTTGTCGGGGAAAGGTGTCAAAGGCATGTTAGTTTGCTGATTTGAGTTAGGAACAATGTATTAGGATGAAAACTTTTGCAATTGCTAGCCTTGCTTAAGTAACTAATCTTAATTTGCATTGTGTAAATCATATAGATGCATTGCTTTAGAGTTTTGTTTTAGAGTTTGCAAGTAGGCCTTAGAAATTAGATTCATTAGTTGCTTTATAAATTAGATTCAATTTTACATCATCACTAGTTGTTGTGAGTTGGTAAAGAAAATAAGCTATTTTGAAGAAAAATGTTAAAAATGATGCATTTCCAAGGTTGTTCAAGTGCATCAATTTTGGGTGAAAATTGTTTCAAAAATGCAAAATTTGAAGGGAACACAAGAGGAAAAATGTGCTTGGCGTCGGGGGCACTGCCCCTCGACCCCGCCCTGTTGGGAACTACCCCAGGTCCCTGCAAGGGGCATTTCCCCTTGACCCCATTGGTGGCTGCTGCCCCCAGACCCCCACCTTCAAATTTAAAAACAAAAAAAGAAACTAGTGGGGAAATTATGCCAACCAAAGGTGATATTTTTATATCCTCTCTACCTAATGAATGCGACTTAAATGATCTTGATCTTCCATTATCACAGGTATGCAAGAATTCTATCTCTATGTTTGAACATGAGAAAATTATTGATGAATTCTTAGAGCAATGTGATTTTGAGGATGAAAATTTAACCACTTGTTGTTCTAATTGCTACAGGAAAGATGACCAATGCATATGCCTAGACAACCAAGAGGACATGGTGAATGAGGTACAAGCTATTTGTAAGTTTCACCATGATAAGGGTGAAAGTGGACAAGTTTTTCTTGTAATTGATAAACAATTTCAAACTCAAAATCAAGAAGATCAAGGTATGTATTATGTTGGTAACATATATTCTCACTTTGTGTCATTACAAAGCCAACATATTTCTTTAAAACATACTTCTCCACCCAGTATGCACAATGAATGTAATCATGCATGCTCACAACAACCCGTATATCCCTCTCATATTCCACCATATCCATCCTTACCATCTACGTTCCACCCATCATACTTATTCCCATCTACTTTATCTCCTTCATTCTTCTTACTATATTCATTATCCCATTCACATTGCACTCCACCTTATCCACCAAAGGAAACTATATTGCCTCATACAATACTTCATAATAAGGTGGTTGAAAACACATATAATATCGAGCTTTCAAGGATCCCTGTACAATCCAATGATGTGCTTGAAATTGATAAATCAACATTAGAATATATTGATGCACTTAAGGGATGTGATTTTGGTTTATTTGACTTAGAAGAACAATATCATTTATTGAATTATAATCAACTTTGTTCTTCTTTTATACTTAGTGAATCACAAATACCCACAAATGAGCCTCTCCTTCGAATTGCATCAATTTTTAATATTGGACTCATAAGTATGTGTGTACTAAAATATATTAAACAATGTGTCTTTCTCATTCCACAAACATGTTGTTGGATTCTTCAAGATCTATATTTTATTACTTTTTTACTTATACATATTGATCTTTGGAGGCCTATGGTTAAATTGTGTATTCCTCACATACTTGTTGATTTAGGACCAATAATTGATTAAGCACGACCAAATTGATTAAGCACGACCATATGGGATTCTATGCATTAATGACCAAACAACAACTATTATAATTGGATGAGTATTATTTGTCATTTCTAAATCTTTCCATTGTCCTAAGATAACCAAGTTAACTATGGATGATTCATTTAATAAGGACCAAGGTATTTCCATCTATACATTTTCATTCTTGGTTCTTGTATCTTACGATGATCATTCATTGATAACAAGTATTAAATCCATTTCTTGATTCCTTGGATAATTCAAATTCCCTATGTTTTTATAACCGACAGTTCATTTGGGAATCCATCCATCGAATTATTGAAATATTTGATTCAATAAGACTCACAAAATTCTAAAGATGTGTTACTCTCTTCGGGTTAACTAATTTCTTTGATTATCCTAATGCTTTTGTGACCTTGTGGCATGAAATTAAGTTGGGGGGGGGGGGGGGGGAATCTTTCTAACTTTGAGGTGCTAGGATGATTTCCAATTAGGATTCATTGATTGTTTCGTTGGTACTTTTTAGTAAACTTCAACATGTGACACCTCAACAATTCAAGGTATGTATTCTTATGTTGACATTGGTATAATCATTGTAATCACATTATTTTGTTTTTATCAAGTGTTTATTTATATTAATGATTCTACCTACCATTTGTATAAATGCATTACTCACTTAATGGTAGGGTTATTAATTAGATAAAAATTGTTTTACTATGCTTGATATGCTTGGTTTCGAGAATATGGTTACAGGTCTATTGTTTTGGTTAGGTACAAAACCAATTGATGATGCTTCTCTACACAAGCATTGCAAAACACACTATGTTAGCTTTGTTAACATTGTGTGGGCTTGCTAGCTATCCGGTGCATCTTAGTTTCACTTGTGCTTCACTATTCAAGATCACATGTCAATTTTGGAATAAGGTGTTCATTTCCTTGAGATGCAATTTCTTTTCTTTGGTGATTTATCACTTGGAGGAAAATATACAGCATGGTCTATGCGATTCATGATTATTCAACAACACATCTGATGATACTTTGAATACAATACCAGCCATCGCACTCCTTCATTGAGTTGTGTCTCCTCCTCTCTAAAGTTCTATGGTCACATTGGAGACTATCATTGGTGATCAAGTTTTGTCATTATTAGAGCACTATGTCGTATAAGTATCATCATCCTTGTGAGTACTTCTTTCATCCAAGTATGCTAGTGTGTTCCAAAGTTCTCCAAGAAGATTTCAAATTTGGTGGTATGCGATACATAGATCAAGGTTGATAGTGCAGTGTTTCCGTGTTCCCAACTTTGTGGAGATTATTCCTGGTCATCATTTCAAGTTTGTGAAGCAATCAAGTTTCAACAAAGCCTTCTGTGTGGTCATGGACAAAACCCAAGTTTTGGATGGTATCATTTTTCATCATCCATGTCAAGATTTCATTCTTTTTGGTCATTCTATGTAGTTATTGAAAAAAGTGAAAAAATGAAAAAAATGAAAAAAAAAAGAAGAAAAAAGAGAAAAAAAGCAATAAAAAGATCCAACAATGAAAACCTTCGGGCATTGTTGGCCAGTTAATATCTAAAAACTAGTTTTTGGTGGATATTAATTGCAAAATAAATTCTTAATGGTGAAAACTATTTTTACAGCGCCATTAAGCGGTGAGTGATTGAAAACTGGCTTGCCAGCGGTCACTTGTCGTTATCAAAAATTGAAAAAATGAAAAAAAAATTGAAAAAAAGAAAAATGAAAAATGAAAAAGAAAAAGAAAATATTGAAAAATGAAAAATGCAATAATTGTTGTTCTTGGTTTTTCTACTAATCATTATTTTCAGGAACACTCAATGGATTTTGTGGTTCTTTAGCTCTTGGGACCTCCTGTCACTCCCTCTTGAATTTCTTCTTTAGCGTGGTCATCAACACTTTGATCACCTATAGTATGTGCTACCTGCTCAATTGAGGTTTTTTAGTGGAATGTGCTACCCACTGTTTGTTCTACATTGCTTTCAGTTTGATGGTGGTGGCTCCTACAGTTGTAGTCTCTATCCTAGTTTTTGGTTCCTTCTAGTGGTATACTCCCTGGTGATTTCAGTTCGATGGAGATCTTTTGTGGTGTTGCAGTTCCTACATTTCTTGTTGATTCATCCATTTTGGAGGTGCCAGTTGCTGAGTTGCTCTATGTTCCTGTGTTGGTCTCTCTGAACATGCATGTTGGTAAATAATTTAATTTTGTTTTTCCTTATTTTATCTCTTAACTTTATTTATATTACTTATTATGTTGATCATTGTGCAACACCCCTCTTTATCCTCTCCTTGTTTCTCGTGGATGGTCAACCTTTAAGTTGGGGGGAGGAATGTCACCCTCTGTCACCCTTACTAGACCCACCATACTATCCATTATATCCATAATACAATAGCCTTTGTTTTGTCTCTCATCTCTCCTATTTCGCCCATTTAAAATCATCTTGTGCAAATGAAAATAACATTCTCTTGTATGAAACCTTTCTGAACCATGATGCTATTTAAATGAAAAGCAAAGAAAAAAGAAAAAAAGAAAAAAAGGCAAAAATAAAAAGAAAACAGAAACAACTTATGACAAGTTGAAAGAGATATCCCTATTAAAGAGAAAAAATAACAAAGCTTGTCGTGTGAAGCAAAGAAAGAGATTTATGTTCATCTATGAGTTATCATGGTTCAAGGTGGAGACAAAGCCAAAATACATAAATCCAAGTGATTTTAATTCAAACCAAAGACCTCATGATCATAATGATTGCACGAGGACGTGCAATAAGCTAAGTTGGGGGGAATGATGAGAGTAAGTTATGTCCCAAATTATGCCTTCATATAAGCCTTCACGCTCATTTTAATAACAATTTAATATTCCATTTTATCCTTCTATGTTGCCTATGATGTAATATTTATGAGTAATATCGAATATAGCTATTAGATAGAATATGTGAATAAACAAGAGAGATTGTATTTATTTGACAAGTTGATAATATGTTATGGTTCTTCCTGTCACATATCAGTTGGGACTGCATCTTCCTATTGTAGACACCTAAAAATCTTTTAGAAAATAAAGTATTTTTATTTTCTGAAAAATCCCTGATGACATCATCATTTATTAATTAATTAATTATTTAATTAATTAATTTATTTTTATGTCATTAAATCCCTTTTTCTTAATTAAAAATATTTAATTAAGAAATCCCTCCCAAAAATGTTTAAATCTTATTTAAACATTAATCCCCTATTTATTAATTATTTTAATTAATAAATTGACCAAAAATCCCCCAAAAAAATAATTAATTTATTTTTTGACCAAAACTTGGCCAATTTTCTTAAGACCACTAACCTCTTCCAAAATCTTCTAATCCCTTCTTAATTTCGATTAAAAGGCTAATCCCATCTTTTCTAACCCTAATCTCAACTCAAAATATTTAATTAAGATTAAATATTTAATTTTCATATTTATTGAAAATATTTCAATAAATTTTCCCAAACTTAAGCTTTTGGAATGAATAAACTTTTATTCCATAAAACCTAGGAGAATTCTAGACTCTTCTAGAAACTTCTCAACCCAACCTCTTCACCCATCCTAATCCTAAAATCCCCTAATCCTAATCCTAATCCCCTTTCTAATCTTGTCACATTCCATTAGCAAAAGGTTTACCAAAACTTATGCTAACCTCCTCTTAGTCATCCTCTTTAGTCAACAAAGATGGCCACCTCTTGGCCACCTCTTGCAAATGCATTTAAGGATGCATTTAAGCCTTCCTTATCTTTCTTACATGCATTCATTATGCATTTAAGACCTTCTTATCCCTTCCTTGCCACCTCTTGGCCTTGGGCACATTTACCAAATTGTGCACATGCCTTCAAACTTTCAACTCAATCCTCCCTTGACACTTGTCAGGACACTTGTCCTTGACTCAACCCTAACCTTAGCCCTAACTCTGACTCATCCTTTTTAACCAAGCCCTTCCCTTTTCCTATAAATACCCTCACTTCCTAAGGCAAATCATCTTTCAACTCTCAAACTCAATAGCAAAGTTATAATGCCATTTTCATTCTAGCATAAGCATAAACTCATCATTTTAGATCATTTTCAAGCTTAAATCACATTTAAATTAGCTTAATTGGATTAACATAGATTCATTTCTTGTTTAATCAATCTTAGTTCATCTTTTAGCTTTGCATATTTGTGTGTTCTTGAGGCCTTTGAGGCAAAATAGGTTCCTCATACCTATTTTGTGTCATTTTGGGTCTTCTTGATCCTCAAATCATCCTATTTGCATGCTCCAAGTGCTTGAGTTTGCACACCCACATCCATTTATATCCAAGCATATCAAACGGTGCATGGGCGCATCCGTTTTAGGCTTAAACTGAGGTGGCTTTGATTTTAGTTTGTTTACCATTAAATTTGATTTGATAATATGTTATGACGTTTGTTTGTCTTTGGCCTTCAAAACAGGTTTAGGTGCATGCTCAAATCCTAGTCTACATTCTGGCACGCCCGGTGGGACCCACTTCACGGGTTCTTTGCAAACATTCTGATGAGTTTTAGACCATTTTCAGATTTTTCAAAGCTTATAGGTGGACGTAGCACTTAGATCCATTCTTCTTCTTCTTGTCTATATTCTTCTTCCTCTTCTTGTCTATATTCTTCTTCTATTCCGTCTCCTTTCTTCTTCTTCTTCTAGCAAGGAGGTCATGGCCATTTTTTTTTAAAAAATAATAATAAAATCCATAAGGAAGCAAAATCATACACACCTTATTTTAGTGCTTAAAATGAACCCCCAAATCATTCTTGAATGCATTAAGGACTAAAATTTGCAAAATTTGTTCTAACAAACAAAACAAAAAAATTAATCAAGGCATTTGCATCCTTGCAACATCAAGGATTTTTAACAATGCATTCATGCAAAGTAGGAATGATCATATCTTTTTGGGCATAAAAAGAACATCAAATCTGCATTCAAATGAGTCAAAACAAAATCTTGAATGAAGCTAAAAGGAAGAACTTAGGTCCTAAAGCGTCATTTTCCATTTGAAAAGCAAACACAATCTTGAATGCCTTAAAGATCAAAACAAAGCTTTTTTAAAAAGTTCTTAATCAACACGCACACTCAATCTTGAATGCCCAAGTCAAAAAACTTGCAAACGCTCGATTTACTTTTTGGAGAAAGGAACAAATCAAAATCTAATCACGAGTGTCTTCATTTCAAAGTTCAAACATCACTTAATCAAATTTGGGAAAATGAACAAAATCTGCTTGATGTGCATGTAGGAGTTTTTCAATTCTTGCATAATCCTTGTTAGAGTAAGCAACGTGGAACATTTGAACTTGGACAAGTTCACCTGTTCTACTTTTAGCGAGGCCTGTCCAAGGAGAAGCGCTTCCTCCTCGGAGAACGACCTCAAACTGGTATCCCCTCCGGCCGGTATACAAATAAGTGAAGTCCAAAAGAATCACTTATATCTCCTAATCGCCGGGCGTTCGTGCCAAACACGTGTCTGGGGATGGTAAACATTCCTCTCCCCCAGCATTATTGGCAAGGCTCTTAAGTGAGTCACGGATGATCAGCAAAACCGGGTATGGAGACACCACGGAACTATTAAAAATCTGATAAAATAGAGGCTACCCTATCTACATCCGAAAGTATCAAAATCCTTGTGCAAGGACCGATTCCAAGGGGTTTACCGGGTCACCTCAAGATTACTCACCATTTGTATTCCTTTCTGGGAGATACCAAGCTATGGGCAAGCGATTTTGATACTCACCTTCCTTAGGTAGATCTGTTTGAAGTGCTTGATAGTCAAAGACTCCGTGAAAACACTTGTTGAAACATACACTTTCAAAGCTTTGTCAGAGTCAGTTGTCTTTGTTTGTATCCCGCAGGGTTGCTTTGTCCCTTGCAGAGATTGCTTTGACTTTAACTTTTTCCATTGGAAACCTTTGCTTCAAAATCAGAAGCCTCTTTTCCAAAGTGATGCCCAGCAAGAGCAAACATCCTAAAGCAAAGTTGCCCAAATCCCAAGCCTATCAAGAGCGAAAAGTTGCCAAGAAGAACACCAAGACCTATCAATCCATTATCCAAGCAACCCAAGCAGAGGAAAAATCCCAAGCCAGACTTGAGAACATTGCCCATAACGCCCACATCAAACAGTTCACCTTCCGTTTCCGAGTTAACCATCACTTTGTCAACCTTGAGCCAGAAGATTAGCCAAATCCTTGTTCATGTCTTGTTCCATCTTCAGATCTTGAAATCTTGTCTCAAACAGCCTTGCATCTTAGTTTCATTCTAGCTTTCATCTTTGCATCATTAATCAAAACCTTAGTTGCATTTGCATTCATCCTCCTACCAGCATTTTAGAATCAGTCCTTGTCATTTGCACTTGCATCATCCTTCTAGAGCATTGTCCCTTCACCCTTCAAAACCTTTTCCACCAGCATTCCCCCCATCAGCTTTCCATATCTTTCCAGCAGATCCATCATCTTTTGTTCCAAATCTAGAGATCCACCAACACTTAGTGTTCTACCTTTTGAGTTGTTCCTATCCTATATCCAAGATCAGAGACTATCATCCTCTTTTTTGACACAACGTGTTGTCATAAAAAAATCAAACCTTGTCCTTGCATAGCCATCATCTCGAGCAAAAGATTGGAGTGCATTGATAAGAAACTTGTTGACCGAAGATCATCAGTCTATCTTAGGTTGACCCCATCATATCTCTGATCCTCCATTTGGGAAAAATAGCAGCTCATTTGTTGACCGCTCAGTAATCTTTCACCAGCTTTCCACTAGCAACCTATCTTTCCTCCACCGTCTTGATCCATATCCATTCCATCCAGCTTCCATCATCGCCATCTTGATCCCTATCTTTGCATTTGCATCTTAGAAGTCATCATCTTTAGAAGTTCATCAACTTTGCATCCATCAACATCTTTTAGCCAAACATCTTGCATACATTTAGCACTTGCATCTCCATGCCTGTTGAGACCAGATCTCGGAAAAGAAGAAGCATGAATCCTTATCCACCAACAACCTCATCCGATCCCAAACTTTTCACCAACGCCATGATGACCTACAATCCCCACATCCAAGCCAGTAACCCATGTGAAGATCCAAACATCTCTTCATCCCCCTTGGCAAACCAAGCATTTGTAAATCCTCCAGAAAGCCCACCAGCGACCAATGCCCTTGTATCGCAACATCAGCAAAGCACATTTGCCCACTATCTGCCAGAAAGTACCTCCATCCCACCATCTCTCTATCCACGCATCCCCATCAAAACTATCCAAGTTCCAGCACAAGCGTATTCTCCGTTTGTCCAATCATTTCCCGATCCTATCATGCAAACACCCCAAGAGCTTTCCACCATTCCCCTTTTCTTGCAAGGAAGCCTCGCCAGTCCCACAACACAAGCTGCAGCGCCATCCGCTCCATCTCCTACCCCTTTTGCTTCATCATCTGCTATGGCTGCCCAAGCCCAAATCCAAACCCAAAGTCAGCTTCCACCTCTCACACAAGCTTTTACACCGCTGCCATCCGCAAGTCAAGCAACGCCTTTCACCATCAAAGGAGCACCGTCACCCTTCACCCCCCAAGCACCTGTACCTTCTTCTTTGGGGTTAGCGCAATCGCTTCCCATTCCAACCTCATCTTTCTCTTGGGTGTTTTCTTCATTTTCCTCCTCACAATCATCCGCTCAACCACAACTTCAACAAGCTCCTTTCTCTCAAACATCATTCATGTCCAAAGCTCCCGTTGCTCCTACCATTCCATCATCCGCTGCAGTGCACCATAACACAAGCTCTCAGTGGGGCCTTACACAAGAAGAAATGAAGGCATGTGGGATCCCATCTCAATCCCCTACATCTATGGTTTCAAGTCAACAAACCGCCTTCGCCCAAGCAGCACAACAACAACTACCCCAACCACCGTCGGCTTCAAGCTATTCGTCCCAAATCCCAAATACCTTCCAGCAAGTTCCACCACCTCAACAGCCAACTTTCCCCAGCTATCTTACCCCATCACCCTTTGCTTCTAGCTTCCCCACATCTGTTCCACCTCTAAGTAACGCAGGCATGCACCCAGCTTATATCAGCCAAACCCAAAGCCAACCTCAGCAACTACCACCATCATACCCGCAAGCAGCATCATTCCAACAGCCTCCCCCACAGCAACCACATGTCCCCTTTCAGCAAACAACCATCATTCCTCAACAATAGCAAGTCCCTTGCTATCAGCCTCAGCAACAAAACCCTATCATCCCCCAGCAACAACAAGTTCCCACCCATCAGTTACAACAGCAAGTTCCAAATGTCCAATATCAGCAAGCAGTCCCACAATAACCGCCAGTTCAACAATAGCAAGCAGCCCAACAACATCAAGCGGTTTTATATCATTTACCACAATATCCCCCTATGCCACACCAGCAATATCTCCAGCAACCATTGCCCCAAAATCAGTTCCAACCCATTTATCCACAGCAAGCGCCATATCCAGTTCCACAACTTCCATCACAAGCAGAAGTCCCAGTTCCCTTGCCACTCAATGCTAAGTGGGAAGCAATGAAAAATGCTCTAAAGGAGCTACAAAGCGGAACAGAGAATAAAACATACAAGTTCGAAGAGGTGTGCTCATATCCCTTCGATCGGTCCATAGCAACTATCCCTTTCCCCAAGCATTTTGAGATGCCCAAGTTTGACAAGTATCGGGGTAAAGGAGATCCAGTAAATCATATCAAAGAGTTCTACATGGCATGCCAAGAAGTGGCTTACAGTGATAACTATCTCCTGCGCCTGTTTCCCAAGAGCTTGGGAGGAACTGCTGTTGAGTGGTTTTACAAAATACCACATGGGACAATAAAAACCTTTGCTGAACTCTCTAAGAAGTTCATCACACACTATGCCCATAATGTGGAGAATGAGTTGTCCTTGCTAGACCTATGCAACTCAAAGCAAAAAGACGGAGAAAGCCTTGCAGAATACTTGCAAAGATGGCAGAATCTTACAACCAGGTTATCATATCAGCCGCCAGAGAAGCATCTAACAAAGATCTTCATTGATAACCTGCATCCAAAGCTATCCCATCACATGCGAATGAACTGTCTCCAGACATACCAAGACATCAAGAGCAAAGGCATAGGCATCGAGAAAGCTCTCCTAGACGAAGGCACTATTCGTCACTTCAAGGATGATTCCAAAAACAAACCCAACAATGATAAATCCCGTTACTGGAATCGTAACAAGAATGTTGTTACAGATGGAGCCACTGACACTAAGAATGTATAATTCATTGTGGCTAGTCCTACACCAGCTCAAACATACCAACCGCCACAAGCACCCATCTATCAGCAACCACCAGCTCCCGCATATCAAGCACCTATTTATCAGCAGCCTCCTCAAGCTCATCAGCCACCTGTGCAACAGTATCAGCAGTAATACCAACAGCAACAGCCAGCACGTCAAGGCAATCCTGTTAACATAGTTAACGTTGCCCCAAGGCAGAACAAGCCCAACAATCAGAACAATCCAAAGAGGACTTTCACACCTTTGGGCGAGCCTCTGGATCAGATCTTTTATCGGCTAGCCAAAGAAAATATGATCACATATCCGCCCATCCCACAGAAGGATGACAACGCACCAAAGTCTGATTGGTATAAAGAAAATGAATACTGTGATTACCATCGTGTGAAGGGGCACACAACATTGAAGTGCATGCGGCTTAAGAACTACATCCAGGATCTCATTGATCGCAAGGAGATCCAGGTCGATGCACCAGCTCAAGCTTCACCCAACACCAGTTTGCAAATATATCAAAATGTGTTCCCTCAACACGATGCCAGGAAGAATCAAGCCAGCGCCAATCAGCCCCAAAATTGTGGCAAAGGCAAGCAAGAAGATCACACAGCGGCCTACATCAACTATGACAAGTATGTCGGATGCATAACTCAAGTTGAGCCCATCCAAGATGAGCCCACCATCAATACCATCCACGTCAGAGGGCCGGATCGACAATGTGCTGCAACTACTCGCAGTGGTAGGATAACTATTGCCGGTGCTCCTCCGAGATCAGCTGCTCCTCCAAGGCCAACGTCTACTGCATCCATAGCACAGTCTAACACCAGGCCAGCATCAAATGCACGCGCAACACAGCATAATGCACCAAGTGCATAATACAATATCATAGAGCATCTTGGGAACATGCCAGCCCAAATATCTATCTTGGATTTGCTCCGCACATCACCCATCCATCAGGAGATCCTGGACAAAGCTCTAAAAGAAGGCCATGTCCCCACGGACATTAACACAACTCAGTTTGAAACTCTTGTGGGACACCTATCAGCAGCATGTGCCTTATCCTTCAAAGAATCTGATATACCAGATGTCGCTCCTGACCATACTCTCCCTCTCCGCATTGCCGTCATGGTCAGAGACTTTGCCATCAAACGGGTTTTAATAGATAATGGCTCAGCCCTCAACTTTTGCACATTAAAATTCATCAAGAAGATCGGGTTCACGGAGGCCGACATACAACATGAGATGATCACCATCAAAGCATATGATAACTTGGAGCGTACCTCTGAAGGTACTACCACCTTGCCTATCCAGCTAGGCCCAGCAACGCAAGATACTGTCTGCCACGTTGTTGATCTCGACCTACCATTTAATATTCTTCTCGGCCGCCCATGGATCCATTCCATTAGGGCTGTACCATCTACTTACCATCAGTGCATCAAGTTTCCACATCAAGGCACTGAGGTTACCATCCACGCTGATCCTAACCCCTTCGCATACTGTCGTGCGATGGAAGCATCTTTCCCTCATTCTACTCATTGTCCTGGAACCGATATTGGTACTTCTATTGCTAGTTCATCCCGATCCCATCGCGATCCAGAGACCATCCTCTCTTCCACCTTATCATCCGTCAAGATCAACAACCAGGGTTGTGGCGAATACAGCCTCAGTGATGCATTTGCTATAGGGGCTCTTCCACGTGATCCACATACTGAAGGATGCCCAAGTTGTCAAAACAAGCCTGTTGAGGAACATTATAAGCTCAAGCAAATCGGAAACATGACTTTTGAGTCTCATGGTACCATCAACATCAAAGAGATAGATCCAGATATTAACAAATGGTTATACAAAGATCCCCCATCACGTGACACACAACTTCTTGAGTACTTCAAAGAGAAATATCCAATCCCCTACAAGAATGTCACAGAACAATATAACTATCAAGGTGGTGGTCTAGGACCACAAGAGGACGGAAATTTGTTTCCTATCATACCATCCCAGAATCTAGAACAGCAAGGACTTGGCTTTAATACCCCTCGCCTGCTTGAACAAGAGCCCAATACCACAACTGCGGGCACTAACATGACCAACGTGAACTTTTCGAATAGCCAGGATGACCTTGTGAAAATCGAAGACATCCCCGAAGAGAAAGACATCCGATCCTACGACGATATCTTTGCTGATGACACCCTCCTGGGAACTTCTGTTCTCCAACAACTCTCCATTAACCTCATAGATCTTCCCCTCACAAGCCCCGACCTTATAGATTGGGACCAACCAAGCATCACACACATCGATGAGTTCCAAAGCGCACAAGCACTCCTAGAATTCATGGGGGCATCAGATCCAGCAAGCAAACAGGATCCAACATCAACCTCTGTCTATCAACTTCACCCAGAAGGATATTTTGGGGAAGAGGCAAGCTTTAGTCACAAAAATGAAATAGCAAGAGAACATCATGAGTCTTTATGTGAAAACCCCCTTGGGGCACATTCTGATTCCAAAATAGTAAAAATAAAGGGCGTATCTTCTAGTGAAAACCTGGCAATTCAGGCGCTAGAAGATGAAGCCTTGCCTCTTCCCCCTATCCAAGATTATAGACCAGAGCAGTCGCCGATCATCATAGAGGAAACCAAGCCAATCAACTTGGGAACAGAAGAATGTCCAAGGATCACCTACATTGCAGTCAACCTAACAGAAGGAGAAGAAATGGCTCTCAGTGCCTTGCTCAAGGAATCCATCATCAACTTTGCATGGTCATACGCCCACATGCCTGGGCTTGATCCAAACCTTGTTGTTCATCATCTATCAGTAGATCCAAACATCAAGCTAGTGAAGCAGAAGCTAAGGAAAATGCATCCAAAGGTAGCATTGCTCGTCAAAGCAGAGCTTGAGAAGCTCCTCCAAGCTAAGATCATCAGAGCAATAGATTATTCAGAGTGGATCTCTAACATGGTGCCAGTCACAAAGCCTTCTAGCGACATCAGAATCTGTACTGATTTCAGGGACTTGAACAAGGCATGCCCTAAGGATGACTTCCCATTGCCAAACATAGACATGCTTGTAGACCTCACAGTGGGTCATGAGATGTTATCATTAATGGATGGCTTTTCAGGCTACAACCAAATTCATATAGCGGAAGCAGATCAACATAAAACAGCATTCACAACCCCATGGGGTACCTTTTGCTACAACATGATGCCATTTGGGCTAAAGAATGCAGGAGCAACATATCAGCGAGCAATGAAAGCCATTTTCCATGACATGATCCACAAGATCCTTGAGGACTATGTGGACGATATCCTTGCAAAATCAAAAACAAGAGACGAGCACCTCAACATCCTAGAGCGTGTATTTGATCGTCTGAATCATTATGGCTTAAAGCTTAATCCTAAGAAATGTGTCTTTGGTGTTACATCTGGCAAGCTTCTAGGTTTCATCGTCTCTAGACGAGGCATAGAGATCGATCCTAAAAAGGTAAAAGCAATAACGGAGATGCCTCCACCAAGAAATCTCAAACAGCTCAGAAGCCTACAAGGCAAGCTTCAATCAGTTCGGCGATTCATCTCTCAACTAGCAGACAAGTGCCAACCCTTCTCACATCTCTTATGCAAAGACACCAACTTCAAGTGGGATCCCATATGTCAAAGAAGCTTTGATAAGCTCAAAGAGTATCTAGCTAACACTCCGATCCTTGTACCACCAGTTCTAGGATGCCCACTCATCCTTTACATCTCAACAACAGCTACAACACTAGGGGCACTCCTAGCACAACATGATGATGAAAATAGAGAACGAGCTGTCTACTACATCAGTCGCACTCTTGTGGGCTATGAGCTTAACTATTCACCCATGGAGAAAGCATGCCTAGAGTGGTCTTTGCCACTCAAAAACTTAGACATTACATGCTTAGCCACACAATCAAGCTCATATCAAAGGTGGACCCTCTTAAGTATCTGTTATCAAGGACAACCCTCACAGGCCGTATGGCAAAATGGGTCATGTTACTCAGCGAATTTGACATTCAGTATGTAGATCGCAAAGCAATCAAAGGGCAAGTCATTGCCGATCAACTAGCAGAAGCACCACTGGTGGATGCCTATCCACTAATCATGGAATTCCCCGATGAACATCTGTGCATGATTGAAGAGCAGCCCATGTGGAAACTATACTTTGATGGTTCCAACACATCCCATAGCTCTGGGGCAGGAATCCTATTCGTCACACCTCAAGGTGACTATATTCCAAAATCATTCAAGTTGGGATTCCCCTGTACCAACAACATTGCAGAATATGAGGCACTCATCTTAGGTCTCAAAATAGCTATCCAATGGAACATCACAGAACTACAAGTCTTTGGAGATTCACAACTCATTATCAAGCAAGTCCTTGATGAGTATCAGACAAAGGATGACAAATTGCTACCCTACAAGCAACTGGTGGATAAACTGAAAGAGCATTTCCTACATCTACAATTCAATCAGATCCAAAAGCTTCAAAACAAAGCAGCAGATGCAATGGCAACCATCGGATCCTTATTGGAAATCCCACGTGACGCAACACAATATGAATTTCTAGTCGAGCAGCTACACTTGCCAGCTTATGAGAACACCGATGCAAACATGGTGTGTGTCTTGGTTGGTCCCCAATCCCCATGGTACCACGACATCCATGCATATCTAAAAAATGGTATCATATCTCCCCATCTCACCAATAACCAACGCCAAAACCTTATTCGCAGAGCTTCCCGCTACACTCTTGTAGCCAAAACCCTATATCGTCGCGGGTATCACAATGTCCTATCTAGATGTTTAGATTCAAACGAGGCCGTCCTGGCCTTACAAGAAGTTCACGCTGGAATTTGCGGTGCCCACACGAGTGGCATGGTTCTAGCAAAGCAGCTTCTTAGAGTTGGATATTATTGGCCAACAATGGAACATGATGCGTGTGAATTTGTCAAGAAATGTCTCCCATGTCAACAGCATGCCAATTTGATACATGCACCAGCACAGGATCTACAGCCTATTGCACCACCATGGCCTTTTTCATGTTGGGGCCTCGACTTCGTTGGCTTGATCACCCCTCTCTCTTCGGATGGACACAAGTATATCATAACAGCCACAGAGTACTTTACCAAATGGGTTGAAGCGATTCCGCTCACCCTTACTACTGGCATCCAAATATCCAAGTTCATCCTCTACCATATCATTTGTCGCTTCGGCATACCATCTACCATTTTCACAAACCATGGCACACCTTTTGAAAACCAGCATGTGGATGATCTGTGTGCCAGGCTCCACATCCATCACCGTTTCTCTAGTCCATATTTCCCTCAAGGAAACGGCCAAGCTGAGGCAACCAACAAAACTATCTTGAAAATCCTCAAGAAGGTTGTCAATGATTCTGGTGGTGACTGGCACCTCCAAATCAATCCTGCCCTTTGGGCCTACCACACTTCTTATCGCACTCCCACAGGCACCACCCCATACTCTTTTGTATATGGTGCTGAAGCCGTTCTACCGATCGAGGTTGAGCTCCCATCCTTGCGCGTCTCCATGAAGAACTATACAACTGATGAAGACTATCATGTGGCCCGGCTCACATAGCTAGATCTGCTAGATGAAAAGAGACAGCAAGCTTACGATCACCTGGTGGCATACCAAAATCGACTCAAAAGGAGTTATAACAAAAAGGTCCATCCTAGACAATTCCAGGTCGGTGACATGGTCCTTAAAGAAAATCAGAAGGTCCTAGCAAATAGAGAAAAGAAAGGCAAGTTTGAGCCTACTTGGTTGGGCCCCTATGTTGTCACCGCATCCTTCAGCTCGGGAGCCTATCAGCTATCAACACCAGAAGGTGAGCCCTTGAATGATCCTATCAACATCATCCATCTGAAGAGGTTCTATGCCTGAACCTGATCCTGCATATATCAGAAAATCCAAAAACATTCAAAAAAGCAAAAAAAGCAAAAAAAAAAGAAGCAAAAAAGCAAAAAAGAAAAGAGAAAGAGAAAATAATCGTCCAAACGGTGAAAACTTGGCAATTCAAGCACCTTGGACAAGTATGTTGGTGAAAACCTGGTAAACAGGCGCCAACATAGTAAACTGGGCTATTTATCTATTCAGTTGTCCTTTCAGCTACCGTCCTCTTCCTCCATCCATAACAGATCTCCCAGCAGTTCCATCTCCCCTATCCTCCAAGCATTCGGCTTCCATCTTCCTCCAACCCATCTGCAATCCATATCCTATTCCAAAGCTTTGTACCATATCTTGTACCATATCCCTTTCCCTTTCCTGTACAACGCTTTCCTCCCTGTATTTATCCTTCTTGTCTCCGTCCTAGTGAGAGTCTCGCCGAGTGTGATCTTCCTATCCCCAATCCTGAGCTTCTGTACATATCCCTTGTGCATATCATTCCTCCTTGTTGTACATAACCTTTGTCCGTCCTGCAGCAGCATTTGATCAAATATCTTGTCCCATCCCCAGTCTCAGAAAATTTGTAGTCCCACTTAGGCCTTGTGCTTCAGCAACATCAATTGATGACTTATCCTTGCTCATCCCGATTATTCCTTGAACTTCAGCTTTTTTGCCAGCGAACAACTACACTTATTCTCTCACCAACACATGGGTCCTTGAGGATATATCATTCCTCCTGTCTGACCTAATCTTCCATCCTGGTCCTTGAGGATATATCGTTCCTCCTGTCTGACCAATCTTCCCACCATCAATCAAACCTAATCTCTCTTCTTGGCAAAGGATGTCTTTTTGGAGTTATCATTTTGATCTTGGATTTTTTGTCCTTTGGGTCTTGTTAATCTTTTTGGCTTCTCTTTATCCCACCAGGGTCACCACGATTCTTTATATCATGGTGTGCTGCGTGTGCGGATAATCTGGGGCAAGGTCTTTTGATCTTTCGCTTCTGCCTGTGAGTCAGTTGTGTGTTTGTGGTTCCTTCAGCATCGGATCCGCCATGTCACCTCTGCGCTTCATGTGTGATGTTGGGGCAACCCTGTGTGTTTGTTTAGCGTCAGTCCTCGTCAGTCCTCTGCGACGTTGTTGACAGGCCTCGTGATCCCAGTATCTTTGGCAGGTCTCTAACATAGCTATATTAAATCTAGGTTGTGCACTCCCGTTTGCACTTGGAGCTATCTGGTCCCTTGCGATTATCATATAGATTAATCTTGCATCTTTACATATAGCTGCATCTTGCATCTTGCATTTCCATCTCATCTTGCATTCACCCATCTTTGCTCTTGGAAGCTTGGTAATTTATCTCCCCTGCTTCCTCAGTCGTTCCTTCTCTGTTTCCTTTCGAGAAAATTCCATAATGTTTACTCCTTGCGTTATTTTCTCGAGGGGGCACAATCCCTTATTCTTCTAAATTCTAGCCTGGGGCATCTTATTTTCTTGTCTTTGAAGCCATGCCACTTGCGGCATCGCATCAAAGAGGGGCAAAATGTAGACACCTAAAAATCCTTTAGAAAATAAAGTATTTTTATTTTCTGAAAAATCCCTGATGACATCATCATTTATTAATTAATTAATTAATTTATTTTTATGTCATTAAATCCTTTTTTCTTAATTAAAAATATTTAATTAAAAAATCTCTCTCAAAAATGTTTAAATCTTATTTAAACATTAATCCCCTATTTATTAATTATTTTAATTAATAAATTGACCAAAAATCCCCCAAAAAAATAATTAATTTATTTTTTGACCAAAACTTGGCCAATTTTCTTAAAACCACTAACCTCTTCCAAAATCTTCTAATCCCTTCTTAATTTCGATTAAAAGGCTAATCCCATCTTTTCTAACCCTAATCTCAACTCAAAATATTTAATTAAGATTAAATATTTAATTTTCATATTTATTGAAAATATTTCAATAAATTTTTCCAAACTTAAGCTTTTGGAATGAATAAACTTTTATTCCATAAAACCTAGGAGAATTCTAGACTCTTCTAGAAACTTCTCAACCCAACTTCTTCACCCATCCTAATCCTAAAATCCCCTAATCCTAATCTTAATCCCCTTTCTAATCTTGTCACATTTCATTAGCAAAAGGTTTACCAAAACTTATGCTAACCTCCTCTTAGTCATCCTCCTTAGTCAACAAAGATGGCCACCTCTTTGCCACCTCTTGCAAATGCATTTAAGGATGCATTTAAGCCTTCCTTATCTTTCTTACATGCATTCATTATGCATTTAAGACCTTCTTATCCCTTCCTTGCCACCTCTTGGCCTTGGGCACATTTACCAAATTGTGCACATGCCCTCAAACTTTCAACTCAATCCTCCCTTGACACTTGTCAGGACACTTGTCCTTGACTCAACCCTAACCTTAGCCCTAACTCTGACTCATCCTTTTTAACCAAGCCCTTCCCTTTTCCTATAAATACCCTCACTTCCGAAGGCAAATCATCTTTCAACTCTCAAACTCAATAGCAAAGTTATAATGCCATTTTCATTCTAGCATAAGCATAAACTCATCATTTTAGATCATTTTCAAGCTTAAATCACATTTAAATTAGCTTAATTGGATTAACATAGATTCATTTCTTGTTTAATCAATCTTAGTTCATCTTTTAGCTTTGCATATTTGTGTGTTCTTGAGGCCTTTGAGGCAAAATAGGTTCCTCATACCTATTTTGTGTCATTTTGGGTCTTCTTGATCCTCAAATCATCCTATTTGCATGCTCCAAGTGCTTGAGTTTGCACACCCACATCCATTTATATCCAAGCATATCAAACGGTGCATGGGCGCATCCGTTTTAGGCTTAAACTGAGGTGGCTTTGATTTTAGTTTGTTTACCATTAAATTTGATTTGATAATATGCTATGACGTTTGTTTGTCTTTGGCCTTCAAAACAGGTTTAGGTGCACGCTCAAGTCCTAGTCTACACCTATCACCTATAGATCTTCATGTTACCTACATATCCTCTTAGCTCACTCCATGACTTTTCATATAATAACTGCTGGTGATTAGAAAAGTTATTGCAATAGGTTAAATACATATTTACTATCAATGGAAGGTGCTATATTATTCTAACTGCCAAGATAAATGCAGATTTGTTGGAAAATTAAGTGCCACATCATTGCTTGATAGTCTTCAAGGAAATCAGATGTTATCTTGCCTGTATGGAGTCCAACGCTGCTCATTTTGCATGAAATGAAATCCATTTTGGCTGAACCATTAATCAACAACTACATATAATATTATTTTGTTGGAACAATCAAACTAATTTCCTATTCCTGGCATAGGATATATTCTACCTGTACCATTTCTATAGCAAATCACGTGGAAGCATGAGCAACAGGGAAGTTGGAAACCTGTTCAATAATATACTCCTTTTTGTACGTTGTTATAATAGCATTTGTTTCACATTTTAGAAGCTGCTACATATTGTTACAGTCCAACACTACGTTATGCTATTTTCAGGAAACATTAAATAACATTTGTTATGGTCTCGAAGCTATATATACTAGCTCGAGTAGAGAATATGAATGAAAAACCTGTGATCAATAAATACAGAACTTTGCATGATCGAAATTGCTTAAGGAAGAGAGATTTTAATATTCCATCACTCAGCAAACTGGGGAGGAAGGGCCCACTCTGCAGAATGCTGGTGATTTCTGTAATTTTAGTTTAGCATGTCTATTTCTTTCATAGAATAAGGTTGCTTTTTAATAGTTAGTTTATATTAATATGTCCACAATCTGATTAATAACATAGTTGAGTAAAACAACTTATTTAATAGTAAATAGATTATTAGTAATTCGTTTCATGTTTTGAAGTTGATATCATATTTCCATAAAGAGTCAAAATATTATAGCTATATCAGATTTATATCAGTAAATTACTGTATTAGATTATTTATAGTGTTGGTATTATTTTTGTTCATTTATGTTTCTAATGTTCCTGTCGCCAGGAAGTGACAGTTCCTGTCGCTAGGATTTCTTTAGCTTTTTCATAGATTCAATTTTGTGTGTTGTAGATGCACTCATAAACCCTCATTTCACAACTATCATCCCTTGATAGCATATTGCTCGGATGCCTTTCGCAAGCTTACGCTCTCAGATTGACACGTATAGACCAGCCAAATTTCTTCATAAATTGTTAATTCTTCTTATTATTTGCCCCAGTGTTGGCCTATCAGGATGAGTTATAAATGTTTTGATGAAGACTGGTTACTGGATAGTGACAGTGGAAGCTGACATAGTGAGTCTCTATGTTTTTCGTATATCTTACAGAAGATATGGATTAGGTGTATGCGAGCTTAAGAGATGAAAGATAATGCATGAAAGTATGTTTTTTAGTCAGTGCAAGGTATGGAATGTCAGATGAAGTCATCTGTGGTGTGTGATCTAGAGAAGACTTATTTGGGAGCTGACTTCAGAGGTGTAGCATGCATTTTGTTTGGCAAATATAAATTAAGGATGTCGGTCCTTAATTGTTTTAATGGAATCATTTTATACTTGTTTTAGATAGTGTGTGTATCTTAGCAAGAGTTTATGTAAATGTTTATTTAATTAGGAAAGCCTAATTAGCCAACCTGATCATATAGAATGTAATAGGGTATATATGTAAGATCTTTTCTTTGGAAAAGATATGGTGAGAATGTATGTGATGTAAAGAAGATTGAGAAAGCTATGAGCTTGTGTATGTTGGATGTAGAGTAGAGGATTATTGGTGAACATCATTGGAACTAGTCAAGTAAAGATAGTTGATGTTGGATAGTTCAAAAGATTGTGTATTTCTTCATATACACTTGTTGCGAATAGTAAGTTCTGAAGGTTGATTTAACCTTCTTTGGGCAGTGAGCCCCCTTTCTTTTCTTGACTCCTAGTAGGGTCTGTCCTCTAACAAGGATTGTGTACTATAATGTTTTAATAAGATCCTAATAGGGCTAAATCTTCTAACAAGGATACTATACTCTCAGTACATTATTTTTGGATGCTAATTCCCACCAAGGTTTTTACCTTTAACAGGGTTTCCCCGAGACCAAAATATTGTGTTATTATGTTGGCATTCATTATGTTCATTGGATCTGATATTGCTACTATTCATTGTTTAAAGTTTAATATTCTATCATACAATTGATTCACCCACCCCCCCACCCCCACTCTCAATTGTATTATGGATTGTTATTCCTAACATAACCTACCAACATTCTTCACTTCTCACTATTTTTTTTTTTCATCATTTCACCTAACACTCATCATCTTTTTTCAAGAGATCATTTATGCACTTCTTGCACAAACAATCTCTTGAGGGGGAACCTATTACCTTGTCATCACCTTATTCCTTCTAGGGCATACTAGGGCATAATTTTTATCAATTATTCAATGAAATATCTTAAAATGCATTGTATCAAACATGAGCAAAATGTAGACACCTAAAACTAACTTGTTTCTTATACACAATGACTTTACTTACATTTCTCTTAAATTATTAAAAAATCTTTATTATTTAATTAATGTGTGTCCTACTATATTCTAAATTTGAATTCACAGTTTCTCCCTTATTTTGTAATTAAGAAATTTTAATTAATTACTTAATTATTGCATGTCTAATTAATATTTCATGAATTTTTCTTCTATAAAGTAATTAAATAATAATAATTATTTAATTATTACCTATGTCATCATAATTAATTAAATAATTCTATTATTTGATTAATATTCCCTCTTTTTTATTATTACATCCATGTAATAATTACATTTAATAAATCAAATTCCCACCCATGATTAAATAAATAATCAATTTATTTAATTAACTAATTATTCCTCTCATAAATAAATAAGTTTAATTATTTATTTATATTCCCCCATGTGCAAATAAATAAATTCTTTTATTTTTTAATCATGTTTATTCTTCTACTGATGATTGATACTAAGTTTCAATTCGCTAATCAATCACACTTTCTAACTCCCTAGACACCTTTTTCTGACTAATCCATCAATTCACTTATAAATTCAATCTATTTAGTCTTCTATTTCATCTAATCAGTCTTCCAATCAATCAATTCTATTGATAGACCAAACTATTTAGTCAACTCTTCGGTCAATTCACTTCATTGATCAATCTATTCACTTAATAAATCAATCTATTTTGTTGATAAAGAAATCAAGCGAGTCAAGTCATCAATCAAATCTGAGTTTTCTCTTCAATCAAAGATAATCAGTCCCATCAATCAAGGAATCATGATTGAAACCCCAAAATCCTTATAAATTGAGAGCTAATTCGACTCATATTTTGTAACCACATTCATGAGAACCACATGAATAATAGACTTTTAAATTCTTATGTTGTCATATTGAGCTTGAATTTGAGAGCCCACATTGCATCAAAAAGAAGAAAAACAAAGGAGGACTACATCCGATTTGCATATGCATTGTTTGAATTGTTTTCAATTTGTTGATTGTTTATGTGTTTCGTTTCCTTGCTTCCTCTTTTGATATTAGGGTGCTAACTTCTATTAACATATCTTCATGGTTATATTGTGTTGTTATTGGAAGCCTCCAACTACCGAAAAACCTCTAATTACACTTATAAACACATTAAATTACCTAATAAAAAACCAAATAATGAATAAATAAATCTAAAAAGAAAACTACTCATCCTACTATTGATTAAAAAAATAAATAGAGACACAAACTGAAAACCCCAAAAACATCTGCAATACACTCTTACCCTAAACATGCTCATAAAACCACTTGTTATACTTAAAAATAGATTATAAAACAGAACCCATACTTCATACATAAGAAAATAATCTATAACCTCCCTTCAAACTTCCAAACTTAAAATGGAAGGCCAAATGTCAAATCAAGAGATCAAAAAATGAACAATAAAGACATTAATTTCTATACTTTACCTATGTGACAAATTTGAATAAACCCAAAACTGATAACCTACAACTGATTGAATATCTTAAAGGAAAGTTTGACAATAGAATGGATAATTGAAAGATAGTGATTGATGATCACCGAGCTACCAAAGTATATGTAAGACAATTAAATCAGTTAATGTATTGTCATTGATGTCAACTAGTTTTGACTGTACTTGTCATGATGGTTACAAACATCTAAAGAAGGAAAATGGTAAAGGAATGAGATATCTACATGAAAATAAGATGGATAAGAAAGATATAGTTATGGTATACATTGGGTAACCTATTGACGAGTCTATGACATCATGTTGATGAATTGATTGTATTACATGATTCTATTATGTATTGAAGATCATAACTGAACAAGTTTATGTGGTCAATAAATGAAGATTTCAGTATACACCGAGCAAATGTAGTGTATACCGAGTATAGTATTAACCGAGCTAGTAATCACCGATGCATTCAGGTATTGACTGAGTGAAAGAAATAAATAGAGTTTACAACAACCAACTAAAATGATGAGCTGGACAATTGCTTATGATTTTTAGGTAAAAGATAATGTTTGTTATGATGATCTAACGATTGACAAAATTCAAGATTGATCGGATGAAGGAGAATGAAACATGTTAACGACACAACTGTTGAGGAAGGTTAAAGCGACAAAATGAACGGTGAAGATTAAGAGGCAAAATCTATGGATGGAAATAAAATGGTTTATGATGTCTATATAAGGAGACATGAGATTCATTATTGAATCTGGAGATACTGCAGCAGAATTCATGTGAAAAGGATTATTTTCATGCAATAACGATCAAACTGGTTGAAGACAGAATCAAGCAAAATTACAGATAACACCGAGCATCAGAGAAAGCATATATCGAGAAAAATAGAGTTGGAGGAAATGAAGATGTTGAATTGATTATTGATTAGAGGTATTTTGAGCTTAGCATAGATCTGAAAATCTGCAAATCAAAGTTGTATTTGAATTAGATCATTACTATATCAGTTTAACCATTGCTACAATTAAATCTCTTAACCGAGTGGGACTTAACAGTCTTTATATTTTAGTATGACATTCAATGAATGTTGATTGTTTTCTTGTTGACCCCATAGTGAATGCATGGTCAAAGGGGAACTGTTAATGATAAATCCTCTAACCAGGTCACACCTCATAGTGTGTTTTGTAACCTTTAATAGGGTTGGCTCATAACCGAACTCAATTCAAAAGAGTAAATTATTTTGGGTTATGGGTCCCAGGTGGCTTTCCCCTAACAAGGTTTCCACATTAAAAATCCGTGTTATATGTGTATGGTGTAATACCCCAAAAATGGGCTATAGGTTCATTAATCTCCTACATCATCAAATCGAACGAAATCGACATCAAAGTCCTAACCTAAGGCACATCTGAACATTATCGAATCCTAATTGATTATCCTAAATTCTGCATCGGGGAATATTCCTAATTATCTTAATTATCTTTGATTTAATGATTATTTGGTGATAAATCCTATTTATCCTAAAGTTTGATTAATTGAATATTTTGAATATTTAATTAATTAGATTTAATTCTGCCACTTAATTATTTAATTGAAGTTAATTATATTTATTCATAAATTGTATTATTTAATTTTGACAATAAATCCAAAATCCTATGAATAATTGATTAAATTCTTATTTAATTAATTAAAGCAAGTTGTCAATTTTTAATAATATTGTTTTTGAATAAAAGTTTGAAAAATAATTGATTAACCCATAAATCAATTGTTTTATTTTTCAAAATCAGTTAAGTTGGAAATAAATCACTTTATTATTAAATTAATTCATAATTAAAACATGCACAATCAAAAAAGTAGACAACTATCAATTATCAATTAAAGCTAAACTCTATTTTGAGTTAATCTCTACTTTTGCATGTTTTAGTGAGTTAATTATCCTTTATTTAAAAATAACTCAAAAATCAACCTTAGTTATTTGAGTGATTTATGGATTTTATTCATGCACCTCCAAAGCCTTGAATTTCTATAAAATCAAGGCTCAGCTCTTCACAAATGATCTCATATTTTTGCATCCTCACACTGTCGAATTGGAGACTGAAGAATCATCTTTGCAAATCCAAGCTATTGTGAGATCATTCTTGTTTTTGAGTATTGCATATAATTTTAGAAGTCATCTTAGAATAATTTATTGCATATCAATTTCATCTTAAATTCTAGATTCATACCAGTTTTGATCATATCATTGCATAGAAAACCCAAAAAAATACATTACTTTGCATTCATTCCATATCTACATTTTGCATTCAAATCCTTCATTTAGGTGTTGTCAAGGTCACTGATCTCGATAACAATCTGAGAACATCATACTCGCACCTATTAGAAGGCAGTAAATCACCTGGTTAGTTTAGCTTTCAATTCATTGCACGATTTTGATTTTAAGCTAACCTCTAATGTTTTACTGAAGTGTTGTGTCTATAGAAGAAGTACAAAATTCACACACACATTTTTGGCGCTCACTGTGGGGTCTTGAAATGGGTTTCCAAATTCAATTCTATCAATTTCTATCTTTTTCTCCTCGATTTTTGTGCAAAACTATGATTTTTAATTTCTGTCCGTACAATCTTCATATGAGCTTCTGACAAAAGTCATTTCACACTATACCCACTGTCGTATGATAGTCTATCAGATTGAGGATCATGTCATACTATACACACTGTCATTTAAAAGTTCAACTGTCATTTCACAGAACACCCAATGTCATACGAGTTTTTGGATTGTCATCTGGGAGCATACCCACTATCGTACGAGTTTCAGACTGTCGTCTGGTAACAGACCCACTGTTGTATGAGTTTCGACATTAGGTTTCAACTTTTGTTTCATTTTTTAGGGCAGTTTGTCATATTTGGTTTTCAGATTTTGACTAATGGCTAATCTTAACAATTGAAATTCTCTGTTTTTGATTGACTCCTGCTGGTTTTGATTGGAAAAAGTGCAAGAATTGCTAAAAATAGGTAAAAATATACTAAGCGCATTGCGAGGAATTTAGATAATCTTCTCAACTGATAAGACTTTGATTTTGGATCTAAAACAAACATCTCATGTGTCTAGCTTGAGTGACTTTTATTGCTTTCCTATCACAGACTTCATTTGGGCTATAAAAATGAACATAGTTTACTTTCAGCATCTTTGTTATAGATAGTAATTAGGCCCCATGAACACTATTTGTGGATCTTGAGAGAGTGGGTTTCTAGCGAAACTCTTCTCAACGAAGGATCCCTTGTAGGTGGGGAGGATATTGAGGGAGTCTCACGTTCCACTAGATTCATGTGTTTTCAACTTTTGATCGAGGCATTCTCTCTCTAGAGAGGTTGATAGATCATAAGGGGTTGATGTCATAGATCTTTGTGAGATAATCTTGGTCTTAGCGTGTCGGATTAATCTATCTACTTTATTTGGGTTAAAAGTGAAAAGGCTAGGGGATTATGCTCTACTTCCTTTTTGGATAGTACGAGAAACCCAAATCCTTGAATTTGGAACCAGTCTCCATGTGGTATATCTTGTGAGTCACCTTTAGAGAGGGTTAACCATAGTGGACATTCCCTTAATTGGGTCAACCATGTTGACGGAACCTCAAGCGGTAATAGCCATTTTCACTGTGGTAGTGACAGCCACTATATAAATGTCCTTGTGGAAGAAATCTTCACAGGTGTGGTTCATTGTTGGGTTGTCAGATCTCCCTAGTAGCTCCTGATTGATTAAATTCTCAGACTGTGTCAGAAACCTGGTGCACCAGGATTGGAGTTCAACCCTTTGGATCATAAAAGTTGTAGAGTCAAACCATTACTAAAAACCCTAGTGAGGCCAAATTTTCATTTTCTAGGGTATATGTGCGTTATTGCAAAACATTTTTGGAACATACACAATTAGCGCTTCTGAGGATTAGAATGAATAAAATCACTTGATTGTTCATGTGCAAGGTTGCTTTTGCCCTTGTTCATTGTTTTCAGACATGCTTGAAATCACTTTCTTGCTATTTTGCGTGCTTGTTTATCTATCTGGTTATTGAAAACAAACAAATCTGTTACAATCCTCAAATCTGGACATTAAAATTTGCAAACAATCCAAATCTGAAAACTCAAAATTTGCAAAATCTGAAGTAAAATTCTTTTTTGGAGTCAAAAGTCATCTCAAGAGGTCAGAAAGTCATACGAGTTTCTATCAAGTGTCATTTCATTACTGCTCATCTGTCATATGGTAAAGAACCCAGTGTTGTACGAGTCTTTCTGCCAGTCAAATTCAAAAAGTCAAATCCTACTAGCAACTATCGTGCAAGTTTTGCAATTATCGTATGAGCTTTTCAACTATCATTTCATAGCATACCCACTATTGTATGAGCTTTTCAACTATCATTTCATAGCATACCCACTATTGTACGAGTCTGCAGAGTGTCGTTTGGGAAAATTTTGAAAATTTGTTAGAAAATTGTCAGAATTGCTAGATACTTAGCTTTTTCAGCCTATTTCCAGAATCTATCGAACAAATCACTATGTCAAGAACAGAGCAGTAGCTATTAAGAATCCAATTATTTTCCTAAAGTGGCCTCTTGAATCTGATCCAGCCTTCTGTTTAATCAATTTGAGTCTTTATCATCTTGTGTCAAAACCTTGTCATAACTATCAATCTTCAATCAATCATCAAAATGACTAAGTGTTGTGATATCTTGTCCGCTATCTTTTGGGAACCTACCCATACATCTAGGGCATAGTATCCCTCATCTAAGTCATATTTATACTTCAATCAATCAAACCTTGAAAAGGTTGCATCATCTGATCATCTTGATTCAATTCATTCTTCAGTTGTCTTCATCTTATTCTTTTGCCTCACCCAAGGTTAATGGTGGAAACTAGAGCTTCCTCTCACAAGAAATCTGGGGAGATATCTCATACTTTACCTTTGACTCACATAGGTCCAACTTTTGAACAACTCCATGATTCTGGTCTTTACGAAGATGACGGTACTGGCAACCTTTGATTAAAAACTGGTTACATTCCTCCTTCATCAACTCATGGAGGTACCCAACAAACCCCACATCAATCTATCCTAGGTAGAACTCCTACCATGTCTCAAGCAGGGACAAAATTTGGCTCTCAAAGAACTCAATCTCAACATGGTGCAAATCAGGAACCCACGCCTGAAGAAATTGCTCAATATCAAAATGATGATAACTTCAAACGAATGATGAAGCATTTCTTGAAAGAAGATAGAGAGACATACTTTTTACAATTAGCTCATCAAGGAGCTAAAATTCCTCCCAACTTTAATGTTGAAGATATCATTACACATGAGGAAGAAACTCCACTCATAGCTATGATAAAATAAATGCATTCCATGCAAGTCAAACTTAACAACCTTGAAAAAGAAAAGGAACCTAGGGAGTTCTCCATGGAGGCCCTATGTCCTTTTCCATTCGACAAAGACTTGTACATGCCACCATTCCCAAAAAGAGTGGAGATGCCTAAGTATGATAAGTATGATGGACACTCAGATCCTCAAGATCATGTCAGAGAATTTTGTACACAATCTATGGAGTTCATGCACGAACCAACCTATATGATGTGTCTCTTCCCTTGATCTTTAGGGGGAGCAGCCATCCACTGGTTCTCTAGATTTCCTTCTACTATCAAAACTTTTGAGGAGTTGATCAAATTGTTTTATCAGCAATACTCGTACAATATTCAACATCTAGTCACCATGATTGATATCTATAATCTCAAGCAATATCCAAGGGAACCATTCCTAACATTTCTCAAGAGATGGAGGAAGAAGTTCTCTCTATATGCCAGACATATTCCAGAAACAGAAAAACTAGAAATCTTCATCAATAACCTAGTTTCAGAAATCAATTATCCTCTACAAATGCAATATCATACATCTTTTGACAAGATGGTAGACAATGCTATCAAAATTGAAAAAGTTCTTGTGAAAAAAGGAGAAATCAGACTTCAAAAAGACAAGTACGAATTTGGATCTAGTTCCAAAGATAAGAACAAAAATTGGAACAAGAACAAAGGCATCATCATGGATGGCATTGTTGACACTATCCGTGCCCCATCAAAGGCACCAGCCTACAACCTAACTCTTGGTTCCCAAGCCATTAAAGCTTCAGAACAAAAGTCATTCGAACCATTTCAAAAGAAGCCAGAATACAAATCTTGGGATAAATAGCGAAATTTCACTCCTCTTGGAGAATCTTTAGAATCAGCTATGAAAACTCTATTGGCTAATAACATCATCTCTTTTCCAGTGATTCGACCACCTGATTCTAAGCCTAAGCCAAAATGGTGGAGAGAAAATGAATTCTGTGATTTCCATTGAGGTAAAGGTCACAAAACTAATAACTGCTTACGGTTGAAACACACCATTCAAGATCTGATCAATAGGGGGGACATCACAATTGAAAATCCTAAGAGCAATAACGATCATACAGCATTCACAAAACCATTTCTGAAACATGGTCAAGTAGTTTCATCTTCTCCACCTAATATGGGGGCAAAAGTCAATTATGCTTACCTTGGAAATAATGCTACCATCAATATGGTTGAACCTTGTCTCTCAGAGCATTGCAATGTCATCACAATTGTAAGAAGAGATAGACAAAATCAATCCACCAATGTAGTTACTTGATCACAAGCTCAGGAACATCTGAAAGGAAAACTCCTAGATTCATCTAATGTCCCTAAGGTACCCTTCAATCTTTCGTCTACTTCCAAACAGAAGTCTACTTCCAAATCTTCCAATCCAAAGGATACAAGGCCTACATCTTATAGCATTGTCCAAAAATTCCAGCACACTAATGCCAAAATCTCTATGTTTGAGTTGCTTCAAATATCTCCAGCTCATAGAGCTATCATAGACAAAGCTTTGCTCGGTTCCAATGTTCCTGATGACCTTGATTTAGATAGGTTCCAGACTATGGTTGGACATCTTACATCTCCGCAATATATCTCCTTTTCAGAGGAAGATGACAACTCCTTGAGTCACCCACATAATCGGCCTTTTCATATAAAACTCTTGATCCAGAACCGTAGAGTCAAACGTGTGTTGATAGATGGGGGTGCTAGCCTAAACATTTGTTCTTACAGCTTGATCACATAATTGGGATTTTCAGAATTGGCTATTGATCCTAGAAAGAAAATAACTATCAAAGCCAATGATGAACAAGAAAGATCTTCTAAAGGCACCATTATCTTACCTATTAGAGCAGGTCTGGTTATCAAAGATACCATCTGTCAAGTGCTTGATCTACCTTTGGCCCACAACATCCTGCTAGGGAGACCATGGATACATGAAATGCAAGCTATTCCTTCTACATACCATCAATGTTTGAAGTTTCCTTATGAAGGAGTAGAGGTTACTATCCCTGCAGATCTGAATACAACTTGCAATACATTGAAGGAAAGTGTAGATAAGCTTGTGCCTAATAATAGAGAATCTTCCATTGAATCAACTAAAGAGGCATCCACATCTAAAATGGAAGATCTTGCAAAAGAGGTTAATATCAAAGAAAATAGTATGGGAGAATATACTATGGAGCCAATCTTATCTTTGACATCTCTTCCTATCTCACCTAAGTCTTATGGACAATCTTTGAAACAATCCAAGTCTGAACCTAAGGAACCTCTTGAAGCATATAAAAAGAATTTTGTAGCAGAACAAGTATCCAAGCAAGAGTTTGAAGAGGATGAAGCTGTGCTATCATGGCTATACAAAGATGAATCGGAATCCCACAATGTTCAAACTAGCGACTCTACAACACCACAGATCCCTTCTAAGTCATACGGTCCAGGAAATAAATTGATAGCTAAGATGGGATATCCAGGTCAAGGACCTCTAGGAGTCAGAGGAAAAGGTCTTGTGGCACCTATTTCACATACGGGCAGGGAAAATAAGAATACTGTTGGCCTAGGCTTTAAGAAGAAACCCTATCACCTCAAAGGTAATTGTTCTAATGTCATAGAGCAGATCATACCAGGAGAACCTCTTCTTAAGAAAGAAGAAACAAAACCATCAGATAGTGATTCAAACAGCTCAAAACTCATCCCCTATGAAAAATTCCCTAAAGAGATCAAAGACCTTCTTGATGATAAAGATGATCCAATGAAAATAATTAATGTAGTAGAAACACAAGAACCTACTATCAACCAAGAGATAGTTGCAACACAAGAACTAGCTAATCTCGAAAACAATCAAGAAGAGGGAGGTGGTAGTGATTCTAAGACAGATTCCCATGAGTATGAATTCAAATCAAAATCTAAGGGTAACCCTTCTTGGGGTATTCACCCTGACTTTACTCATGTTCTAAGATTTCCTAGAGATCCTAAATCAGAATCTGAATCAAATGACTATGAATGGGGAGCCATTCCAGAACCAAATGATCTTATTACAGAGAAACATGTTGATGTTATTCACCATTATGCACCTAATCCCAACATAAGTCTAGAGTGAAATGATGAACCTATCGAGTCTGATCCACCTATGGTTGAATTAGACTCACACGATGACATTGAGCCTATTCACGAATTGAATGTCTTAAGTTGTAACATCACCTTTGAACTCGAGCATGGGGTTAGGACCAATGATGATAGATCCATATCCGTAAACACTATCTCCTAATCTTTCCCCACTTTGACTATCCAATATCCAGAACTTATTGATCAAACCTCCACAAATCCGAGCCATGGTATTTATACCTTTCCAAATGACTATGCCCTTGCTTGCTACCTCAATGCAGTTGAGCCTATGAGTACTTCCATCAGTGAACCGAGCGTTAGCATGATAGAGTCAGACATCAAATATCTTAGTCAGAAAAATAAGAATAAAAAAAAAAAAAAAAGAGTTCTGAGGGTGAAAACCACTTTGTGGCAGTCTCAGAACCTACAAAAGTAAAAATAAAAGATGTATCCAAAGGTGAAAACCTCTCTGAGGCACCTAAGGATCAGATATTTGATGTCCTTCCTAGTCATTTACAGGATAGATCTCCAGTTCTAATTGAGCCCACTCAATCTATCAATTTGGGAACAACAGAGGAACCACAGTTGGTACATGTAGCACAATCATTATCAGAAGAAGAGAAGCAAAATTTTACTACATTCCTAATAGAGAAAAAGATCAACTTTGCATGGAAATACTCAGATATGCCAGGATTGGATCCTAATCTTATAATGCATCATTTATCCATAGCTCCAAATGTCAAACCTGTTAAGCAAAAGTTGAGAAAGATGCATCCTCACGTTGCACTCTTGGAAAAAGATAAATTAGAGAAGCTCCTAAAAGCCGGATTCATCCGAGCTATTGACTATGTAGAGTGGATCTCCATTATTATACCTATTTCTAAATCAGATGGTTCAATCAAAGTGTGCACAGACTTTAGAGATGTGAATAGAGCATGCCCTAAGGATGATTTTCCACTACCTAACATTGATATGATAGTGGACATGATTGCGGGTTTTGAGATGTATTCCTTAATGGATGGTTTCTCTGGATATAACCAAATAAAAATTGCTCTAGAGGATCAAGAGAAAACTGCTTTCACATGTGCATGGGTTACCTTCTGTTGGAATGTCATGTCATTTGGGCTTAAAAATGCTGGTGCTACATATCAAAGAGCCATGACATCTATTTTCCATGACATGATGCATCGAACTATGGAAGATTATGTTGATGATAATTTAGTAAAATCTATGATTAGAGCTGAACATCTAAAGGACTTGAGCATAATCCTAGACAGAATGGATTTGTTTAGTCTCTGACTAAATCCTAAGAAGTGTGCTTTTGGTGTCACTTCTAGAAAGCTCTTAGGATACATAGTTTCAAAGAAGGGCATTGAAGTTGATCTAGCTAAAGTCAAGGCTATAATAGAAATGCAACCTCCAAAGAATATTAGTCTAATGAGGACATTACAAGGGAGAGTACAATCTATTAGGAGATTCATATCACAGCTTGCTGATATATCACAACCTTTTACAAAAACATTACATAAAGGTGTGACCTTTGCATGGAATGAAGAATGTGAGAAAAACTTTAACCATATCAAGAAGAATCTATCAAATCCTCCTATCTTGATGCCTCCTATTCATGGGAAGCCATTGATTTTATATGTCTCCGCTATAGATACATCACTGGGGGCATTGCTAGCACAGAATGATGAGAACAAAAAGGAAAGAGCTATATACTATATCAGTAGAACATTGGTTGCATATAAGAAGAACTATTCAATGATTGAGAAAGCTTGTCTAGCTATGATCTTTGCATCATAAAAAATGAGACATTACATGTTAGCTCATACCACACAATTGGTAGCTAAGATTGATCCACTCAAGTACCTACTAAGCAAAGCTACCCTCACAGGTAGATTAGCTAAATGGGTGATGCTCTTAAGCAAATTTGACATTGAATATGTGGAAAGAAAGGCTATCAAAGGATAGGTTATTGCTGATCAATTAGCAGATGCACCTATGATTGATGATACACCAATGCAAATGGAATTTCCAGATTCCTCTATCACGACTCTTTCTTCTAGAGAATGGCAGTTATTCTTTGATGGCTCCTATACATAGAATGGATTTGGAGCAGGCATATTGTTCATAACTCCTCAAGGATACTCAATCCCAAAAGCATTCAGATTAAAGTTTCCTTGCACAAACAATATTGTAGAATATGAAGCCCTTTTGAATGGTATGAAAATAGCAATTGAATGGAGAGTAATAGAGCTACACATTCATGGAGACTCTCAACTTTTTATTCATCAAGTCAATGATGTGTACCAAACCAAAGATGAAAAACTCATTCCTTACAAGAGAATGGTAGATGATCTAAAGAAATACTTCATATCTATCACATTTGAGCAGATACTTAGAATGGAGAATAAGGCTGCCGATGCAATGGCAACACTATCTACTTTATTACAGCAGCCTGAACATGAGCTACGCTATGAGTTCCTGGTGGAAGCACTATCTTATCCTACATATGACTCTTCTGAAACCCGCATGATCTGCATTGTTGTTGGTCATGATTCATCCAGATACAAAAACCTATTTTCCTATCTCCAAGACCAAATCATTCCCGATACCTTCAACCACCATGAAAAAAGATACCTTATCCATAATGCCTCCCGATATGTCATCATTGGTCATGATCTATACAAACAAGGTCTAGATGGTATGCTACTTAGATGTTTAGAATGGGAAGAGTCTCAACGTGCATTAGAGGAAGTTCATAATGGTATTTGTGGGTCACACTCGAACGGTTTAACACTAGCTCAAAAACTTATTAGGGCTGGGTGCTATTGGCCTGAAATGGAGAAAGAGTCTATCAAGTTTGCTAAGAATTGTCAAAAGTGTCAAGTGCATGGCAACTTAATTCATGCTCCAGGGAGAGATCTAATTCCCTTTACTACACAATGGCCTTTTCTCCAATGGGCCTTTGATCTTATAGGAGCTATACATCCTCATTCTTCTAATGGACATACCCATACAATCACAGCTATAGATTATTTTACAAAATGGGTAGAAGCAGTCCCTTTGACACAAGCAACTGGGAAACAGATATCTATGTTCATATTGAACTATATCATATGTAGATATGGGATACCTCATTCCATAATCACAAATAATGGTGGCCAATTCAAGAACAAAGATCTAGATGATCTATGTGCCAAATTTAAGATCACACAACATTGGTCTTCTATCTACTATCCTCAAGGGAATGGACAAGCACAGGCTTCTAATAAGAATTTATTGAAAATCTTGCATCGAACCGTTAATAAAATAGGAAGAGACTGGCATCTCATGATCAATCTAGCTCTTTGGGCCTATAGAACAAGTATCAGAACACCTACTGGGGCTACTCCTTTCCCTTTAGTTTATGGGCCTATTGAGGTTGAAATCCCATCACTAAGAATCAGAATGCATGGTCTAGTAACTGATGATGACTACAAAGTGTCTAGGTTGCAAAAACTTGAACTACTAGATGAGTGCAGACAAGCATCGTATGATCATCTCAAAGTATATCAGAAGAGAATGTCTAGAGGTTACAACAAGAAAGTTAGACATAGAGAATTTCAGGTTGGTGATCTAGTCTTGAGAGAAAATCCTAAAAATCAATCACATAGAGAACGCAAGGGGAAGTTTTAACCCAACTAGCTGGGTCCCTTTGTAATCACTACTACTTTTGGCTCTGGTGCCTATCAACTCTCAATGACTGAAGGAGAATTGCTCTAAGAACCAATCAACGTTCTCCATTTGAAGAAATTCTATGCCTAGGGCATTCAGTCTATGCTCAAATGTCCTAAAAAAAAAAATCTTAAAAATTGAAAAATCCTGAAGAAAATGAACATCTTGGTGAAAACCTAGCAATAGGCACCTTGATGATTCACAAAAAAATAAAAAAATATCAAAAGTACAAAAAAATTGAAAACATGAAAAAAGAAAAAAAATGAGAAAAAGAAAAGTGCCTTGGTGAAAACCTGGAAACAAGCACCTTGGTAGCAAAAATAGAATCTCTGACCAGATGGTGAAAACTCGGCAAACGGGTGCCACTTGTTTCAAAATGCTCCATCTATCAGCACAATCTGGGTCTTTCCCAGCTTTCAGTCTTGCTTTAGTTTGTACATATCTCCTAGTTTGTTTCCGCATTCCTATTTTCAATAAGTCAGTTTGTACACCAATTAGCTCAAGCGTTCGTATCCTATCAATGCTTAAAATTTGGGGGCAATCAATGTCATATCCTATGGTCTTTAGTATATCTTTAGACATGTCATATCCAGTCAGAGTCCTTTGAAAATTCATGTGAGTCAGTCAGTCAGTCTTGTCTCTAGAAAGGATTTTGCATCTACAACAATGCAATCAACATCAAATGCAAATTGAAAACAATCTATGCTTTTACATGCTTTTATCTCCTTGTATGCTTACTGATTCGCATTGAGATTTTTGCATATTGTGTCCTTTGAGCTCTTCGATGATGTCCTTTATAGGATTTAGAGAGTGATGACAGGGGGCATAATCTTTTCTTTGTCTTTTGCTTGTATGTGAAAATCTAACAACTTTGGAAATTCTGGATTGAAATGGTGTCTAACTATAAGAGCCTATATCTCGAATTGGATGGCCATGCGTACCTCGACCATTGATACCCAAAAAATTCAAGGAAGTTTGATCTAACTATTGTCTTTTTTGAGTGAGTTCTTTCTCCTATTGTGAAACATGATCTTACCTAAGGATGTGAACGATAAAGGGTCACTATGGGTAATTCACACTAGATTTAGAATGATCTCTTGACTGTTTGTACCGCAAGGTGTATTCTAGTCATCATGACGTCTATGTTTTGATGCTTATACAAATTGCTATATCAAAATGGACATGATATTCAGGTCATCCTGGCGTTTATGCCTTGGTGCTTATATCAAAATCTGACATTCTGAAAACAAAATCAATATTCATATATCCATGGTTGTCATAATCAGTGGGTGTTGTATTGATTCTTGCACATACAAATCGATATTCATATGTCTATGGTTTCATAAGTAGTGGGCATTATATTGATTTATCCGGTTACCTAAAAGTTCAATGATGATAACAAATCAACACATGATCAGTGACTAGGTCCTAGGTCTTAGGTTGCATTTCATTTTGCATGTTTATTTGCATCTTGCATGTCTGCATAATCTCACAAATGTTTGGAAACACTTCAAAGCTTAAACAATTCTTCATATCAATTCTTCATATCTGACGAGAGTTGAGTCTCACTCGAAGGTCTCTTCACCAAATCACAAGTAGTAATTCTCCTGGGCTAAACATCCTTTTGACATAAGACTGAGTACTTGTCTTCATTAACCTGCAAAAACATATCATGTGTATCACTACATTTACATCCCATATCATTACCATTTGTTGCATTACATTACATCCAGGGCATAAGCATAAATCATCCATACATCTTTTCATAATCAATTACATTTGCATAACGTCCATACATATGAAAGAAATCATTCCGTTGCATTGATCCATACATACATTCTACACTACTCATAGCATAAGCATAACATGATATCATCATAAATCCAAACATGACAAGTACACATGAAGTCACGATCCAAAATATCAATCTCATATATATCATCAACTCAAAATGTGTCAGGGGTGCACTATTGGCACAATATACAAAAGAATGAGCTCCTGAGAGCTATCAGAGGCAAAATAGTATATCAATGATAAAAAAGAACAGAGTATATCAAAACATAAGAACAGGAATCAACTATCGGCATGCTCCTCGATATCTGGTGGAGGAGGGGTGGTGCATCTAGTATAGCCTTTGCTCTTGGTTCCCTAGCTCCCTCTAAGGCTGCCATATAATCTGAATATGTGGGTACTCTCTACACAGTAGGGACAATAGCATAATATGCAGACACATAATACGAAGCCCGTGAGGTATGATGGGTCACCTCTATCTGTAATCTCTGAACCTCTGCATGAAACTTTTCACGAAGCTCTATACGCTACCTATCTACCTCTAAATACCTCTCCTCCCACCTAGCACTTTGTACCTTCAGGCCCCGGACCTAAGCTCTAAGATGTCTAATAGTTTTTGATGAAGTAAGAGGAACAGTAGGATCTGCCTCAGCTGCTGGCATCTTTGTGTCCTGTGTTGGCTGCTCTGGCTGTTGGTCGGTGGTATCTGCTCTATGCGCCTTACAATGTCTAACTTCAGCTCCTAGATCAAAAGTGGTATATGCTTGTAAGGGATCTACATCACCACCTACAAACTGCTAAGCTGCTAAAACATCATCTACAGAACCAACACCGTCCAAAGTGCCACTCTCACCCTTGGTCCGTCTTTGTGAACCTGTGGATGTACCTGATAAAGAAGTAGAAGGATGAGGGGGCCTCATATGTCCTGATGGTCTCTGTAGTGGAGCCATCACCCTCTGTCTGGGTGGTGTAGGATTCACTGCTTGAGGTCTCAGGCCCTATCCCACGGGAGCACCTATAACATCCATCGCCTCCTCCATGGAGGGTATCAACTCAGTGGGATTCGAGAATTTATGAATGGGGTGATTAGCAAGCCAAGAAATGTATCCATCTGTGACCCCTGCATCAAGAACCTGTGGACAGTAGTCCCAGTCTCTACCTATGATAGCGCTGTACTCCTCTACACATAAAGAATAAGTGAGCCTTTGTGTCCATCCGAGCTCAATCTCATGAACAATACGAGCATATGCAGTATACTCCTGTGGGGCATCTTGTCTGCGTCCATACTAACACCACACTCTAGTAATAAAAAATCTCTCCAAAATGGTGGGAGACCAACCAATAAGTACCCGACTTTGAAAAAGAAAACTATACTGCTCCCTCGCAGTGGGCCAGGCCTCTATCTACAAGTAGGGTCTCCAATGCACAAAAGTCATATCATCCAAGCATCATGTAAAATACTCAGTATGGCCCATGTGGACCTGTGTGACATAACTAGCATATGTGTATATCACTGGCTCCTATGGCTAACGCCGTGTCTGAAAAATCGGTCTCAAAACTGGGATATGCTCCTAGGCCCATATCTGTAACACAAGAGCTCCAGAAGAAAAAATCTTGCAATCCTGATACAAATCCTCATGCATCTCTGAAAACATATGTGCCAAAAGACACTAACCCCAAGCAAGCTCAGTGGGAGTCACCATAAGAAGTGCTACCATTGGGGCCCATCCCATCAAGAAATTGTTCTGCTGACAGCCTGGCATGATAAGTTCGCTGATCATCCTAGCAATAATGCACTCTAAGCGGTGCGTTTGACCATATCTCTGTACAAGGGTCTCCCAGGAAATGGACCTTGTCAACTGTGTATTGTCCCCAAATAGATGCCTAAAGGCATGAAGACCAGTCTGCCCAGTACTCACATACTCAGGACACCAACTGCTATGGAATGGAATGCGTATTATCCTATAAATATCCTCTGGAGTCACAGTGATCTCTCTAGTCGGTAAATGAAATGTCTGTGTCTCAGAATGGAATCTCTCAATTAGTGTAGTCAATAGGCCATGGTTTACCCTAATATTGGGTAAATGGATCAAATACTCAAAACCACATGCAGTAAGATGAACCCTCATAGGGTCAGGAAGTGAGACACATAATCTCTAGGTTGCCGGGTATGAATGCCGGACATGAGCATCTGGATATGTGACCTGTATCATACAAAAATAGGGAATTCTATCAAAAATTGGGTTCAACAATAGGTTAATAGTATAGAAATTGGACAATTCGGTACTTCAGAAGGTAGGTCAAGGAACCAGCAATCAGGCAGAGCAATCATAAAAGAAAAAATCTTGACCTAAAATAGAGTATTGAGCTCACTGTTTTCCATACGACAGTCCAGACTGGCACAGAAAGTCGTATGACATTCCACAATAGCCCAAACGAAAATCCATGGTCATACGACACGAGATACTTCATCATATGAGTTTCGATGGACCCGATGAAATGTCGTACGACTCATGGGTCCCTCTCATACGACACTGGGTGGGTCATGAAACAACAAAGCAAATCCAATTCAAATGTCGTACGAGTTTGGGATGGGACTTGTATGAGTTTTCATACATGCGAAATTCAAAAAAGCAAAACGCGTATGAAAAAAGTCTAAAATGCTATAAAATATGAAAAATTTGAATTTTTAGAGGGGCACAGAGGTCTACATACCAGATGTCCATACTGTTGAGGTCTATCATGTCTCTGGCTGCGCTCAAATCGATGCGAACTCACAGGTACCTTTGGTTCTCGTTGTTCTGCCATTTTCTTGCTCAAAGGGCTCCACAAGATCTCCAAAGTCAAATGGTTAAAATGAATTGAAAATGACCCCTCTAGCCTTTATATAGCTTTTGACCTAATTTTCAAAAGTGCTCTGTTTTTCACGAAAATTGCACCCCTAGCTAATTTCGACATTCTGAATCCATTTTCGGGATCAAAATCAAAATCTGAGATCATTTACTATGTCAAAATCACGATTTAAAATTTTTGGGCCCAGGACGGTCTAGTGCTTGTACATTTGACCTTCAATCATTATAGAGATCCAGTATTCAACTTAACTGATTATCTTCCATCAAACTATCAAAATTTCAACTTGGTCAAACTATGGTCAACTCATGGTTTATCTTAGTCAAACTTGGTCTCTAGGACCTCCAAATGATGTAGATTGCATTTTCGAACGTGTTTAACCACTTCTCAAATCAATTAACATGCTTCTAAACCATTTAACGCTGACCTTTCTTGTCAGATTTAAATTTTAATCCCGAAGGGGGCATGGTATTACATATCATTCAAAGTTTGTAATCTAATTTGAAATCATATCTTTGCTGAAATCATATCTTTCCTCAGTAATCAAGACAACAACCATGTCTAGTTTCTGATTCATCAAAAGTCCTCATTGTTCGGGGCAAATCTATCATCGCTTGGGGCATATCAGATTCATCGAGATCCATATCAATTTGGTATTCTCCTAATCTTGTAAATTGTATCAGTTTTTGCAACTATCGGTTCAAATGTGTTATTTCCTTGGTTCTTCGGTAACTGAAGGGTTCAGATGTGATACCTATGTGATTCTTCTAAGGACAATCGAGTCTGGAATCGGTCACTCACTTCTTCGTAATCATAAGGTTTAGAATAAGGCGTTTTGACGCTTTTGTTTCATTGGTTCATCGTTGTTATAGTTAACATTATCTTTGGTCATTCAGGACCTATTATCTTCATATCAAATCTTTCAATCAGCTTCTGTCTCATATCAATTACCAATTTCAAATCAATTTCATATCTCCATCATACACAAATTGTCTTTGAACCACTGCGCTTCACACAGTAATTCAAAGAGGGGCAAAATGTAATACCCCAAAAATGGGCTATAGGTTCATTAATCTCCTACATCATCAAATCGAACGAAATCGACATCAAAGTCCTAACCTAAGGCACATTTGAACATTATCGAATCCTAATTGATTATCCTAAATACTACATTGGGGAATATTCCTAGTAATATTCCTAATTATCTTAATTATCTTTGATTTAATGATTATTTGGCGATAAATCCTATTTATCCTAAAGTTTGATTAATTGAATATTTTGAATATTTAATTAATTAGATTTAATTTTGTCACTTAATTATTTAATTGAAGTTAATTATATTTATTCATAAATTGTATTATTTAATTTTGACAATAAATCCAAAATCCTATGAATAATTGATTAAATTCTTATTTAATTAATTAAAGCAAGTTGTCAATTTTTAATAATATTGTTTTTGAATAAAAGTTTGAAAAATAATTGATTAACCCATAAATCAATTGTTTTATTTTTTAAAATCAGTTAAGTTGGAAATAAATCACTTTATTATTAAATTAATTCATAATTAAAACATGCACAATCAAAAAAGTAGACAACTATCAATTATCAATTAAAGCTAAACTCTATTTTGAGTTAATATCTGCTTTTGCATGTTTTTGTGAGTTAATTATCCTTTATTTAAAAATAACTCAAAAATCAACCTTAGTTATTTGAGTGATTTATGGCTTTTATTCATGCACCTCCAAAGCCCTGGATTTCTATAAAATCAAGGCTCAGCTCTTTACAAATGATCTCATATTTTTGCATCCTCACACTGTCGAATTGGAGACTGAATAATCATCTTTGCGAATCCAAGCTATTGTGAGATCATTCTTATTTTTGAGTATTGCATATCATTTTAGAAGTCATCTTAGAACAATTCATTGCATATCAATTTCATCTTAAATTCTAGATTCATATCAGTTTTGATCATATCATTGCATAGAAAACCCAAAAAAATACATTACTTTGCTTTCATTCCATATCTACATTTTGCATTCAAATCCTTCATTTAGGTGTTGTCAAGGTCACTGATCTCGATAACAATCTGAGAACATCATACTCGCACCTATTAGAAGGCAGTAAATCACCTGGTTAGTTTAGCTTTCAATTCATTGCACGATTTTGATTTTAAGCTAACCTCTAATGTTTTACTGAAGTGTTGTGTCTATAGAACAGGTACAAAATTCACCCACACATATAGATGTGTTGAATTTCTATTTTACTTTACACATTTCATAACTGGATAGATCGGTGAGCACAATACTTAATTTACTGGTAATTAGTAGATGTAGAGGAAGACAGTTGATATCTTACCAAGTTGATTATTTGATTTGAAAGTTTTAATATATACATCTGGGAGTATTTGGGACTATAGGATAACTGAACTTAACTGATTCACCCCCCCCCTCTCAGTTATCTAACAATTGGTATCAGAGCATAGAGTGCTTGGAAAGAAAATTTTGAAAGACTTAAGCTAAAGATCACAAGATGTATAAGAGAGAGGTGCCAAAGTTGAACAAAAATAACTTCTCAACTTGGAAAAGCATCATGGGATTGTATCTATCTGAAATTGGAGAATCTGCTATATACTACTTGGATAATGAATTCATCCAACCTACTAAACCCTTGACTGTTGATTAGATGAGAGATAGACATGAACACAATGTTTCAATGATAGAGATTGATTCTTCCTTATCAAATGTCAAATTTGAAGATGTCAAGACATGTACTTCTGCTAAACAGATGTGGGACAAGCTTTCACTAGTTCACGAAGGAGATGCAAATGTACTAAGGGCTAAAGTTGAAAGTCTTAGAGGAAAGTTTGATGACATGAAAATGAAAGAAGGAGAAAACATTTCACAGTACAACAACCGAATTAAGGAGATTGTCAATGCTATCCGAGGAGAAGGAGGTATTATTGAAGAAGACACTATTATAAGTAAAATTATTAGAACCTTGTTGCCTACTTATGCTATTAGAGTCTCTACAATTCATGAGATGAGACCAGCTCTGGGTAATCATCTTACACTTGATAGTTTGATCAGTAGACTAACTACTTTTGAGTTAACTTTGATAACAATATTGTTCCTACTGTTGAGTCTGCATTTATGTCATCCTTTAAAATTGGTAAATCAAGCAGTAAACACATGATAAGAAATGAGAGTGATAGTGAAAGTGATGAGGATGAACTTGATGAGATTGAAGCATTAATGGATAGAAGACTACAAAAAGGTAAAGATATAGAGGAAAAATACCTTTAGTATGCTTTAATTGTAAAGAAATTGGCCACATTGTAGTTAGATGTCCAAACAGGAAAGAAGATGATAAAGACAATGAAAGACTTGGTGAAAGAAAATTTGACAGGAGAGATAATCGAGAACATAGAGGCAACCGACAGTATGAAAGAAGAAGTAACTGAGATTACAAAGAGAAAGGAAAGAAGGCATGTTACCTTGTTGAAGATGATGATGATGACGCCGAATCTGACACTGATGAAGACATTGAGGTGGTATTTGTAGCTTTGAAAGAAGATTCAGAAAAAGAAGAAATATCTGTTGAAACAACACTTATTTCTAAAGTTAGCAAGAATGATACTTGGATTATTGATAGTGGTTGTACACATCATATGACTGGTGATGAAGACAAATTTGAACACCTTGAATATTATAATGGTGGATCTGTTAAAATAGGAAACAATACACCTTGTCTAGTAAAAGGAAAATGATCTATATTATTGAAAAATAAGATCATATGTGAGAATGCATATTGGGTGAAGGGACTTAACTATAATCTATTGATTGCAACACAATTGAATAACACAGGTCACCCAATTGCATTTGAGAATAGAAAGGTGAAAATCTATGATGAGAATGGAAAGTTGGTCGGTACTGGTGAACAATCTAAAGGTAATCTATTTTATCTTGATCATGCTAAAACTTCTTGTTTGTTGGCTAGAATTAAAGATGTGTGGTTATGGCACAAAATGCTATGTCATGTGAATTTTGACAACATGGTTAAAATCAACAAGAAAAGGAGAGTTAGAGGTTTGTTGAGTTTATCTAAGCCTGACCATGTCATATGCAAACAATGTGAAATGGGAAAAATGTCAAAATTTAGTTTTAAGAGCAAAAGCTATTCATCTAATGCTATTTTGGAGCTAGTTCATACTGACTTGTGCGGTCCTATGAGAACTCAGAGTTATTATGGAGATAGATATTTTATCTTGTTTGTTGATGACTACTCTAGGATGATGACTGTCATGTTCTTGAAAGAAAAATCTGAAGCTTTTAAGATGTTTAAATGGTTTAAAGCTAAAGTGGAAAAAGAAAGTGGAAAAGAATTAAAATGTTTGAGATCAGATAGAGGTGGTGAGTTTAGTTTTGATGAGTTCACTAAATTTTGTAATGAGCATAGAATTAAGAGACATGTTTTTGCATCAAGGACACCACAACAGAATGAGATTGCTGAAAGGAGGAATAGATATATTATTGATTTTGCTAAAACACTAATGATTGAAAATGATGTTGCACAATTATACTGGAGATAAGCTATTAGTATTGCTGTATACACATTGAACCGAGTACAACTGAAGAAAGATTTAAATAAAACATCCTATGAGTTATGGTATGGTTACACACGAAATGTAAGTTATTTCAAAATATTTGGAAGTAGATGTTACATTCTGAAAGATAATAGAAATTGAAATTTTGATTCAAAAGGTGATGAAAGAATATTCTTAGGGTATTATACTAAAAGAAAAGCCTACAAATGTTTGAATAAGGCTAATAACAAAATGATTGAAAGTGAAAATGTGAGAGTTGATGAATTTGCTGAGAAAAATGATGAAGAAAGCAAAATAGAACTAGGAGATTATGGTAGATTTACATACATTGAGAAACTTGACACTCTACCTGAGCAACAACCTGGCATTACTGAGCAACAAGGTAATGATACCAAGCATCAGCCTCTATAGACTGAGAATCAGAAAATAGTTACTGATGAAGATCATGATCCTATACTGAGTGAAGAACACAATGAAGAACAAAGAATTGAACCAGTACTTGCAAAATATGTGATGAGACATCATCCATAGAATCATATTATTGGAGACAAGAAAGTTGGCATGATGACACGAAGTAAGTTGAGAAACAACACATGCTTAGTTTGTGAATTTGAACCTAAACTGTTAGAGATGCATTTGAAAATGATGAATGGATTAAAGCCATGAATGAAGAAATAGAGAAAATACTAAAAAAAAAATATGGACATTGGTACTAAGACCGAATGATAAGAATGTAATTGGAACCAAATGGATATTCAGAAACAAGTTGAATGAAAATGGAGAAGTCACTAGAAATAAAACAAGACTTGTATGCAAAGGATATGCATAAGAAGAAGGTATTGATTATGGTGAGACTTTTGCACCAGTTTCTAGACTTGAAGGAGTTAGAATATTGCTTGCATATGATGCCTACAAAAGATTTAAAGTTTATCAAATGGATGTCAAATCTGCATTTTTGAATGGAATACTCGAGGAAGAGGTATACATTGAACAACCTGAAGGTTTTGTTAATCCAAATCAAAAGAACATGGTATGTAAGTTGCACAAAGCACGATATGGATTGAAACAAGCACCGAGAGCATGGTATGAAAGACTGCATTCCTATCTTATCAGTATTGGATTTGTTAGAATAAGTGACAACAACAATTTATACCTGAAAGGTGAAACTGATGATAAGATTCTTATTGCTGAAATTTTTGTTGATGATATCATATTTGGAGGGCATGATAATCTATGCAAATCATTTTTCGATGAAATGAAAAAAGAATTTGAAATGTCAATGTTTGGAGAGATTAAATCCTTTCTTGGTTTGCAAATTTTACAACAAAGTGAAGGCATATACATCACTCAATCAAATTATATCAAAGAAGTGTTAAAGACCTTTGGTATGGAAGATTCAAAATCAGTCGGTACACCTATGGTCACTAGATGCAAATTAATAAAGAATGATCAGTCAACTGAAGTAAATTAGACATTATACAGATCAATGATTGGTAAATTGATGTATGTTGTGCATAGTAGACCATATATTGCACATGTAGTTAGAATTGTAGCAAGATTTTTTGCTAATCCTAAAGAATCACATATGACAATTGTAAATTCTTTTTTGAGATACTTGAAGAACATTGAAAACTATGGTTTATAGTACAAGAAAAAGGATAATTTTGAATTGAAAGTTTACACAGATGCAGATTGGGCTATAAGTATTGATGATAGAAAGAGCACTATTGGTGGAGCATTCTTTTTGGGAGAAAGATTAATTACTTGGATAAGTAAAAAATAATGATGCATTTCTCAGTCCACTATTGAAGCAGAATATGTTGTTGTTGCTACTAATTGTTCAAACATTGCATGGATAAAACAACTTTTGAAAGGTATGAATGAAGAGATCACTGACCCAGTGATAATATATTGTGATAACACAAGTACTATAAATATTTCTAAGAATCTAGTAATGCATACAAAGACAAAGCATATATCTATAAAGTATCACTACTTGAGAGAATAAGTACAATAAAAGAAAGTGAAATTGGAGTTTGTGAAATTAAAATAACAACTTGGAGATATATTTACTAAACCCTTACCTAAAGATACATTTGAGTACTTGAGGACAAGACTAGGGGTCCATCCTTTGTCTATCGGTCACTAAGGTGATCAGGAGGTTGCATCAACCTATACTTTATCAAAATATCAAATGATGTTGATGCATATTGTTCACACTTTAGGTTTCCTAAGGTTGTGAAAGATAGAAGAAAAACAAACTGAAACTACATATCGGTACATGAAAGATACTTGATCTGAACTGAACACTAGGGATAATATTTTGGCTACTGAAGAGTTGTTTATTCTTTTTGACATTGCTGTGAAAGGGAGAGAAGAATCAATGAAATATCTAAAGAGAGAGTGAAGAAAATAAGGAGAGAATAATATACACTCAAAAAGAGAAGATCAAATTTGCAGAGAGAGTTTGCATAGAGTGTTAATGTTGTGTAATGATTAAACATATAAAATGTACAAGCTAGGAAGAGCTTATCAAGTTACAACATTTTCTTACAAATTTGTAGAACAGATGTTTGGTATTCTATGACATATTTCATATTGTGTTTCCATCAATGTCAAAGGGAGAGATTGATAACCTACAATTGATTGAATATCTTGAAGGAAAGTTTGACAATAGAATGGATAATTGAAAGATAGCGATTGATGATCACCGAGCTACCAAAGTATATGTAAGACAATTAAATCATTTAATGTATTGTCATTGATGTTAACTAGTTTTGACTATACTTGTCATGATGGTTACACACATCTAAAGAAGGAAAATGGTAAAAGAATGAGATATCTACATAAAGATAAGATGGATAAGAAAGATACGGTTATGATATACATTGGGTAACTTATTGATGAGTCTATGACATCATGTTGTTGACTTGGTTGTATTACATGATTCTATTATGTATTGAAGATCAGAACTGAACAAGTTTATGTGGTTGGTAAATGAAGATTTCAATATACATCGAGAAAATGTAGTGTGTACCGAGTATAATATTAACTGAGCTAGTAATCACCAATGCATTCAGGTATTGATTGAGTGAAATAAATAAATGAAGTTTGCAACAACTGACTAAAATGATGAGTTGGACAGTTGCTTATGATTATGAGGTAGAAGATAGTGTTTGTTATGTTGATCTAACAGATGACAAAATTCAAGATTGATTGGATGAAGGAGAATGAAACATGTTAATGGCACAACTACCGAGGAAGGTTAAAGCAACAAAATGAATGGTGAAGATTAAGAGGCAAAATCTATGGATGGAAATAAAATAGTTTATGATGTCTATATAAGGAGACATGAGATTCATTATTGAGTATGGAGATACTACAGGATAATTCATGTGAAAAAGATTATTTTCATGCAACACTGTTCAAATTGGTTGAAGATAGAACCAAGCAAAACTGTAGATAACACCGAGCATCAGAGAAAATATATACCGAGCAAAATAGAGTTGGAGGAAATGAAGATGTTGAATTGATTATTGATCAGAGGTATTTTGAGCTTAGCATAGATCTAAAAATCTGCAAATCAAAGTTGTATTTGAATCAGATCATTACTGTATCATTTAACCATTGCTACAGTTAAATCTCTTAACTGTGTGGGACTTAACAATCTTTATATTTCAATATGACATTCAATGAATGTTGATTGTTTTCTTGTTGACCCCATAGTGAATGCATGGTCAAAGGAGAATTGTTAGTGATAAATCCTCTAACTAGGTCACACTTTACAGTGTGTTTTGTAACCTTTAACAGGATTGGCTCCTAACCGAGCTCACTTCAGAAGAGTGAATTATTTTGGGTTACTGGTCCTAGGTGGTTTTTCCCCTAATAGGGTTTCCATGTTAAAAATCTATGTGTTATGTGTGTATGGATGTGTTGAATTGCTATTTTACTTTACACATTTCATAACTAGATAGATCGGTGAGCACAATACTTAATTTACTAGTAATCAGTAGATGTAGAGAAAGACACAGTTGATATTTTACCGAGCTGATTATTTGATTTGAAAGTTTTAATATATACATCTGGGAGTATTTGGGACTGTAGGATAACTGGACTTAACTGATTCACCCCCCTCTCAGTTATCTAACAAAAATATTTATAAATTCATCAATTCACCATACTCTATTTATTTGATTTAGTCCCTAGGCTATTCCCTTGCAGAGGATTCTCAGCTAGCAAATTGTTATGTCGGATGCCTAAAACCTATCCGGTGCTGAAAAACCTATTTTGTGGTGGGCATTTTTAGTTGGTAGCCAATAAATGAGTCTCAAATATCAGGGCACATGGCATGAGTGTGGTAGGTTGCTTTTTCGTTTGTTGTGAGACAATGAGAGTTAGTTATCTCTGTGCTCTGTTGTTTTTCTTCCAAGGTTTTTGCATTGACGATGGAGAATTGGTGGATTTCAATGAAATGTTATTGCCATTGCTGGATTTCGAGGCTAGGAATAATTATAATGAAACTGAGTGTTAGTGTCGTCAATATTCAACACAACCCATGTTAGATTTCAAGGATTACGATGACAATTATGTATTGAGACAATAAAATAGAGGGTAAAGCCATTACTTTAGCAGAAGAGCCACCTAATTAATACTTATTAATGTTGGACATAGGATCAGTTGAGATACAACAAAGTGAATACATGAGCTTGGAGAATGAGTTTGGTTTCTTCAACGATGGATCTCTCTTTTGAATTAGAGTGTTTTAGTGATGTTAATAACTATATTTTTAGTAATTAATTTTTTAATTTGATTTTACAAATTTTTATTAATGATGTTTGGGATCAAATTATATGAACTATTATTTGAGATTGGAAGCAAGAGAAGAGAAATCTAGAAAAATATTCCCTAAAATAACTATGGAAATTTTATGAATTGAAGCAATTAAAAATGTTTATTTATCATAATATTCATTGTTGATAGTTTGGATAGGATGTTTTAATAAAGTTTCATTAAAGTATATTGTGATGTAGAGATAACCATCTTGAATAACTTAAAGTTCATGTAAATATTAACTATACTACTATTATTTGTATCTTTAAACTTTAACTCTTCAATTTTATAACATGGTATCAATGTAATTTTCAATACAAATTACAATTTACGTAATGTATGGATCAATAGAAATTGAAAGTAAAATAGGCTAGATATTGTGTTATGTGTATAATCTATTCAAATATACAATTAATTTATATGTGAATTATTTGTATTTTAGGATATGATTAATTAAATAAAAATTATTGTTAAAACATTATATAGGTTAAATAAATCATCAATACAAAAGATTATAAAAACAAAAAGACAATGCTAAAATAGTTGTCCATATTTAACATAGAAAGAATTTGAAAAACATTCAAACAACCTCATTTTTAGCGAAGTTATAGTAAAGGTGCACGAGGTCTTACCGTCTAGCCGGAGGAAGGGGAGGAGTGAGAGGAAGAAGAAGGTGATGAAGAAGAAAAAGAGGAGGAAGAGGAGGATGAGGAGATGATGAAAAAGAATAAGAGAAAGACGAAGAAAAAGACGAAGAAGGAGGAGGAGGAGGAGGAAGAAAAGACGAAGAAAAGAGAGGAGGAGGAGGAGGAGGAGGGGTAAGAGGAGACAAGGAGGAGGAGGAGAAGGACGACGAGAACGAGGACAAGGAGGAGGAGGAAGAGGAAGAAGAAGAAGAGGAAAGGAAGATGAAGAAGGAGGAGGAGGAGGAGGAGGAAATGAAGATGCAAAATGCAAAGAACAAGGTATGTCTTGCTATCGACTAACCATTGCACATCTATTAGGTGCAAGTGCAAGTTTTAAATCAAAATTTATCTAATTTCATGAATAATCATCATAGTTGCTAGTTTTAATCTATGATTTATCTTTAAAAATTATTAAGCATTTTAGATGGTCTAGAGCCCAACTAGCAAAGGTCAGTAAGGTTACCCTTGCGTTAAGAACTTGCACACGCATTAACCCCAGTGTGCGAACACCGACGCATCGTAAAGCGTTTACCGACAACGGTACGCAACAGTAACGGAACGTTGCCGCGTCGACTTAACAGTCCATTAACATGTCACTGTTACCGCCGCCACGTATACCGCTCACAAGAAGATTCCGCGTTCACGTACAACTTGTGATTTTTACGAACATTTGATAAGAACTTATCCGTTCGGCCGACGTCCACGTGGGCAATAAAGATTGACAAGTGTCCCCTATTCTGCCACGTAGGTACGATATTGCAGCAAAATCTCGCCATAATGTCGGGGCCCACACCAAACTGTTTGCTTGTGCGCAGGCCACGTGGAGGGGTATATACTGCACCCCACATATGTTGTTGTTGTCGAAACTTCCCGAAACAAACCCATGAGGTACCACGTGGCTCTCCACACCTTATTCTCTAGAAAACACTATTCCTCTAATTATTGCTTTTGTTTTTTGTGCTGCATAACACGGTTTCTTTCTTTTTTTCAACTTTGTTTGCTTGTTGGGGATTCTTTTCTTCTTCCGCAAATTTGTTTCCATCATTGTTTTGAGTGAAAAAACCTGATTTAGGACAGTCTCCCTCACCAAGTTGGTTGGTGTAGTCCAGAAGTGGCCTTCTATTTGTATACTTGTATAACAGTTGTTTTAAAGATGTCATTCACGTCTATGTCTATTTCTATGCTTGTGTACCAGTTGTCTTCTACGAGTCCAATCTTGCTTGTACAATAGTTGTCATTCTACTACTTCCAAATTTCCCTCTTCATCTCTCTATAGACATCTCTCTCTCTCTCTCTCTCCCTCTCCTGCAATAGCCTTTGCAACTCTCTTGGCTAACTCAAGCCTTTTTGGTAACATTTTTCTATTTGTTTTGTGTCTTTGAGCATTCTAGGATTTATAAAATCCCTTGTCTCTCAAATCATTTATTTTTCTATTTTCTTTTGATCTATCTATCTATTGGGTTGTTGATGATGTGAAAACACCAAAACATTGGCTTCACTAAGCCTCCTAACAACCCCAAACATTTTTCCTCTTCTTACTATGTGCAATATTTAAAGGCATTCAACTACACAAAGGCTTACTTCCTTCTCTTTATCAATTATCTCTTCCATTTAGATCATTTATATTTGTGTTATATAGTATTTGTTGGTATATTTTTTTCTGGGTTTTGTAGGTTAGCTGAAGTGTAGTGTTGGGTTTTTGAATTCTCTAGCTACCATCCTTAGTCGTATTGTCATCCTTGGCGAAGATGTCCATATTTTGACTGAAAACTCTTTGTCTTCTTCACTTTTCATTCTAGTAGACTTTAGAAATTTTATTCTATTCATTTGTAATAAAATATTTCCACTAGTTTAACTAGTTGGAGATATCTAAATGGATCAAGTGAAATTGGCTTTCAAAGGAACACCGTTTTCCTTTTGTAGAGTCACATTTCCTCCTTTACAATAGTAAACCTAATTGTGTCAATATTCATTTCCTTCTAAATGTCAAATGTTGATTGATTGATAGATTGAATGTGTGTACTATAAATAAATGAATGTGTTTTTATACAAGCATGTGATGACAAATTACACAAACTTGCATATAGTTGGCTCTAGGTCAAAGAGTTAAAGGGGGTCAAAAGACTAAAATTCATATTTTCAAGTTTAAATTTAGAGTGCTCAATACATTCACATGGGTGGCCTTGTGACCATTGACTTGTGTTGGTGTAATTAAGACATTTTACCTTGGTTATTTCTCACCTAGGTACTAATTACACTTTACTTAAGCTTACTTAGGGAACACATAGGAGCTTTTAGGTGTATTTCCAACCTAAATTAGATGTGTAAAATAGATCATAACAAAAAAAAGACAATCTTGTGATCATTATAAGGATCAAAATAGATAGATAGATAAACAAAATTAGATTTAATTGGAACATTTGTACTTAGGAATATGATATTTCAATAATTTTAAGATCATGTGTGAATAGGTTTGGATAAAAGCTATTAGGTGTATTAGAACATGTGTACATAGGAATAAAATATGTCAATAATTATAGGATCATGTGTGAATAAGTTTAGGTAAAAACTATTAGATGTACATAAGAACATGTGCACATAGGAATATGATATGTCAATAATTATAGGATTGTGTTTGAACAAGTCTAAATAAAAGCTATTAGGTGTATTAGAACATGCATATAAGAATATGATATGCCAATAATTATATGATCATGTGTAAATGGATCTAAATCAAAACTAGATAAATAGATCCGATTAGCATAAATATACTATTAATCATCAAGTACATCGATCAAAACATTCCTCAAAAATATAAAAATATATATTCTTACCATTAAAAAAAATCACAATTAATTAATTAGTAATTAACATATTTTATTATTCAACAAATACATACCATCTACTCTACTTATCCTTAATCTCCCTAAACCACATACATTGCACCTTCTAAAAGTACACATGAATATGACATGCCAATAATTATAAGATCATGTGTGAATAAGTTTAGGTAAAAGCTATTAGGTGTATTAGAATGTGTGTACATGAGAATGTGATATCTCAATAATTATAGGATTGTGTATGAACAAGTTTATATAAAAACTATTAGATATATTAGAACATGTATATAAGAATATCATATGTCAATATTTATAAATTTATGTGTAAATATATCTAAATTAAAACTAGATAAAGAAACCTAATTTACATAAATATACTTTTATGCATCAAAACCTTAACCCAAAAACACAAATTAATCAGTAATTAACATATTTTGTCCCTACCATCTTCCCATCAACCCCACACATTGTACCTTCTTAAAGTAAAAATGTTGGTATGTATCATAACATATCCTACCTAATTTATATGAATCTACTTTAAAATGGTGTTTATTAGTATAATGCATTAGCTTTATACATGTGCCCCACCTCGTTCACTTTCTGCCCCCCCCTTACTCTTACATTTAGGAGGGATGCCCCTTGTGGATAAGCTTCTACAAAGTCTGTTTATCTTTTTAAATAAGCCAATACATGTAAAGCATATTTTGTGATAAGCATTTACAATATGCAACTAACATGAAATGCATAACCCAAAACTAATAATTTAATTTGATCGTTCATATTCCTAATCAAGATTCCATACACTTTTAGTCAATTAAAAATATGTTTTTTAATATTATAAATACATTCAAAGTTTGGTAGCCATGCAATGTTATTTTATAATCAAAATATAACTATTGTGAACTGCCACTACTAGCTCATCATCATCTACAATCTGATTGGTGATTTTGTAATCTTTTGAAATATACTATATATTAAAGGAAAAGTGTTCAATGTTTATTATTATAAAATATTGTTCAATATTCCATTATATTAAAATATTGTTCAATATAGCTTACTTTGTTGTCTTTTCTTCTAAGATTAAGATAAGTTTTTAAGCAAGATGACCACCATGACTAATATTTAAAATGAATTCCACATGACTTCACATGATACAAGCCACGAAAATATTTGTGGTATCTAGGAGCCTAAACCAAATATTCTTGGACAGCTTTAATTGATATTATGATTACTTTTATCGTTACCTTCCCACTCATTATATTCCTAGGTATAGTCTTTAATTATGTGGCCATGATTTATGGCATTAATGAGGAATATTTGGTTCGCAGTTCAAGAAGCGAACTTTATCCTCAAGTTGAGTTCATTATGATGCAACTTGTGATTATCATATGAAAGGCAACTACATTCTTAAATTGCATATATATTTTTTGAATCTAGAAAATAGGGACTTTATGTTTATGTAATGATTTAGGTGTGTGTAAGTATGATGAAGGGAGTAAATTAATTATTTCAGTTTAAAAATATTGTAATGGAAGATTTTATATATTTATTTCTTTGGTTTTGTTTTGAATTTATGATGATTAGATTGTTTTTAAATGTATTGATCGATGTGTAAGCTAGTCTAGTTAGAAGTTGATAAATGATGTTATTTAACTTCAATTTCATCATTTTTTATATCTAGACGTTGATTATGATTTCTAAATATTCTATTTGATGCATTGGTCAAAATCCATTGCATATCTTCGTGCTTATAGATATGAACCACAAAATTTTAAATTTTAAAGTCTAAATTGGTCTCCATTCCCTTCATTTCACCAATTGTTCTAAGTTAAATAAGGTGCAAATAATTCCAAATCATGAGCTAAGATGATGTATTTAAAGACTAATCCTAATTCAAATGAAGCATGTAACATAAACACTACCTATTTATTTTTAAATTAAATAGGCATATACAAGAAAATAGGTCTTGGTTAATTTAAGTCTTCTAGATTAGTTTCATGTGTTTTAGCTTGAAAAAATATGCAATAGATTTAGGTTCATAGATGTGGATATCATTTACACATATTAGTGCATTATTATATTTATTCATTAGTTACTATGTTAGATTTACCGTGAACATATGATAATCTTACTTAAGTAGGTAGCATGCTATATTTAGCAATGGTAGTTGGGTTAATACATGTTACTTAGTGACTCACTTAAAAGTGGTCATTGTTGGTTAGGCCCCCCCAGTTAAGCATATCCTATACATGCTCATCTTGACTTCACAATATTCTAGAATGTGTTTTTAGAAATGTAGTATTTGGGACAACCAAGGATCAATCTTTGATCCTTGGTAATATTATACAATACTTTACTTGTACACATTCATCCATTATATATTTCTTTATTTATATTAATGAATTATATAATAGTGAATCTTTCATGACAAGTACATGCATGTGGATGGTCTTTGGCTTCAAACATTCCATAGATGTACTCATGTGAATTCTTTCCTAGTTCTCTTATATATGGTTGCATGCATATTTCTAGCATGGCATAAAAAATCTCATTTGAAATCCACGTGTCCTTATGCCTTAGATCTATAGTTTTGGAACATCTTAACATAAATGTGATACTTATAATGCATCCACAACATCCAAACTCCCTAACAAAACCTTTATGTTGACATGACCTTTTGCATGGGCCAACAAAGAGATGAGTCAAGTGTGTTTACTAGCCAACTTTGCTTGAGAGAGGGGAAATAATTAGGGTTCTTATCCTCCCAAGCACTTGGATTTTGAGTCACGACGATGGTGGATAATTGAGTTGGACACAAAGATGTTTGTTCAAGGGGCCTACTAGTTTGGGAAGATTCTGAAATGCTAGAATCCCTGAAAGTAAGCATTAGAGAAGATTACAAAATAATAAAGAAAAAATAGAGCATGGTTAGAAAATGACCAAAACTAACTGTTATCATTTCATCATTTCAACTCATCAACTAAACCCAAGAACAATGTGACAAACCACTAACATATATGATCAACAATCAATATATTTTAAGGAAACAAAATTTATTCCATGTTAAGACCATTGATTGTATTCAACACAAAGAACCTTTAAATGCTCCTAGGTGAAGGACAACATGAAATGAAAATGATACAAATTTACTAATAAACAAGCATGCTCGTGATGGTAGAATAAGTCATTATTCTTTCTTTGTTTATAGATAATATCTTCCAATGATAATTGATTCGTATACACAACTCCAAGGGAGTATAAAGATCAACTACTACTAGAAAAAGAATGAAAAATAACATTAGTCTACTAAGTTGATTATGCCTCAAAATTATCAATTCTACGAACGGGCTAAATCTAGCCTAGAATGTTACATTTATAGGGAAATCAACTCCATGTACAATACAAATTCAAAGAAAAGAGAGAAGAAGAAAAAAGAAGGAGAAGGGAACCCAGAGGTTCAAATATAGAGGGGAGGTGATAACGTGCAAGTCTTCTCTCGTACTATATACATCCTCTAAACTTTGAACCTACGTCATAAATGTTGGATCAATGACTTGTCTCCTTGCCATCCACCTATACCTTGGCTTAAATGAAAAAAAAGACATCCAACCAGCAAGGTAGATAAACTTGTGGAACACCCATCATTTCTTTCACTTCATCTGAACAACACGTGCCTGCACTTTTCCTATATTGGAACCATGTCTATACTAAAGGAGGTTTAATGCGAGTAGTCAAATGTTTTCTATGATAGGCCCACTTAGTTGTGGCATATAAAAGAATACTGAGGTTTGGGATAACTAGGGGAACTAGATTCCTGGAGTTCGTTTGGAGTCAAAGAAAAAATAATGGAACAATAAAGGATACGGGGATCGATCAACTTAGAGAAACACCCTTATACTTCTTGAATTTTTGGATGCAAGCCTCTATGGACTCCTCATTTGGGTTCTCGACCCACTATATTCAGAGCCTCATTTTTTGCAATATGACATTTTCCTAATCCAAATGCTCCCTCATCTCCATTGTGATCCTTTGGGCCTCGTATGTGCTAAGGACCATATCCATACAATCATTCATAACTTGCTTTACCATTATCTTTTGGGCAATTTCTAGAATATCTACTTTGAACCCAAGCAACCAGAAACTAAGATCTACAAAATCCTCACCCTCATCTATGAGGATGTTAGATGCAATAAAATCATCTTTGTTTGGTCCACATATCTGTTAGGAATGAATGCTAAAGCCTTTGGTAGTCATTCTGTAGCAGTGGTTGTTGCATTCATGACTATGATTGTCATCGATGTCAACACAATGATATTTTGGAGTTTAGCAGAGAAGCAGACATAGTTTTGTTTTGTGCACATGTTATATTGCAAATTGAGTTATGCGTAGTTGATGGTATGTTCTTTGGTGTGTTATTAACCTATGGTTAACAACACAAAAAGAAATTCATTTATTCATGAAAGTTATAAGCATTTTGGTAGAAGCAGTATTCTGGCAGTGTTCCTGAGTAAGCGGTTTTTGGTAATAGGAGGTATCTCCTAACCGGGATGGAATCTAATTTTGCACAGTTAAAGGGAAGTTTGAGACTCATTAGTGGTGATGTGGTTCATAGCGCAAACTTTGAGGTCACACGATTGGAAAGTTATTGTATCTGGAAGCTGACAGTTTTTATGTAATTTTGATGTAGCATGTTGAAATTATTATTTTATATTTGGATGCCGACTCATTTGTAATTATTTGAGTGTGGTATAAAGGAAGGAATGTTTTCCTTGTTGTAAGAAGGGATTGTAATAGTTGTAATATGAAATTGTGAAAGTTGTGATGCGAATATATGCATGAGGTGAAGAATAGAGCTAATTCAGTGGTGAAGGAAGACTTGCGAAGTACAAAGATCTAGATTTGTGATCTTGTGTAGAAGAGAGTGTGGTTTTGGCACAGTGTGAAGGAGGTAACATATTTCATATTAGTTTATTGAATAATCCTAAGATCTGTTGGACAGTGAGTTCAAAGATCTTGCCTTGAAGCTGTTTGGGCAGTGGGTCCTTCTGTCTTCCATAACTCCTAACAAGGTTAGAATCTTTTAATAGGGATTCAAAATCTCCTAACAGAGATTCATATGTACTGAATGTATTTCATAAGACTCCTAACAGGGTCCATCCTCTCACAAGGAACTTTCATATTAGTGCATCATTTTGTGGGCATCATTCCCACCGGGGTTTACTCTTTGATCAAGAGGTTCCCTAGTTAACATATCTTGTGTTATTGTGTCATTGTGTATGATTATCTTTCTATGGTTGGTTACTACATTGATTATATGGTTTAAAGCTGTTGAAGTTGATATTGAAGTTGATAAATGGTTTAATTATCAGATAACTGATTCACCCCCCCCTCTCAGTTATCTTGGGGATCTTTTCTTTCTAACAATTGGTATCAAAATGAAAGGTCCTTGAAAGAGAAGTTTAACAACTTAAGGAGATCTGTGGCAAATTTCAGGAAAGAAAGCCCTAAGTTTGATGGAGTAAATTTTGACAGCTGGAAAGAAAAGATGAAGACACATCTCTTGTGTTTAGGACCAGGTTATTGGTTGATTACAAAAAATGAGAGAACTATAATTGAAGAAGACAGTCTTGAATCAAGTTCTAAAGATGAGGTAGATCTATTCATGTGTAACATACTTGCAAGAGAAGAACTTTTATCAACACTTCCAGAGAATGAATATAGTCAGGTAAAAGGTTTAACTAGATCTTATGATATTTGGAAAGCTTTACATTCTACTTTTGAAGGTGATGAACATGCAAAGAAAGCTAGGTTACATAATTGGATTTGTGCATTTGAAGACATAAGAATGATGGAAGATGAATCTGTTATAAGCTATATTGGTAGGATGTTAGAAATTGTTGTAGGAATAAAGTCTTGTGGAGGTGAAAAGATAGAGAATGAAGTAATATGGAAGATTTTGAGAACATTGACACTGGTATTCAAGCAGACTGCACAAATGATTGAACAAGTGATACCTTGTACACCAAACTTTTCAAGAGAGACTCTTCTTGGAAGATTGGAAGTAGCAGAGATGAATTTGAGATTATCAGGAGAACTAGTGGAGACAACATTCAGTGCTCTTAGCATCGGACCTACTTTGTCTAGAAGTACAAGTGTGAATGGAGATTATGCCAGCAGTAGCAAATCCAAATATGATGAAGATAAGAAGATTGAAGAAGGTATTGCCTTGCTTGTGAAAAGAGAACTAGACGGTAAGAAAATCTTTAAATGTTGGACATGTCAAGAATATGATCATTTTGCATCTAAGTGTCTTAAGAGAGTTAAGAAGTATAGAAACAATTTTAAGCCTAGAAGATCTAAAGAATGTTATTATGCAAATGATGAAGAAATTGAAGCAGGAATTGAAAGACATTTGAGCGATAGTGATAATGATAACTTTGATGACATAGGATTTGTAGCAATTAAGGAAGAAAATTTTGAATCTAATGTTAAGGAAGAGAAAGCCTTAGTTTCCCAAGTTGAAAAGAAAGATGATTGGATTATAGATAGTGGTTGTTCACATCATATGACTGGTGATAAAGGAAAGTTCATAAAGTTTAACAATTATGATGGAGGAGTTGTTAGAGTTGGTAACAATGCACCTTGTTTGATTAAAGGTATAGGATCTATTACTCTTGATGGAAAGACTAATACTGATGAAGTTTAATTTTTTGATGGATTGAAACATAATCTTTTGAGTGTTGGACAGTTAGTGGATAAAGGATATCAAGTTTGGTTTACTGAGAAAACTTGTGTGATTAAGGATAAAGATGGAAATTTGATTGGAACAGGATCTACAACTAGAGGTAATGTATTTCAGTTGAACCCTACTGAGATGACATGTTTGATGACTAAGATTGATGATAGTTGGTTATGGCATAGAAGGTTCTATCATATAAACTTTGATAATATTGTGAAAGTAAGTTCTACACTTGCAGTAAGAGATTTACCTAAGATTATGAAGCCTACTAACATGATTTGCAAGGAATGTGTGATGGCTAAGCAGAAAATGAGTTCATTTCCTAGCAAGAAGTTCACATCTACAGAAAAGTTGGAGATTATTCATACAAACTTGAGTGGTCCTACTAGGACTAGAGGATTCTATGGAGAAAGGTATTTTATGATTCTTGTTGATGATTTTACAAGAATGATGTGGTTTGCATTTTTGAAAGAAAAATTTGAAGCATTTGATAAGCTTAAGGTCATGAAGAATAAAGTTGAGAATGAATCAGGAATGAGGATTAAATGTTTGAGATCTGATAGAGGTGGAGAATTTACATCTAAAGAGTTTAACACCTTTTGTGAAGTAAATGGTATTAAGAGAAAATTTTCAGCCCCTAGAACACCTGAACAAAATGGTATTGCAGAAAGAAGGAACAGATCAATGACTGAAGTAGCTAGATCTATGTTGTTTGAAGGTGATTTGGCAAAGAATTTTTGGAGAGAAGCAATGAATACATCAGTATATACAATGAACAAAGTACAAATCAGAGTAGACACAGACAAGACACCTTATGAATTATGGTTTGGACATGCACCCTCATTTAAGTATTTTAGAATTTTTGGAAGCAAATGTTATATTAAGAGAGATGATGATATAGGAAAGTTTGATCCTAGAAGTGATGAAGGAATTTTTCTTGGATATTCTTTGAAAAGCAAAGCATATAGATGTTACACTAAGAGAACTAAGACTATTGTTGAAAGTGCAAATGTAAAAGTTGATGAGAAGTTTAAAATTCAGGAAAGAATGCTTGATTATGAATCTGATGAAGGAACTAACCCTCAACCTAACATTGAAACTACTGAACAATTTTTTGAGACTGATAGTGAATTGTTGAATGAAAGTCATGTTGAAGAAAATAGAGAAGAATCTACAGTTGAAGAAAGATCAGTGACTATGACACCTAACAGGTATATATCAAGACGTCATCCTGTTGAACAAGTGATTGGAAGTTTGGATAGAGGAGTTATGACTAGAAAGAAGGTACATTTATGTTTGATTTCTCAAATTGAACCTAAGTCTACTAATGAAGCTTGTGAAGATGAACTTTGGATTAAAGTTATGAAAGAAGAATTGGATCAGATTGAAAAGAACAAGACATGGGAATTGGTCCCTAGACCTAAAGACAAAATGTGATTGGAACTAAATGGGTATTCAGGAACAAGATGAATGAACAAGGAGAAGTAATTAGAAACAAAGCAAGATTGGTATGTAAGGGATACTCACAGCAAGAAGGAATTGACTATGAAGAGAATTTTGCCCCTGTGGCAAGACTTGAAGCAGTAAGAATATTTTTTGGCTTATGTAGCATTTAAGAAATTCAAAGTGTATCAGATGGATGTGAAGTCAGCATTTCTAAATGGTGAATTAGAAGAAGAAGTCTACATTGAGAAGCCTGAAGGTTTTCCTTTGACTCAAGAAGGAGACATGGTATGTAAACTAAAGAAAGCATTGTATGGACTAAAGCAAGCACCTAGAACTTGGTATGCTAGATTGGATAAGTATTTGTTAAAATTGGGATTTACAAAAGGAACAACTGATAGTAACTTATACACAAAAGAAATTGAGAATGGATTGTTAGTTATAGTTATTTTTGTTGATGACATTATTTTTGGAGGAAAAGATGAAGCTAGTGACAAATTTGCTGATGAAATGAAGACAAAATTTGAAATAAGTATGATTGGAGAAATGAAATACTTTTTGGGATTACAGATAACACAAAATAAAGATGGTATCTTTGTAAGTCAGACAAAGTAATTGAATGATTTGTTGAAAATATTTGGTATGGAGAATTGTAAACCAGTTGGAACACCTATGGTTATAGGACATAAACTATCTAGTAAAGATGAAACACTAGCAGTTGAGCAGAAGAAATATAGATCCATGATTGGTGGATTTCAGTACTTGACACACACTAGACTAGATATACAACATTCAGTTGGAATGGTAGCAAGATTTCAAGCTGAACCTAGAGAGTCACATTATGCAGCAATAAAGAGGATATTGAGATATCTTAGAGGCACAAGGGACTATGGATTGGGGTATGAAACTTCTGATGATTTTACCCTATGTGCATATACTGATGTTGATTGGGGAGGCAGCATTGATGATAAGAAAAACACCAGTGGTGAAGCCTTTTTTCTTGGAGGAAGATTAGTTTCTTGGTTGAGCAAAAAGTAGACTTGTATCTCACAGAGTACAACACAAGCAGAGTATGTAGCAGAAGTAAAAAATTGTAACCAGATAATTTGGATGAAGCAAATGTTGAAGGATATTGGAATTCAGTTTAATGAGCCTGTTGTTATACATTGTGATAACACCAGTACAGTTAGTATGTCTAAGAATCCTGTATTACATTCTAAAACTAAGCATATAGAGATCAAGTGTCATGTTGTAAGAGAGAAAGTTGCTGAGAAAGAAGTCAGACTGGAGTACATAAGCACAAAGGAGCAGATATCATATATATTTACAAAGCCTTTGCCTAAGGATACATTTGAGTATCTAAGAGGTATGCTTGGGGTTATGCCCCAATCTACTCTTGATTAAAGATGCAGATGGTTGCATTCGTCAAGTGGTTTATGGCCCTATCTATTTTCTGGATTGGATGTTAGTACATCCTCTATGGGGGAGTATGTGTATCTGAGCTAAGTCATGAGGACTCTTGTGAACGTATTTTCTAAATAGTGTCTTTTGACATTAAGCTATTATTTGACATAGTGATGGAATTTCTGTCATTGATGTCAATGGGGGAGAGAATCATGAAAAACATTAAGGAACTACATTTGTTGGAGAGATTGAATAGGAAAATGAAGCAAGATTTGATTGATGAAGAGTAGCAGAGCAGTTGAGTAGCAGTGATTGGATTTTTGGAACATTGGATGTTTTTCATCTATGTTTCCATCAATGCCAATGGGGGAGATTGTTAGGAATGAATACTGAAGCCTTTGGCAGTGATTCTGTAGTAGTGGTTGTTGCATTTATGACTATGATTGTCATTGATGTCAACACAGTGATATTCTAGAGTTTAGCAGAGAAGCAGGCATAGTTTTGTTTTACGCACATGTTATATTACAAATTGAGCTATGTGTAGTTGATGGTATGTTCTTTGGTGTGTTATTAACCTATGGTTAACAACACAAAAATAAATTCATTTATTCATGAAAGTTATAAGCATTTTGGTGGAAGCAGTATTCTGGCAGTGTTCCTGAGTAAGCGGTTTTTGGTAATCGGAGGATATCTCCTAACCGGGATGGAATCTGATTCTGCACAGTTAAAGGGAAGTTTGAGACTCATTGGTGGTGATGTGGTTCATAGTGAAAACTTTGAGGTCACACGATTGGAAAGTTATTGTATCTGGAAGCCGACAGTTTTTATGTAATTTTGATGTAGCGTGTTGAAATTATTATTTTATATTTGGATGCCGAATCATTTGTAATTATTTGAGTGTGGTATAAAGGAAGGAATGTTTTCCTTGTTGTAAGAAGGGATTGTAATTGTTGTGATATGAAATTGTGAAAGTTGTGATGCGAATATATGCATGAGGTGAAGAATAGAGCTAATTCAGTGGTGAAGGAAGACTTGCGAAGTACAGAGATCTAGATTTGTGATCTTGTGTAGCAGAGAGTGTGGTTTTGGCATAGTGTGAAGGAGGTAACATATTTCATATTATTTTGTTGAATAATCCTAAGATCTATTGGACAGTGAGTTCAAAGATCTTGCCTTGAAGCTGTTTGGGCAGTGGGTCCTTCTATCTTCCATAACTCCTAACAGGGTTAGAATCTTTTAACAGGGATTCAAAATCTCCTAACAGAGATTCATATGAACTAAATGTATTTCATAAGACTCCTAACAGGGTCCATCCTCTCACAAGGAACTTTCATATTAGTGCATCATTTTGTGGGCATCATTCCCACCGAGGTTTACTCTTTGATCAAGAGGTTCCCTAGTTAACATATCTTGTGTTATTGTGTCATTGTGTATGATTATCTTTCTATGGTTGGTTACTGCATTGATTATAAGGTTTAAAGCTATTCAAGTTGATAAATGGTTTAATTATCAGATAACTGATTCACCCCCCCTCTCAGTTATCTTGGTGATCTTTGCTTTCTAACAATATCTTCTTCAATTCTTTTATAGTCCTCTTGTACTTGGTGAGATCCTCTTTCCATTGACTAAATTCATCATAGATGGCCATCTCAATCCTCATTGCCTCAAAATAATAATGAATAGACTCATAAATGAATTCCTAGGCCGTCTCCACTTCTTAGATATCTACTAGTCTATGATGATGACTTTTCTATTCATTTCCTGCAAAGAATCCATCTCTTCATGTGGTATAAATGGCAGGGTGGATGCACTAGGGATTTGCAAGGAGACAAGAGCAAATAACTCCAAAATAAATCCTCATACTAGGCTATCTTTCCTCTCAACTCTTGTTTCACTTCATGCTCATTCTTGACCCTCTTGCACACCATGCTGGTGGCAACATTGAGGTTGTTGACTTCTCCCCACTTAGTCTACTTTCTCAAATTAATTTGGGTGGGCTTGTAGTTCTCAGGGGTGACCTCTAACTAGTCTTTGTCAGGAGGTGCAATTAAAACCTCCACCATAATCTTTCCCTTCCATTTCTAGTGGTGATGAAAATTCTATTATCCTTCTTCACCTTCTTCGTAGGTGTGAGATTTTCCATCAAATCCTAGAGCGGTGCCTTTTGATGCTTTGGTCACTATTTTCTTTTGAATCTAGAAACCACCTACTATGGAAGGTCTGGAGCACTAGGCTTTGTTTCTGTGGTGTCCTGAGGTGTGCATATTTTCCTCCCTATTCTTTTATATGTTCAGGAGGAGGGATCCTCAGGATCTCTAATACTTGTTGTTGAGGAGGGGATTTTTAAAGAGGAGGTGTCGGGTTAGATAATGGCGAGGCTATAGTTTCTCTCATGGATCTATTTTCCACCTGTACTTTTATCATCTCCTCCATGCCTTTTCATCTTTCTTCCTCCCACCTTCAAAGTTCTTCCTTCTTTGTGAGATCCTCTCGCCTCCTCTTGATCTCTACTACCTCCACTATTTTTTGGCATGTGTCCTCTTTTATTTTCTCAGCTTCCTCCTATTATTTCTAGAAGGCCTCTTGTTCTTTCCACCTCTTTTCTTCTTCGAGGCATATTATGTCCTCTTCATCTCTTTTCTATTTTGTGGCCTACTTATCCACTCATTCCTTGGCTTCTAACTAAGCCTCATGGTCCCTGACCACTTGTTCATTGTGGAGGTGTACCTTTTCTACCTTTACTCATTTATTTTCCTCAAGTGATTCTCTTTCTATAGCCTCCTTGAGGGCTTTTTGTTTGGCTCATATTTTGGAATCATACTCCCTTTTATGCCTCTCATTTTCAAGGCTGACATCTTCTTCCCTTTTATCTTCTTCTTCCTTCCAAGAATGCTCTGCTTCCTCTTCCTCTTTATTTTTATTTGCTTCTTCTAATTCTTGGAGAAAGATGACCTGTTCTTCTAAGGTAAGTAGCATGGTAGTGTTCTTGGCCCTCATAGACCCAAGGTCTATGTAATCTTGCACCTACTCAAGTACAAAATCCTCCTTAGTTGGGATTTTCTATAGATGTTGAGGAGCACGTGTCTCCAAAAAGGGGACCAATTGTGGGAGGTCTAGAAGACTTGCACTTGTTGGTTTTGGGGGAATCCAAGCTCCAAATATCTTCATTTGGGAGTGGATAAGAAGAACCTCATTAGTGGTTGGTGTTCCCTCACTACCTCTTCTATATTAATTGGCCTTATGGCTAGATGAGATGATGAGCATTCACCTACTAGAGTGGTCTTTGTGCATGTTGCTCCTGCCATTCCTTGTCCTTTTGGGGAACCTATTTCGAGGGTTAGGAGAGAGGAATCCATTGATGCCAAAGATAATGCTAAGAGGATGAAATTTACTCCCTGGTCAGTGGATGGGAATAGCCTCTGAGAACATCATGTATGTTTATCCAGCCTCTTCTTTTATTCTATAGGTAGCAGATTATCCAAGGGGTCTGCCTTCTTGGTGGTTTTTCCAACTTTATATCCCTCTTTCTATGTCCTTCTCTTATACTTGTGTGTGGCCTCCTTTCTTTTCACCTTGGTTCTTTGTGAACCCCTAGGAAGCCAGAGGTCAAAGACCTAGCGGCTGCAAGTAATTACCTTTGTAGAGAGGGCCATAATGTATGTATTTTCTTCCTCATCCCATTTGACTAGGGAGAGGTGTCACTAGCTTGCCCATTCTTCTTCATAGACTAGATCAAGAATATCCTTACCATCTTTGAAATTATTAGGGATGTTGGTACAAAGACCAAAATCCTGCATCTAGATGGTTGTCATCCTATACTACCCATGCCACCTCTTATCAAAATAATCTTGCAAATTTTCCCATAAGTCTTTAACTATGGGCTTATGTCTGGGGTAGGCATTAGGGAGGATGCCCTTAATATTTCTCTTCGGCTCATAAGGATCCCACTCATTACCGAACTCCATGAGTTTTTAGCTCCTGAACTCAAAAATTGCATCCTTGGAAGTGATGGTTAAGATACACTTGTAATGCCCCAAGAATAAGGGGAAGCCTACTTCAGGATTATGCTTTGCTGGCATTAGTGCTTATGCATCCAAAATTTGTCTGCAAAACTCCAACAAAATGTTAACTGATGGTGATGATGATGAAGACCGACCAAGATCAGAGGTATACAAGGTTGTAGAAGGATTATATTAGTTATTATTTTGTCATTGATGTCAAGCAATTTATTTCTGGTTCATATTGGATTTCCATATCATTCAGAGTATGATATAAGTTGAGTGAGTTAGGGAAATAGGAGTGAAAAGTTGTGAAGTTGAAGAACTTAATTGGAAGACTAATATATTTCAGACAATGATAAGGTTATATTGGTTTGATTCTTTTCTACTTTACATTTGATTATATCAAGTCGGTAAAAGAGATTGGACAAGTGAGTAAGGAGTAAAGTTGATAAAGCATAGAAAAAAGTTCAATTATCGAGTAGGAAAAGTTATTCAGTAAAAGGAAAGTAAGTTTTAGTTAAGAGAAAGAAATTCAAGACACCAAGTACACATATTTAATTACTGAGTGGAGAAAACAAAATTTTGGTTGAAGGAAAAGAAGTTAGCCATCGAGAAAGGAAAAATAATTAAATACAAGGATCAGAATGATATTTAATGATGAGCCAGAGTGATCTAGAAGATTCTAAGGACAATGAAGAGTTAGTTGAAGAGATCTATGATCAGGAAAATTCAAGGTGATGATCTATGGTGAAGATCTAAGTTGCAAAAGTGAAGGTACAAGTTCCAAGGAATGTTCAAGTTCTAAGGTGATGATAACACATTTTACTAAGTTCCAAATTCATTGAATCAGTTCAAGAGGATGATCTAACAGTTGAGAATAAATAGAGAAAAACATAATAAAGGAGATTAAGAGGAAAAATAGAGTCTATGTAAAGGATGAAATTTTATGTAAAATGAGATGAAAAGGTGAAATTTTGATGTGTAACTGAGTGATGCAATGAAGAAAAAAAAGGTTGAAAGTTGATTCTACAAGTAGATATGATGAAGTGTTGACCCTAGTGGAAAGTGAAGGAAAGAAGTGAATACAAAGAGAGCATAAGTGATGAAGGGTGCTCCCCTTAATACCACAAACACATAACATAAATAGAGAAACAACAACAATAATATGCAAGAACAGAAAATTGGCTTCTTATTATCTCCACAAATGTGGAATTACAAATTTTCAGAATTACAATATGCAAAGCCACATGGGCATTCCCTTACAATATTCTATAGGACAAAGCCTCGAATCAATACCCAGATCTACTACCCAGAACTGCCCTAGACAATGCTACGGGCCTTCTTTATATAGGCAATTTCCACCACCCGAGAAGGTTCCAGAAATTTAGCCCTAAGGGCCGACCAAACTTAGAATTATTTTATTTTTCAATTTATTACATCAAAGTCGGCTCAAAATAACTTTTGAAACCCGAACATAAATTTTGAAGGAAAATTATTTTCCACCATTTCAGGTGACCCGACTTTCGGAGACCATAAGTCATCACTAGTTGACCCGATTGACTGTTATAACTCCATTTTTGAAATGCCATGAAGCGCTCTACAGGCTTGACCGGCGCAAAGCGCCCGTCACCCAATTTTTCAACCTCATCTGGGGCCTCTAAAGCCTTCAAAACTAAGTTCAAAGTTTCTGTACCCTACAGCCAATACCAAAAATCTTCAATATCTTCAAAACTAGACCTGATCTAGCCATGAAACTTTGCTGGCAGGCTGATATGACTGAGATGAACCTCCACATGTAAAATCAAAACATTTCGAGATCGTAAGACCAACTTACTAAAAATAGCAAGTTTCCATAAATAGCAACTCTGCACAAGATAGCCCTTATTGAATACAAAAATAAAAATATTTTTGAGTGATGCAAGATTGCTCTTACACCCAGGATGCTCCTGCATCAGACACCCAGGGTAATTTGAGAAGTGACCCTGTCATGACTCAGGTGTGTAGAGGAAAACCAAGACGGTTAACCTCCTCCTTTGTTAGCCATCATGAATCTTCAATAGGTCATCCTTTCCATTTGACCAAATACTCTTCATATGTCCTATTCCTTGTGCTTCTACCAACATGATTGTCTAGTATGTCTTCAATCTCCTTGGTATCTGAACTACTTGCTGGAATACTCCACTGTGCTACTGCAACCTCATCTTCAAGACCTCGTTCATGATACTTTGTCAAATCTAAAATGTTAAACACTGGTGAAATATTCAGCTCACTAGGCAATTCTACCTCATATGCATTTCCTGAATCATGCTTCTTCAATATCTTACATGGTCCAAACTTTTTCATTTTCAGCTTGTTATATGTACCAATCAGAAATCGCTCCTTCTGCAAATGAACCATGACTTCATCTCCAATCTAAAAATCCTTATGCCTCCTTTTCTCATCTGCCTTAGCCTTATACTATGCATTCATCTTGGTAATATGCTTCCTCACCTCCTCATGGATGTTTTTCAAGTGTTCTGTAAAATCCTCAGCTTCAGCACTACTTATTTCTCCTTTATCTATCTTTCTCAATTTAGATGCATTTCTTGGACTACTTCCATATACAATCTGGAATGGTGATTTACCAGTACTCCTGTTGACAAAATTATTGTATGCAAATTCTGCCTGTGGTAAAATCAAATCCCATCCTGTTGGCTTATCTTAACCAAACATCTCAGCAGATTTCCCAAACTTCTTTCTATTCACCACCTCTATCTGTCCATCGGTCTGTGGATGATGTGATGAACTGAACTTCAAATCTATCTTCAACTTCTTCCATAATGTCCACCAAAAATATCCAACAAAATTAGTATCTCGATCTGAAACTATGGTCTTTGGCAAACCATGTAGTCTCACCACTTCTCTGAAAAACAATCCTTCTACATAAACAACATCATTAGTCTTCTTACAGAGAATGAAATGTGCCATCTTCAAAAATCTGTCAACCACCAGAAAAATTGAATCATGTCCCTGCTCAGTTCTCAGTAAACTAAGAACAAAGTCCATACTGATATCCTCCCAAGGATTCTCTGGTATAGGTAATGGCTGATACAACCCTGTATTCTGCTTCACTCCTTTCACTATCTGACATACTCTGCAACTTTGTACAAACTTCTTCACATCTTGCTACAATTGTGGCCAATAATAATTCTCACCAACCAAAGCAAAGATTTTATCACGACCAAAATGTCCAGCCAATCCTCCACTATGCTTCTCCTTGATGAGATTCTCCCTCATAGAACTTTGTTGAATGCACAACTGACTCCCTCTGAATAGCATATCATCTTGGATGATAAAATCCAGCCATTTCATCCTGTCTAGAGTAACAGGTTCTGTACAAGCTTTCCAAGCTTCACCAAAATCAGGATCCTCTAGATACAAATTCTTGAGTTCCTTGAACCCAACCACCTCAATCTGCATCTCTGTCAGCAATAGTTGCCTTCTGCTAAGAGCATCTGCAACCCTGTTAGACTTTTCACTTCTGTGTTTCAAAACAAATGTATAACTCTGCAAAAACTCAACCCATTTCAAATGCCTTTGATTCAACTTTCCTTGACTGTTCAAATATTGCAACGCTTGATGATCAGTATACAAAAAAAACTCCTTAGGAAGTAGATAGTGCCTCCACTTTTTCAATGCCTGAACTATACCATAAAATTTTTGATCATAAACAGAATATTTTCTCTTGGCATCATTTAACTTCTCACTGAAATAAGCAACAGGTTTACCTTTTTGGCTCATAACAGCTCCTATTGCAGTACCACTAGCATCACAATCTACTTGAAACACCTTATTAAAATCTAGAAGTGCTAAAACAGGTTGTCCTATAACTTTTTGTTTCAACAATTGAAAACTCTTTTCTGCCCCATTAGTCCACTTAAACTCTTTTCTGTCCCCTCTCATTGTTTCAGTCAAAGGTCCACAAATACTGCTAAAATTTCTCATAAAATTTCTGTAAAAGCTAGCCAAACCATGAAAATATCTTACCTCAGTAGCACTCCTTGGAGTGGGCCATTCAAGGATAGCCTGTACCTTCTCTGGGTCCATTTTTAGACCTTCTGCGGAAACTACAAATCCCAAATACACTAACTCTTTCTTTACAAAACTGCACTTCTTCAAATTAATCAACAATTTCTCATCTCTCAACTTCTCAAACACCATACGAATATGCATCATATGTTCCTCCAATGTCTTGCTAAAAATCAAAATATCATCTAGGTAAACAATGACAAACTTACCCAAAAATTCTTTCAGAACCTCATTCATGAGCTGTATGAAAGTGCTCAGTGCATTGGTTAGCCCAAAAAGCATGACTAACCACTCATACAGTCCTTCTTTTATCTTGAAGGGAGTCTTCCATTCATCTCCTTCTCTGATCTAAATCTGGTGATATCCACTCTTCAGATCTATCTTTGAGAAATACACAGCTCCACTCAAACAATCCATAATATCATCCATTCATGGCAATGGAAACCTATACTTGATTATGATCTTATTTATTGCTCTAGAATCTATACACATCCTCCACTCTCCGTTCTTCTTTGGTGCTAATACCGCTGGTACATCACAGGGACTCAAACTCTCAAATGAACCCCTTCTGCAATAACTCGTGTACTTATTTGTTCAACTCTTCACTTTCTGCTGGTGTCATTCTGTGTGCTGCCTTGTTTGGAAAAGTGGCTCCTGAAATCAAATCCATGTAATGACTAATCTTCCTTACCGGTGGTAATCCATCATGTACATTATCAGATATAATATCCTGAAACTCATTCAACAAATCTGCAACTTCTACAGGTACATTCTCTATTACTTCTTTACCAACTTTTGGAATTAAAGAAAAACATGCATGCTCATGCCTCATACCATCTAAGAATTTTCTTCCATCAACAAATGTTATTCTTGCATTATCACATACCTTTTCTTTGGTCTCCTTCAATGGCTTTAGCTTATGTCGCACTCCATGCTTTGTTAGGGAATAGGTATTCGCATGACCATCGTGTACATCACATTTATCAAACTGCCACAGTCTATCCAACAACATATGACATGCATCCATAGAGATGATATCACATAGTACCTCATCTTGGTACCCACCGATCTTGAACTTTACCACACACTGTTCACCGACCATTACCTTGTGGTCATTCTACACCTAGGCAATCCGATATGGATGTGGGTGTTTTTATCTCTTGAGCTTCAACTTTGTCACCATCTCTTCTGACACCAAATTGTCAGTGCTTCCACTATCAATAATCACATCACAACATTTACCCTCACAATTGCATCTAGTGTGAAACAGGCCCCTCCTTTGTTCAGGTTCATTCTCACCACTCAGCAAGACTCTTCTGTTAATTAGCGTTTCTCCTCTTTCAGCATCTTCAGAATTTGATGATATAGCATCTTCATCTACATGTGCAACTCTGGCCCGGCCTTCATTTCTCCTATCTGTTCTGCCTTGGTGCTGAGGACATTCAAATGCCCTATGACCTTCTCCACAGTGAAAACATGTTCCATGGAAGCCTCCTCTTCTAGATCCTTGTCCTCTTCCTCTTCCTCTCTGATCTCTATTACTCTGATCTTGGAAATGATTAGAATTATTTCCTCTCTAATTCTGACTGCTATTGGCCTCATCCTTCTTTTTCGGATCTTCATTTCGGCCACCATATGACCGTCTGCCAGATCTTCCACCACGACCTCTTCCATTTTGTTTGCTCTCAAACTTCTTGTTCAATTTTTCCTCTACTTTTAAGGTAAACTAGTATGCCTCCTCAATACTGTTCATTTGAACCAAATTCAACTACTCCTGAATGCTTGGCCTTAACCCATTAAAGTATCGGGCAACTTTCTCCTTATCAGCTTCTGCATGGTCTGTTGTGATGAGGAGTCGATAGAACTCCTCTGTATACTCCTGAACAGATTTTCCTGCTTGCTGCAAACTTTGCATTTTATTTAGCAAGTCAAGCTCATAATCAACAGGAATGAACTATCGATTCAATTTATCCACCATCCTATCCCATCTTGTGATTTTATCTTTCCCTCTTCTATTTCACTCCAATTGAATTTTTTGCCACCAGATCTTCGCATGACCTTTCAATCTGGCCTTCACAAACTTGACCCTATCAGGATCCTCAACATCTTCATACTCAAAATATTCCTCACATTCATTGATCCAGTCGATCAATTCCTCTGGGTTAAGATTTTTTAAAAATGTAAGAACCTCAATCTTAGGTCTTTTTCCAATCTTGGAAATCATGCCAAAAAGTCTTTCTTCCTCCTGGTTCACAATTTTAGCTTCTCCTTCTTGATATTCTTCTTCGGCTTCATCCTCGCTTTCATCTCTGACATTAAGATTCATTCCTCTGTGAATCTCTTCTTGCAATGCTCGCACTTGTCTCTGCAGCTCTCTAACCTCAAGTGTCATAGCACCAGCTCTTCCGCCACGTTCTCTTCATGGAGGCATTTTTGCAATGCACGCTGAAACCCTAACCATGGTCTTGGTGCAAACTACTTCACAGTCGGCGATCTATTTACACACTCAAAAAAATATGCTCTGATACCACTTGATGAAGGGTGCTCCGCTTAATACCACAAACACATAATAGAAATAGAGAAACAACAACAATAATATGCAACAACAGAAAATTGGCTTCTTATTATCTCCATAAATGTGGAATTACAAACTTTCAGAATTACAATATGCAAAGCCACATGGGCATTCCCTTACAATATTCTGTAGGATAAAGCCTCGAATCAATACCTAGATCTACTACCCAGAACTGCCCTAGATAACACTACGGACCTTCTTTATATGGGCAATTTCCACCACCCGAGAAGGTTCTAGAAATTTAGCCCTAAGGGCCGACCAAACTTAGAATTATTTTATTTTTTAATTTATTACATCAAAGTCGGCGCAAAATAATTTTTGAAACCCGAACAAAAATTTTGAAGGAAAATTATTTTCCACCATTTCAGGTGACCCGACTTCCGGAGATCATAAGTCATGACTAGTTGACCTGATTGACTGTTATAACCCCATTTCAGAAATGCCATGAAGCGCTCTACAGGCTTGACCGGCACAAAGCACCCGTCACCCAATTTTTCAACCTCATGCAAGACCTCTAAAGCCTTCAAAACTGAGTTCAAAGTTTCTGTACCCTACTACCAATTCTAAAAATCTTCAATATCTTCAAAACTAGACCTGATCTAGCCATGAAACTTTGCTGGCAGGCTGATATGACTAAGATGAACCTCCACATGTAAAATAAAAATATTATGAGATCGTAAGACCAACTTACTAAAAATAACAAGTTTTCATAAATAGCAACTTTGCACAAGATAGCCCTTATTGAATACAAAAATAAAAATATTTTTGCGTGATGCAAGATTGCTCTTACACCCAAGATGCTCCTACATCAGACACCCGGGGTAATTTGAGAAGTGACCCTGTCACGACTCAGGTGTGTAGAGGAAAACCAAGATGGTTCACCTCCTCCTTTGTTAGCCATGATGAATCTTCAACAGGTCATCCTTTCTATTTGACCAAATACTCTTCATATGTCCTATTCCTTGTGCTTCTGCCAACACGACTGTCCAGTATGTCTTCAATCTCCTTGGTATCTAAACTACTTGCTGGAATACTCCACTGTGCTGTTGCAACCTCATCTTCAAGACCTCCTTCATGATACTCTGTCAAATCTAAAATGTTAAACACTGGTGAAATATTCAGCTCACTAGGCAATTCTACCTCATATGGATTTCCTGAATCATGCTTCTTCAATATCTTACATGGTCCAAACTTCTTCATTTTCAGCTTGTTATATGTACCAACCGAAAATCGCTCCTTCCGCAAATGAACCATGACTTCATCTCCAACCTGAAATTCATTATGCCTCCTTTTCTCATCTGTCTTAGCCTTATACTACGCATTTATCTTGGTAATATGCTTCCTCACCTCCTCTTCAAGTGTTCTGCAAAATCCTTAGTTTCAGCACTACTTATTTCTCCTTTATCTATCTTTCTCAATTTAGATGCATTTCTTGGACTACTTCCATATACAATCTGGAATGGTGATTTACCAGTACTCCTATTGACAGAATTATTGTATGTAAATTCTTCCTGTGGTAAAATCAAATCCTATCCTGTTGGCTTATCTCCAACCAAACATCTCAGCAGATTTCCCAAACTTCTATTCACCACCTCTGTCTGTCCATCAGTCTGTAGATGATGTGATGAACTGAACTTCAAATCTGTCTTCAACTTCTTCCACAATGTCTGTCAGAAATATCCAACAAACTTAGTATCTCGATCTGAAACTATGGTCTTTGGCAAACCATGTAGTCTCACCACTTCTCTGAAAAATAATCCTTCTACATGAACATCATCATTAGTCTTCTTGCAGGGAATGAAATGTGCCATCTTTAAAATTTGTCAACCACCACAAAAATTGAATCATGTCTCCACTGAGTTCTCAGTAAACCAAGAACAAAGTCCATACTGATATCCTCCCAAGGCTTATCTGGTATAGGTAATGGCTAATAAAACCCTGTATATTGCTTCACTCCTTTCACCATCTGACATACTCTACAACTTTGTACAAACTTCTTCACATCTTGCTGCAATTGTGGCCAATAATAATTCTCACCAACCAAAGCAAGGGTTTTATCACGACCAAAATATCTAACCAATCCTCCACTATGCTTCTCCTTGATGAGATTCTCCCTCATAGAACTTCGTGGAATGTACAACTAACTCCCTCTAAATAGCATATCATCTTGGATGATAAAATCTAGCCATTTCATCCTATCTAGAGTAACAGGTTCTGTACAAGCTTTTCAAGCTTCACCAAAATCAGGATCCTCTGGATACAAATTCTTGAGTTCCTTGAACCCAATCACCTCAATCTGCATTTCTGTCAGCAATAGTTTCCTTTTGCTAAGAGCATCTACAACCCTATTAGACTTTCCACTTTTGTGTTTCAAAATAAATGTATAACTCTGCAAAAACTCAACCTATTTCAAATGCCTTTGATTCAACTTTCCTTGACTGTTCAAATATTGCAAAGCTTGATGATCAATATACAAAACAAAATCTTTAGGAAGCAGATAGTGCCTCCACTTTTTCAATACCTAAACTATAGCATAAAATTTTTGATCATAAACAGAATATTTTTTCTTAGCATCATTTAACTTCTCACTGAAATAAGAAACAGGTTTACGTTTTTGACTCATAATAGCTCCTATTGCAGTACCACTAGCATCACAATCTACTTGAAACACATTATTAAAATCTGGAAGTGCTAAAACAGGTTGTTCTGTAACTTTTTGTTTCAACAATTGAAAACTCTTTTCTGCCCCATTAGTCTACTTAAACTCTTTTCTATGCCCTCACATTGTTTTAGTCAAGGGTCCACAAATACTGCTAAAATTTTTAATAAACTTTCTGTAAAAGCTAGGCAAACCATGAAAAGATCTTACCTCAGTAGCACTCTTTGGAGTGGGCCATTCAAGGATAGCTTGTACCTTCTCTGAGTCCATTTTTAGACCTTCTGCTGAAACTACAAATCCCAAATACACTAACTCTTTCTTCACAAAACTACACTTCTTCAAATTAATCAACAATTTCTCATCTCTCAACTTCTCAAACACCATACGAATATGCATCATATGTTCCTCCAATGTCTTGCTAAAAATCAAAATATCATCTAGGTAAACAATGACAAACTTACCCAGAAATTCTTTTAGAACCTCGTTCATGAGCCGTATGAAAGTGCTCAGTGCATTGGTTAGCCCAAAAGGCATGAATAACCACTCATACAGTCCTTTTTTTGTCTTGAAGGCAGTCTTCCATTCATCTCCTTCTCTGATCCGAAGCTGATGATATCCACTCTTCAGATCTATCTTTGAGAAATACACAGCTCCACTCAAACAATCCATAATATCATCCATTCGTGGCAATAGAAACCTATACTTGATTGTGATCTTGTTTATTGCTCTGGAATCTATACACATCCTCCACTCTCCATTCTTCTTTGGTGCTAATACCGCTGGTACAGCACAGGGACTCAGACTCTCTCGAATCAACCCCTTCTGTAATAACTCGTGTACTTATTTGTTCAACTCTTCACTTTCTGCTGGTGTCATTCTGTGTACTGCCTTGTTTGGAAAACTGACTCCTGGGATCAAAACCATCTGATGACTGATCTTCCTTACCGGTGGTAATCCATCAGGTACATTATCAAATACAATATTCTGAAACTCATTCAACAAATCTGCAACCTCTACAAGTATATCCTCTACTTCTTCTTTACCAACTTTTGGAATTAAAGAAAAACACACATGCTCATGCCTCATACCATCTAAGAATTTTCTTCCATCAACAAATGTTATTCTTGCATTATCACATACCTTTTCTTCAGTCTCCTTCAATGGATTTAGCTTATGTCGCACTCCATCCTTTGTAAGGGAATAGGTATTCCCATGACCATCATGTATAGCACATCTGTCAAACTGCCACAGTCTACCCAACAACATATGACATGCATCCATAGAGATGATATCACATAGTACCTCATCTTGGTACCCGTCGATCTTGAACTTTACCAGACACTGTTCACTGACCATGACCTTGTGGTCATCCTGCACCCAGGCAATCCAATATCGATGTGGGTGTTTTTGTCTCTTGAGCTTCAACTTTGTCACCATCTCTTCTGACACCAAATTGTCAGTGCTTCCACTATCGATAATCACATCACAACATTTACCTTCACATTTGCATCTAGTGCGAAATAGGCTCCTCCTTTGTTCATGTTCATTCTCACCACTCAGCAAGACTCTTCTCTTAATTAGCATTTCTCCTCTTTCAGCATCTTCAGAATTTGAGGATCTAGCATCTTCATCTACATGTGCAACTCTGGCCTGACCTTCATTTCTCCTGTCTATTCTACCTTGGTGTTGAGGACATTCAAATGCCCTATGACCTTCTTCTCCACAGTGAAAACATGTTCCACAGAAGCCTCCTCTTCCAGATCCTTGTCCTCTTCCTCTTCCTCTCTGATTTCTATTACTATGATCCTCGAAATGATTGTAATTATTTCCTCTCTGATTCTGACTACTACTGGCCTCATCCTTCTTTTTCGGATTTTCATTTCGGCCACCATATGACCATCTACCAGATCTTCCACCATGACCTCTTCCATTTTGTCTGCTCTCAAACTTCTTGTTCAGCTTTTCTTCTACTTTTAGGGAAAACTGGTATGCCTCCTCAATACTATTCATTCGAATCAGATTCAACTCCTCCTGAATGCTTGGCCTTAACCCATTAAGGTATCGGGCAACTTTCTCCTTATCAGCTTTTGCATGGCCTATTCTGATGAGGAGTCGATAGAACTCTTATGTATAAACCTAAACAGATTTTCTTGTTTGCTTTAAACTTTGCATTTTCTTTAGTAAGTCAAGCTCATAATCAACAGAAATGAACTGTCGCTTCAATTTATCCACCATCCGATCCCATCTTGTGATTTTATCTTTCTCTCTTCTATTTTGCTCCAATTGAATTTCTTGCCACCAGATCTTTGCATGATCTTTGAATCTGGCCTTCACAAACTTGACCCTATCAGAATCCTCAACATCTTTATACTCAAAATATTCCTCACATTCATTGATCCAGTCAATCAATTTCTCTAGGTTAAGATTTCTAAAAAATGTAAGAACCTCAATTTTAGTTGTTTTTCCAATCTCAGAAATCACCCAAAAAAGTCTTTCTTCCTCCTGGTTTACAATTTCAGCTTCTCCTTCTTGATATTCTTCTTCGGCTTCATCCTTGTTTTCATCTCTAACATTAAGATTCATTCCTCTACAAATCTCTTCTTGCAATGGTCGTACTTGTCTCTGCAGCTCTCTAACCTCAGGTGTCACAGCACTAGCTCTTCCACCACATTCTCTTCATGGAGAAATTTTCACGATGCACGTTGAAACCCTAACCACGGTCCTGGTGCAAATTGCCTCATAGTCAGTGATCTATTTACACACTCAAGAAAACTTGCTCTGATACCACTTGATGAAGGGTGCTCTCCTTAATACCACAAACATATAACAGAAATAGAGAAACAATAACAATAATATGCAAGAATAGAAAATTGGCTTCTTATTATCTCCACAAATGTGGAATTACAAACTTTCAGAATTAAAATATGCAAAGCCACATGGGCATTCTCTTACAATATTTTGTAGGATAAAGCTTCGAATCAATACCTAGATCTACTACCCAGAACTGCCCTAGACAACACTACGGGCCTTCTTTATATGGGCAATTTCGACCACCCGAGAAGGTTCCAGAAATTTAGCCCTAAGGGCCGACCAAACTTAAAATTATTTTATTTTTTATTTATTACATCAAAGTCAGCTCAAAATAACTTTTGAAACTCGAACAAAAATTTTGAAGGAAAATTATTTTCTGCCATTTCAGGTGACCTGACTTTCGGAGACCATAAGTCATCACCAGTTGACCTGATTGACTGTTATAACCCCATTTTAAAAATTCCACAAAGCACTCTACAGGTTTGACTAGCGCAAAGTGCTCGACACCCAATTTTTTGACCTCATTCGGGGCCTTTAAAGCCTTCAAAACTGAGTTCAAAGTTTCTATGCTCTGTTGCCAATACCAAAAATCTTTAATATCTTCAAAACTAGACCTGATCTAGCCATGAAACTTTGTTGACAAGCTGATATGACTGAGATGAACCTCCATATGTAAAATCAGAACATTCCGAGATCGTAAGACCAACTTACTAAAAATAGCAAGTTTCCATAAATAGCAACTCTGCACAAGATAGCCCTTATTGAATACAAAAATAAAAATATTTTTCGATGATGCAAGATTGCTCTTACACCCAAGATGCTCCTGCATCAGACACCCGGGGTAATTTGAGAAGTGATCCTGTCACGACTCAGGTGTGTAGAGGAAAACCAAGATGGTTAACCTCCTCCTTTGTTAGCCATGATGAATCTTCAACAGGTCATCCTTTCTATTTGACAAAATACTTTTCATATGTCTTATTCCTTGTGCTTCTACCAACACGACTATCTAGTGTGTCTTCAATCTCCTTGGTATCTGAACTACTTGCTAGAATACTCCACTGTGCTACTACAACTTCATCTTCAAGACCTCCTTCATGATACTCTGTCAAATCTAAAATGTTAAACACTGGTGAAATATTTAGCTCACTAGGCAATTCTACCTCATATGCATTTCTTGAATCATGCTTCTTCAATAGCTTACATGGTCCAAACTTCTTCATTTTCAGCTTGTTATATGTACCAACCGAAAATCTCTCCTTTCACAAATGAACCACGACTTCATCTCCAACCTGAAATTCATTATGCCTCCTTTTCTCATCTGCCTTAGCCTTATTCTACTCATTCATCTTGGTAATATGCTTCCTCACCTCCTCATGGATGTTCTTCAAGTGTTCTGCAAAATCCTCAGCTTCAACACTACTTGTTTCTCCTTTATCTATCTTTCTCAATTCAGATGCATTTCTTGGACTACTTCCATATATAATCTGGAATGGTGATTTACCAGTACTCCTGTTGACAAAATTATTGTATACAAATTCTACCTATGGTAAAATCAAATCCCATTGTGTTGGCTTATCTCCAACCAAACATCTCAGCAGATTTTCCAAACTTCTATTCACCACCTCTGTCTATCCATCAGTCTGTGGATGATGTGATGAACTGAACTTCAAATCTATCTTCAACTTCTTCCACAATGTCTGCTAGAAATATCCAACAAACTTAGTATCTCGATCTGAAACTATGGTCTTTGGCAAACGATGTAGTCTCACCACTTCTCTGAAAAACAATCCTGCTACATGAACATCATCATTAGTCTTCATACAGGGAATGAAATGTACCATCTTTGAAAATCTATCAACCACCGCAAAAATTGAATCATGTCCCCACTGAGTTCTCAGTAAACCAAGAACAAAGTTTATACTGATATCCTCCCAAAGCTTCTCTGGTATAGGTAATGGCTGATACAACCCTGTATTCTACTTTACTCCTTTCACTATCTGACATACTCTGCAACTTTGTACAAACTTCTTCACATCTTGCTGCAATTGTGGCCAATAATAATTCTCACCAACTAAAGCAAGGGTTTTATCACGACCAAAATATCCATCCAATCCTCCACTATGCTTCTTGTTGATGAGATTCTCCCTCATAAAACTTCATGAAATGCACAACTGACTCCCTCTGAATAGCATATCATCTTGGATGATAAAATCCAACCATTTCGTCTTGTCTAGAGTAACAGGTTCTGTACAAGCTTTCCAAACTTCACCAAAATCAGGATCCTCTGGATACAAATTCTTGAGTTCGTTGAACCCAACCACCTCAATCTGCATCTCTGTCAGCAATAGTTGCCTTCTGCTAAGAGCATCTACAACCCTGTTAGACTTTTCACTTTTGTGTTTCAAAACAAATGTATAACTCTGTAAAAACTCAACCTATTTCAAATGCCTTTGATTCAACTTTCTTTGACTATTCAAATATTACAAAGCTTGATGATCAGTATACAAAACAAACTCCTTAAGAAGCAGATACTACTTCCACTTTTTCAATGCCTGAACTATAGCATAAAATTTCTGATCATAAATAGAATATTTTCTGTTGGCATCATTTAACTTCTCACTAAAATAAGCAATAGGTTTACCTTCTTGGCTCATAACAGCTCGTATTGCAATACCACTAGCATCACAATCTACTTGAAACACCTTATTAAAATCTGAATGTGCTAAAATAGGTTGTTCTGTAACTTTTTGTTTCAACAATTGAAAACTCTTTTCTGCCCCATTAGTCCACTTAAACTCTTTTATATCCCCTCTCATTATTTCAGGCAAGCGTCCACAAATACTGCTAAATTTTTTGATAAACTTTCTATAAAAGCTAGGCAAACCATGAAAAGATCTTACTTCAGTAGCACTCCTTGGAGTGGGCCATTCAAGGATAGCCTGTACCTTCTCTAGGTCCATTTTTAGACCTTCTGCTGAAACTACAAATCTCAAATACACTAATTCTTTCTTCACAAAACTACACTTCTTCAAATTAATCAACAATTTCTCATCTCTCAACTTCTCAAACACCATACAAATATGAATCATATGTTACTCCAATGTCTTGCTAAAAATTAAAATATCATCTAGGTAAACAATGACAAACTTACCCAGAAATTTTTTCAGAACCTCGTTCATGAGCCGCATAAAAGTGCTCGGTGCCTTGGTTAGCCCAAAATGCATGACTAACCACTCATACAGTCCTTCCTTTGTCTTGAAGGCAGTCTTCCATTCATCTCCTTCTTTGATCCGAATCTGGTGATATCCACTCTTCAGATCTATCTTTGAGAAATACATAGCTCCACTGAAACAATCCATAATATCATCCATTCGTGGCAATGAAAACCTATACTTGATTGTGATCTTGTTTATTGATCTGGAATCTATACACATCCTCCACTCTCCATTATTCTTTGGTGTTAATACCACTGGTACAACAGAGGGACTCAAATTCTCTCGAATCAACCCCTTCTACAATAACTCGTGTACTTGTCTATTCAACTCTTCACTTTCTGCTGGTGTCATTCTATGTGCTGGCTTGTTTGGCAAACTGGCTCTTGGAATAAAATCTATCTGATGATTGATCTTCCTTACCGGTGGTAATCCATCAGGTACATTATGAGATACAATATCCTGAAACTCATTCAAAAAATCTGCAGCCTCTATAGGTATATCCTCTACTTCTTTACCAACTTTTGGAATTAAAGCAAAACACACATGCTCATGCCTCATACCATCTAATAATTTTCTTCCATCAACAAATGTTATTTTTGCATTATCACATACCTTTTCTTTGGTCTCCTTCAATAGTTTTAGCTTATGTCGCACTCCATCCTTTGTCAGGGAATAGGTATTCGCATGACCATCATGTACAACACATCTGTCAAACTGCCACGGTCTACGCAACAACATATGACATGCATCCATAGAGATGATATCACATAGTACCTCATCTTGGTACCCATCGATCTTGAACTTTACCAGACACTGTTCACTGACCATGACCTTGTGGTCATCCTGCACCCAGGCAATCCGATATGGATGTGGGTGTTTTTGTCTCTTGAGCTTCAACTTTGTCACCATCTCTTCTGACACCAAATTGTCAGTGCTTTTACTATCGATAATCACATCACAACATTTACCCTCACACTTGCATCTAGTGCGAAACAGGCCCCTCCTTTGTTCAGGTTCATTCTCACCACTCAGCAAGACTCTTCTGTTAATTAGCGCTTCTTCTCTTTCAGCATCTTCAGAACTTGATGATCTAGCATCTTCATCTACATGTGCAACTCTGGCCTGACCTTCATTTCTCCTATCTATTCTGCCTTGGCATTGAGGACATTCAAATGCCCTATGACCTTCTTCTCCACAGTGAAAACATGATCCACGGAAGCCTCCTCTTCCAAATCTTTGTCCTCTTCCTCTTCCTCTCTGATCTCTATTACTCTGATCTTGGAAATGATTGGAATTATTTTCTCTTTGATTTTGACTGCTACTGGCCTCATCTTTCTTTTTTGGATCTTCATTTCGGCCACCATATGACCGTCCGCCAGATCTGCCACCACGACCTCTTCCATTTTGTCTGCTCTCAAACTTCTTGTTCAGCTTTTCCTCTACGTTTATGATAAACTGGTATGCCTCCTCAATACTATTCATTTGAACCAGATTTAACTCCTCCTGAATGCTTTGCCTTAACCCATTAAGGTATCGGGCAAATTTCTCCTTATCAGCTTCTGCATGGCCTATTCTAATGAGGAGTCGATAGAACTCCTTTGTATACTCCTGAACAGATTTTCCTACTTGCTTCAAACTTTACATTTTCTTTAGTAGGTCAAGCTCATAATCAAGAGGAATGAACTGTCACTTCAATTTATCCATCATCCAATCCCATCTTGTGATTTTATCTTTCCCTCTTCTATTTCACTCCAATTGAATTTCTTGCCACCAGATCTTCACATGACCTTTCAATCTGGCCTTCGCAAACTTGACCCTATCAGGATCCTCAACATCTTCATACTCAAAATATTGCTCACATTCATTGATCTAGTCGATCAATTCCTTTGGGTTAAGATTTTCAGAAAATGTAGGAACCTCAATCTTAGGTCTTTTCCCAATCTTGAAATCGCCCCAAAAAGTCTTTCTTCCTCCTGGTTCACAATTTTAATTTCTCCTTCTTGATATTCTTCTTCGGCTTCATCCTTGCTTTCATTTTTGACATTAAGATTCATTCCTCTATGAATCTCTTCTTGCAATGCTCGCACTTATCTCTATAGCTCTCTAACCTCAGGTGTCACAGCACCAGCTCTTTTTCCACATTCTCTTCATGGAGGCATTTTCACGATGTGCACTGAAACCCTAACCACGGTCCTGGTGCAAACTACCTCACAGTCGGCGATCTGTTTACACACTCAAGAAAACCTGCTCTAATACCACTTGATGAAGGGTGCTCCCCTTAATATCACAAACATATAATAGAAATAGAGAAACAACAACAATAATATGCAAGAACAGAAAATTGGCTTCTTATTATCTCCACAAATGTGGAATTACAAACTTTCAGAATTACAATATGCAAAGCCACATGGGCATTCCCTTACAATATTATGTAGGACAAAGCCTCGAATCAATACCCAGATCTACTACCTAAAACTTCCCTAGACAACACTATGGGCCTTCTTGATATAGGCAATTTCCACCGCCCGAGAATGTTCCATAAATTTAGCCCTAAGGGCCGACCAAACTTTGAATTATTTTATTTTTCAATTTATTACATCAAAGTCAGCTCAAAATAACTTTTGAAACTCGAATAGAAATTTTGAAGAAAAATTATTTTCTGCCATTTCAGGTGACCCGACTTCTGGAGACTATAAGTCATCACCAGTTGACCCGATTGACTATTATAACTCCATTTCAGAAATGCCACGAAGCGCTCTACAGGCTTGATCGACACAAAGCACCCGTCTCTCAATTTTTCAACCTCATCCGAGGCCTCTAAAGCCTTCAAAACTGAGTTCAAAATTTCTGTACCCTGCTGCCAATACCAAAAATCTTCAATATCTTCAAAACTAAACCTGATCTTGCCATGAAACTTTGCTAACAGGCTGATATGACTGAGATGAACCTCCACATGTAAAACCAGAACATTCCGAGATCAAAAGACCAACTTACTAAAAATAGCAAGTTTCCATAAATAGCAACTCTGCACAAGATAGCCCTTATTGAATATAAAAACAAAAATATTTTTCGGTGATGCAAGATTGCTCTTACACCCAGGATGCTCCTGCATCAATAAGAGATATCACACCCAAAAATTAGAACATTCCTAGATCATAAGACCAACTTACTAAGAATAGCAAGTTTCCATAAATAGCAACTCTGCACAAGATAGCCCTTATTGAATACAAAAACAAAAATATTTTTGGGTGATGCAAGATTGCTCTTACACCCAGGATGCTCCTGCATCAATAAGGGATATGACTAAGGAAGAGGTAGTTTCAGATTTATAGATCAATTTTTATACTTTTTCTTATTAACATTTGTAGCATAAAAATCTCTTAATCAAGTGGACTTAACAATCTTATTATAAAACCTTGCATGAGGTGACATTATAGAAGAGTGTTTAAAGACCTTTAATCAAGCCACTCCTAATAGGGTGAAGATCCTAATAGATATGAGGAAAATCCTTTAACAGGGTCACATTTAACAATGTGCATTGTAATCTTTAACAAGATTGGATTTTTACTGAGCATACTTCAAAAGAGTATTTCTTTGGAGGGTGACAATTCCCACAGTGGTTTTTCCAAAATTGGGTTTCCATGTTAAATATCAGTGTATAGTGTTGAATGTTTATTGTGCATGATATTGTTGATTGGTAAAATTAATTTACTATTATTAGTTAAATATTGAAGTTTTTCTGATTGATTTGTTACCGAGTTGAATCAGAGAAAGTTTTAAGGTTTAAAGAATCACTTATTAATGATTCATCCCCCCTCTCAGTAATCGAACAAATGGTATCAAAGATAAGTACTCTAAAGGGATAAGTTTGAAAGACTTGAGTAAAAGATTCGAAGATGTATAAGAGGGAGGCACCAAAGTTGAATAAGGACAACTTCTCTACATGGAAAAGCATGATGAGGCTACACATATCTAGAATTGGAGAATATGCAATATAATATTTTGATAATGAGTATTCACCACTCCCATTTGGGCCTATGACAGTTGAACAAGTAAGAGAGAGACAAGATCAAACACAAGTTATGATTGAGATATCTTCTTCCCTCACCGACATGGAGTTTAATGATCTTAAAGGATGTGATACAAAAAAACAAATGTGGGACAAGCTTGCATTGGTATATGGTGGAGATCAATATTTTCAGAAGACAAAAGCTAAAAGTTTGAAAGGAAAATTTGATTCTATGAGAATGAAAGAAGGTGAAGATGTTACACAATACAATACAAGATTGAAGGAGGTTGTGAGTGCTATCTGAGGTTCTGGATATCAAGAAGAAGAAGATGTAACAAGTAAACTATTAAGGACATTGTTGCCTATATATGTCATCCGAGTCTCTGCAATACAAGAACTGAGATCCATTCCTCAGATGCTTATATCGTTGGATGCTACAATCGATAAGTTGGTTTCTTTTGAGATAAATTATTTTGACAATAGTTTACCTGCCACTTCTAAGATTGATTTTGCATTCAAGTCATCTTTGACATTGGAAATTCTAGAGAGTCTACATCTAGTGATGGTTATGCTAGAAGTGTAAGTGAAAGACTTCAAAGTTGTAAGAGTGATCTAGAAAGTTTGTATGAAGAGGAAATACAACAAGAAGAGTTTGAAGCTTTACTAGCTAGGAGGCTACCAAGAGGAAAAGGTAAACACCGAGGTAAATTACCCTTGAAATTTTTCAAGTGAAATATAGATTGGCCACATTACATCTGGATGTCCTGACAACAACTATTATGAGAAGAAAGACAACCAAGATAATAAAGAAAGAGAGAAAAGATTCAGGAGATACCGAGATATCAAGAACAAAGGTAAGAAATCATACTACATTGTTGAAGAAGGACTAATCGATGATGATACAAATAATTATGAAGGTGTAGAGGTTGTGCATGTTTCTATCAAGGATGATTCTAATGAAGAAAGTTATGGAGAAGAAAAAGATCTAATTTCTCATTTTAGTAATAATGATACATGGATAACTGATAGTGGATGTTCACACCATATGATTGGTGACACACATAATTTTATTACTATGGAAGATCATGATGGAGGTTATGTTAGATTTGGTAATGATGCTCCATAACCTATGAGAGGTAAAGGTTCTATAATTCCACTAGATAATACATAATGTGATGATGTCTATTGGGTTGAAGGACTAAAGTATAATCTGTTGAGTATGGCATGGCCGAATAACATACGGGAACAACTAGAATTTCAAAATGGAAAGGTAAATTATTTGATTAGAATGGAAGTTTGATTTCCACTGGTGAACAATCAAAAGGTAACTTATTCTACCTTGATACTACTACAAAGAGTTTCTTATTTGCTAAAGTTGAGGATGTATGGTTATGGTGCAAGAGATTCTATCATGTGAAATTTGACAACTTAATTAAGGTGAGAAAAAAAAATGGAGTAAGAGGTCTACAGAGGTTGGATAAACCTAAAAATGTCATGTGAGAAGGATGTGAAGTTGGTAAGATGACAAAGTCAAGTTCTACAAGCAAATATTACACTACACAAGGAACTTTGGAGTTAGTACACATTGACCTATGCTATGAGAACACAAAGCTATTATGGTGATAGATATTTCATTTTATTTGTTGATGATTATTCAAGAATGATGTCTGTTATGTTTTTGAAAGAAAATTTTGATTCTTTTCAAATATTTAAGTGGTATTAGGCAAGAGTTGAAAAGGAGACTAGAAGAAAATTGAAGTGTCTGAGATCTAATAGAGGAGGCGAGTTCACATCTGATGAGTTTACACTTTTCTACAATGAGCATGGAATAAAGAGACAAATTATGCACCGAGGACATCACAAAAAATGGTATAATAGAGAGAAGAAATATATCCATTATTGATTGTGCTAGAACACTGCTGATTGAAAAGGGAGTGTCTCAAACATTTTGGAGAGAAGCAATTTGTACTACAAATTATAGATTGAACCAAGTACAACTAAAGAAAGGTACACACAAGACTCCATATGAAATCTGGTATGGTCACAAACTGAATGTAAGTATTTCAAAGTATTTTGAAGTAGGTGTGACATTCTAAAGGATGTTGTAAATAGAAAGTTTGATCATAAAGGTGATGAAGGAATATTTTTAGGATACTCTACAAAGAGAAAGGCTTACAAGTGCTTAAAAAAGTCTACTAACAAAATTGTGGAAAGTGCAAGTGTAAGGATTAATGAATTTGCAAAGAAAAATAATGAAGACAACAAAAAGGAACCTAAGGACTATCAAAGATTTGTATATGTTCAACCTGATATTCCTGACACCTTACCAATATTGCAAATTGAGGAGGAAGCTGAATAGAGAGAGCCACCACTGAATTCTGAAAATGAAGAATTGCAAAAGTCTACCGAGCTTATTCTAGCCAAGTATGTGAGAAGACACCATTCACTGAGAAAACTTATTTGAGACAAGAATGTTGGAGTTATGACTAGAAGTAAGTTGAGAGATAACACATGTTTGATTTCTAAATTTGAGTGAAGAAAAGTAAATGATTTATTGGATAATGAAGATTGGGTTAAAGATTTGAAAGAAGAGATAGACCAAATTGAAAAGAAAAACACACAGACTTTGGTACCGAGACCTAAAGATAAAAATGTTATTGGTACTAAGTGGATTTTTAGAAACAAACTAAACAAACATGGAGATGTAATCAGAAACAAAGAAAGATTGGTTTGCAAAGGGTATGCACAAGAAGAAGGAATTGACATGGTGAGACTTTTGCACATGTTGTTAGATTTATAAGGATTTATAATTCTACTAGCATATGCAGCTTATAAAGGATTTAAAGTTTATAAAATGGATGTTAAGTTTGCATTTATTAATGGTAATCTTGAAGAAGAAGTTTATGTTGAACATCCTGAAGGATTTGTTGAGAATACTAACAAGGACATGGTATGTAAATTGCACAAGGAACTATATGGTTTGAAACAAGCACCCCAAGCATGTTATGAAAGGTTAAATTCATACTTAATCAAGATTAGATTCCAAAGAACAAGCGAAAACAAAAATTTGTATCTAAAATGTGACAGTAATGATAAGATTTTGATTGCTGAAATATTTTTTAATGATATTAGTTTTGGAGGAAATAACACATTATGTAAATATTTTACTGAGGAGATGAGAAAAGAATTTGAGATGTCCATGATTAGAAAAATAAAGTTCTTTATTGGACTAAAGATTCAACAAATCAGAGATGGGATCTATATCACACAGTCAAAATACATCAAGGAGATCCTAAAGACATTTGGTATGGAAGATTCAAAACTGGTTGGAACACTGATGGCTACTGGTTGCAAATTGTCAAAGGAAGATGAGATAAAATAAGTAAATGAAATACTCTATCGTTCAATGATTAGTAAGCTACAATATTTTGTACATAAAAGACCTAATACTTCTCATGAAGTAGGTATTGTTGCAAGATTTTCTATCGATCCAAAGGAATCAGACATGTCTGCAGTCAAAAGAATATTTAGATATCTGAAAGGGACTGAAGATTTTGGTATACTATACAAGAAAGGAGGAGATTTTGATCTAAAGGTTTACTTGATGCTGATTGGGCTGGAAACATTGATGATAGGAAAAGTAAAAGTGGAGGAGCTTTATTTTTGGGAAAAAGATTAGTGACATGGATAAGTAAGAAACAGATTTGTATATCATAATATACTGTCGAGGCAGAGTATGTAGTAGCAAATATGAATTGTGAAAACATTGTATGGATCAAAAAACTACATGAAGGTATGTAAGAGGATATTACTGATCTAGTTACTATTTACTATGATAATACAAGTGCTATCAACATATCAAAGAATCTAGTGATGCATTACAAGACCAAGCACATTTCTATCAAGTATCATTACTTGAGAGAACAAGTTCAAGATAAGCATGTGATATTGTTATCTCTATTTGAGTATTAAGTGTTGTCATTAGTATCAACTAAGATCATTCGGTAATCTAAGATGATCAGTCGGTAAAAGATAGAATAAGGAGCTATAGGAGCTAGTCGGTTGAACTTACAAAGCCTTCATACCGAGCAGTTACAAGGCAGAACGTAAAGAAAAAAGAACACTAGTTTAATTGCGTATGTTTACCGAGCATCAGAGTATAACGAGCACCAAGTTAGCGAACACCAAGTATTCTACACACCGAGCATCAGTTAATTCACCAAAAAAAGAAAGCAGTGTTTATCGAGTTGTTCAGGAAATGACATAGTAATCAGTAAAGGTACATATCTCTATGCAAATGGTTTACATAGATCTATACACATTTTACCAAGATCAAGGCACATTTATTATGGATGTAATCATTAAATGTTGTGATGATTCCTATGTAATAGTTAGATCTAGGTTATTTTTGTACATCATAGATCTTAGGTTTTCTAAGATGTTGTAAATCTAATTAGGTCAATGTAATTTTCTATAGAATTATAATTGATGTCATTTTGACATAAGGAGACATGACAAGGAGATCATGAAGTAGTAGTTTCTTACATGACATCAAAATTCAGACAAGGGTTTACATGAATGAGTAGCTATTAGAGTTAGTATTCAGTTTATCAGAGACATACAAGGCTACCAAGTAGAACATAGAGTAATATACTACACATCAAGGTGAAATCTATTTAGTATTTCATAGATATGATTCAGACAAGTTGAAGTTTTTATTTATAGATATTTTCTATTATCTTTTAACCATTACAACAAGATTGTAAATCTCTTAACAGAGTAGACTTAACTATCTGTTGTAAATCTCCTAACCAAGTGCACACTTATTTAGTGTTGCTAAATTTTTTTCACAAGGTAGATCTAATCGATCTCATGTTAGTCCTAATAGAGGAAGATCATCATAAGTGATCATACTTGTAGCCTTAACTGACATACTTTATTTACTGCAGTAGTGAAGAGTTTGTGGGTGTCATCCGCACCACATTTTTAACCTTCTAACAAGGGTTTCTATGTAACCAAAATACTTGTTTCATGTGTTATATTTCATGAATGATTTATAATTTGTTTTCATGCACTTTACATTTACAAGTTATTTGAATGTATTTTGAAAACAATGGAATTGGTTGGTTAGATAGATACTACTATTGCAGATTGTAAATTCAGTAAAAGTTTTTGAGTGTACTGATTCACCCCTCCCCTCTTAGTACTATATCTTTCCTATTCCAACAATTGGTATTAAAGCTAGATCTCTTATTTGGAAGTTTAATCACTGAAGAGGAAATATCTAAGGATGGAAAGATATAAGTTGGACAAGAAAATTGAGAATCAAAAGATTTAGATGAAAATAATCATTGAACAATACAAGCAAGAAAGGGATGAATTGAAGAAGTTACTAGTTTAGAGAAAATATATAGCTATTCAATACTGTGAGACTAATTTTCATGAAGAAGATATTGATGACCCATTTGAGAATACTGGATCTGGCTCAGGTAGTATATCTAACATATTTGAAGGAAGTTTATGTGATTTATCCAAGAAACATCTTCATCTAACTGAATAAGTTAAAGCCTCGCTGATCGGTCAAGAAGCACAAATGGTAAGAATGGTTGATGTGATGAATAATGCTAGACAATTTGAACAAGAGAGAAACTTGGTTGTTGAAGATAGAAGACAAATGACTGAGAATCTACAAGAAAAAGAATCTGAGATACTGAGACTTACTGAGCATCACTTTGAGTTATCTAATCATATGGTTGTTGTAAGTCAGGAAATCAACCAAGTGAATAGTGAGTTGACAAGGAAACTTGAAGACATTGGTGAACTCAAAGAAGAAAATAAAAGAATGAAAAAATGAAATCAAGATGAAACAACAACATAATGAAATGATTAAAAAGACTGAAGATAGTTCCAAGAAAAATGATGAATTTCTAATCAGTCAAAAAGGACTTGGAAGTACTACTAGATTAGGCTATACCGAGAAAGGAGAATCATCTAAGAAATATGAACATATAAACACCTACAAGAGTCAAAGACCTAAGTAACTATCATGCTATCATTGTGGTAAAATGGGCCACACATCAAATGTTTGCACAAGTAAAGCTAAAGGTAATCCTAAAACCACTCCTAAGTTTAATGGTCATTGTTATAGTTGTAACAAGTATGGACATCAAGAACATGAGTGCAAATCTAAGTTGAATAGGACTCCTAAAAAACCCTACATGGAGAAACACTATCACACTTACAACATGCATGGACATACCTCACAAGAATGCAGAACAAAGATGAAGCAAGTTTGGACACCGAAAGGACAAAACAAGACCTATCAGCTGAGAAGACAAGGTAATGCTTATAATTGGGATTATAACACATGGGTTAATTGTACAACATGTGGAAGATATGGAAATATAGCAGTTAAATGCACGAGAAAGAGCTAGAGAGGTTGATCTTGTAGCTGGACAAGCACTGGTATGGCTTGTTTACATTGTCACAAGGTCGGTCACTTAAGTAAAGATTATAGAGACTGAGCACCAGAAACACAAATCTATGAGAATGGTAATACAATTGAAGATATTATGAGAATAAGAAACACTATGTGGAGAAAAGAATTAGGTGATAATGATGAATCAAGTAACGTAGTCGGTGACACCTCATCCATTGGATTGGGTGACATCACCACCTCCACCTAAACTGAAAAGGTATGTATGGAACTGATAATTCAGATTGGTCATATCAATCATACAGTTCCTTATATCAAGTGTTCACATACCAAATCTACATGAATTAAGATGCATTATGGTTTTACATGTTTTGAGATTTAAGTGTTTACAGTCGGTATATGCTAGATTGAGTGAGAAGTTTCTAGTTGGTAACTATTGGAAAGGTTAACCGAGTGCCAGTATTAATCGAGTGGAATTTTAATGTGTTAACGAAGCTTATGTTATTTCATGGTATACACTGAGAGTGACAGTTGTCACCAAGCCGTGTTAGGTTGAGCATTTATTGCAAAAGGTTTGAGCGAAAAGTTGAAAATGCTATAAATACATGAAGAAATTAGTTTATTCTTCACTGTGATTATGAAGAGCTAAGAGTCTAGAGAGAGAATTTGAGTAGAATATTTTCAGAGCAATTGAACAAAGATTTGAAGGACTCTGAGTAGTTTTCATTGTCGTTATGAGTAAGTGCTATCATCACCAAGCTATTTGTTTGATATTTTTTGAAAGCCTAAACGAAGAACAATGGCATCCACATCTAAGGTTAACAAATCTAAGAATGTAGATAAAGAGGAAATTAGATTGATCATCTCTGCTACATGTGATGAGATGAAGTACAAAATTCACCCCGAAGTTTCTTGATAGATTGAAAAAATCAAAGCTTTTTCAAGCATACCACCTAGGGTTTTTCTAGTTGAAGACATACATGCCTACATTCATTGTAAGATTGGTGAGATTGGTGATTTTGAGCTCATTTCTACTTTTCAAGAGCTAAGTGTTAACTAGAAATTAAAGGATGATCACGAGCATTTGAGAGTCAAGGGTTTGATTAATGCCCTACATTTTCCAAAGGTTTTCAGGAATGAGTGGATAAGAATTATTTTGAGTCATTTTCATGATGGAAAACTATGGATAGATGAGCCTATGAAGATCATGAAGGATATCATACATGTAGTAACATGTTACCCTACCACTAAAAAAGTCAAAGCATTGAGGAGTGCACCAAGAATCGAGCTAGAGAAAGCTACTGGAGAAGAATGGGATGGTAGAGGATTGAAAGTTAACACAACCACAAATCCTGAAACTAGGTTTGGAGTTATGTAATTGGGTACACAATTTTTCAATAAAGAAGACCCAACAATGTACCGCGTGGAGTGGTAGAAATTACATTCAAGATGTTGAAAAATGGATTTCAGCTGGATCTCACCGAGTTTTTATTAAAACAAGTTGAGGAGAACATGAAAATAATTCAGTCAAAAAATCCAATACATGTAAGTTTGGATCATTATTACTTTGCATATTCTTTTATGTGCAAATTTTTTTCCCCTCCATCAGTAATATTGACTGGACTACGGATAAGCCAGTGACATTACATATAACTGATTTGATTCAAAAATTCGGTGAAAATTTTGGTAGTATATTAGATATTTATTTTGAGAAGTTTAAGGATAGGGTGAATTCTAGGAGTAGAATACCGAGACAAATGGTAGAATAATATGAACATGACATCTATTTCCTAGTGGACACACATTACACACTGATAAAAGTAGTTGAACTAAGAACAAAGTGGTTAGATCCAATGGGATACATGATTGATATTGACCGAGCTTCAAGGTCAATCAAGGCTTTACTGGTAGAGCCTAAGGATCCAAAAGCTACTAGGTTTGGAACCTTTTAGGAAGTGAAACAAAGAATAAAGATGGATCTAGTAATTGGGAAGACAACAAAGAAATCAAGAAAATTGATAAATAAACTAGTTAAACAATTTGGAGAAGATATAGATGATGTCAAGGCATCTAAGGACATTTTAGTTGAGGTAGCAACCGAGGGTCAATTACTTCTTGCTAACAGAACATATGATGAAGAGGCAACTGAGTCTGACAAAGATGCATAATTTACACTGGTTAAGCCCACTCCTAAGAAGAAGCAGGCATAAGTGAAAACTAGGGCACGAATAAGGTCAACCACTGTAGCTTCACCACCACCAAAGAAAGGAGTTGTAAATATTTCTAGGCCTACATCGACCAAGAGTTATCAGAAGAAGTGAGGTAAAAAAGTGACCTCCAAGGCACCAAATAAGAGAAGGAAGCTGGTAATAGGAAAATATGACATTGGTGATGAAGAAGATGACCTAATTCAATTCAAAGTAGTTGTAAATAAGGATCAATCAATTGATGAGGTTGCATAAGCTATAATAGACATTGGAGGTCTTAGCAACCCAGAGATAAGTTGGTTTAAACATTGTCAACTGAGGACCATAACAAGATAGAGGAGGCAGTAATATAGATGATCATTAAATTAAAAAAGGTAGCAATAGTATTTTCCAAGTATGTACCAAAAAGTTTATATGATAAAATATCAGCTAGATGGACTTATGATTTAATCACTGAGAAGAAAATGAGGGAACATTCCCTAGTATTGGTGATGCCAACACTGATAGTCGCTGAGGTTAATGAGTTGATGAAGAAATACTCAAAAAAAATTTTGGTTAAAAGAAGAGCATTACAAATACTTGATGAAAATCTTGCAGAATTTGATGATAATAGTCATTTTCTATGGAATTATTTTCTCCAAGACCGAATTGAAGCAGAAAAGATGGCATTGTCCATAATACTTGAGACGAAGTCTAATAGAAAAGGAAAAGGCATCCATTTAGATGATGTAGATCTAGCCACTAAGGACCCCATAGAGCTATCAGACACTGAGGTGCCTGATACAAATATTGACACTGACTACAAAGATGTGTACTAGGATGCACCCAAACAACTAATAATAACTGGAATCAATAATTAGGAACTGAGAAAGTATGGAGAGTTGTGTATAAGAAAGGTAGCACAAGAGAAACTCAAGAAGGAGAGTAAGAGCAAGTAGATCTTAGAGGATGTAAGAGACATTCTTCAGCAGGTTGTTCTTGACATCCAAATAAATGAAGATACACCTATTTTGGACCAACTTGCATCTCTTACAAGTCATATAAATACCCCAGACATAGATGTAGAGAAAATGATAAAAGAGAGGGTAGAAGAAAAAATCCAATTCAAACTTATAGATAAAATCAGCCAAGAAGTGGCTATCAATAAGGTAAATCTTTCTGAGGTTATAACCGAGCTACAATCAATAACTCAGAAGATTATACAAATTTTGTTTAAGATATGCCTTGTGGAAACATTCACTATCGAGGTCAGTGAGAAGATCAAGAAGCTAGATGCATATGTCTTAGCCAGTGAAAATGCTTCTCTAACTGAGCCAAATGATTTCCATAAGCATATCCTTAGAGTAGAAGAATTGAGGCGGTTGAGGGAAGACCTAAGGAAGCAGGAAGAAATAGTAAGTGACCAAGTCACCGAGCTACAAGCTGAGCTACTTCCTCACTTAAAAATCATGGAGAGACATATTGAAAAGGCTAAAGTGTTGCTACCCCAAAAATATTAGTTTTGGAGAACATATTTGATATGCATGCACAAGTTGGTCTTGAGCACATTGCTCTTACCAACTTGAAAGAGGAATGGGAAAACCTCTTGGCTTCATTGCAGAAAACCCACATGCACATTTTTTATAAGCTATAAATAATTTTTGTTTTGGAATTAATTTCAAAAAGGGGGAAATCATGAATATGATAATGTACTTCACTACATGCTAGGAGCATGCACAGAGGGGAGTTTTTGTAGAAGAGTTAGTAAATTTTGAAATTATATGTATATATGGAGTTAGAAATCTTTTTTTGAGATTTGGTACATATATATTATGGTTTTGATACTAATTCCAAAGGGGGAGATTGTTATCTCTATTGGAGAATTAAGTGTTTTCATTAGTATCAACTAAGATCAGTCGGTAATCTATGATGACCAGTTGGTAAAAGATAGAATAAGGAGCTATAGGAGCTAGTTAGTTGAACTTACAAAGCCTTCATACCGAGCAATTACAAGGAAGAACCTAAATAAAAAGAACATCGGTTTAACCAAGTATGTTTATTGAGCATCAGAGTATACCAAGCACTGATTTAGTGAACATCGAGCATTCTACACACTAAGCATCAATTAATTCACTGAACAAAGAATGCAATGTTTACTGAGTTGTTTAGGAAATGACATAGTAATCAGTGAAGGCACATATCTCTATGCAAATGGTTTACATGGAACTATAAATATTTTACCAAGATCGAGTCACATTTATTATGGATGTAATCATTAAATGTTGTGATGATTCCCATGTAATAGTTAAATGATCTTATTTATGAAACCAGATTACAATGCCTGGTGTGATACCTGCAATATTGTAGAATTCAACATGAAAATTGAGAAGATTAACAACAAGATTGCAAACCAAAAATTGATCCATTCAATTAAAAAATTAGAGTTCATACAAATCTAATGGATCCCAAGGGTCATCAGAATCCCTTGGAAATGAAATGAAGAGCCATCATAATATTTATTATAAATAAACTATTCGAACTATAAAAAATTATCAAAAAAACTATATATAAAATTTAGGTCCACTTGGAGAAGGCATAACTTTCTAGTCCTAGCTCTGAAATGTGAACTGTTTAATGCGTTGGAAAGATATTCAAAAGATCTAGAATCAAATTTTAGAAGTGACAATGTTCCATTGGCACTTCTGGGGGAACATTGTCACTTCTAGGGGCATCCAAGCCCAGGAATGCATCGAAGACCCTAAAAAATGCAGTTTACTAAAACATAGGAAAATTTGAAAAAAATTAGATTTCAATATTTTTCCAATTTAATCCTGAGCATTAGATCTAGGTTATTTTTGTACATCGTAGATCTTAGGTTTTTTAAGATGTTGTAAACCTAATTAGGTCAAATAAATTTTCTATATAATTGTAATTGATGTCATTTTGACATGGAGACATGACAAGGAGATCATGAAGCAGTAGCCTCTTATAGGACATCAGAATTCAGATAAGGGTTTACATGAATGAGCAGTTATCAGAGTTAGTATTCAGTTTATTAGAGACATACAAGGCTACCAAGAAGAATAGAGAGTAATATACTACACATCAAGGTAAAATATATTTAGTATTGTGTGCTAAGGAAAGCACCTTCATAGGGTTAGTATCATCAATAAATCAAAATAAGAATTAAATAGCCACAACAAGAAATCTAACTAAGCAAATTTAAAGATGATTGAACACTCTATGACTCTCTAATTAGGGATGCTAATGATGAGCTCGTAGTAAGCTCTCACTAGTGTCAGTCCTAATATGAGAAATCAAATGATAAGAAAGCTAAACAAGTTAATTCCCAAAAGAAATACTAATTAGCTCTAGATTTGCCTTTTCTAACTCAAATTCGCAAGAGGTTTGATGCTTCATAAAATTTGTGGATCATTATTTCTTGAATTATGCCTTTCTTTTATAGATTTTGGCAAGGGTAGGGGGTGTGGTTGATTTGATCATGATTTGATGAGGGTTAAGTCCATGGTTCCACCTTTGGAGACCATTTAAATAGTTTTTCCTCAAAGCTTGGGACAAGAGGACAAAATGGGTGGACAAGATGCTCTCTCTTTATGGGTGATGGTGATTTGATTTAAGCTTGGTGCATGTGAGCTTGATCGTTCAATCCTATTGGTTGAGATATTTTCTATTAGAATAACCGAGAGGGGGGTGAATTAGTTATCTAGTGTCCCAATTCAAAACGTATAATCCAAAACAATTTCTTCTAATTCTGCTCGTCGATAAGCAATAATAACTCTTACTGTCTGTGCTTTTACCAATTACCAGTCTAATACATGTAACTGTTTACCGATCAAATCTAATATGTAACATGCAAAGTATGATAACAAAAAAATATCACAATCAACACATAACACAAGAGATTTAACATGGAAACCTTGTGAAGGGAAAAACCACCTGGGACCGGCAACTCAAAATTGTTCACTCTTCTAAAGTGAGGTCGGTTAAGACCCAACCCTGTTAAAGGTTACAAACACACTGTCAGGTGTGACCTTGTTAGAGGATTTTAGACTAGAAGTTATTGTCCAACCAGCATTCACTATGGGGTTGACAGGATAACAATGTTCATTCTATGAATGATACATCATAAGACTTTCAGAGTCCACTCGGTTAAGAGATTTAGACTGTATACAATGGTTAAATATGTAATAGTAAAATGACCCACCTTAATACAACTTCAATTGCAGATTATAGATCAATATTTAGTCCATTCAAATCCTTATGATCAATAATTCACTTTAGATTCAATACTGTATCAATTTATTGTCTGTCGGTAACTGCTCTCTATAGCTCAATAATTGCTCTGCAGCTCAGTTCTCACTAACCAGTATGATCAGAATGCACGAGACCTTATTCATGTGATAATCTTGTAGCTTCTTCTTCTTCTTCCAACATTTTTCATAAAGAAATTTTGTTCTCTTATATAGATGAGTAAATCATTTTCTTCTCCACCATCAGATTTTGCTGCTTAATCACATTCATAGATTTTGCCACTTAAATTTTCTTAGTACTTGTGTCAATAACACATTTCAATCTACTTCATTAGATCTTCTTTGAATTTTGTCAGCCGTTGATCTATGTAACAAACATTATCTGTTACTTCGATGTTATACTCTTGCCAGCTCATCAATCTTATCGGCTAAACTCAACATTTAATTCATTATGTTCTCCTTGGTTAAAAAAGAATGCATCAGTGAACACTGCTCGGTTAATACTATGGTTGGTATACACTACACTCCATTGGTGTATACTAGAAATGCTTCATTTATCGACAACACTGCTTTGTGTCTTTCAACTCTATACTTCATTATAGATGAATGCAACATAATGAAGTCAATATCATCAAGTCATAGACTCATCAACAAGTTACTCAATGTGTTCCTTATCCTCATCTATCATGTACATCTTTCCTCATGTATATTTCTTTGTTCTTCATCTCCTTCACCTTTCTTCAGATGTCTCGGTATAGTAACTTACAAGATAAGTGTTGTCAAACTAGTTGACATCAATGACAACATAATACTAATTTAATCATATTACATATCTAATCAACAACTTCTCAGTGATCTTGTAATCATAGATCCTTCAATCAGATTCCAAATCAGTTGTAGTCCAAAAATCTCTCCCTTTGGCATTGATGGCAACTCAAGTAATATAAAATATCCCATACACATACCAAACATACATTCTACAACTTTGTGAATAAATGCTGTAAGTCAAATAGACTTAATATGTTTAATCACTATGTTACTAAACTAGAATTAAGTAATACAGCTTTACCTTTCTATAGTTGTGATCTTTTTAGTTTTCCTGTTCCTGCTTCTGTTCTTCAATACTCTATCTCATTCAGATTGTCTCTCCCTTAGATAATTATCATCAGTGCTTGTTCCTTTTCATATTTTGATTTATCTCTCCCTTTCATTTCATATGGTTTATCTCTCCCTTTGACAGAAATGCCAAAGAAACAAATAAACAATCAACTCTGTAGTAGCCAAGTAACTCTCTGTGGTGTTTAGTACTTCCTCTATATCTTTGTATACTGATATCTCATTGGTTCAAGTTCTCAAACTTAATCACAACCTTGAACATGATTCAAAGTGTGAACTATGCTACATCAACATGAATGATCTTCTGAAAAAAAATTTGGCTGATGCAACATCCAGATCACCTTAGTGACTAATAGACAAGGGACGAACCCCAAGTCTAGTCCTCAAGTATTCAAATGTGTCCTTCGGTAGGGGCTTTGTAAAAATATCTGCAAGTTGTTCTTTAGATGTAACAAATTCTAACTTTACTTGCTTCTCTTGCACTTGTTCTCTTAAGTAATGATACTTAATAGATATATGCTTTGTCTTAGAGTGCATCACATGATTCTTTGAAATATTAATAGCACTAGTGTTGTCACAGTATATAATCACCAGGTCAGTGATTACGTCATTCATTCCTTCCAACACTTGTTTGATATATGCAATGTTTGAATAGTTAGTAGTAGTAGCAACATACTTTGCTTTAGCTATAGACTGAGAAATACAAGCCTACTTTTAACTTGTCCAGGTTACAAGTCTTTCACCAAAGAAAAATGCTCCTCCGGTGGTGCTTTTTCTATCATCCAAATTTCCAGCCCAATCAGCATCGGTGTAAACTTTCAGTTCAAACTTCCCTTCCTTAGAATACCATAATCCATAATTTTCTTTTTTCTTCAAGTATCTTAAGATCCTTTTTGTAGCTATCATGTGTGATTCTCTAGGGTTAGCAAAAAATCTTGCAACAATTCCCACAACATGTGCTATATCTGGCCTACTATGAACTACATACATTAACTTGCCAATCATAGATCGGTAAAGTGTCTAATTTACCTCAGTAGTGTCATCCTCCTTTGTCAATTTTCATTCAGTAGCCATCGATGTTCCCATAGGTTTAGCATCTTCCATGCCAAATGTCTTTAGTACTTCCTTTATGTATTTAGATTGTGTGATGAATATGCCATCACTTTGATGAATCACTTGTAGTCCAAGAAAGAACTTTATCTCTCTGAACATAGACATTTCAAATTCCTTTTGCATTTCATCAGCAAATGCCTTGCAGAAAAGATCTGAGCCACCAAAGATAATATCATCAACAAAAATTTCAAAAATGATAATAGTATCATCAGTATCACCTTTCACATACATATTGTTGTTTTCACTTGTTCTAACAAATCCAATACTTAACAAGTAAGTATGCAGTCTTTCATACCATGTTCTCAATGCTTGCTTTAGTCCATATAAAGCTTTATGTAATCTACATACCATGTCTTTATTGTCGGGATCAACAAATCCTTTAGGTTGTTCAATGTAGACTTCTTCTTCAAGTATACCATTCAAAAATGCTGACTTCACATCCATTTGATAGACTTTGAATTTCTTATGTGTAGCATATGCAAGTAGCATTCTAACTCCTTCTAATCTAGCAATAGGTGCAAATGTCTCACCATAGTCAGTGCCTTCTTCCTGTGCATGTCCCTTGCATACTAATCTAGCTTTATTTCTTGTGACTTCACCATTTTCATTCAATTTTTTCCTGTATATCCACTTAGTACCGATAAAATTCTTATCTTTTGGTCAGGGTAATAAGGACCAGGTTTTGTTCTTTTCTATTTGCTCTATTTCCTCCTTCATTGCATTAACCCATTCTTCATTCTCTAATGCAACTTTCACAGTTTTAGGTTCAAATTCACAAATTAAACATGTACCTTGTCTTGTTTTTCTTCTGGTTTGCATTCTGGCATGTCTGTCTCCAATGATTTGTGTTTCAAGATGATGTCTCCTTAAAAAACTAGCCAAGACATGATTTCTCCTTTCTTGTTCATCCTGCTCAGGGTCATTTCCTTGCTCGGTAGCTTCTTCATGGTCATCGGTTTGTGGTGCCTATTGTACTGCATTATTTCCCTACTGACTGATTGTTACAACTTGCGATGTCGGTATATACTCTAGATGTTCAATGTAAGTGAATCTACCATAGTCTTCTGGTTCCTTTGTGCTTTCCTCTATGTACTTGTCATCAAACTCATCAATACGAACATTAGTACTTTCAACAATCTTATTTGTAGCCTTATTCAAACATTTGTATGCTTTACTTGTAGTGGAATATCCAAGAAATATTCCTTCATCTCCTTTAGAATCAAATTTTCCATTTCTCTCATCTTTCAAGATAAAGCATTTACTTCCAAAAATTCTGAAATAACTCACAGTAGGTTTGTGTCCAAACTATAGTTCATAAGGTGTTCGGTTGGAGTCCTTCTTCAGTTGTACTCGGTTAAGAACATATACAGCTATGCTGACAGCTTCCCTCCAATATGTTTGAGCAACATTCTTCTATATCATCAATGTTCTAGCATAGTCAATTATAGACCTATTCCTTCTTTGAGCAATGCCATTTTGCCGAGGTGTCCTCAGTGTAGATACCTACCTCTTGATTCCATGCTCATTGCAAAATTTAGTAAATTCATCAGAGATAAATTCACCTCCTCTATCTGATCTTAAGCACTTTATTTCCTTACCGGTTTCTTTTTCTACCTTAGCTTAATACCACTTAAACATTTTGAAAGCTTCAGATTTCTCTTTCAAGAACATAACAGTCATCAATCTAGTATAATCATCAACAAAAAGAATAAAATATCTATCTCCAGAACAGCTCTGAGTTCTCATAGGACCACATAGGTTGGTATGAACCAACTCAAGTATCTTCTTTGTTGAATAGTCCTTGCTTTTAAAACTAGACTTAGTCATCTTACCTCTTTGACATTCATGGCACATGGCATGATCAGGTTTTGTCAAGTTAGGAAATCCTCTAACTCTTTTCATTCTACTAATCTTGATCATGTTGTCAAAGTTCACATGGCATAACCTTCGGTGCCACAACCATGCATCTTCATCCTTTATTAACAAACAAGAAGAATGATCTATATCAAGATAGAATAGATTACATCTGGATTGTGTACCAGTTCTGACAAGTCTTCCTCCATCATCATAAATCTTCACCTTTTTGCTCTCAAAAGCCAGTCGATGGCCTAAATTGTTCAGCTAAGCCACACTTATCAAATTATAGTTCAGTCCATCTACCTAATATGAATTTTCACATTGTAATCTGTCATTGACCATCAGTGAGCCTTTACCTCTTACCATACAAGGTGCATCATTTCCCATTCTCACAGATCCTCCATTATATTCAACAAGACGATCAAACTTCTTTACATCATCAGCCATATGATGTGTGCAGCCACTGTCTATGATCCATGTATCATTTCTGCTTACTTTAGAGATCAGTGCTGTCTCTTCATGTTTCTCTTCCTCTTTTGAGTCATCTTTCATAGCAACAAATACAACTTCTATATCATCATCAGAATCGGATTCAGTTTTAATATCTTCAGCTATGTAACATACCTTTTTGCCTATTTCATCTTGGTTGTCTTTGTTGTTGTGTCGGTAACCTCTGTTGACTCTTCTCCCATAGCTTCCTTCAGATCAGTCTTTGGATCTATCATCATCTTTCTTCTATGGACATCTAGCAGTGATGTGACTGACTTCCTTACAATTGAAACATGCTAAAGGTAGCTTACCTCTATACCTTCCTTTTCCTTTGGGCAATCTTCTATCCATAATTGCTTCAAGCTCATCAAGTTCATCATCGGTATTGTCATCACTATCACAATACTTACTATTCCTGCTAGACTTTCCAATCTTCAGAGAAGACATGAAAGCAGATTCAACAAAAGGAACAACACTGTTATCAAAATTGTTTAATTAAAAGGTTGTAAGTTTACCAATCATAGTGTCAAGAGTGAGGTTGGATGTAGCTCTTGTTTCATGAATTGCAGAAATCTTGATTACATAAATTGGTAGCAAAGTTCTGAGAATCTTGCTTATCACTGTTTCATCATCAACACTCCATCAGATGCTCTAATAGCATGTACCACTTCTTTGAGTCTATTTGAATATTAGACAATGTTCTCACCTTCTTTCATTCTCATTTCATCAAGTCTGCCTCTTAGACTTTTAGCTCGGGCTCTTTTGACATTCAGATCTCCACTATAGATTTGTGCTAATTTATCCCACATTCCTTTGGCAGTTGTGCATGTCTTGATATCTTCAAATTCAGCATTGGTACAGGTAGTAGCAAGTTCCATCATAGTAGCATTGTGTTCATGCTTATCCTTCAGTTGATCAATAGTTAGGGGACCAGTGGGTGGTTGTATGTAGCCATTTTGCATCAGATCTAGTGTTGAGTTCCCAATTCCAGATATGTGTAGCTTCATTCTGCTTTGCCATACTGTGAAGTTTTCTTTATTTAGTTTTGATACTTCCCTCTTATACATCTTGAGACCTTTATGCTTAAGTCTTTAAAACTCTATTCCAAGCAACGTGGCTCTGATACCAATTGTTAGAATAACTGAGAGGGAGGTGAATCAGTTATCTAGTGTCCCAATTCAAAACATAAAATCCAAAACAATTTCTTCTATTTCTACTCATCGGTAAGCAATAATAAATCTTATTGTCTGTGCTTTTACCGATTACCAGTCTAATGCATGTAACTGTTTACTGATCAAATCTAATATGTAACATGCAAAGTATGATAACAAACAAATATCACAATCGACACATAACACAAGAGATTTAACGTGGAAAACCTATGAAGGGAAAAACCACCTGGGACCGGCAACTCAAAATTGTTCACTCTTCTGAAGTGAGGTCGGTTAAGACCCAACCCTGTTAAAGGTTACAAACACACTGTCAGGTGTGATCTTGTTAGAGGATTTTAGACTAGAAGTTATCGTCCAACCAACATTCACTATGGGGTTGACAGGATAACAATGTTCATTCTATGAATGATACATCATAAGACTTTCAGAGTCCACTCGGTTAAGAGATTTAGACTGTATACAATGGTTAAATATGTAACAGTAAAATGACCTACCTTAATATAGCTTCAATTGTAGATTACAGATCAATATTTAGCCCATTCAAATCCTTTTGATCAATAATTCACTTTAGATTCAATACTGTATCAACTTACTGTCCATCAGTAACTACTCTCTATAGCTCGATAATTGCTCTGCAGCTCAATTCTCACTAACCAGTATGATTAGAATGCATGAGACCTTATTCACGTGATAATCTTGTAGCTTCTTCTTCTGACATTTTTCATAAAGAAATTCTATTCTCTTATATAGATGAGTAAATCATTTTCTTCTCCACCATTAAATTTTGCCGCTTAATCACATTCATAGATTTTGCTGCTTAAACTTTCTTGGTACTTGTGTCAATAACACATTTCAATTTGCTTCGTTATATTTTCTTTGAATTTTGTCAGCCGTTGATCTATGTAACAAACATTATTTGTTACCTCGATGTTATACTCTTGCTAGCTCATCAATCTTATCGGCTAAACTCAACATTTAATTCATTCTGTTCTCCTCGATTAACAAAGAATGTGTTGGTGAACACTGCTCGGTTAATACTGTGGTCGGTATACACTACACTCCATCAGTGTATACTAGAAATACTTCATTTATCGACAACACTGCTTTGTGTCTTTAAGCTCTATAATTCATTATAGATGAATGCAACATAATGAAGTCAATATCATCAAGTCATAGACTCATCAACAAGTTACTCAATGTGTTCCTTGTCCTCATCTATCATGTACATCTTTCCTCATGTAGATTTCTTTGTTCTTCATCTCCTTCACCTTTCTTCAGATGTCTCAGTATAGTAACTTACAAGATAAGTGTTGTCAAACTAGTTGACATCAATGACAACATAATATTGATTTAATCATATTACATATCTAATTAGCAACTTCTTAGTGATCTTGTAATCATAGATCCTTCAATCAGATTCCAAATCAGTTGTAGGCCAACATTTTCTCCCATTTGGTGGATGAGGGAAAATAGGATTTTAATCAATTGAATTTAATTAATATATTTAGCCATGTGTACCCCTTGAATGGGTTGATTTGATTTAAATGAACTATGTAATTAATTGATTTATCATGAGTTATTTGATTTAAATTGAATTTATGGCTTTTGATTTTTAATTAAATTTGATTTATGGCTTGATTGCAATTTTGATTTGATAAAATCTTGATTTGATTTAATTGCTTTGATTTTTGCGTTAGTTTCTCACTTGATTGATCTTGTCCAATTTCAAGTGATTACAAATGCCCCTCTTTAAGTCAACATGCAAAGCATATTGATTCAAGGAATGCCCCGATCATTTCTGATGTGAAGTCCTGATCAACTGATGTTTGATTCGATGTTGGATAGATGTAGATTTTGATGGAGTTTGATTTGATTTGATGTCATGACGGTCGATTTGATTGTAGGTTACCTGATATGAAACTCAATTCGATGTCTGATGTTTGATGCCCCTTTTCTGATTGATAAGAGAAATTTTTTTGTTAAAAGATTACGCTTTGATTTGATGGTCGTGCCCTTGATTCATTGATTAAGATGTCATTCTTGATCATCTGAGTGTATGCCCCCTCAGAAATGAAATGGAATTTGAGCATTGTTGAAAGATATGATGTTTTAAGTCAAGTTTGTGTGAATTGGGTCAATGATTCATGAATTTTGATTTCATTTCTGATAATGTATTCATGATTGTTTGATGACAAATACCCCTGATTTGGCAGAATGGGTGAAAAATTTGGGTCCCTAGTCATTTTCTAGTCAAAGATGCCCTCTTTAGGTCAAAATAGACTATATATAGGGCTAAAAGTCATTTTTACTATTCATTTTCACTTTCACTTTTAAATTTTTGCTCTAACCCCATGGAGCTATTTTGTGATGGTTATTCTAATCCGAGAGCACAAATTCAAGCAAGGGAACTGATACTTGCATCCACCAGGCTATGGACCTCCGGTATGTACCCTGACAACTAACTTTGTCATTTAAATGCATTAAAATTAAAAAAAATTGGATTCTTACTAGAAAAACCCTATTTTTTTTCTTTTTCTAATTTAAACAATGCATTTAATACTTTTAATAGCGCGTACACAATTTCTCTAGCACTTTCGTAGTTTTCCAATGTTTTTTGCCATTTTTAATAGCGCGTACAAATGATAGAACTAGGGCATGAAATGCATTCACCCTTTTCTACTGCGCATTCAAATTAGTTTGTGCATAATAATATTTTAGCAGCGTGTACAGGTAATTCCTGTAGTGTGTTCTAAATTCCATAGTGTGCACACCTTAAAGTAGTGCTTTCAAGTATTTCTCCTACGCAGTAACCATTTTTTGTTGTACTTTTGTCTTTTAGCACTTTTAAACAATTAAATAGTGCATTTACCTTGTTTGGTTAAAATTGCAAACTACTGAGTCAGTTTTCTGAACCGTTTGGTGTCGTCAATCAGGCAATTGGTTTAGGTAATGCATTTGATTTGATAGTGAGTTGTATGATGTCAGTTTGAGTCAATTCATTTTGAATGTTTTATTGTCAATCTTGATTTAGATGGTGGGTGATGATAAATTTTCTATCCTCTCTAATTAGAATTAGAAAAATTGATTGTGGTTAGATAATTTTAAATGTTTGATTGACTTAGGATGATCCAAAATGTAATGATTTCAAATACTGATGTGTTTAACTTGCTTTTTGCAGGCCGATCTTAAATAACTCAGGGTTAGAGGCTTGTATCCCTTGCCTTTCAAGATGATAGATGACCTGAGCGGTGCAGATCACCAAGTGATTGGCAGATGTAGACTATCATTCCTTCTTGTCCTTCCTTGATTCTACATGAATTGAAGTCTCATTATAGCTATGGCAGAGTGATGGCACTTTGACCATAAAATATTTCACTTGCCGATGGGGGAGATGACCATTACTTTCGAGGATGTGTACCACATCCTTTGCATCCCCATTCATGGAGAGATGATATACCATGACCAAGTTTATGATGGGATTGCCTATAGGAAAAACTTTGGTGACCTAACTATTGGTGATGACTCGATCCAGTGGGTCCAGTTCCCTTCCTTCCCTACTCTTACTATTATTCTAGGAGCATTAGTTCGTGGTTTCCTCATTTCGGATTGGTGAGGACATGGCTTTGCATTTGGTTGGGGTCATATCATTGAGGATATGATTGCACAACCATGATGATTTGATTAGGGGACCTATGTACTTTTGCAGTTATATCATGAGCTATATTCAGCTGTATACTGTCGCAGGGTGACTCTTTCTATAGGTGTGACCCTATTGTAGTTGTGGACATGGGAGCATATCCCTGTTACTAGACCTATTTTTGTTTGGCACCATGATCTAGGCTAGCCTTCACTTGGATGTACTAGGGGATGGTAGTGCAAGCCCATTTGGGAAAGCTAGACTATTGGAGATGAGTCATTGATGACATTGATTAGGTCATATGGTGACCCTACATTGGTTGTGAGGCATGGCCTAAGGATGCGGTCAAGTTACCTTTTATGTGTATGCCACAATGGATTATAGGACATACACCATTGATTATTGAGCAATTTTGCTTCTTGAGAGTCTTGCGACACTATGGTTGGACATAAAGCATGCTATAGGGATTGGCTTTGTATGCTCGGGTATAGGTAGAGAGGTCACTTGGGGTCCACAGATTGATTACTAGATGGCTTGTCAGGAGGTGTTGTAGTTGGCCCACCTTCCTTAGGATATGAGGGATCATGTTGTAGATGCTGGCATGATAGACGACTATGTTGATTGGTTTTCTCAGAACTCATTTATGAGATTTACAGATTTTATAGAGCCAGTGCCTGGTATAGAGGAGGTTTTTGATGATGATGGAAAGGATGGGGATGGGGGTGGTCAGAGATGAGGTCGTCAGGGGTGATGGGGTCGGTGAGTGATTAGAGGATGTAGGGTCATTATCCTGGTGATTTTTTCTGCATTGATTCCTCCTAAGGGTGGTAGAGTATGGATGAGGGGTGTTCAGGTCAGAGTTCAAGGTGGTGGTGTAGACAGAGCTCTACATCGAGTTGGTGTGGACAGATTGGCCAAATGAGGCCAACACAGGTTGAGAGTATTTAGGCAAGTGGGTGCTTAGGTAGTGGCTGATGTGGATGCTCAGGCACATGGTGCACCAGTACCTCCACAAGCCCCTCCATAGGTCATTCCATAGGCTCCTCTAGTATAGGCTCCTGCTTCTTCTTCTATGCCATCTTCTTCAGTTCTTCCATCTTCTTCTTCTTTCATTCCATCTTTATCTACTTCCATTCCATCTTCCTCTATGGAACCTCCATAGACCACCTATTCAAGCTCTGCCATAGGCTTCACCCACATAGGTACTAGTGCAGACACCTACACCAACCTTGGCCTTAAATGTTAGATCATTGCAGTCTAAGGTGTTATAGATGAGACATCATGTTACTTAGCTGAGTTTGATGATGTAGCCCTTCATGGCTGCTATGAGTGAGCATGGTTTATAGGCTAGTTCAAGTAGAGCTCCAGATGCCGATCATGGTCCTAATGGTGCCAATGGTTTTGGTAGTTGACTTGTGTTGAGATGGTATATTTGTTAGAAAGTAAAGTCCACCAAGATAACTGAGAGGGGGGGGGGGGGTGAATCAGTTATTAGATAATTATAACTTTTATCATCTTCAACATCATTAAACCATATAACCAATATAATTACCAACCATAGAAAGATATTCATACACAATAACACAATGACACAAGATATGTTGACTAGGGAACCTTTTGATCAAAGAGTAAACCCCGGTGGGAATGATGCCCACAAAAGATGCACTAATATGAATATTCCTTTTGAGAGGATGGACTCTGTTAGGAGTCTCATGAAATACATTCAGTACATATGAACCCCTATTAGGAGATTTTGAATCCCTGTTAAAAGATTCTAACCCTGTTAAGAGTTATGGAAGACAGAAGGACCCACTGCCCAAACAATTTCAGGGTAAGATCACTGAACACACTGTCCAAATAATCTTTGCATTAATCAACATAATAATATGTTACCTCTTCTCTGACTATGCCAAACCACACTCACTGTTACATCAGATCTCAATTTTGGATCTTTGTACTTCGCATGTCTTCCTTCACAAATTCGCTTTCATACTTAGCTATTTTCTTCACTTCATGCATACAACATCACAACCACTGCTACCATATCATAATTACACACTTTCATATTAAAAATTCTTAATACTACTACATACCAAGGAAATACATTCCTTCCTTTATACCACACTCAAATAATTACAAATGAGTTGGCATACAATTACAAAATAAAAGTTTCGACATGCTACACCAAAATTACACAAAACTGTTAGCTTCCAAATACAATAAATCTTCACTCGTGTGACCTCAAAGTTTGCACTATCATCCACATCACTATCAATGTGTCTTCAACTTCCCTTTAACTATACAAAACTAGATTCCATCCCGATTAGGAGATATCATCCAATTTCCACAAACCGCTACTTAGGAACACTATCTGAATACTGCTCACACCAAAATGATCATAACTTCCATGAATCAATGAATTACTATCTGTGCTCTTAACCATATACATATGACATATCAAAGAGTATAACCTCAATATCACATAGCTCCAATTGCAATATCCCATGTGTGCTTATCCAAACTCTGTTTGCTTCTCTGCAAGTTTTTGGTAAATCACTGTATTGACATCAATGACAATCATAGTCATGAATGCAACAACAACTGCTACAAAATGGCTGCCAAACACTTTAGCATTCATTCCTAACAATCTCCCCCATTGGAATTGATGGCAAGATAGATGAAAAACATCCAATGTTCCAAAAATCCAATACTGCAACACTGCTTCTTCAAATCCTCTTCATCAATCAAATCTTGCTTCATTATCTTGTTTAGTTATCTCATATTGTTTTTCATGCATACTTCTCCCCCATTGACATCAATGACAAAAATTCCATCACTATGTCAACAACAACTCAATGTCAAAAGACACTTTTCAGAAAATACATTTACTAGAGTCCTCATGACTCAGCTCAGATACACATACTCCCCCATAGAGGAAGCACCAACATCCAGTCTAGAAGAAAGATAAGGCTCATACACCACTGGATAGATGCAACCAACAACATCACTTCTCAAAAGTAGGCTAGGGCATAACCCCAAGCATACCTCTTAGATACTCAAATGTATCCTTAGGCAAAAGCTTTGTGAATATATCTGCTATCTGCTCCTTTGTACTTATGTACTCAAGTCTGACTTATTTTTTAGCAACTTTCTCTCTTACAACATGATACTTAATCTCTATATGCTTTGTCTTAGAATGCAATACATGATTCTTAGACATACTAACTGTACTAGTGTTATCACAATGTATGAAAATAGGTTCAAAAAATTTTATTCCAATATCCTTCAGCATTTGCTTCATCCAAATTATCTGGTTACAATTGTTTACTACTGCTACATATTTTGCTTCTACTGTGCTTTGTGAGATACAATTCTACTTCTTGCTTAGCCAAGAAACTAATCTTCCTCCAAGGAAAATGCTCCACCACTGGTGCTTTTCTTATCATCAACACTACCTCCCCAATCAGCATCTGTATATGCACATAGGGTAAAATCATCTGATTTTTCATACCATAATCCATAGTCCATTGTGCCTCTTAAATATCTCAGTATCATCTTTACTGCTGCATAATGTGATTCTCTAGGTTCAGCTTGAAATCTTGCTACAATTCCAATTGAATGTGCTATATCAGGTCTTGTCTGAGTCAAATACTGCAATCCTCCAATCATAGATTTGTATTTCTTCTGTTCTACTACAGGAGTCTCATCTGTGCTAGATAACTTATGTTCGGTCACCATAGGTGTTCCAACTAGTTTACAATCCTCCATTCCAAATCTTTTCAACAAGTCATTCAAGTACTTTGTCTGACTTACAAAGATACCATCATTGTTTTGTGTTATCTGTAATCCCAAAAAGTATTTCATTTCACCAATCATACTCATTTCAAATTCAGTCTTCATTTCATCAACAAATTTATCACTAGCTTCATCTTCTCCTCCAAAGATAATGTCATCAACAAAAATAACTATAACTAACAAACCATTTTCAATTTCTTTTGTGTATAGATTACTATCAGCTGTTCCTTTTATAAATCCCAAATTTAACAAATACTTATCTAGTCTTGCATACCAAGTTCTAGGTGCTTTTTTAAGTCCATATAAAGCTTTCTTTAATTTACATACCATGACTCCTTCTTGAGTTAAAGGAAAACCTTCAGGCTGCTCAATGTAGACTTCTTCTTCCAATTCTCCATTCAGAAATGCTGACTTCACATCCATTTGATACACTTTAAATTTCTTGTAAGCTGCATATGCCAAAAACATTCTTACTGCTTCAATTCTTGCAATAGGTGCAAAGGTTTATTCATAGTCAATTCTTTCTTGTTGTGAGTAACCCTTTCATACCAATCTAACTTTGTTTCTTACTACTTCTCCTTGTTCATTCATCTTGTTTCTGAATACCCATTTAGTTCCAATAACATTCTTGTCTTTAGGTCTAGAGACCAATTCCCATGTCTTGTTCTTTTCAATCTGATCTAGTTCTTCCTTCATAGCATTAGTCCAACTTTCATCTTCACAAGCTTCATTAGTAGTCTTAGGTTCAATTTGAGAAATCAAACATAGCTATTCTTGTGCCTTATTTCAAGTTAGAACTCCTCTTTTGATGCTCCCAATAATCTGTTCAAAAGGATGATTCCTTAACAAACTCTTGCTAGGTGTCACTGTCTCAGATCTCTCTTCATATGTAGGTTCTTCAATAACTTCATTGTGGCTTTCATTCAACAAATCACTATCAGTTTCATAAAACAATTCAATAGTTCTAGTGTTAGGTTTAGGATGAGCTTCTTCATCAGATTCATAATCAAGCATTCTTTCCTAAATTTTGAACTTTTCATCAACTTTAACATTTACACTTTCAACAATAGTCTTATTTCTTTTATTGAAACATCTATATGCTTTTCTTTTCAAAGAATATCCAAGAAATATACCTTCATCACTTCTAGGATCAAACTTTCCAATATCATCATCTCTCTTTATATAACATTTGCTTTCAAAAATTCTAAAATACTTAACTGAGGGTTCATGTCCAAACCATAATTCATAAGGTGTCTTGTCTGTGTCTGCTCTGATTTGTACTCTGTTCATTTTATATATTGTTGTGTTCACTGCTTCTCTCCAGAATATCTTTGCTAAATTATTTTCAAACAACATAGCTCTCGCTACTTCAGTCACTGATCTGTTCCTTCTTTCTGCAATGCCATTTTGTTCAGGTGTTCTAGGGGTTGAATACTGCGTTTGAATACCATTTTCTTCACAAAAGTTGTTAAAGTCTCTAGAAGTAAATTCTCCACCTTTATCAGATCGCAAACATTTAATCTTCATTCCAAATTCATTCTCAACTTTATTCTTAACAATCTTAAACTTATCAAATGCTTCAAATTTTTCTTTAAGAAATGCAATCCACATCATTCTTGTAAAATCATCAATAAGAATCATAAAATACCTTTCTCCATAGAATCCTCTAGTCCTGGTAGGACCACTCAAATATGTATGAACAATCTCCAACTTCTCTGTAGATGTAAACTTCTTACTAGGAAAAGAACTTCTCTTCTATTTAGCCATTACACATTCTTTGCAAATCATGTTAGTAGGCTTCATAATTTTAGGTAAATCTCTTACTGCAAGTGTAGTACTTACTTTCACAATGTTATCAAAGTTTATATGACAAAACCTTCTATGCCATAACGAACTGTCATCAATATTTGTAATCAAACATGTCATCTCAGTAGGATTCAACTGAAATACATTACCTCTAGTTCTAGATCCAGTTCCAGTCAGATTTCCATCTTTATCCTTTATCACACAAGTTTTCTCAGTAAACCAAACTTGATATCCTTTATCAACCAACTATCCAACACTCAAAAGATTATGTTTCAATCCATCCACAAAATAAACATCATCAGTATTAGTGTTTCCATCAAGAGTAATAGATCCTATACCTTTAATCAAACAAGGTGCATTGTTTCCAACTCTAAAAACTCCTCCATCATATTCATTCAACTTTATGAAATTTTTCATGTCTCCAGTCATATGACGTGAACAACCACTATCTATAATCCAATCAAATTTCTTTTCAACTCGAGAAACTAAGGATTTTTCTTCCTTAACATCAGTTTTAGGATTTTCTTCTTTAATTGCTACAAATCCAATGTCATCATTATTTTTAGTATCACTTTCACTTAAAGTTCTTTCTATACTAGCTTCAAGATCTTCATCATTAGTATAATGACGTTCCTTAGATCTTCTAGGTTTGAAATTGCTTATGTACTTTTTAACTCTCTTAGGACATTTAGATGCAAAATGACCATATTCTTGACAAGTCCAACATTTAAATATTTTCTTATCGTCTGGTTCTCTTTTCACAAGCAAGGCAATACCTTCTTCAATAGTCTTGTCTTCTTCATTTCTAGATCTGCTGCTGCTAGCATAATCTCCGCTCACACTAATGCTTGTTGAAAAAGTAGGGCGAACACTAAGAGCACTGAATGCTATCTCCATTCTAGGTAAGTCTCCTGATAATCTCAGGTTGATTTCTGCTACTTCCAATCTTCCAAGAAGAGTTTCTCTTTTAAAGTTTGTTGTACAAGGTATCACTTGTTCAATCATCTATGTTGTCTACTTAAATATAGGAGTTAATGTCCTTAGAATTTTCCATATCACTTCATTCTTTGTCTTTGTTCCTCCATAAGATTTTATACCTGTAATGATCTTGGACATTCTACCAATATAACTTCTAATAGATTCATCTTCCAACATTCTTATATCTTCAAATGCACATATCCAATTATGTAATCTAACTCTTTTTGCATGTTCATCACCTTCAAAAGTAGAGTGTAAAGCTTTCCAAATTTCATACCTGTAATGATCTCGGACATTCTACCAATATAACTTCTAATAGATTCATCTTCCAACATTCTTATATCTTCAAATGCACATATCCAATTATGTAATATAACTCTTTTTGCATGTTCATCACCTTCAAAAGTAGAGTGTAAAGCTTTCCAAATTTCATTAGATTTTTTCAAATATTTTACCTAACTGTACTCATTCTTTGGAAGTGCTGTCAAAAGTGCTTCTCTTGCAAGTATGTTACACATGAATAGATCTCTCTCTTCCACAGTACATGTTTCAAAATTTTCCTCTTCAATGATAGTCTTATTATTCTTTGTAATCAACCAATAACCTGGTCCTAAACATGATAGGTGTGTCTTCATCTTTTTTTTCTAGCTATCAAAATTTACTCCATCAAACTTAGGGCTTTCTTTCCTGAAATTCACCATGGATCTTAAGCTATTAAACTTCTTTTTCAAGGACCTGCTGCTCTGATACCAATTGTTAGAAAGTAAAGTCCACCAAGATAACTGAGAGGGGGGGGGGGTGAATCAGTTATCAGATAATTATAACTTTTATCATCTTCAACAACATTAAACCATATAACCAATATAATTACCAACCATAGAAAGATATTCATACACAATAACACAATGACACAAGATATGTTGACTAGGGAACCTTTTGATCAAAGAGTAAACCCCCGTGGGAATGGTGCCCACAAAATATGCACTAATATGAATATTCTTTGTGAGAGGATGGACTCTATTAGGAGTCTTATGAAATATATTTAGTACATATGAATCCCTGTTAGGAGATTTTGAATCCTTGTTAAAAGATTCTAACCCTGTTAAGAGTTATGGAAGACAGAAGGACCCACTGCCCAAACAATTTCAGGGTAAGATCACTGAACAGACTGTCCAAATAATCTTTGCATTACTCAACATAATAATATGTTACCTCTTCTCGGACTGTACCAAACTGTACTCACTGTTACATCAGATCTCAATTTTAGATCTCTGTACTTCGCATGTCTTCCTTCACAAATTTGCTTTCATACTTAGCTCTTTTCTTCACTTCATGCATACAACATCACAACCACTGCTACCATATCATAATTACACACTTTCATATTAAAAATTATTACTACTACTACATAACAAGGAAATACATTCCTTCCTTTATACCACACTCAAATAATTACAAATGAGTCAGCATACAATTACAAAATAAAAGTTTCCACACGCTACACCAAAATTACACAAAACTGTTAGCTTCCAAATACAATAAATATTCACTCATGCAACCTTGAAGTCTACACTTTCATCCACATCACTATCAATGTGTCTTCAACTTCCATTTAATTGCACAAAACCAGATTCCATCCCGATTAGGAGATATCATTCGATTTCCACAAACCGCTACTCAGGAACACTGCCTGAATACTGCTTACACCAAAATGATCACAACTTCCATGAATCAATGAATTACTATCTATGATCTTAACCATAGACATATGACATATCAAAGAGTATAACATCAAAATTTCATAGCTCCAATTGCAATATCCCACGTGTGCTAATCCAAACTCTGTCTGCTTCTCTGCAAGTCTTCGGTAAATCACTGTGTTGACATCAATGACAATCATAGTCATGAATGCAACAACAACTGCTACAGATTGGCTGGCAAACACTTTAGCATTCATTCCTAACAATATTTCATTTGTTTATTAATATATATGGTGATTCATTTTTTATCTCGAGACATTGGAATCAGTTTATTCTTTGATTAGTTAATGCTCCTTATGCTTCGATACTTGTTGATACTCTAATGGAATTTGATTCCGAGATGTTATTGTTTTCATGATGATACCATGGACTTTGACATATTTACTTTATATGACATCATTAAGTGTTGGACTTAATTTTTCTGGTGCTTTGATATGATATGCAGATCTATATGATTCTATCTCCTACATGCTTTATTTTTATGCTCTTTCAAATTCAATTTATGATATGAATGCACATGTTCTATTTTTTCTTAAATGGTTATCTTATTTATGACATAGAATAGATGAACATATGTGATATGGATTTAATGATTTTTTATAATGATTAATGCTATGATACATGATGTTTTATGGATGCATATGATACATATTTTAATGTTGTATGATGATGTAATGATTTAATGATTAATGCGATGTGATGGTATTTATGGATGCATCTATTTGATCATATGGTTGTATGCAATGGATAATAAATGTAATGGATTTATGGTTTTCAAATGTGATACAAAATGTGATGTACCTATATGATGTAATGAATGAATATTGATGTTTAATGATTAATGATTAATGCCATGATAAATGATATATAAATGCTATATGGATTAATGATGTCGATTATGCAAATGTAATGATACATAATGTATGGATATGATGAATATGTATATGTAAATGCAATGACCTAATACACTTATACTTGAATATAATTCAATGTGTAAATGCAAGGAATCTTTAATGAATGCACCTAAATGGATAATACAATGTGATATGAAATGCAATATTTTTGAATGAACTTAATGGAATTCAACTAAAATATCCTAATGATGAAATTAGTGCTACTTAATAAGATGATTTGATGGATGCAATGAATGCCACATAATGTAATGTAATCGTAAATGAAATTAATGGTTTAATATAAATGATTATGAATGATTTTAAAATGAATGCATCTAAATGAGACGGATTTAAAATGAATGCAAACTAATGCAATGCAACTTTTAAATGACTTTAGTGAAAATGATGTGAACTAATGTGATGAACTTAGATTAAAGTGAATGCAAACTAATGTAATGAAATTAAAAGAACTTAGAGTAAAGTCCTAAATAAATCCAAGATAAGATGATTTTAACAAATGCAAGTGAACTAATGCAATGCACCCTTGTTTTTTATTTCTAATTTCCAACATACTTCGATCACATATAGTTTTTGATGTTTGTTTGATTTTTTATTTAACTCCACCCCCTTTCTATTTTTATCTTGAAAAATATTTTTGGAGCTAAGAAAGGCAAATACTTTAAATGCACTTAATCTAGGATGTATGCAACTAACTATCACTATTAAAAAATTTAGAGCTTATATTCATTATCGAGCAATTTTTGAAATCTGAAATTAGTACAACCATCACTAGTTCAACCATGATGGTATGAATACCTTTTTCACCTCTTACATTGCTTTTCCCTCCTTTGGTATGACTATTATTGATTGAAGTCAATCATGAGAGTACGAATATTAGTTTTGTCAGATTCTATGTTGCAAGTGGATTTTGGTATTATGATATTTAACATCAAAATATCCAAGGTATCCTTTTGGGTAAACAAACAAAGATCTTAGTTTCTCTATATGTACATGTCCTCGATGATTATTTGATGATCAAGTTCTTAGACAAATAAAACATACTTCAAAACTTTGATCTTAAGACATTCATTCAAAAATCAATAAAATATCATGCTTTCATCATAGCTAGTCTAGTTAAAAAAATTTCATCGATTCGCTAGAAAGACATGATTTCATCAATCAAGTCAACACTTTAGAAAAATTTTGCACTATTTTTCAAATCCATATTTCAAGTATAGTTCTATCCATTTCATATTTTTAATCTCGATAAAGATAAGGTCTTTATGAGATTTTGGATTGAATTTAGCATTTGGTACAAATTTGAATTAGGATTTGGATTTGATGAAGCGTTTCACTTGTGCTTTGATGAATTGATTTGGTGTCTGATTGAAGTTTTCTTTTGATGAATCCTTCCTCCTTTAGAGTAGATTGCCCCTAGTTTGATGTGATTACCCTTGTGGGACTTGGGACAATTTTCAGTTTGGATTAGTGACAAAACCTTTAGGTATTTGCAAATACAACTGTGGGTTTTATTATGCAATATATACAAATGCCAGCGAATGTGATATTACAAGGATGAATGCTAAGCGTGAGACTGACTTGGACTTTCAATGGTGCCTGTTTACCAAGTTTTCACTGATTGAATGAATTTTGCTCTATTTTTCTATTTTTCAAGCTTTTTTCCTTTTTTTGCTACCAAGGCACCTATTTGCTAGGTTTTCACCAAGGTACTTTTTCTCTTTTTCTCTTTTTTTTTTTAAATTTTCTCTTTTTTCAATTTTTTTGTTTCCATATCATCAAGGCGCCTATTTGCTAGGTTTTCACCAAGTCAACATCTTTTTAAGGATCCTTTCTGAATATTTTTTGGCTTTCTTCAGGCTCAATTCTCCATTATTTTTGATCTTTTCTGTATTTCAGATTTATTTTCTCTTTTCTTCTTTTGAATGTTTTTGGATTTTTAGGATCTCTTTTGACTATATACAATAAATAGAATGCTCCTTCATCTTATATTTTTGATACTCTTTTTCTCTATCCCTCTTCATTTGCTTCAGGTCTAGAACCTTTTCAAATGTATGCTATTTATTGGCTCTTGCAACTCTTCTCCTTCATAATCAGCTAGTTTGTAAGTGCCAGTGCCAAAAGATGAAGTGATAAAAAAGGATCCTAACCAGTTTGCTTCCCATTTTACTTTCTTCTCTCTTTCTACTTGATTCTTGGGATTTTCTTGCAACACTAATTCACTTATTTGGAATGCCCTTGGTTTTATATGTTTGTTATAGTTTCTGGTCATTCGATTCTGATACACTTTTAATTGATCAAAAACCTATTGTTGTCTTTCATTTAGAAATTCTAGTTCATGTAACCTAGTAACTCTATAGTCTTCTTCACTTAGTTACCCATGTAATGAGACCCTTAAGAATGGAATTTCTACCTCCAAAGGTAAAACTGCTTCTACTCCATAGACTAGGGAAAATGGGGTAGCTCTTGTTGGCATTCTAATACTCATTCTATAAGACCATAGAGTAGGGTTTATTTGAATGTTCCAATCTCTACCTGAATTATCCACAGTTCTCTTCAATATCTTTAAGATGTTCTTGTTTGTAGCTTCTACTTGTCCAACCTTGTGGGTAATATATTGAAGATGAATGATGTACCATATGAAATTTTGTACATAAGTCTTTCAAATCCTTGTTTTTGAAATGTTTTGCATTATCCTTTATGATGACATGAGGAACACCATATCTACAGATTAGGTGATTTAAAATGAATAAGGATATCTACTTTCCTGTGGTAGTGGATAAGGTACAACTTCCACCCATTTGGTAAAATATTATGTTGTAGTAATGATGAATTTATGACCATTTGAAGATGGTGGATAAATCATCCCTATCAAGTCCAAACCCCATTGATAAAATGGTTGAGGTGTAGTCATAGGATGAAGCTCTTGTGCTAGAATGTGGATCATGTTCCCATGATACAAACATTTGTGACAAGTTTTAGCAAAGTGACAAGCATCTTACTCCATAGAAGGCCAAAAATATCCTATCCTAAGAAGTTTCTTAGCTAGGGTTAACCCATTTGAATGTGACATAAAAATTCCTTCGTGGATTTCTTGTAAGGCTACATTTGATTCCTCCTTCTCTAGACATCTTAGAAGCATTCCATCTAGACTCTTACAATAAAATGTGTCAGATATTAAGGTATAACGAGAGGCTAGTTGGATAAAGCTTTTCTTTTGATTCCTGGTTTGGTCTATAGGTAGGATTTGGTCTTTCAAGTAGGTGTAAATGGCTCCATACCATGGTGATTCATGTATGGTTAGTAAACAAATAGTATGAGGATGGGTAGGGTCAAATGCAGGTTGCCCCACTTCTTCTAACATGAATTCATATCTGGCACTCTAATTTGGTATTTGGAGAAGTGATGCTAAAGTAGCCATTGCATCTGCCGCCTTATTTTTATCCCTTGGTACTTTCTCAAATGTGATGAGAGTGAAGTATTTCTTGAGATTCTCAATCATGTTCTTGTAAGGTATCAACTTGTCATCTTTTGTTTGATATTCATCATTGATTTGATTGATAACTAGTTGGGAATCTCCATAGATTTGTAGCTCTATCACTTTCCATTCTAATGCCAATTTTATACCAATGACTAATGCTTCATACTTAGCCATGTTGTTTGTGCATGGGAATAGAAATTTATATGATTTAAAAATTATAGACCCTTGAGGAGTGATCAAAAGTATTCTGGCTCCTAAACCATGCTGTGTATAGGAACCATCAAAATATAGTTTCCAAGTTTTTGCTTCAACATTTATGATTTCAACATTTGGAAATTCCACTTGGATTGGATGCTCACCTTGTAAAGGTGACTCTGCTAATTGATCAGCTATGACTTGGCCCTTGATAGATTTTTGGTCCACATATTCTATGTCAAATTCACTCAACACCATGACCCATTTCACCAATCTTCCATTTAATGTTGTTTTGCTAAGAAGGTATTTCAGAGGATCAATCTTTGCAATGAGTCAAATTTTATGAGATAACATATAATGGCGTAGCTTTTGGGAAGCAAAAACTATAGACAAACATGCTCTTTCAATGAAGGTATAATTCAACTCATACTTCACCAATGTTATGCTTATATAGTAAATGGTCTTTTCCTTTCTTGATTCATCCTCCCGAGGCAAAAGTGCCCCTAATGAATGTTCTGTAGCTAAGATGTATAGAATTAAGGGCTTGCCTCTTATTGGTGGCATTAGAGTTGGATGATTCATTAAGTACTTCTTTACTAAGGTGAATGCTTCTTCACATTTCTCATCCCATTTGAAAACTATGTCCTTGTGAAGGAGTTGAGTGAAATTGTGGCACTTTTCTGCTAATTGAGACATGAACCTCCTGATGGATTGAATTATGCCCTAAAGTGATCTCATTTGACTTATGTTTCTAGGTGCCCCCATCTCCATGATGGCTTTGAATTTGGCCAGGTCTACCTCTATTCCTTTTGCTAAAACAATGTACCCTAGTAGCTTTCATGATTGAACACCGAATGCATACTTCTTTGGATTGAGCCTAACTTTGAATTGCTCTAGTCTTACAAATATCTTTTCTAAAATGGGTAGATGTTCATCTCTTGAGTGGGATTTAGCAATTATATCATCTACATAGTCTTTCTTGAATTTGTGCATCATGTCATGAAATATAATCATCATGGCCCTTTGATAGGTCCCTCTGACATTCTTGAGACCAAAGGGCATAACATTCCCATAGAACATTCCCCATGCACACATAAATGTTGTCTTGTCTTAATCTTTGGGTGCTATCTTTATTTGATTATAACCACAAAACCCATCCATAAGTGAGAACATTGAATGTGCTACTGTTAGGTCTACAATGGCATCTATGCTTGGTAGAGGAAAATCATCTTTAGGTCATGCAAGATTAAGATCTCTAAAGTCCATGCAAATTCTGATAGATTTGTCTGCTTTGGAAAGTGACACAATGTTTGAAATCCTTTCAGCTTAATCAATGGATCTTATAAGCCATACTTTTAGCAACTTTTCCAACTCTACTTTCACAAGAAAAGCTATGTGTGGATGCATCTTTCTTAGTTTCTACTTCATTGGTCTTACTCCATTTATATTGAAATGATGCATGATCAAATTTGGATCCAATCTAGGCATATCATCATATGACCATGCAAAATTGATTTGTTTTTCTTTGAAAATTTGATGAAATCAATTTTTTCTTCACTAGATAGAGATGTTGCTAAGTTTATGATTCTTGGCTCTGATTTTGACCCAATATTCACCTTCTCTGTTGGTTCAATTAAGATAGGTGATCTTTCCTCATAGTGTTCAGGAAAAGTATCCAACCCTTCTTCCTTAGGTGCCTTTGTTGGGTTTTCACCTTCATAAATGTTCTTTATTTCTTTTCCTTTTTGATTTAATGTTGCCACAAAGTGGTTTTCAAAATTAGATTCTTTTCATTTGTTATTTTTTTTTTCAAATTTTTCCAAACTGAAAGGTTGAATACTCCCCTTTGTCACTTCTTGATATTCCGTGGTAGAAGAAGGTTCAACCGCATTAAGGTATTGGGACATCAATTTATCATTCAAGAATGTAGGGAGGATATTTGGTTTAATGGAATCCTATTAAATTAGTTTGGGATAAATAAGGATCAAAGGATCAATGCTTTGGTTTGGTTCAATAGGGTTTAGGGACATGACTTCATTTGAAGGTTCAAACATTGTATCGTTTAAGTCTATAATATGTGCTTCTTCAAGATGCTCTAGAGAACTAGGGTCAAAATCTTCATCACTAGAATCCTCTAAGGTTTTCATCGAGTAAAAATCTCTTGGATTAAACCTAGGGTTAGATTCTTATATAGTAGGTCTCCATGATGGAACCTAAGGCTCTCCTACCCATTGATTTATTTTAATTTCTTGAATTGGTACATTATCTAAGACCACTTGACTAGAACTTGAAGCTTGATTCTGAGATTCGTTATTTTCCCTTGCTAGGAGTATAGTATGTTTGACATCAAATTATTTATCTTGGCATGACTCACTTGTCAATGAATCGCATTCCCAATTGTTTGAATCTTCATCACTTTCAGAACCTAGTTGTAAGATTTGGTCATAAGCCAAGGGATACTTCTTTTGAGTGTACCCTTGTTCTAGGTACCCCAATCATATTTTCTCCTTACTATCTCTCCATGATATTTCAATAGGTTCTATTAATCCTTCATTTCTTGTCCCTAAAGGTCCTTGTCATTTATACCCCATCTTTTGCATTATTTTAAATCCTTTACCATATTGATGAGTATGAATGGTTATGTTTTGAATGCACTTTTCATGCACACTCGATTCTTCATCTATATATAGCCAATTTAGGATTTCATTATCTTCCTCATCCATGGATGAGGAAGTGCTTGCCCTCAAAAAGTGATCATTATACTTATGAGGTAGATTAGATGGTCTTCCATATGATTTTTTAGATAAGGGTAGATCCATCATGGATAAGGAGTATTCACCTACACCCTTTTGTTTGATTTGACATTGCTTTTCAAAATTATTCATCATATGATCCATCTTTTGATAATTGGGCATCTTTGGTGTAGATTTGAATGGATCTAGCTTGGTCTTCTTTTTGTTTTTCAGGAGAACTCTCCTCACTAACCTTCTCTTTTTTGTTTATCGGTGTAGTTAGGTTAGTAGGCCTTTGATTATTTTCAACAACAATTTCCTTTTCCTCTTTTTCCTTTCCCTTCAAAGATGGAAGATCTTTTGAACTTTTCCCTTTCTCTATTCTTTGGGAAATAGACCATTCTATGTTATGTGGCACTAAGGAGTCATTAATAGGCTTCATGTTATTACAATATTGAAAGGGGTTAGAATCCCCACTTACCATGACTTCTTGTCCTAGATAGGGAAATTTGAGACATTGATGGTAGGTTGAAGGTACAAATTTCATTTCATGGATCCATGGCCTTCCTAATAGAGTATTGTAAGTCAACTTTAGGTCAAGGACTTGGCAAATGGTCTCCTTTTGCATCAGACCAACTTTGATAGGAAGTACTATGACACCATTGGAAGCTCTTTCTTCATCATCGTAGGATTTTATGGTTATCCTTTTCTTTGGGTCAATAGCCTCCTAAAAAAATCCTAAGGCTTTAACCAAGTTTAAGGTACAAATATTCAAGCCAGCTCCCCCATTAATGAGGACTCTTTTTACTCTATGCTTGTATATTAGGACCTTTATATGCAATGGAAAATTTTGCGGGTGGTTTAGAGACATATCATCTTGTTTTGAAAAGGATAAACAATGGTGTGCCACAAGATGCCCTACCATGTTTTGAAATTTTTCCGCATCTAAATTTAGAGGCACATTAGTCTCTGCTAAGGCTTTTTCTAGAATCTCCTTATGAGTTGGTGAAAGCTTGAGTAATTCTAGAATAGAGATCTGAGAAAGGGTTCTTTGCAATTGGTCTACCAAATTATATTGTTTCAAAGATGAAGATGAAGTTTGATTTGGTAGGACAATCCTTGGGGCACTTCCAGGTAAAGTAATCTTTTATGCTTGCCCCCTAGTTACAACATTAGATGTTGCTTCCCTTGGTTTTTATTTCACCACAATAACATTAATGGTTTTTTCATCACCAATTAGAGAATTAATGGTATTATCATAAGTATGAGAATAATTAACCTTCTCATTACCTCTTTTGTTGTTAGGGTTGGTGTTTGATGATTCCCCTTTTTCATGATTTAAGAAAGGGTTTTTAAAAGCTCTATGGTCTTCGTTATTTTGAGGCCCTTCCACTTTTATTGTTCCATCATCAATTAGGTCTTGGAAAATATGTTTCAATTTCATGCAATCATTCATTTTATGTCCCTTATTATGATGGTATTCACAATGGTGAGAATCATTCCACCAATTAGGATTGACTTGGGGTTCATATGGCCTCGATTCTGGTAAGGTAATAATTTTGTTAGCTACCAAAGTCCTTAATGCATTTTCCAATGGTGAGAATCATTCCACCAATTAGCGATATTGGAGTTATTAAAGGGATTTTTGTTGTTAACATTGTTGTTGGGATTGTTATTATTGAAAGGGGCTTTGTTTTTTTGATTTACGTTATATGTTGAGTTTGCCCCACTTGATAAATTAAAGTGGGTAGCCTTTAAGTTGTGTGCTTCCACCACTCCATCATTCACAAGATTTTTATTATTATTTTTCAATGATAGTCTAGGTTTATCATTGTGATTGTTGGCTCCTTTATTGTTGTTATAATTAGATACATTTTGATTGTTATTAGTGTTGGTATAGGGTTTATTATCTTTGAATAATTTGATTTCTCCCCTATTAAGCAACACATCTTCAATTTTAATCCCATTCTTGATAAGATTTTCAAAAGTAGGGGGACATTGAAGTTGGAGCCTATAGTTCATCTCCATATTTAGGTTATTCATAAATATTTCCATTTTCTCCTTCTCAGGTATGCTTCATGGATATCTTACAAAAAATGTTCTCCACCTTTGAAGAAACACTAAGAAATATTCACCATCTTGTTGTTTAGTGTCACATAGGTTGAGCATGGTGATCTCATGTTCAATGTTGTAAGAATAATGGGTTACAAATTTGGAGACTAATTCCTTGAATGTTTTTATCCATTGTGGAAGTTTTGATAACCATTCCATGGCTTGGCCTCCTAAATTTCTTGGGAAAAGTCTCATTAGGTAAATTGTATCATGCATAAATTTGATACTTAGAGCACAAAAATCTCTAAGGTGATCTTGAGGGTCTAATTTACCTGTGTATTTATCATATTTTGGGAAGACCACATTTATAGGAAAAGGTGCCATAACCAAGCTCTTATCAAAAGGAAATGGGTACAAGGCCTCAATAGAGAATGGCTTAGGTTCAAATGCCTTTTTCATTAGGTTGATTTGTGATTGGAACATTTTTAATTGTTTTCTCATCGCACCCATCAGATTATCATCTTCTTTGTCTTTCTTAAGTTGATCAATGTCGTAATCATGTGGAAGTTTCACACCTGCTTGGGCTAAGTTTACAAAATATTTTTCCCTATCTCTTTCTATTAGTTTTTCCATGACTTCAAGAAATTCAATGTCTTGAGCCACCCTATTAGCTTTATCTTTGAGTGTTTCTCTAGGCCCTTGATTGGTATTATTAATGTTTTTTGTTGTTTCCTCCATGAAGGTAATCATGAAATGTGGAGTTCCTATCCATTGGATCAATTCTCTTTTCAAAAATATTTGGGAGACTATCCCCTTGATTGTGATTTTTGAAGAAATTTTGGAATTCAAATTTGGCTACCTCTTTTACAATGCAAGTTCCATCCTCTTGTAAGGATAATTTGAGTCTATGAGAGTGTGTAGAAACTGACATTCAACAAGGTTTAATTTTGAATTGTTTCCCCCAAACTTGGTAATTGTTTTCTTTTATGAAGACATTAAAAATATAAGATGAATTTTCAAATGGATATCTCTTACTTGTTCTATGTATTTTTCAAACAAACAAATCACAAATACACTTGTTCTTTTTAACCCTTCTACACAAAAAGTATTTGAATTTGTAAGGACATTATCACAGGTTTTTGCACAAAAAGACACTTCAAGAAATCTACCTAGTTCACAATTTGGTCCGTAAACATGGCTTTATAAGGTAGGATTTTCTATTTTAACAAGGTATTTAATCAAGATTCTGTTCAAAATGGACACTAATCTTTCATCCTCCAAAATTAGGAGGCTTCCCACCACTGGTATGTTGGAGTTTTGCATAATCTCATAGGACTACTCGAGGAAGTTCAAAAGCTTAATATCCTTTTTTCACACACCCCATTAAGGATGCATGCATTTTATTTTAGAGTGGGTCATATTTTTTCGGCAAAAGAAAATGTATCCCACTTTGGGATGTCCCTCTCACTAGCCTCGTTAAGGCAAATCTCGGGAGGAGAGCCCACTATGGATATAGCATGTTCATATTGAGAGAAATAAAGTGGAATGAAGAGATAGGTTTTGGGAGTTTGATTCACCAAAAGGTGAAGAGAATATCCCTATCTATTTCTTTATTCCCAAAAAATTTTAACAAGGTTCAATTTCGAAACCCACTAACTAATGGGAATCGAGTATTTCTACATCTTTTCTGTAAACTTGGGATTGTTTAAATTTAGTGTTTGATTTATTCCTTTATGCTATTTTAATTACTAGATGATAACAGAAATTATAAGGCCACAATTTAAACAAAAATTGACCAAGTTGAGACTTACCTTCAATCGAAGCTAGCAAAGGCTAGGGGCATTTTTAATGAATCTTTCATTATTTATGCTCACTTAGTGGTGATTGTTCCTTCCCTTTCGCTTCTCCTCCAACAAGTTAGTCAACAGAACCAAACAAAGTGAAGAAAAACAAGAAGAAATTGGAATCTAAGCCTTATTTATCAAATTTTCACACAAATTGATTAAGACAAGTAAATCTAATTTAATGATACAAATTTTAATTTGTAAGCTTCTACAACTCTCAAATATTGTTTGTATACCTCACTTTCCTATTGTGAATTCTCCAAAACCAGCTTGATATGCACAATATTCTTCTCCTTAATCTTTTTGGCCAAGGCCTTTCCCTCACTGTTAAATCTGGTCTTTGGTTTTTTTATTTTCCTATGACTAGTCATCCTGTAGACATAGAGAAATCATTTTCTATATGTTAGATTATGTAAATTTTTAGTTTAATTAAATGCATAGTAGAATCTACTGAATGCACTATTAAACAGATTGAAAGCGCTATAAAAAATATCAAATGCGTTGCTGAAAAAGATTGAATGCGCAGGAACAAAAATTGAATGCACTAATAAAATGAGCAAAGGCGTTAAAAGAAAGCCTTAAATGCACTGGAGGATATATTGTATGTGTTGGAGAGTCTGGGCACACGTGCTGAAAGAATCAAGATAAGAAAAGAGAAAGATTAAATGTGCTAAAACACTATGCAAATGCGCAAGACATTGTCACAGACTCACTATTTCAGGCCTTGTACGCGCTGGAGAATGTGTTGTACACGCTAGAGAATCTATCAAACACATTGAAAAACCTATAAACAGAGAACAAAAACAAGATTTGCAAGAACAAAAAAATTACTTCTCCGAATTGATAAATTTATGAGGCCTAAGGCCCCATGGTGGGCACCATTTTGTGTGCTAAGGAAAGCACCTTCATAAGGTTAGTATAATTAATAAATCAAAATAAGAATTAAATAGCCTCAACAAGAAATCTAACTAAGAAAATTTAAAGATGATTGAGCACTCTATGGCTCTCTAATTAGGGATGCTAATGATGAGCTCTTAGCAAGCTCTCACTAGTGACAATCCTAATATGAGAAATCAAATGATAAGAAAGTTGAACAAGTTAAATCTAAAAAGAAATACTAATTAGCTCTAGATTTTCCTTTTCTAACTAAAATTTACAAGAGGTTTGATGCTTCATAAAATTTGTGGATCATTATTGCTTTAATTATGCCTTTCTTTTATAGATTTTGGAAAGGGTAGGGGGTGTGGTTGATTTGCTCATGATTTGATGAGGGTTAAGTCTATGGTTCCACCTTTGGAGACCATTTAAATATTTTTTTCTTAAAGCTTGGGACAAGAGGATTAAACGGGTGGACAAGATTCTCTCTCCTTATGGGTGATGGAGATTTGATTTAAGCTTGATCCATGTGAGCTTGATCCTTCAATCCTATTGGTTGAGATATTTTCTCCCATTTGGTGTTTGAGGGAAAATAGGATTTTAATCAATTGAATTTAATTAATATCTTTAGCCATGTGTACCCCTTGAATGGGTTGATTTGATTTAAATGAACTATGTAATTAATTAGATTAATTACATAATTAATTGATTTATCATGAGTTATTTGATTTAAATTGAATTTATGGCTTTTGATTTTTAATTAAATTTGATTTATGGCTTGATTAAAATTTTGATTTGATAAAAGATTGATTTGATTTAATTTCTTTGATTTTTTCCTTAGTTGCTCACTTGATTGATCTTGTCCAATTTCAGGTGATTACGAGTATTTCATAGATCTGATTCAGATAACTTGAAGTTGTCATTTACATATATTTTCTATTATCTTTTAACCATTATAGAAGGATTGTAAATCTCTTAACATAGTAGACTTAACCATCTGTTGTAAATCTCCTAACCGAGTACACACTTATTTAGTGTTTCTAAAATCCTTTCACAAGGTAGATCTAATCGATCTCATGATACTCCTAACAAGGTAATGTTGGCAATTTGGCTAAGCTGGTTTCATAGATGTATTCATTATGGCAACATATGATCTACATGAAGATCACACAGGTCAGAGAGCTAGTATGTCAGAGCGCAATGCAAAATTGTCTAAGTATGAGACAATGTGTTTTTGCCACTGAACCTAAAGACAATTTTGATTTATGATGTTGATTGGAGTAAGTTCAGTGCTTGCACACTTGAACATAGACTCTATGGTAACTATTGAATACTCACCTCAGAGCACAAGTTAGTATGACATGTATGCAAGAAGTTATGACAGTTTTACTAAAGACAGTGTTAAGCCGACAGGACAGAATATGAAGACAAAATTGATAAAGAGTTAAGGGATTATTTTGTTTATAAAAATAATGACTTAACAATATAAAGGGACAACATCCTAGATGTTAACCCTTGGATAAATATATTTTTAATATGATAGCTGACTGAAAAGTTATTAATCTTAATAACTTGTATAAAGATATGTAAGGATGTAATTGTAAAAGTGTGTAATGTATATGTGCATGTAATAGAAAAAGTGAAGAGCAGTGAAGAGATATTGATGCAAGCAGTATAAGGTTATGTACCTTGATCTATTTTTGTAATCAATAAATATTGTATATTAATTGTTTGGGTAGTGGGCTCATCTACTAATCACATTTTGTACTACGAACTCCTAATAGGGTTAAGGCTTCTAACAAGGCCTATAGTCCCTTAATCAGGACTGATACACTATATGCATGTAATAGACTCCTAACAGGGTCAACATCCTTAACATGATACTTTTGATTAGTGGATCTTTGTGGGTACCATCCCCACCAGGGTTTTCCCTTGGCCAGGGTTTCCTTGAGAACAAATAATGTGTTATGAGTTCTTTAGTTTTATTGCTATGCATGTTGTTTAGCTTCCTATGTTATGCATGTCTTAAGATAATCTGTTATATCCATAATTGGGAAAAAGTTAAAGTTTGTAGAATACTAATTCACCCCCCCTCTCAGTATTCCCTATTTCTAGTAATTGGTATCAGAGCTTAGTTACTCGAAAAAGAATCATTCAAGAAAAGCCTAGCAGCTTGAGTAAGATCTCTATGGATATGGATTAGATATAGAAGAATCTTGAAGAATCTCTTGAATAGATTGATATGCTTACTGAAGAAAGAGACACTCTGAAAGGGAAATTTGATGATGCAAAGAACCTCATTGAGAATTTGAAAAACAAATTGGAAGATCTAAAATCTAAAAAGGAATTTGAAATTCACATTGAAGATTGTGATGACAACTTAGAAAAAGAAAATGAGATCCTTAAATATGAACTGAAGATAGCAAATCTGAAGCTAAGTCTGAAAGATGGAAATGGCAAGAATGAAGCAAATCTAAAATCTAAGAATGAAAATCTTAAGCTTGAAAATGAAGGGCTAAAATCTAAACTTGGTAAAGTAACATCTAAACTTGAGAAAATCAATTTGTAGTATGCTGAACTTGAAAAATACAATACAATTGTGAAAGGAGAACTGACTCAATCTAAGCAGCAACTTGAAAGACTATATTCAACTAACGAGAAGATTGATGAACAAATATCTTATCAAAAACCATTCTATGATAAGACTGGTCTTGGATTCAACACTTTTAAAGCAAATGAAGAAAGCAAGGAACCAGATCTAAAAATATCTGAAGGCATAGATGAGAAGAAGTCTGATGAGATCAACAAATCTGAAGATATACCTAAGGAAGAAGAACCACCTAAGCAAGAAGAATCACCTAAAGGTATGTGGAGAGAATTCAAAGGTAGATGTTTTGCTTGTAATACTGTTGGTCATATGAAGAGAGATTGCACAGGTAAGCAATTTAAACCTCTTAATGGTTATTGTTATAATTGTTATGGTTTTGGACATAGAGCTATTGAATGCAGAAAACCTAAATTTGTTGAGAATAAAAATAGTAGTAGAGTGTTTAGAAATACTGACCATGCAGATAAGAAACCTATTGAAGATATGAACAGAAGAAATGGAATAGTATGTTACAGATGCAACAAGGTTGGACACATTGCTAGAAATTGTAGATCATAGATCAATTAGCCTGGACCAAGATATGGAAACAATGGAATTGTTTGTTAGATATGTAACAAGATTGGACATACAACAAGGTTTTGCAGAATGAACAATAGAGTTTTTCATACCAATCCTAAACCTAGAAGTCATGTAAGAAGAAATGAAGATGCAAGCAACATTCAAAAAGGATGTTGTAGTAATTCAGATGAAGTGAAGTTTGTTAAAAGCATAGATCAAGGAGACATATTCAGCACTAAAGGCAGTTAGAAAGGTGAAGTATTAAATGGTAAGAATGAATCTTTACCTGACCCATCTCAAAGTACTTAATTCATGTAAATTATAGTAAAAATAGGAATTTAGATTAGTGTAGAAATTGATATATGATGAATTGAGTCTTGTGCAATTAATGCAATGTATTATATGATGTTCTAATGCTATGATTAAGAGCACAAAGAAAAATATTATGTTTTGCGAGATTGCAAGAAGTTTTAAGTTTTGCAGGTTAACAAAATCAACTTTTTGGAAAGAAGCGACAAAAGAATTGAATGCGATGTCAGATCTAAGTGAGATTGAAATGATAAAAGGTCATGAATAGTGTTATTTGATCATCAAAGTGAATACAAGTGTTAAGGAGATCAAAAGTAGTGATTGGAAGCATTTTTGCAAGGATTTGGTGAAGAATTTTGTGCCGAATCTACGCAAGCCCTAAATCATGAAATCGAGGTATTTTACTTGGTAGATCTTTAAATCAGTTAAGGAATTAGAGGAAATCATGGATATTTCTTTGATTCAAAATTTTAGAGATAAGAATAGACCTAAAAAGAAATGGGAACCAGTAGAACCCTTGGAAGATGATCCTAGGTTAGCTTTATCATCCGTACCAAACAGAGTTTTACATCTAGAGAATATCAGAGGTTATTTGGGATGTAAACTAGAGACTATCAGTGATAGTGATTTCACTAAGGAATATTAGAAGATCTTTAATCAGGACATGTCATTAAAAGTAGGGTTTGAGCATTTGAAAGATAATGAGATCATTAAGTATGCTTTACTATATGAATTTGACAATGAAGAATGTACCAAGATAATCCTAAGCAGAATTCACAATGGAAAGTTTTGGTTAGATGACAAAGTGATAGATATCATAGCTAACTTAATTCATGAGGTAAATGGACTATCTAAAACTAGAGCCATTCCTTTGAATGAGAAAAACATGAGCAAAATAGTCATAGAAAACACAAATTCATCCTACAATGGCAGAGGAATAGTAATTAGCAAGATACAACAAGATGATGTCAGATAGTTGTGTAAGATCCTAACAACTAAGTTTTGTGCTAACTCGAGAGAGGATGACATGGCAGCTGGAATGATACATGTGGCTTATTTGATGTGTGTTGATAAAGTACAAGTTGACATGTGTGAGATTTTGAGGATTCAGTTGTTTGAGAATTTGGAAAAGATAAAGAAGACTAAGTATTCATAGTTTAGATTCTCATCTTTAATCACTTATATGTTTTTTCATTTATTGAGAAGATTTTCATTCACCATTGGAAATGACTAGAATGATGGCCAAACTATAATGGAAAGGATTAACCAAGTGTATAGGAGGCATGTTATTGATAAAGTAAATGAAACTGCAGTGTTGGTAATTAAATCATTTCAGAATTTGATGTCTAGCAGATCAAGGATCCCACAATCTCTTGTGGAGAAGTATAAAAATGAGATATGTTTAATGGTTGATACTAAATTTACTTACATTGAAGTAGTAGAACCTAGAACAAAGTTCATAGACCCTCTTGGCTATGAGATATCTAAGATTGAGGCAGAAGAATATGTGGGCAGACTACTTAAGTGCAAGATGGATACTCACTATAATAGGTTTGGAACCATTGAGGAGAACTTCAACTCTGCAAAACCATCCTTGAAGAGAAACAATCAAAGAAAAGAGTTGAGAGTACAATCAAGAAAATTCTAAAAGATACAGGGATGACTGAACATGAATTTTTGGTAGCCAAGAAAACAAAAACAACAGTTAGATATATTGGACAAAAAGAAGTTTTGTCTATACCACCTCTATCATCAATTGCAGTACATCAAGGGGAAACACTAGTTAAGGTGAAAGTGAAAGAAACAAAGAAGGATAAAGAAACAAGAATATCCACTAGATCAACCTCCTCCACACCTAGCAAAAGAATAAAAGAGATTGCTACTAGATCGGGTAAGAGGCAGAAGACTTTGGTGCCACCAGTTCAAAGGAAAATTGCAGAAATCAAAGATGATGAAGACACTCTTGTTAAGAAGAAAAAATGGAAACCTAGAATTGAGAAGGTTAATGAATAGATTATTCAAGATGAAGACTTTACAAAGATGAAAAAATATTATGATCTCTATGATTATGCAGAAACATTGAATCTAGAAAATGTAGTGGTGAAGTATATGATTTTATCTAATAAGAAATTTGATACAATTTAGGGTAAGATACCTGATGACTTGTACAAGAAACTTGTAAATAGAAAGAAGAGAGCATTAGAAGAGGACACAACTATTAGAGAAAAGCTTGTAAGAAAAATTTGTGTTGTAAGAGATGAAGTACACTTCAATCAAATTATGAAGGATCTAAACACCCATATGAGAACCAAGAAGAGAACTATTCAGATTATGAGAGGTAGATATGAAGAAATTAACATAGAAACATAGCACACAATCATTAAGGTTATGACAGAGAATGCTGGAGAATCATCAGTTGCAATAGAATCTAAAGATCAAGCAGAAGAAGCAGAAAAAGAGGACATTCCCTCTCCACCAGCCATAAATATTAAGGATGAAGCCATGAATGTTGAAGGAACTAAGATCACCTTAGATAGTGATGATAACTTATTCAAGAATCTTGAAAACATTGTTGACAATTCAGCTTTTGAAGAGCATGATATTATCAAAGGAGAAGAGAAGATGGAAACCACAATTTTAGAACCTAAAGTGGTAGAGAAACAAGTACCTATTCCCACTCAAGAAGAAATCAATCTTACACATGAGACTGGCAAGAAAACTCAGATTGGTTCTATGATTGAGAATTTGGGAAGGAAGTAGATGATGGTGATCAGATGGAATTGATCACATCTTTGAACAAGATCATCAGAAAGAACAAGAAAGTAAAGAGTCTTGAAGGATGCCTGAAGGAGCTTACTGAGAAGTTACAAGGCATTATTACTACACAAATTGTAGAAGATGACCCTCTGGAAAGAGCAAAGAAAGTGATGAATACTTTTGATGATGAGTTTACAAATCTATTTGATATAGCAAAGATGAAAGCTCAAGCAGCTTATGAGGCAAAAACACTTTTGGAATTAGTCAAAATATTAGGAATGATATCAATAACCTTGATATCTATATAAAGGACTTGAGAAAGAATTTAGAAAGAGGAAAATCCTTGTACATTCAGTGTACAAAATTAGAGAACATGGTAGCAGAGGAAGTTCAGAAGATGAAGATGAAGGAAGCAAAAATTCAGAATGAGATAAACCTTCTTTCGAGCCCCAATGTGAAGATATTTGATATTGAGCAGAAAATTTGCAAGATTTATGATGAAATAAGAGTTTTGCAAGATGACAAGGACATGAAGCTGAAGAGATTCACTCTTTTAAGAGAGCACATTTCTATAAACTTGAGCACTATTGAAGGGCAACTGGAAGAATGTCTTTCAGCCAAGACATCTTTTCAAAAGTTTAGTTATGAAAATCTCCAAGCATGTGAGATTGCATCTTATGGATTGTGTGCACTACTCAGTGTGGTAGATTCAATTAAGAAATCATGGGAGAAAGAGCTAGAGGCCATGAAGATTATCTTTGCAGATTGTGTTGCAAGCCTACTGACTTTGCAATATTGAATTAAGGTATAACTTTTTGTGAACACAGTTTTGTAACCCTCCTTACCTTTTTTTTGTCATTGTTGTCAAAGGGGGAGAGATATATAGAAAAAAATTGATAAGGATACATAATCTTAGGGGGAGTATAGTATATAGAGAGGATTCATGAAGTCATAAGGACAATATATATATATTTTGTATTATGGCCACAATTTTGAATTTTTGGAGTCTAAGACTTAGCCAATTTTCTCATATGTTGCCACCAATGACAAAGGGGGAGATTGTTGGCAATTTGGCTGAGCTAGTTTCATAGATGTTGTCATTATGGAAACATATGATCTACATGAAGATCGCACAGGTCAGAGAGCTAGTATGTCAGAGCTGCATGCAAAATTGTCTAAGTATGAGACAATGTGTTTTTGCTAGTGAACCTGAAGATAGTTCTATTTTGTGATGTTGATTGGAGTAAGTTCAGTGCTTTTTCACTTGAACGTAGACTCTATGGTGACTATTGAAGACTCACCTCAGAGCGCAAGTCAGTACGACATGTATGAAAGAAGTTATGATAGTTTTACTAAAGACAGTGTTAAGCCGACATGACAGAATATGAAGACAGAATTGATAAAGAGTTAAGGGATTATTTTGCTTATCAAAATAATGACTTAACAATATAAAGGGATGACATCCTAGATTTTAACCCTTGGATAAAGATATTTTTAATATGATAGTCAACTGGAAAGTTATTAATCTTAATAACTTATATAAAGATATGTAAGGATGTAATTGTAAAAGTGTGGAATGTATATGTGCATGTAATAGTGAAAGTGAAGAGCAGCATAGAGATATTGATGCAAGCAGTATAAGGTTATGTACCTTGACCTATTTTTGTAATCAATAAATATTGTATATTACTTGTTTGGGCAGTGGGCTCATTTGCTAATCACATTTTGTACTACCAACTCCTAACAGGGTTGAGGCTTCTAACAAGGCCTATAGTCCCTTAATTAGGATTGATACACTATATGCATATAATAGACTCCTAACAGGGTCAACATCCTTAACATGATACTTTTGATTAGTGGATCTTTGTGGGTACCATCCCCATCGGGGTTTTCCCTTGGCCAGGGTTTCCTCAAGAACAAATAATGTGTTATGAGTTCTTTAGTTTTATTGCTATGCATGTTGTTTAGCTTCTTATGTTATGCATGTGTTAAGATAATCTGTTATATCCATAATTAGGAAAAAGTTAAAGTTTGTAGAATATTGATTCACCCCCCCCCCCCCCTCTTAGTATTCCCTATTTCTAATAGGTAAGATCATCAGAAGTGATCACACTTGTAGCCTTAACTGACTTACTTTATTTACTGCGGTAGTGAAGAATTTGTGGGTGTCATCCCTACCATAGTTTTTACCTTCTAACAATGTTTTTGAGTAACCAAATACTTGTGTCATGTGTTATATTTCATGAATGATATATTGTTTGTTTTCATGCACTTTACATTTACAAGCTATTTGAATGTATGTTACAAATAATGGAATCAATTGGTTAGATAGATACTACTATTGCGGATTGTTAATTCAATAAAAGTTTTTGAGTGTACTAATTCACCTCTCCCCTTTCAGTACTATATATTTCCTATTCCAACAACTGGAGTATGTGGACTCAAAGGAGCAGATAGAAAATATATTTACCAAGCCACTACCAAAAGATGCTTTTGAGTATCTTAGAGGTAAACTTGGGGTTCTTCCCCTATCCTATATTCACTAAAGCAAGATGCATGTTGCATCAATTTAAGGATCCATTAGAGTATCTATTTTGTGAGTTGATGCTAGTGTTCACTCTTTAGGTGATACATGAAGTTGTGAAAAATGTCTATGTATGCAATGAGATATCAGTACATGATAGGTATGATCCACTTCCTACAATTTTTTAGGAGTATGTATCTTTGGCATTGTTGTCAAAGGGGGAGAATATGCTATAATTGATGATTATAGAGAAATGAGAAAGAAGGAGAATAAAAAAAGGAGGAGAAGATGGAGAATTGAATTAGAAGCAAAGGAAGATAATAAATTTTAGAGGGATAAAAGGAAAAAACATAGAAAATGAGAAGACTGAATATCTAAGAGCTATAATTTCCAAGTGTTTCCATCATCAATTGACAGTGTTGTCATCAATGCCAAAGATGTGGATTGTTAACTGATGGTGATGATGATGAAGACCGACCAAGATCATAGGTATACAAGATTGTAGAAGGATTAGATTAGTTATTATTTTTTCATTGATGTCAAGAAATTGATTTCTAGTTTATATTAAGTTTCCATATCATTTAGAGTATGATATAAGCTGAGTGAGTTAAGGAAATAGAATAATTGAAAAGTTGTGAAGTTGAAGAACATAATTGGGTGACTAATATAGATCAAAAAATGATAAGGTTATATTGGTTTAATTTTTTTCTACTTTACATTTGATTATATCAAGTCAGTAAAAGGGATTGGACAATTGAGTAAGGAGTAAAGTTGACAAAGCATAGAAAATTGTTCAGTTACTGATCAAGAAAATTTATTCAATAAAAGGAAAGTAAGTTTCAGTAAAGAGAAAGAAAGTCAAGACAACGAGTAGAAGGATTTAGTTATCGAGAGGAGAAAAAAAAATTTTGGTTGAAGGGAAATAAGTTAGCCACCAAGAAGGGAACATAAATTAAATACAAGGATCAAAATGGCATTTAAATGATAAGCTAGGGTGATCTAGAAGATTCTAAGGATGAGGAAGAGTTAGTTGAAGAGATCTAAAATCAAGAAAATTAAAGGCAATGATCTATGGTGAATATCTAAGTGTAAAAAGTGAAGGTACAAGTTCCAAGAAATGTTCAAGTTCTGAGGTGATGATAAAATATTTTATCGAGTTCCAAATTCATTGAATCAACTCAAGAGGATGATCTGATGGTTGAGAATACACAAAAGAAAATGTAATAAAGGAGATTAAGAGGAAAAATAGAGTCTATTTAAAGGTTGAAATTGTATGTAAAATGGGCTGGAAAAGTTGAAAGGTGGATGTATAACGAAGTGACGAAGTGAAGAAGAAAAAGGTTGAAATCTAATTCTGCAAGTAGATATTGATGAAGTGTTGAGGCCTATGGAAAGTGAAGGAAATAAGTGAAGACAAAGAGAGCATAAGGGATCTGACTAAGGAAGAGGTAGTTACAGATTTACAGATCAATTTTTATATTGTTTCTTATTAACATTTGTAGCAGAAAAATCTCTTAACCGAGTGGACTTAACAGTCTTATTGTAAAACCTTGAGTGAGGTGACATTATAGAAGAGTGTTTAAATACCTTTAATCAGGCCAATCCTAACAGGGTGAAGATCCTAAAAAATATGAGGAAAATCCCATAACAGGTTCACATTTAACAATGTGCATTGTAATCTTCAACAAGATTGGCTTTTAACCGAGCATACTTTAGAAGAGTATTTCTTTGGTGGGTGATAATCCCCATAGTGGTTTTTCTTAAATTTGGTTTCCACATTAAATACTGGTGTTATAGTGTTGAATGTTTATTGTGCATGATATTGCTAATTGATAAGTTAATTTACTTTTACTAGTTAAATATTGAAGTTTGTTTGACCGAGTTGCTACTGAGTTGAATCAGAGAAAGTTTTAAGGTATAAAGAATCACTTATTACTAATTCACCCCCATCTCAGTAATTCAACACAAAATTACCTTATCACTACAATGTCAAAGAAGGAGGTAAGGGTTCCCAACAAATTTTGTAATCCACAAATATGCACATGTTTTGAACTGAATTGACCAGCTCCCTCACTTTTCTACTAGGGTCATGACATCCTTGGAGAGTTGGAATCCAACATCTTTGGTCAACCTATTTATTTTATCAAAAATAAATGCATCATTGACATGGTGAAAATTGGCTACAAAGTTTTCAATGTCCAGTTGTGGGTAGAAGTCCCATAGAAGGGGGTGATCTAGACCATCACATTGCACTCCTCATGTCTCTAGAACTGCAGTGAAGGTCTTGAATTTGACCACCACCCAGACACTAAATGAGGTCATTTAGAACTTGTGGGTGGTGTAGACATAGAGGAGTTTTTGGTGAATATCATTTGAGATCATCTAGGCTCAATAAAAATACCTAGTCCCTTTGAAGATGCCTATTTTAAATTAATACTTCCACAACTGATAGCTCTTTGCATGTAGCTTCCTGAAGACATGTCATAGCATTAAAATGATGACCTAGATGGGTGGGAGGAAGTTAGAGAATGAGATAGTGTCTATCATTTTGGCTCTATCCTTTTGCTTATGAATGAACTATTTTTCATTTGAGTACCTCTTGTGTGAGGCCTCTGTGAATATGTACTAGGAAACTACTTCCTCTTTTGTAACAACATAAGGCTTGTGTTTGTTTGGGAGCCCAAAAAAATATGGAATACATCTGATGTGAAGTATACAATATTATTCCCCTTTGTGTTCATGCACACCCTTGTTACCTCTTCATAGTGGTTGGCCAGGGTCAAAATCAACTTTGAAGTCTAGAGTGATTGTGAGGAGGAAGCTATGTAGAAAATAGAATAATTGTGAAGCTCCCTATAAAAGTGGAAGTCCTCTGGTGGGTTATGTTTCTGTGATATTTTTCACCCTACTCTCAATCTTGGAGATTTTTACCTATCCTTCAAACACCTACTTCATTGTAATGGGGGTTCTCTCCATGAAAAATTATGATTTGGTCTTCTTGTTAAGAGGAACCAATGGTGCTAGCTCTAGACCCGACTCTAGTACTTGAGTTGGTTCTTCCATTTCGTATGAGCCTGTGTCTTGTAATTGCATTAAAATACCATTCAATATCATGTAAAAGTAATTTACTATTTAAAACTAGACTCTGGGGTCCACGGTCAAGGTTTTTGGAGTCAGACATCATGTAGTAAGCTTTCCTAAGAACAAGGCATCGCCAAGACAGGATCTCTAGATCGCCAAGTCTAAAGGATTTCCATTAATTTTTCACAGATTAGTTAGCGGGAAGGTGAGCTAAGACACACAAGTTCAAGGATCTAGGAAAAATATTCTCTACAAAATAAGGTAGGTGTGAGGTAAGGATCCTAGACTTGTGAGTCTAGAATCCCTCTGAGCTTGATTTAATTTTCCTCAATATTACTTTGATGAAGGGTTAATTCTAAAGAGAACCCCAAGAATATACATTTGAGAATCAAGGAACTTAAAGATTCAATTTTTTAGGATGGGTAGATTATCAAAACAAGAGTTCTGAAAGTCGAGGCAACTCTTGGTATACTTGAAACATAATTTTTGGGATGCAGCAAAAATGTACCACCTAAAGGGGCAGAAACTACGATGCTACCAAGGGTGCCAAAATCAACCTAAGGAAAGATAGAAACCATGGAAATTAATGCACTTGTGAAGTGATAGAGGGGTGCCAAATATTTCCATGCACAACATAGGACACACAAGAAGAAGACTAAAAAATCCCTAAGTTTCCATAATTCATAACATTCTTGACCTAAATCATAATGCATTGCACTCCAGGGTATGAGAGAATGAAAAACTTAAAAATGAAGGAACCCTAAAGTAATTAGGACATGGATTTCTCACAAAAGTCATTTTTTTCTAAGATAAGAGCAAAAATCCTAAACTACAAAATGTAGAACAATGAAAGAAATATTGAAAAATGTAAAATAAACACACAAAAATTCCAAGGAAGCGATAAAAAACTCACTTCCTTGAAATTATAGTGAAGAAACCTAGAAATCCACTTGAAAGCAACTTGGAATGCAACACTACCCTCAAATATCACATCAATTTGGTCGTCGGAGAAAGCTAGGTCAAACTAAAAGCTCACTTTAGTTTCAAAATACTTGGTGAGGAAAAATGAGATCTAAAAAGGTCTTTTATAACTTGTTGAGATAAGTGCACTAAAATCACTTTATCCTTTGGTACTAACATGAGTCTCGAACACACTAAAGATGGGGGCTCTAAGATTCTGAACACCTCAAAGAATTGAAACAACTCTCTAGACATTATAAAACCTAAGATCTGAGAATCCTACCAAGAAATCAAAGCAAAAAGGGAATGACTTCAGGTTCTTGGACCATGAAGTTCTAAAAGGTAAAGAAGCCCCCAAAAATAAAGGGAAAAATTAAAAAAAGAAGAGAAAGGAGACCCAAAATTTCCCAATTTTTTTTTTGGGACAAGTATACAAGGCATAACACTTTTATTTAGAAAATTGTCTCCATTTGTAATTTTAAAAAATGTGATAACAATATAGAGGTATAGTTTTGCTTCATAGATATAACTTGGGGGCTACCATGTTAGAAAGTAAAGTCCACCAAGATAACTGAGAGGGGGGTGGGGGGGGGGTGGGGGGGGGGGGGTGGTGGGTGAATCAGTTATTTGATAATTATAACTTTTATCATCTTCAACAAAATTAAACCATATAAGCAATATAGTTACCAACCATAGAAATATATTCATACACAATAACACAATAACACAAGATATGTTGACTAGGGAACCTCTTGATCAAAGAGTAAACCTCGGTGGGAATGATGCCCACAAAAGATGTACTAATATGAATATTCCTTGTGAGAGGATGGAATTTGTTAGGAGTCTTATGAAATACATTCAGTACATATGAATCCCTATTAAAAGATTGTAACCCGGTTAAGATTTATTAAGACAGAAGGACCCATTGCCCAAACAACTTCAGGGTAAGATCATTGAACACACTGTCCAAATAATCTTGCATTAATCAACAAAATAATATTTTACCTCTTCTTTGACTATGCCAAACCACACTCACTATTACATCAGATCTCAATTCCAGATCTCTGTACTTCTCATGTCTTCCTTCACAAATTCGCTTTCATACTTAGCTCTTTTCTTCACTTCATGCATACAACATCACAATCACTGCTACCATATCATAATTACACACTTTCAGATTACAAATACATACAAAAACATCATAACAAGGAAATAAATTCCTTCCTTTATACCACACTCAAATAATTACAAATGAGTCGGCATACAATTACAAAATAAAAGTTTCCACACGCTACACCAAAATTACACAAAACTGTCAGCTTCCAAATACAATAAATCTTCACTCGTGTGACCTCAAAGTTTGCACTATCAACCACATCACTATCAATGTGTCTTTAACTTCCCTTTACCTGCACAAAACCAAATTCCATCCCGATTAAGAGATATCATCCGATTTTCACAAACTGCTACTTAGGAACACTGCCTAAATACTGCTTTCACCAAAATGATCATAACTTCCATGAATCAATGAATTAATGTAGGTGCTCTTAACCATAGACATATGAAATATCAAAGAGTATAAACTCAACATCACATAGCTCCAACTACAATAACCCACATGTGCTAATCTAAACTCTGTTTGCTTCTCTGCAAATCTTTGGTAAATCACTGTGTTGACATCAGTGACAATCATAGTCATGAATGTAACAATAACTACTATAGAATGTCTGCCAAACATTTAGAATTCTTTTCTAACATACCACTCTACCCCATATTCCCCCAATATTTTTTTTGGAACTTATTGTATCAATTTTTTGGGGAGGCATGACGAATGAGAGATACATGTATTTTTTGGGGAGGTAATAAAATACCACACCTTCCTTGGATACTACACTTGCATTTCCTTCCTAGCTCTCTTAATTACTCTGGTCACATTTGCCTTGGTTTTTGTGTGTTTGATTATGCATGGTCTTTATTATTTTAATATTTATTTATCCTACTAATTGTGTCCTTTCTCTCTTTCCATGTATGGTCTCTAAGAAACCCCTTTCCCTTAGGTCTAGACTCTATTGTGGTTTTATCCCACTCAGTGTGTCCTAGGGTTCAACCTTTGAGGGTTTGTACAATATTTACTATCCACTTGAATTGAATTGATTGTAGAAATTAATGATGCACACAAAGATGGGAATAAATAGGCTTTGAATGATAGTGAAAAAAATGATAATAAAACTAGTGAAAATAGCTATCCAAAACTATCTTACAAATATGTGTTTTCAACAGAAGATAATAGAGTTGAGTTCCCTTCATATGCAATTTTCCATAGAAGAATTGTGTAATCCACTGGTCTAGAATCCAAAGGAAAATTGGAGGCCTATAGACATGGAGTTTGAGATGGTGGGGTCATCAAAATTGGAGACCCCAAAGGAGGAACAAACTGTAAGAATTTTTTTAAGGAAAAGAATGAAAATGCCAAGATCTAGAAGCTCAATTGACAACACAAGAGAGATAGGAAAAATGATGATCAATTGATTGATTCAATAATGATTAAGAATACATGAATAAAATTTCAAATGATTTACATTGTAGATATGCCTTAATATAAAAGAAATGCATAATAACTAGGAGTGATGCAAGAGATAACCTATCAAATATACAAGGTGTAATCACATGTCCACTAGTGGTGGAAAATCCTCCATTTTACAACAAAGTATGTGTAGCAATGAGAGGATGACAGTGTGATAAGATAACTAAAATTGGATCTCACACATAAAGTGGAATGAGATAACAAATAAGTCCACCTCAAGTGGTTTTCTCCTACACTATATGCTAAAATGAAGTGCAAAATCCTATGTGTATACATGAAAACTAATATAAAAATGCATTATCCTAAGTAAACTTAAGTAAAATGTAATTAGAATTAATTAATTACACCAACACCCCCCTTAAGTGAAACTTAGGGGAATGCACTTAAGCTCACAATTCTAGATGATAATGCATGACTAGGTTGTATGCACCCTAAAATGGTCGCCTAGACTTTGGGCCCCATTTCTACAATTTGTCAAATCCCTGAATCAATATTTTCAAAAATCAACATTTTTCAAATATATCAATTTCCTTGATCAAATCATAATCAATTCAATATTTCCTAAGGTTTGAGTCTTATTTAATTTAAAAGAGAAATAAAAACTAAAAATCTTATTTAATTAAAAGAACATGCTCCCTTTTAATTAATTAAAAATCTCTTTTAATTAAATAATAAAATTATTTTATTTTATTAAAAGGAATTTCCTCCCCTTTTATTTAAATAAAAAATCTCCACTTTTCTTCTTATCCTTGTTGCACAAATAAAGTATTTAATTCTTATTTATAAAGAAAAATAAAATAAAAAATAAAAGAAAAGCACTTTTTGTCTCACATGGACATAAAGTAAATGCTCAACATAAAGTAAATGCTTCTAATTTTTCTATTGGAGGATATTTGTGCACAAGGATCAAGCTTCTCTTTTTCTCCACCGTTGATTAAATCTTTTGCCTCTTAATCTCCATGGTCCATTGATTTTTCACTTCCTATAAAAGAAGAGCTCTCTTCTCATTTACACACCATACATACTTGAATTATTATGCTACAGGTTTTTGAAGCTTTTGGAGATATTCTTGCATCAAGTTTTGAAGATTTGGAGCATCATTGGCATTCATCTTGCATCTACATCACATCCTAGCTTGCATCATAGTTGCATTATCATGGTATCATTTTTTTTCATGTTTTCATTTTGATTTCAATGGAGATATTGACATTTTTGCCCTTTTTTTCATTGTGAATCTCTCATTGTATGGTTGACTAGCAAGGTCATGAGTTTATAGCTCTAGCTGAGAGCAATTTTACAAATCTTGCAACTCCATGCATAAAGAGCTATGGATCGATTTGTGAGGGCTCATTCTTGAGTTTTCTTGCATGTACGGATTCATAGAAGTGTGACAACATTTTAGCACACATGTTTGGTGCCCACCATAGGGCAACCCACCTCTTGCATGCTGGTTTTGATTATTTTTGGAGCTAACCCTTGTACAGATTTGTTTGGAGATGAAAAACCCTAGATTTGAAAGATTTGATCATATCTCCCAAATGGCTACGTATTTTGGTCTGAAATTTTTTTTTCAAGTTGGTGACATATCAGTAAAGTTCCAAAAAAAATTTCAAAATTTTCGGAGGTGATTTGTATTTTTTATGATTTTGCCTTTATTTTTCATAAAAAATCAATTTTTGGCGCAAATCAACATATTTTTAAGAAATTTTTACATTTATAGAAAGGTCTTGGAATTCTATAGAGGGCCCATTCATTGTGTTTTTAATTTAGAAATCATATCATATCTCATTTGGTCAATTTATAAAAACTGGTCTATTTTGGTAAAATAGGTCTCTAGGGCACAAATGAAGAGATTTTTCTAAAATTTTTACATTTTTGAAAAGCTCTCTATTTTTTGATAAATGTCTTTTTTTTGCATTTTGGATTTAGGGTTATAATTCATGTGGTAAAAATTAGATCTTGTTGACTAGGTCAAATGCAAAAAAAATAAAATTTTGTGATGGGTATGCACTTATTTTTCATTGTTTATTGCATGATATGAGTTATCATTTGGATTATTTGCTGATTATCATTTCTCCTAATAATTAATTTTCAGATCTAACCCTAGGGTTTGCATAAGTTGGATATACATTGCATATGTTGTTTGCTTGTTTTCTTGTCTTGTTCATTTGAAGGTGCATGGCTTGCTTTCATGAAAAATGCTTAAAAAAAACAAAAAAAGGGTGAAATCTACTAAGCGCGTTGCATTGGACTTGAGGTATTTTGTTACAACTCTACAACATTTGGATCTTGGGATTAAAATTGAACCTCTCATGTGTTTGGCTTGAGTGTTTACATGCTTTCATAGAACACATTTCAATTGATGCTCTTAATGGGAAATGAATGAACATAGATTTGCTTTCATACAAGTTTGTGTAAGTGAATGCTTGTGTTTAAACTTTAAGTAATTCTTGGTTCTAATATCAAATATCTCATTGAGTGATTGAGGGCATGGATTCATTCCTTGTTTACATAGGGAGTTAAATGCACCACTTTGTGGACTCACTCTATGTTTTCTTGGAAAGTTAAATATTCCATTGATTCAACCCTTTGTCATTTGTGAGTAGTATTGATAAGCAACTTTAGATTACTTGTGATTGATCTAGATTACTATCTTGGGTTATTGGACTCGCTAATCTGTCAGCCCCTCATTTCCACCCCATGGTTGCAAGATCAGCACCACATTAAAGGGGAGGGGTCTACAGGAAAGAAGCGTTAATTGCTCCACTAGGCAACCCTTTTGTGCTTTTTGGAACTCACTTGTTTTCTAAAGTGTGGAATCACTTTGAGTTGATGTGAGGAGTTAAATGTTCCACTTTTGGACTCACTTTGAGCTGGTGTGAAGAGTTAAATGTTCCACTTTTGGACTCACTTTGAGTTTGTGTGAAGGGTTAAGTGTTCCACTTTTTTTGGACTCACTTCACATTCTTTTGAAGGGTTAAATGTTCCACTTTTGGACTCGCTTCACATTATCTTAAAGGGTTAAATGTTCCACTTTTGGACTCACTTCACATTTACTTGAAGAGTTAAGTGTTCCACCTTTAGTGCTCTAAATACTTTTGATAGTGAATTACTTAGTTTTTATTTTTAGAAGGCCTGATTGGGGACACACCACCTCAAGGGATGACCTTAACTCCTGTGTTCCGATGGAGTATAAATATCAGGAGGTGAATCCAAACAAACCTCTCTTGGAAATTGAGTTTGATATCACTCTTGGCTAAGCCTCAAAGAACTTTATACCTTTGAGAAGTGAAGGAGGAGATTTGGGTTACCGTCTCCCCCCAGTTGTGTGATTTTGGATTCTTCTCATCTATAGATTTGGGCCTCACGTACCTTGTGTATATCAAGGACTCCTCTTAGAAAGCCACGTATATCCTTGTAGACAGCTTGTTAAGGTGTTGTGTTTTATGTGCCTGCTAAAATATTTTTAAGAACATACACAAGTAGAATCTTTAAGGCGTAGCATACTAAGTCACTATCTCTATTCATGCGCAAGGTTGCTTTGTCCCTTGCTCATTGCTTGAGGACTATTTGCTTGAACTCCTTGGTTGTTGTTCTATGTGTTTGATCATCATTGTGAAATCTTTTGAAAAATCTATTTGAAATATTGAAACTGAGTTTTGTCTTGTTGTAGTGAGTTCTCCTTAGAAGCTTGGTCTTCCTTGGTCAGTCCAGGTCAGATCCTAAGTGTTGTCATGATGGTCAACATCTTAATGAATGTTATGGTATTAATTACACAAGATGACTCTTAGTCTTCTTCTTTCTTCTCCATTTCCCATATTCTTCTAAAGTCTTCTATTCCCATGGGAAATTCTTCTTCTTCTACTTGATTCTTTTCCTCTTACTATCTAGTCTACCTTCTTCTATTCATCTATTCATTTCTTCCATGCTTGATTCCTCCTCTTCTATAACCATGAATCTAGACTGTCTGGTTTTGGAACCTTTATTAAGAATAGATGATCTTGAGCTCATTGACATATTCGAAAAGTGTTGTTCCTCCAAAGTTCTCATGAGTGATGAATTTATAGCAAAAATAAAAGAAAATATGATTAAATCAGATGCCTTTGCTAGAATCATAAACATGATCATATCACGATCTTCTTCTTCCAAACATTCTTCATCATCTAAATCTTCTCATTCTTCTTCACTTTCCAAGTCTTATCATGACTCTTCCAGACATCATTCTCATTCTTCATCTTCTAAGTCTTATCATGATTCTTCTAAACACTATTCACATTCTTCATCTTCCAAAACTTATCATGACTCTTCTAAACATCATTCAAATTCCTCATCATCCAAGTATTCTTCTTCCACTAGTTCTTCATTTTCCTCTTCTTCAAGATCTCATTCTTCTTCTACTTTTTCAAAGAGTCTTACTTCTCTTCAGAAGGCATACCATAAAGAGCAACGTGATAGTCCTTATGATGTCTCTTCCACAAAGAGTGACACACCCACCTATGATGACTATGATGATGGACAATGTAGTGATGCCCATGAAACTTCTATTCCTAAGCATCATCCTCATGGTACACTTGTGATTTCTAAGGGGGAGTTGTATTGGGTAGACTTTGATGGTGATCCATATGACTCTACATTTGAAGAATTTTTTGATGATTTTTGTGAACAATACAATATTCCTACTAAGGAAGAGAAAATCTACCATGCTGATTTCAAACGTCAAAAGAATCTCTCCTCTAAAAGTTCTCATGCTAAAAATAAAGGTTGCACTCTCAAGCAAGATCATATTAATGTTGAACCTTTGTCTTGTGATAGTTCTCTTCCATCCTCTACTTCTTCCAATGCCCATACATTTCCTAAAGCTTCTGAGTCTCCCAAATCTATCACAAATCCTTCATCTAACAAAGATCCTAAGACTTTTCATGCAGTTCCCTATAGTTATCCTCAAGGGCTACCTCTTAAAGAAACTCAAGCTAACCTTCATTTGGCTGAAAATACTTTCAATAATGCTAAACCTAAAGAGCCTAAGCCTTTATATGTTACAATTCCTACTTTAGCTAGTCTTTCAATATCTCCAAAGTCTTCCATACAAATCCAACCTACTTCTTTGTCCTTAGAAGTGGCTCCATGTCAAGAGGACTCTAAAAATGATAAAGAAAAGAACATAAAGAAAGATCAAGATCAAGAACCCTCCATATCATCCAATTCTCTTCATGATGTATCTCCTCCATTTCATGGTTCTTTTGATCCTTTACGCTCTTCCGCATTCATTCCACCATCTCCTAAGCAAGATCAAGCTACTACTTACACTATTGAGCTTATTGATAATCAAAATAACCTTACCACACTTTCACTTTCCAAAGATGATACTTCCACTAAGGTTATTAAAAATGGTGTTGTTACTTCCAATGTTAAGCCTATTGAAAATTCAAAGCAAAATGATACGCTTGTGCTATCCAAAGATCCTTGTCAAGATCGAAGTCTTCCATCTTCTTATTCTACCACTCCATGCTCACTTCCACTTTCTACTCTTCCTAAATCTTCGCAAGCTTTGAATGATCCTATCAATAAAGTTGCTCCTATTCAAGATGTTCATGATCCTGTTGAAAATCCTAATGCTCACTCTAAAGATGCTGATATCCTTGGTTGTCATATAGATGCTGATGAACTTATTGATTATCCTTTTGCATCTTCCACGTCCATCCTTGGACCTCCTCCACCAATACTAAGGGCTTCATGTCTTCCTTCCATCTTGGGCCCTTATGTCCCTTTGCTTTCCCCTCCTAACTCTCCTAATTCATCATCCATCTTGGGTCCTTACGTCCCTCCATCTCCTATCTTCCCTCAAGATCAACATAGATACATACCCTTGAATCTTTTTCATCCATCCATCCATCTAAACCAGTCATATTTTCCTTCTTCCACAAGTCCCAAGTCTTTTGGAAGTAACTTGAATGTTCAATACAAGAAAAAGAAGCAATACAAGAATTCATCAAAAAAAGAAGATCACCATGTCTCCTCTAATTGACATGGGGGCATAAAGTCAAAAGAGATATCTAAGAAGAAAACTACAAGACAAGTATGGGTTCCAAAATCTATCATTCAAGATATTATCTCTAAATCATCAAAAGGAAATGAAAAGCCAAAGGCTATATGGATTCCAAAGTCTCTCTTGAGAGATTCTAATATTGAACAAAAAGTAAAGTTGACATTCAAGCTTCCAAAGGCTTCCACTTCATCTTCTTCCAAAAATATTCTTCCATTCCATGTGCATGAACTGCAACCTCTGCTAAACATTCACCATATTGCTTCTCATATTTTTTCATTCACATTTCCTCCATCCTCTCGCCACCCTTCAAGGTGTGTGTTGATGTTGATCTTGCCTTCCTTTTTGTCTACCCTTTCACAATCCTTCCATTCATTATCCTTCTACCTTCTATTATTTTTCCTCATTTGCCTATTCCTCCTATCTTCCAACCTCACTCACTTTACATAAAACCTTATCCTCCATTTTTCTCTTCCATTTTCCTTTCCCTATTGATATCTTTGAGCATATCATTTTGAATCCTTGGTATATCAATAATTTATCCTTTCAAAGAGCACTATCTAAAAAGCTTTCTTTCTTCCAAAAAATTATAAAATTAAAAAAAAATAGGAAAATTCAAAAAGAAAACAAAAAAAGAAAAAGATGAAAAAAAATAAAAATGTGCCATGGTGAAAACCTGGAAATAGGCACCTTGGTAGCAAAAGTAAAGAGAAATAAATTCATCCTATGGTGAAAACCACTCCCTTGTGGCACCTTAGATAAGTACCATGATGAAAACCTGACAATCAGGCATCATGCGTAGTTCTTCTACATTTTTCATCCATTCCGTTTTCTCTCTTTGATCTTGACAATGTTGGCCTATATTTGAATATTTGGCTATCTTGTGAGCTATCTTATGATGGTCTTGCTTTCATTCCTTTCATGTTTCGCCTTCGTATTTTCCTTCATTCATTCTAGCCTTTCGCTATCCTTTTCCCCCTTGGTCTTGATCTAATAAAAAGAGTAAAACACGATGATATGAAGTCTCTTGACATGTCTACTCCTTTGGACTACATCCTCCCTTCTTTTGCAGTGCGCTTTTGTGACTTATTCTATGCTAGCCTCTCATTGCTTGTCCAAATGTGCTTTGCATGACAATTTTTTCCTAGCTTGGGTACTCTTGAGGAGTTTTTTTCTTTGAGGATGTCTTCCCTTCACTCTCTTTCATTCTCCTTTCCTCCATCTCTTCCACCAGCTTGCTTATCCATCTTGTCCTCCACATTAATAGATATTGAGACTACACGATGTGATCTTGCTCATGAGTTTAATGCCCATTCTGTCTGGGGTCATCCTTTGTACATATTTTATGATCCTGACAAAATACTAAAAATATTCATATATGATGTTGAAAAAATCCTAAAAAGCATAAAAAGTCATGAAAAAATACAAAAAAATCAAAAAATTCAAAATTCAAAAAAAATAGAAAAAGTGCCTTGGTGAAAACCTGGAAACAGGTGCCTCGGTAGAAAAAATACAAAAAAAAAGAAAAGAGAAAAAAATTGCAATAAATCTAAGTGGTGAAAACCTGGAAACAGGCGCTACTTGAGGCCTTTGCACCACTATTTATTAGCATGCGTCCTTGACACTTAGCCACTTTCCATCATGCCCTGACCTTATTTGCCTTGGTCTGGAATTAGTCTTTATCTTTGTCTAGGGGGCATACCTATTAGCATTGGTCCTTTAGGTGCGTTTGTCTCTTGGGGCATTTCACAACAGGTGTTTTTCAACACCACCCCAAACAGTGCTTTTCAACACTACCCTTGGGTCAAGTGTTTCTTAACACTTATCAGATGTCTTACCCTACAGTCTAGTATGATGCGATATTTCTCATTAGCAAATTTGATCCTCAAAGTTTGACTCTATGACCAACACACACACACTTAAACAATCAACTTCTTGAGATATGTTGACTTTACTTTTCTTTGTGTGCTATCTATGAGGATTTCTTTGATGAGTGGTCTCTCCCTGAGAAGTTTTCGATGATGCATAGCTAGAAGACTGAGGGTATGAGAACATGTTTTATTTCTTTATCTGCTTGTGGGTATATTTTGTTGGTCCTACCTGTCATGAGCATTTATGCTAGTCTTACTTGACACTATGGATTGACAAGGTATTATCCTTGACTATTTTGCGAGTGCATGCTTCTAGTTATCCTGACTTTCATGTGTCTTGATACAAGCATAATCTCGCCATATCAAACTTAGGTAATCTCACTGCATTAGTCATCTTAACCTCCATGTCTTTGATGCTTAGGTGGGATTTCCACATTTTTATCTGATAAAGATCATATTCATATCCACATAGTTATGCTAGTGTGCATTGTATGATCTTACGATGCTACCAATAACGCTCGATGATGATAATTAGATGTCTATAAGCGTTGTGACCTTGCAAGTCAACCACTTTCATAGTTGCTTGCATTTTTAGGTTCATGTTAGATTAGTTTTTGCATCTTGCATATGGAGAGAGCTCTCCTTTTTATCATCTACGGACTAGTTGGTCAACTGTGCTCATTTTCTAGTTCTTCTTGATCATATCTTTCATTTTTGGTCTTTCATGTCACATCATTTTCTATCCGTTTCAGACTCGCAATCGAAATCTGAGTCACATTTCTAAGATTTCTCATTCTTTTACACAGTTGACTGGCCTTTTGAGGCATAATTCTTTGATCTTTGATGGAATTTCTTCCTTTCCATGTCTTTCAAACTTATAGTCTTTCATTCACCCCTTTCGCTTCCTCTCTCTACGGTTTGACTTAATCTTTATCCTATATCTTTCCCAGTCAAACCTAGTCAACTTGGGGCATGTCTTCACTATTTGATGGTTATCTTATCATTCTCCCTTATCTTCAGTTGTGATTTCATTCTAATTTGATCAATCTTTATCAATTTGCTGTTCCTCTCTACCTGATTTCGATTTCGACTCCGAGGGGGCAGTATTTATGGGATTCTCATCCCTGATTTCCTTTATTTTCTTGATTCAGACATCTTTTTATGAGTTTTTGCTCAAGCTTGAGATTCTTATCTCTTATTTTGGATATGATCCTAAATCGACCTCATGTCCAGAATCTTTTGTTTATGTTTGTCCGGATGTGATCCCGAATCGACCTCACATTTGAGTTGTTTTGTGATCCCAGATCGATCTCACATTTCAATTCTTCTTTGACTGCATGTGTTCCTAAAATGATCACACATTAGTCAAAGAGGGGCAAATGTATGCACCCTAAAATGGTCGCCTAGACTTTGGGCCACATTTCTACAATTTGTCAAATCCCTGAATCAATATTTTCAAAAATCAACATTTTTCAAATATATCAATTTCCTTGATCAAATCATAATCAATTCAATATTTCCTAAGGTTTGAGCCTTATTTAATTTAAAAGAGAAATAAAAACTAAAAATCTTATTTAATTAAAAGAACATGCTCCTTTTTAATTAATTAAAAATCTCTTTTAATTAAATAATAAAATCATTTTATTTTATTAAAAGGAATTTCCTCCCCTTTTATTTAAATAAAAAATCTTCACTTTTCTTCTTATCCTTGTTGCACAAATAAAGTATTTAATTCTTATTTATAAAGAAAAATAAAATAAAAAATAAAAGAAAAGCACTTTTTGTCTCACATGGACATAAAGTAAATGCTCAACATAAAGTAAATGCTTCTAATTTTTCTATTGGAGGATATTTGTGCACAAGGATCAAGCTTCTTTTTTTCTCCACCGTTGATTAAATCTTTTGCCTCTTAATCTCCATGGTCCATTAATTTTTTACTTCCTATAAAAGAAGAGCTCTCTTCCTCATTTACACACCATACATACTTGAATTATTATGCTACAGGTTTTTGAAGCTTTTGGAGATATTCTTGCATCAAGTTTTGAAGATTTGGAGCATCATTGGCATTCATCTTGCATCTACATCACATCCTAGCTTGCATCATAGTTGCATTATCATGGTATCATTTCCTTTCATGTTTTCATTTTGATTTCAATGGAGATATTGACATTGTTGCCCTTCTTTTCATTGTGAATCTCTCATTGTATGGTTGATTAGCAAGGTCATGAGTTTATAGCTTTAGCTGAGAGCAATTTTACAAATCTTGCAACTCCATGCATAAAGAGCTATGGATCGATTTGTGAGGGCTCATTCTTGAGTTTTCTTGCATGTAAGGATTCATAGAAGTGTGAGAACATTTTAGCACACATAGGTCATGTTCAACAATATGAAAAAGAAATGAAATCTCTCATAATACAGAGAAAGAGGGAAAACATTATGGGAAAAACCCTCCCCTAAAAATAGAGATGAAAAAAAAGATGCATGGATGGATGGAGTAATCAATAACCCCCATTACAAAATACATCATGTATATACAATCAAGAATCTCCCCATAGTAAGGAAACATAGAGGCATGATATCCCTCCCATAATAAATAATATCCTCCAAGGATGGTAAGTGTTGGAAGGAAAAATATAGTTCAATGCCTACAAACAACATTTATCCCATTAGGAAGAAGATAGACCAAGTATAGATGAAAGAAGGCTTCCCATTGTGGATAGGAAGAAGGAAGGGAATCTAAATGAAGTATGATATCTCTAAAGTGTGCTCATGTGTCTCCATATCCTTCTTTGAAGAAGATGTCATGAAACAATCAGGATCAAGCCCAATAGAAGGTGATAAGAAAGGAACCAATGTGATGCAGGGGCATTCTTGGTCCTTGGTGAATCTGCATGGTTGTTTGTTATTTGGATAGTGTTATTTGGTTGTAGCCTTAACCGGTGGTCTTGGTTATTGTAGGAAGCTCAATTGCTGAAGGAATTTGGTGGAACCTCTGGTGCTCAGTGGAACTAGTGCTTGGTAATTCCTGTGATGCTCGGTGTTGCTTAGCGTGGTCGGTTGTTTTACTGTCGATAAGTAGGAGATATTTTCCATAGCAAGTCAAATTGTGATATTGCTATTAGGATTCAACTGTGTAGTTTTTTGAGTCAAACTCATTGACCCATGTTTCATGAGTAGTGGTTCACATGAACCCATCTCTCATGAGAATGAATGGAACACTTAGCACTCATTGGATCTAGGTGATGCTCATAGAGGTGAAGCACCAGGACTTCCTTGGAGGTCACCCATCCCAGTACTACTCTAGCTTGAGCGCGCTTAACTACAAAGTTTCTTCCATGGTTAAACCCACTCTGCTTGCAACCTCATTTGCAAAACCTTCACCAAGTGTTATGCCTTATGAACCACTCATTAGAAAGCCCCTTAAGCTCATCATTTGCAAAACCTTCACCAAGTGTTTTACTGTCGCTCAGTTGTTTCTTTGGCACTTGGTAGTTCTAGTTTACCGACTAGAGTTCTATGTGATTTGTTGGGCCGACTTGGTGCATTTATTGTTGGTAGCTATTGTTACAGGCTAACATGTTGAATTAAATATTTGTAAGGCTATTTGGAAGCCAACTTGTATTGTACTTAATATTTTTTAGGATGAGTTAATGGTTTCATCCAACTGACTTGTGGCTGATGATTAGTATTTATAGGGTGGTTAGGTAGTTGTTTAGGGGAGAGGGGAAGTTCTAAGAGCTGATCTAGGAGAAATGGATAAGTGAAGTTGTTTAAAAGATCTTATGAAATCTTGCAGATCAGATTGTTATCTGATAGTTTGTAATAGTAGAGCTAGTGGTTGAGGCTTGGAGACAAGGAGATTTCTTGGAGGCTTGTGAGCTCAAGTTTAGATCTACCTTAGGGTTTCCATCAGTTGCTGATAGTTTTAAGGACTGAACTAGCTAGTGTTGTATTGGATCCTATTGATCTTGCAGAATTGTTTCTGATTGTAATTGGCTCTAACTCAGAAGGCCTTACAACTGGGCATGTTAATGATAATATGTTTTGAAACATCTTGTTGTTGTGTATTTCCGTTGTATAATTCTGAAGCTGCAAGGTTGGACTGTCCTTAATTGGATCCTCTCATCCTTGACTGCATTAGGTGGTATTAGAGCTAAGTTGATCTTGTTTGTGGAGTGAAGATTGATCTTGTGAAATTGATCTTGTTGGCGAAGAGATTGTATGATCTGAGTTGTAGATCCATTGCACTGAACTTTTGGAATCTTGCCCTAGTTGTTTACAAGTTGATAGATTGCAATCTAACTTGCATACAACTTGGAGATTGTCACAAGGTGGTTGGTGTAGGGTTTTTTGCAGAGGGTTTCTCTTATCTTTAAGGATGCCTCTAAGAAGATTAGACCCTAGAGTAATTGCTGATCTCTATGATACTGTAGAATCTAGGATTACAGAGAAGGTGAAATTAGATTTTAGATCTGAGATGGAACTGATGAAGAATGACATGGTCATTGAGATCATGAGAGCTATGACTGGTGTACCTTAGAATGTTGGTACTGAGGATGTTTATAAAGAAGCTGTTGAAGAATTTGAGGCTACTGGATCTAGTGGTGATGACTGGAGAGACAGATCTAGTGAAAATAGAACTAGTCGGTTACATAGATTTGGAGCTCGGTTAAGTAATAGTTACTGAATGGAAGTTTCTACTTTCTTTGGTACCTTGAAACTTGAGAACTTGATTCACTGGATTGGTGAACTTGAAGATTTCTTTGAGCTGGAAGAAATTGAAGATCCTCTTCGGGTGAGATTGGCACAAACTAAGTTGAAAGGACATGCTGCTCTTTGGTGGAAATAATTACAAAGAGATAGAGAAGATGAAGGTGAAATAAAGATTAATTGGTGGAGGTTGATGGTGAATAAATTGAAAGCTAAGTTCATACCTGTTGACTATGATCTTGACTTGTTTAAGAAGTTGCAGAATCTAAAGCAGAAGGATTTTTCTATTGAAGATTATACCGAGGAGTTATAAAAACTTACTATTCGGTCTGGACATAGAGAACTTGGTAAGGAAAAGGTATCTCGGTATGTGAATGTTCTGAGATTCAATATTTAGGATGAGCTTGGTATGCTGAAGATTGATTATGTTGAAGATGCTTATCAATATGCTCTGAAGGTAGAAGATAAGTTGAAGAGGAAACAACATAGTAACTCCCGAGGGAACGAGAAGATTGATCACTCGGTGAAGGATAAACTGACTGATGTAGAAGATGAACAAAAACTTGTGAAACCGAAGAAGAAGACATGTAGAGTTATCTTTAAAGGTACTTGTTATAACTGTGGAGAGGAAGGACACCGTTCTTTTGAGTGTACATAGAAAAAGTCTAGTGGCTGACAGACTATTGTGGTGAACAAGAACATTCAGAATGAACTTGAATTTGAGAACTTTCTACTTTGGAAAACATTGCTCGGTACAAAGGTGGTCCTTGTCAGAGGACTAACTTGTTCAGGACTCGATGCAAGTCTGGAGGTAAAATTTGTGATGTAATTGTAGATAGTGGTAGTATTGATAACCTTGTTGCTGAGGACATGGTTCAGAAACTTGGTTTGAATAGAATGAAGCATCCTTGTCCTTATAGGATAGGCTGGTTGCTGTAATACCCCAAAAATGGGCTATAAGTTCATTAATATCCTACATCTTCAATTTGAACGAAATTGACATCAAAGTCCTAATCTAAGGCACATCTAAACATCATCGAATCATAATTGATTATCTTAAATTCTGCATCGGGGAATATTCTTAGTAATATTCCTAATCATCATAATTATCTTTAATTTTATAATTATTTGGCAATAAATCACATTTATCCTAAAGTTTGATTAATTGAATATTTTCATATTTAATTAATTAGATTTAATATTTGCCACTTAATTGTGTAATTAAATTTAATTCTATCTATTATTAATTATATTATTTAATTTGACAATAAATCTAATATCATATGAATAATTGATTAAATTCTTATTTAATTAATTAAAGCAAGTTGTCATTATTTAATAATATAATTTTTAATAAAAGTTTGATTAAATAATTGATTAACCCATAAATCAATTGTTTTATTTTTAAAAGCAGTTAAGTTGGAAATAAATCACTTTATTATTAAATTAATTCATAAGTAAAACATGCACAATCATAAAAGCAGATAACTATCAATTATCAATTAAAGCTAAACTCTATTTTGAGTTAAAACTTAGCTTTTGCATATTTTTGTGAGTTAATTATCCTTTATTTAAGAATAACTCAAAAATCAAGCTGAATTAATCTGAGTGATTTATGGCTTTTTTCCATGCACCTCCAAAGCCCTGGATTTCTATAAATTAAAGGCTCAGCTCTTCATAATTCATCTCTCAAATTTGCATCCACAGAATCTCATATTTTTGCACAATCACGTTGGAGAATTGGAATTGGGAGAATCAAAGCTTATTGTGAATCAAGGCTATTGTGAGATTAATTTGTTTTTTTTTTACATTCATTTAGATTCTTTTTCATATCATTGTTAAATCATTTTAGCATATCAATTTCTATATTAGCATAGATTCATATCAATTTTTCATATTATTGCATAGAAAATATCAAAAAAATAGATTAATTGTATTCAATTCATATCTAGATCAATTGCATTCAAATCCTTCATTTAGGTGTCGTCTAGGTCACTGATCTCGATAACAATCTGAGAACATTAATCTCGCACCTACTAGAAGGCAGTAAATCGCTTGGTTAAATTAGATTTCAATTTTGTACGATTTTGATTATAGCTAACCTTTAATGTTTTACTGAAGTGTTGTATCTACAGATTAGGTACAAAATTCACACACACATTTCTGGCGCCCACCATGGGGCAACCCACCTTTGCATGCTGGTTTTGATTTTTTTTTTGGAGCTAAAATCCCAAAGTTTCAAAGATTTAATTTTATCTCCCAAACGGCTTGGATTTTTAGTCTAAAATTTTTTTACAATTTTTTGACATATCAAAAAAGCTACAGTAAAAAATTTAGAATTTTTTGAGATGTTTTTAATTTTTAATAATTTTTTCTTGAAATTCCAAAAAAAATTAATATCTGACGCAAATCATCATATTTTTAAGAAATTTTTATATTTTCAGAAATCTCTTTAAATTATATAGGGGGTCCATCTTTGTATTTTAAATTTGGACATGATATAATAGCTCAAATAGTCAATTTACAAAAACTAGTCTGTTTTGATAAAATGGGTCTCTAGGGCACAAATGAAGAGATTTTTCTAAAATTTTTGCATTTTTGGAAAGCTCTCTATTTTTTAGCAAGGTTTCTATTCTAAATTTCTATTTTTGTGGCCAAAATCATATCAAAAAAATTAGATCTTGTTGACTAGGTCAAATGCAGTGCAAAAAAAATTAAAATTTTGTGATGGGTATGCACTTATTTTTCATATGATTCAATGCATGATATGAGTTGTCATTTGGATTAATTGCTGGTTATTATTGCTGATAATAATTTATTTTTAGAGCTAACTCTATGGTTTTCATAAGTTGAATATATGTTGCATATCTTTTTTGCTTGTTTGTTTGTTGGAGAGTTCGTCACTTTCTTGCATGGAAAAGCTCAACAAGAATTGCTAAAAATCAAGTAAGATCTACTAAGTGCATTGCAAGGATCTTAGGTATTCTCCTTCATCTAATGACATTTCAATTTGGGACTTAAAATAAATTTCTCGTGTGTCTAGCTTGGGTGATTCTTTTCATGCTTTTGTTTTACACACTTGCATAATTGATACTAGGTTGTGACCCCTTAAGGATTCATTAAGTAGTCTTAGATACTTGTGATTGATCTTGATTGCTATCTTGGGTTATTGGACTCGCTAATTTTCTGGCCCCTTATTTTCACCCCGTGGTTGCAATCTCAGCGCCATAAAGGGGAGGGGTCAACAGGACAGAAGTGTTAAGTGTTCCACTTGGCAACCCTTTTGTGCTTTTAGGAACTCACTTATTTTCTAAGTTGGGGACTCATTTTTAGCTTGTGTGAGGTGTTAAGTGTTCCACCTTGTGGACTCATCTCATATTTTCTTTAAGCGTTAAGTGTTCCTCTTTCTACTTTTTGGGTACTTTTGGCAGATTTGCTTTCGGGAATATATCTGTGCTCACATAGTAATTAGACCCTATGAACACTATTCGTGATTCTTGAGAGATTGGATTCATAGAGAAATCTTTCTTGATGATGGAATCCTTGTAGGTAGGGAGGATACTTAGTGCATTTTACATTCAACTTGGTTAGTGTGTCTTCTCTTATTGATCGATACATTCTCTCCCAGGAGAGGTTGATAGATCACGTGAGGTTGACATCATGAGCTTTGGTGAATCAAAATTGGTTAGTGCATCTTCTCTTATTGATTGATACATTCTCTCCCCAGAGAGGTTGATAGATCACGTGGAGTTGACATCATAGACCTTGGTGAAGCAAAACTTTGTCTTAGCGTGTCGGATTAATCTATTTGCTTTGTTTGGGTTAAAAGTGAAAAAGTGTCAAAAACCTTGGATCTGGAGCCAAGTCCCCTTGTGGTATACTATTGTGAGTAATCTTTAGAGAGGGTTAACCATAGCGGACAATCCCTTCATAGGGCACACTGCATTGACGGAACCTCAAGCGGTCATAGCCATTTTTGCCGTGGTAGTGATAGCCGCTATATAAATATCCTTGTGGAAGAAATCTCCATGGGTATGGTTCATTGTTGGGTTGTCAGATCTCCCTAGCAGCTCTTGAAGATTAAGTTCTTGGACTGTGTCAAAACCCTGGTGCACCGGGATTGGAGTTCACCCATTTGGATCATAAAAGTTGCAAAGTCAAACCATTACTAAAAACCCTAGCGAGGCCAAATTTTCATTTTATAGGGTATATGTGCGTTATTGCAAAACATTTTTGGAACATACACAATTAGCGCTTCTGAAGATTAGAATGAATAAGTCACTTGATTTTTCATGCACAAGGTTGCTTTTGCCCTTGTTCATTATTTTCAAACATGCTTGAAGTCACTTGCTTGCTATTTTGTGTGCTTGTTTATCTATCTAGTTATTGAAAATGGACAAATCTATCACAATCCTCAAATCTGGACATTGAAATTTGTAAACAATTCAAATCTGAAAACTTAAAATTTACAAAATCTGAAGTAAAATCCTTTTATGGAGTCAAAAATCATCTTAGGAGGTCAGAAAGTCATACGAGTTTCCATCAAGTGTCATTTCATTACAACCCATCTATCATATGATTGAGTACCCAGTGTCGTATGAGTTTCCATGCCAGCAAATTCTCAAAGTCAAAATCTTGCAACTGTCGTATGAGATTTTCAACTATCATTTCATTGCTACCCAAAAGTCATATGAGTTTTCTCAAAGTGTCATTTCATTATTGCCCATCTATCGTATGAGTCTACAGAGTGTCATTTGGGAAAATTTTGAAAAGTTGTCAGAAAATTGTCAGAATTGCCAGATATTTAGCTTTTTCAGCCTATTTCCAAAATATGTTGAACAAATCATTGTGTCAGGAATAGAGCAGTAGCTATTGAGAATCAGTACACATGTCTCAAAGAATTAGTACACATGAGGAAGAAGCTCTAATCACCGCTATGATGAAGCAGCTACAAGCTATGCAAGTTGAACTTAACAATCTTAAGAAAGAAAAGGAATCTAAAAAGTTCTCCATAGAAGCTCTATGCCCTCTTCCATTTGATAAAGACTTGTACATTTCACCATGCCCCCAAACAGAATATGAGCAATGTGAAAATCCTTATGATACCTCTTCCACAGAGAGTGACACATCCAGCTTTGGAGACTATGATGACTATGACGACAGACAATGTAATGATACCTATGACACCTCTGTTCCTAAGAGTCCTCCTCGTCGTGTGTTCCTACTTACTACAAATGGGCCATCACATTGGATAGATCGTGATGGTGATCCATATGATTTTGATTTTGAAAAAGACTTTGATGGCTTTTGTGGACAATACCTTGATTATGATCCATCTACTACTACTGAGGACTATAAAATTCATCGTGCTAGCTTGAAACATCAATACTATAAGGATCTCTCCTCTAAGAACTCTCAGGCTGAAAATAAAGATTACACTCTCAAGCAAGATCATTTTAATGTTGGACCTTTTTCTTGTGATGGTTCCCTTCCATCCCCTACTTCGTCCAATACTCGTACATTTCCTAAAGCTTCCGAGTCTTTCAAATCTTTCACAGAATGTTCATCCAACACAAGCCCTCATACTTTTCATGCGGTTCCCTATAGTTATCCTCCAAGGCTACCTCTTAAAGAAACTCAAGCTAACCTTCACTTGGCTGCAAATAATTTCAATAATGATAAACCTAAAGAGCCTAAGCCTTCATATGCTATAATGCCTACTTCAGCTAGTCCTTCACCATCTCTTCCAAAGTCTTCCATACAATCCCAACATGCTTCCTTGTCCTTAGAAGTGGCTCTATGTCAAGAGGACTCTAAAAATGATGAAGAAAAGAACATAAAGAAAGATCAAGATCAAGAACCCTCCATGTCATCCACTCCTTTTTCCGATGTCTCTTATCTGCCTCAAGGCTCTTTTGATCCTATAGACCCTTTTTCATGCATTCCACCATGTCTTAAGTCTTCTCCTAAGCAAGATCAAGCTACTACTTACACTGTTGAGCTTATTGACAATCAAAATAACCTTACTACACTTGCACTTTCCAAAAATGATACTTCCATTAAGGTTGTTAAAAATGGTGTTGTTACTTCCAATGTTGAGCCTATTGAAAATCAAGAGAAAAATTATACGCTTATGCTTTCCAAAGATCCTTGTCAAGATCAAAGTCTTCCATCTTCTTGCTCTACCACTCCATGTTTACTTCCACTTTCTGCTCTTCCTAAGTCTTTGCAAGATTCAAATGATCCTATCAAAGAAATTGCTCTTATTCAAGATGTCTAGGATCCTATTGAAAATTCTAATGCTCACTTTGAAGATGATGATATCCTTGGTTGTCATATAGATGTTGATGAACTTATTGATTATCCTTTTGCATCTTCCACTTCCATCCTTGGACCTCTTCCACCACTACTAAGGACTTCACGTCTTCCTTCCATCTTGGGTCCTTATGTTCCTTCACTTTCCCCTCCTAACTCTTCTAATTTTCCATCCATCTTGGGTCCTTACATCCCTCCATCTCCCATCTTTCCTCAAGATCAACATAGATGCATACCCTTGAATCCTTTTCATCCACCCACCCATCTAAACTAGTCATATCCTCCTCCTTTCACAAGTCCCAAGTCTTTTGGAAGTAACTTGAATTTTCAATACAAGAAAAAGAAGAAATACAATAATCCATAAAAAAAAGAAGATCACCATGTCTCCTCTAATAGACATGGAAACATAAAGTCAAAAGAGATATCTAAGAAAAAAACTACAAGACAAGTATGGGTTTCAAAATCCATCATTGAAGATATTCTCTCTAGATCATCAAAAGGAAATAAAAAGCCTACAACTATATGGATTCCAAAGTCTCTCTTGAAAGAGTCTAGTGTTGAGAAAAAAGTGAAATTGACATTCAAGCTTCCAAAGGCTTCCACTTCATTTCCCTCCAAAAATATTCTTCCATTTCATGTGCCTAAACCACAACCTCTGCTATCCATTCACCATATTCCTTCATGTATTCCTTCATTCATAATTCTTCCATCCTCTCACCATGCTTCAAGGTATGTGTTGATGTTGAGCTTGCCTTCCTTTCCATCTACCCTTTCACAATCCTTCCATTCATTATCCTTCTATCTTCTATCCTTTTTCCTCATTTTCCTATTCCTCCTATCTTCCAACCTCACTCGCTTTACATAAAACCTTATCCTCCATTTCTCTCTTCCATCTCCCTTTCCCTATCAACATCTTTGAGCATATCATTTTGAATCTTTGGCATATCGTGGTTTATCCGTTCAAGGAGCATTATCTAAAAAGTTTGCCTTCTTCTAAAAGAGAAATTTTTTTTTTTTTGAAAATGTGCCTTGGTGAAAACTTGGAAACAGGCACCTTGGTAGCAAAAGTAAAGAAAAATAAATTCATCCTATGGTGAAAACCACTCCCTTGTGGTGCCTTGGATAAGTACCATGATGAAAACTTGGCAATCAGCATCATGCATAGTTCTTCTACATATTTCATCTATTTCATCTTCTCTCTTTGATCTTGACAATGTTGATCTATACACGAACATTTGGCTATCTTGTGAGCTATCTTATGATGATCTTGCTTTCATTCCCTTCCTGCTTAGCCTTCATGTCTATCTTCCTCCATTCATTATAGCCTTTCACCATCCTTTTCCCCTTTGGTCTTGATCTAAAAAAAAAGAAAAAAGAGAGTAAAACACAGTGCTATGAAGCCTCTTGACATGTCTAGTCCATTGGACTACATCCTTTCCTTCTTTGGCATCACACTTTTGTGACTTATCCTATGATGGCCTTTCATTGCTTTTCCAAAAGTGCCTTTACATGAAAAACTTTCCTTAGCTTGGGTACTCTTGAGGAGTTTGTCCTTGAGGATTTCTTCCCTCCATTCTCCTTCATTCCCTAGTCTTTCATCTCTTCCACCAGCTTGCCAATCTCTCTCCACCTTGCTAGACATTGGGACTGCATGATATGATCTTGCTTGGGAGTTTGCAATGGAAAAAGATGCTATCAAGTATACCAAGTATCAAAACAAGTATCAGAACTAGTATCATAACCAGTATCAAAATCAGTATCAGAACAAGTAATAAAACAAGTATCAAAACCAGTATCAGAACTAGTATTAGAACAAGTATCAAAACTAATATCAGAACAAGTATTAGAACACCTACTGGGTCTACACCTTTCACTTTAGTTTATGGGTCTAAAGCGGTACTACCTATTGAGGTTAAAATCCCATCACTCTGAATTAGAATGCATGGTCTAGTAGCTGATGATGACTACAAAGTGTCTAGGTTGCAAGAACTTGAACTACTAGATGAGCGTAGACAAGTAGCGTATGATCATCTCAGAGTATATCAAAAGAGAATGTCTAGAGGCTACAACAAGAAAGTTAGACATAGAGAATTTCAGGTTGGCGATCTAGTCTTGAGAGAAAATCTTAAAAATCAATCACATCGAGAACGCAAGGGGAAGTTTGAACCCAACTGGCTGGGTCCCTTTGTAATCACTGCTACTTTTGGCTCTGGTGCCTATCAACTCTCAACGACTAAAGGAGAACATCTCTAAGAACCAATCAATGTTCTCCATCTGAAGAAATTCTACGCCTAAGGCATTCAGTCTATGGTAAAATGTCCTAAAAAAATGAACATCTTGGTGAAAACTTAGCAATAGGCACCTTGATGATTCACAAAAAAATTGAAAAATATCAAAAATTCAAAAAAACAAAAAGTGCCTTGGTGAAAACCTGGAAACAGGTGCCTTGGTAGCAAAAATAGAATCTCTGCCAAGATGGTGAAAACCCAGCAAATGGGCACCATTTGTTTCAAAATGCTCCATCTATCAGCACAATCTTGGTCTTTCCCAGCTTTCAGTCTTGCTTTAGTTTGTCCATATCTCCCGGTTTGTTTCTGCATTTCCAGTTTTCAATAAGTCGGTTTGTCCACCAATCTGCTCAAGCGTCTGTATCCTATCAATGTTCAAACTTGGGGGCAATCAATGTCATATCCTATGGTCTCCAATATATCTTAGACGTATCATATCCAGTCAGAGTCCTTTGAAGCTTTATGTGAGTCAGTCAATCTGTCTTATCTCCAGAAAGGATTTTGTGTCTACAACAACGCAATCAAACATCAAAACTCAACTAAAAATAATCTATGCTTTTTACATACTTTTATCTCCTTGTATGCTTACTGATTCACATTGAGATTTTTGCATATTGTGTCCCTTCGAGCTCTTCGATGATGTCCTTTATAGGATTTAGAGAGTGATGACTGGGGGCATAATCTTTTCTTTGTTTTTTGCTTGTATGTGAAAATCTAACAACTTTGGAAATTTTGGATTGAAATGGTGTCCAACTATAAGAGCATCTATCTCGAATTGGATGGCCATGCGTACCTTGACCATTGATACCCAGACAATTCAAGGAAGTTTGATCTAACTATTGTCTTTTTGAGTAAGTTCTTTCTCCTACTGTGGAACGTGATCTTGCCTAAGGATGTGAACGATAAAGTGTCACTACGGGTAATTCACATTGGATTTAGAATAATCTCTTGGCTGTTTGATGTGTTTGTCATGCAAGGTGTATTCAGGTCATCATGACGTTTATGTTTTGATGCCTGTACAAATTGCTATATCAAAATAGACATGATATTCAGGTCATCCTGGTGTTTGTGCCTTGGTGCTTATATTTAATCCGACATTCCAAAAATTAAATCAATATTCATATATCCATGGTTGTTGACCAGTGGGTGTTGTATTGATTCTTGCACATACAAATTGATATTCATATGTCTATGGTTTCATAGCTAGTGGGCATTGTATTGATTTATCCAGTGACCTAAAAGTTCAATGATGATAACAAATTGACATATGATCAGTGACTAGGTCCTAGGTCTTAGGTTGCATTTCATTTTGCATGTCTCTTTGCATTTTGCATGTTTGCATGATCTCACAATGATTAAATGAACTTCAATGCTTAAACGATTCTTCAAATCGCATCTTCAAATCTAACAAGACCTGAATCTCACATGAAGGTTCCTCCAATGAAACAGCAAGTAGAATCCTTTTTCGGGATCAAAATTGAAATCTAAGATCATTCATAATATTAACTACTTGCATAATCAACCTTCAATCATCATAGAAATCTAGTATTCAACTTAATTGATTATCTAACATCAAACTATTGAAATTTCAACTTGGTCAACCATGGTCAACTCATGGTCAAACCTAGTCAAACTTAGTCATCTGGACCTCTAAATGATGTAGAATACATTCTTGAATGTGTATAACCACTTTTCCAATCAATTAACATGCTTCTGAACTCTCAACGCTGACTTTTCTTGTCAAATTTCAATTTTAATGCCGAAGGGGGCATGGTATTGCATATCATTCAAAGTCTGTAATCTAATTTGAAATCATACCTTTTTGGAAATCATATATTTCCTCAGTAACCAAGACAAACAATCACATCTAGTTGCTGATTCATCAAAAGTCCTCATCGCTTGGGGCAAATCTATCATCACTTGGGGCATATCAGATTCATCAAGATCCATATCAATCTGGTATTCTCCTAATCTTGTAAACTGTATCAGTTTTTGCAACCATCGGATTGTAGTGTTCTTTCCTTGGTTCTTCGGCAACTGAAGGATTTGGATGTGATACCTGCTAGTTCTGCTAAGACAATCGAGTCTAGAACTGGTCACTCACTTCTTCGCAATCATAAGGTTTGGAATCAGGTGTTTTGACACTTTTTCGCAATCATAGGTTCATTTGCTGTTATAGTGAACATTATCTTTGGTCATTCAGGACCTATTATCTTCATATCAAATCAATATCAATTAGCTTCTGTCTCATATCAATTATCAATATCAATAAGTTTCATATCTTTATCAAACACAGACTATCTTTGAACCACTGCGCTTCGCACAGTAATTCAAAGAGGGGCAAAATGTAATACCCCAAAAATGGGCTATAATTTCATTAATCTCCTACATCTTCAATTTGAACGAAATTGACATCAAAGTCCTAATCTAAGGCACATCTAAACATCATCGAATCATAATTGATTATCTTAAATTCTACATCGGGGAATATTCCTAGTAATATTCTTAATCATCATAATTATCTTTAATTTTATAATTATTTGGCAATAAATCATATTTATCCTAAAGTTTGATTAATTGAATATTTTCATATTTAATTAATTAGATTTAATATTTACCACTTAATTGTGTAATTAAATTTAATTCTATCTATTATTAATTGTATTATTTAATTTTGACAATAAATCTAATATCATATGAATAATTGATTAAATTCTTATTTAATTAATTAAAGCAAGTTGTCATTATTTAATAATATAGTTTTTAATAAAAGTTTGATTAAATAATTGATTAACCCATAAATCAATTGTTTTATTAAGCAGATAACTATCAATTATCAATTAAAGCTAAACTCTATTTTGAGTTAAAACTTAGCTTTTGTATGTTTTTGTGAGTTAATTATCCTTTATTTAAGAATAACTCAAAAATCAAGCTGAGTTAATCTGAGTGATTTATGGCTTTTTTCCATGCACCTCCAAAGCCCTAGATTTCTATAAATTAAAGGCTCAGCTCTTCATAATTCATCTCTCAAATTTGCATCCACAGAATCTCATATTTTTGCACAATCACGTTGGAGAATTGGAATTGGGAGAATCAAAGCGTATTGTGAATCAAGGCTATTGTGAGATCAATTTGTTTTTTTTTACATTCATTTAGATTCTTTTTCATATCATTGTTAAATCATTTTAGCATATCAATTTCCATATTAGCATAGATTCATATCAGTTTTTCATATTATTGCATAGAAAATATCAAAAAAATAGATTAATTGTATTCAATTCATATCTAGATCAATTTCATTCAAATCCTTCATTTAGGTGTCATCTAGGTCACTGATCTCGATAACAATCTAAGAACATTAATCTCACACCTACTAGAAGGCAATAAATCACTTGGTTAAATTAGATTTCAATTTTGCACGATTTTGATTATAGCTAACCTCTAATGTTTTACTGAAGTGTTGTGTCTACAAATCAGGTACAAAATTCACACACACAGTTGTAAGATGATCATGCTCTGGAAGTTAGAGAACAATGCTTTATTGATGTTTAGATTGGCCAATATAAGGATCTCGTGCTATGTGATATTGTGAAAAAGAATAGTTGTCATATATTGCTTGTTAGAACTTGGCAATATAATTTCAGAGCTATGTATGATTGTGTGAAGAATGTGTTTACTATTGAGAAGGATGATAGGAAGTTTTCCCTGATGCCTTTGATGGATACAATGCTCGGTAGGATAAATATGAGTATTGGTAGCTAAGTTGAGTTGGTAGATCCTGAGAAAATGAATGATTAGTTTAGAGAACAAACTTGTGTGTTGTCAAGAAAAGACTTGAAAAGATAGAGGAAGTTGAAGTGGAAGAGTATGCAAGCTGAGAAGATGGAGGACTTGTATGTGAAGAACCAGTTCTAGATTTATGTGGTGAATCTTCATGGTGGTTTGTTATTTGGCCAATGTTACTCGATTGCAGCCTTAACCAGTGGTATCAGTTATTGAAGGAAGCTCGGTTGCTGAAGGAACTTGGTGGAACCTCTGGTGCTTGGTGGAACTAGTACCTAGTAATGCCTATGATGCTCAGTGTTACTTAGTGTGGTCAATTTTTTCACTGTCACTTGGTTATTTCTCTGGCGCTTAGTAGTTTTGGTTTATTGACTAGAGTTCTATATGCTTTGTTGGGCTGACTTGGTGCATTTATTGTTGGTAGCCATTGTTACAGGATGACATGTTGAATTAAATAATTGTAAGGCTATTTGGAAGGTGACTTGCATTGCATTTAATATTTTTTAGGAGTTAATGGTTTCATCCAGCTGACTTGTGGCTGATGATTAGTATTTAAAGGGTGGTTAGGTAGTTGTTTAGGGGAGAGGGGAAGTTCTAAGAACTGATCTAGAAGAACTAGATAAGTGAAGTTGTAGAAAATATCTTGCAAGATCTTGTAGATCAAATTATTATCTGATAGTTTGTAATAGTAGAGCTAATAGTTGAGGCTTGGAGACAAGGAGATTTCTTAGAGGCTTGCAAGCTCAAGTTCAGATCTATCTTAGGGTTTCCATCAGTCACTGATAGTTTTAAGGACTGAACTAGCTAGTGTTGTATTGGATCCTATTGATCTTGCAAAATTGTTTCTGATTGTAATTGGACCTAACTTGGAAGGCCTTACAGCTAGGCATGTTAATGATAATATGTTTTGAAAAATCTTGTTGTTGTGTATTTCTGCCATGTAATTCTGAAGCTGCAAGGTTGGACTATACTTAATTAGATCCTCTCATCCTTGACTGCATCACAATGGTAACTTGTGAAAAAACTCCAACGACAAAGATAAATCCTCAAAATATGAAGTAGGAAGAGAAGAAAAGAATCCCCCCCTCAATGTATAAGGTACACCAATGCTAGATGCTCCTAGATCAATGTAGAAACTACACCAAGAAAAATGAATGATGTTCATCCCCTTAGGAAGAAGCAATGTCATAGATGTATCAATGAATCCTCCCCAATCTCTATGAAGAATCCTTAAAATGTATGATGTATTAGGAAAATGAATAAGAATATCCAACACATGAGTATGATCAACCATGCAATGTGACATCTCAAGTAAAGTTTGAGACTCATGAAAACCAATCTCCAAAGACTCAAATGTCTTCTTTAAAGATAACAAGATCTGCTCCAAATGATGTATCAAAGGATCAACAATATATCAAAATCGAAAGAAGGATCAAATGAAGAATGAAGAGGGTCAAATTTTTCCCTTGTAAAAACTAAAGTTGGATCATCCTTAGAAAAGAGAAGATGAATGTAATCAATTATGTCTTCAAAATCCTCAATATAGGACTCCACAAACAAGCCTTCAGTGCATGTCAAGAATTCATCCCAAGGAATTGTTTCTAGAAGACGCAGAATAACCATGTGTACTAAATCACAAGAAACCATGGTTGTGATAGTATAATCATCTTCAAGAGAAACTATAGGAGTGATCTCAACTAGAGAAGTAGAAGCTACAACATGTTGAGCCATTAAATCATCATATCTCTCAAGGAATGCAAGATGTTCAATCTACTATAAGGTAGGCTCATCATAGGGAATTTTATTAGCATGATCAAGTGGAATGAGACAATCCAAATCTAGATCTTTTGGGAATGGAGAAACATGGGGATCTCCAAAGTGTTCCCAAATAATGATCCATTGTGTGTGTGGGAACCTAAAATCTTAAAGCTTGGTTTTGACTTCAAAAAAGAAAGCATCCATGTTGTAAGAAATTGGTCCTACAATGTCCCAATTCCTTTCCTTCCAAGATAAATTTTTCAACTTGGACTTTGGCTTAGGAACAAGTCCATAAAGATGAGGCAATATTTTTTCCATCTACAATATGTGATGATGCCCTTTTCCCATGATGCATAATTATCCCTAATAAAATGTATGAAAACATGATGTGGTGCTATCTCCATTATTAAATCAATAATACCCTTCTCACATTAAAAAATGAGATCAAAAAATTATTGCACCCTCACAATGAAAAAAATAAAAGAACCCCATTTTATACTTAGTGCGTGTATAATTGTCACTTGCTAAAATTGGCCAAAGTGCACTTTTAATTTCAATGATTATAACTACAAAATTAAGGCTATATGATGTAGGAGCATCCTAGGTGTAAAAGCAATCTTGCATCACCCAAAAATATTTTTATTTTTATATTCATTAAGGGTTATCTTGTGCAGAGTTGCTATTTATGGAAACTTGCTATTTTTAGTAAGTTGGTCTTATGATCTTGAAATGTTTTGATTTTACATGTGGAGGTTCATCTCAGTCGTATCAGCCTGCCAGTAAAGTTTCATGGCTAGATCAGGTCTAGTTTTGAAGATATTAAAGATTTTCAGTATTGACAGTAGGGTATAGAAAATTTGAACTCAGTTTTGAAGGCTTTAGAGGCCCCAAATGAGGTTGAAAATTTGGGTGACAAGCACTTGTGCCAGTCAAGGTTGTAGAGTGCTTTGTGGCCTTTCCGAAATGGGGTTATAATAGTCAATCGGGTCAACTGGTGATGACTTATGGTCTCCAGAAGTTGAGCCACCTGAAATGGCAAAAAATAATTTTTCTTCAAAATTTTTGTTCGGGTTTCAAAAGTTATTTTGAGCTAACTTTGATGTAATAAATTGAAAAATAAAATAATTCTAAGTTTGGTCAGCCCTAAGGGCTAAATTTCTGGAACATTCTTGAGTGATGGAAAATGCCTATATAAAAAATGTTCGTAGTGTTGTCTAGGGCAGTTCTGGGTAGTCAATCTGGGAATTGATTCAAGGCTTTGTCCTACAAAATATTGTAAGGGAATGCCCATGTGGCTTTGCATATTGTAATTCTAAAAGTTTGTAATTCCACATTTGTGGAGATAATAAGAAGCCCATTTTCTATTCTTACATATTGTTGTTATTTCTCTATTTATGTTATGTGTTTGTGGTATTAAGGGGAGCACCCTTCATCAAGTGGTATTAGAGCAGGAGTTCCTGAGTGTGTAAATAGATCACCAACTATGAGGTAGTTTACACCAGGACTGTGGTTAGGGTTTCAGTGTGCATCAAAAAAATGCCTCCACGAAGGGAACGTGGCGGAAGAGCTGGTGTTGTAACACCTGAGGTTAGAGCGCTCTAGAGACAAGTGCGAGCATTGCAAGATGAGATTCATAGAGGAATGAATCTTAATGTCAGAGATGAAAGCAAGGATGAAGCTGAAGAAGAAGATCAAGAAGAAGTCAAAGTTGTGAACTAGGAGGAAGAAAGATTTTTTCGTGCCATTTCCAAGATTGGGAAAAGACCTAAGATTGAGGTTCTTGCATTTTTAGGAAATCTTAACCCAGAGGATTTGATCAAATAGATCAATGAATGTGAAGAATATTTTGAGTATGAATATATTGACGATCCAGATAGGGTCAAATTTGCGAAGGCCGAACTGAAAGGTCATGCCAAGATCTGGTGGCAAGAGATTCAATTGGAGTGAAATAGAAGAGGGAAAGATAAAATCACAAGATGAGATCGAATGGTGGATAAATTGAAGTGACAGTTCATTCCTATTGATTATGAGTTTGACCTTCTAAAGAAGATGCAAAGTTTGAAGCAAGCAGGAAAATTTATTCAGGAGTATACAGAGGAGTTCTATCGAATCCTCATCAGAAATGGCCATGCAGAAGTAGATAAGGAGAAAGTTGCCCATTACCTTAATGGGTTGAGGTTGAGCATTCAGGAAGAGCTGAATTTGGTTCAAATGAATAGTATTGAAGATGCATACTAGTTTGCCCTAAAAGTAGAGGAAAAGCTAAATAAGAAGTTCAAGAGCAAACAAAATAGAAGAGGTCATGGTGGACGATCTGGTGGACGGTCATATGGAGGCCGAAATGAAGATCCAAAAATGAAGGATGAGGCTAGTAGCATTCAAAATCAGAGAGGAAACAATTCCAATCATTTCCAAGATCAGAACAATAGAGATCAGAGAGGAAGAGGAAGAGGACAAGGTTCAGGAAGAGGAGGCTTCCATGGAACATGTTTTCACCATGGAGAAGAAGGTCATAGGGCATTTGAATGTCCTCAATGCCAAGGAATGATAGATAGGAGGAATGAAGGCTAGGCCAAAGTTGCACATGTAGATGAAGATAATAGATCATCAAATTTTGAAGATGCTGAAACAGGAGAAATGTTGATTAACAAAAGAGTCCTATTCAGTGGTGAGAATGAACTTGAGCAAAGGAGTAGCCTATTTTGCACTAGATGCAAGTGTGAGGGTAAATGCTATGATGTGATTATTGATAGTGGAAGCACTGAAAATTTAGTGTCAGAAGAGATGGTGACAAAGTTGAAGCTCAAGAGATAGAAACACCCACATCCATATCGGATTGCCTGGGTGCAGGATGACCACAAGGTCATGGTCAGTGAACAGTGTCTAGTAAAGTTTAAGATTGGTGGGTACCAAGATGAGGTACTATGTGATATCATATCTATGGATGCATGTCATATGTTGTTGGGTAGACTGTGGTAGTTTGACAGATGTGCTGTACATGATGGTTGTGCAAATACCTATTCCCTGACAAAGGATGGAGTGTGACATAAGCTAAAGTCATTAAAGGAGACTGAAGAAAAGGTATGTGGTAATGCAAGAATAACATTTGTTGATGGAAGAAAATTCTTAGATGGTATGAGGCACGAGCATGTGTGTTTTGCTTTAATTCCAAAAGCTGGTAAAGAGGAAGTAGAGGATGTACCTATAGAGGTTGCAGATTTGTTGAATGAGTTTCAGGATATTGTATCTGATAATGTACCTGATGGATTACCACCGGTAAGGAAGATCAGTCATAAGATGGATTTGATTCCAGGAGCCAGTTTTCCAAACAAGGTAGCACACAGAATGACACCAACAAAAAGTGAAGAGTTGAATAGACAAGTACATGAGTTATTGTAGAAGGGGTTGATTCAAGAAGGTCTGAGTCCCTGTACCATACCAGTGGTATTAGCACCAAAGAAGAATGGATAATGGAGGATGTGTATAGATTCTAGAGCAATAAACAAGATCACAATAAAGTATAGGTTTCAATTGCCACGAATGGATGATACTATGGATTGTTTGAGTGGAGCTGTGTATTTTTCAAAGATAGATCTGAAGAGTGGATATCACCAAATTCGAATAAGAGAAGGAGATGAATGGAAGACTTCCTTCAGGACAAAGGAAGGATTCTATGAGTGGTTAGTCATGCCTTTTGGGCTAACCAATGCACCGAGCACTTGCATGCGACTCTTGAATGAGGTTCTAAAAGAATTTCTAGGTAAGTTTGTCATTGTTTATCTAGATGATATTTTGATCTTTAACAAGACATTGGAGGAACATATGATGCATATTCGTATGGTGTATGAGAAGCTGAGAGATGAGAAATTGTTGATTAATTTGAAGAAGTGTAGTTTTGTGAAGGAGTTAGTGTATTTGGGATTTGTAGTTTCAACAGAAGGTTTGAAAATGGACCCAGAGAAAGTACAGGCTATCCTTGAATGGCCTACTCCAAGGAGTGCTATTGAGGTAAGGTCTTTTCATGGTTTGGCTAGCTTTTATAGAAAGTTTATCATAAATTTTAGTAGTATTTGTGGACCCTTGACTAAAACAATGAGAGGGGATAGAAAAGAGTTCAAGTGGACTAATGGGGCAGATAAGAGTTTTAAACTATTGAAATAGAAAGTTACAAAACAACCTGTTTTAGCACTTCAAAATTTTAATAAGGTGTTTCAAGTAGATTGTAATGCTAGTGGTACTACAATAGGAGCTATTATGAGCCAAGAAGGTAAGCCTATTGCTTATTTCAATGAGAAGTTAAATGATGCCAAGAGAAAATATTCTGTTTATGATCAAGAATTTTATGCTATAGTTCAGGCATTAAAGAAGTGGAGACACTATCTACTTCCTAAGGAGTTTGTTTTGTATACTGATCATCAAGCTTTGCAATATTTGAATAGTCAAGGAAAGTTGAATCAAAGGCATTTGAAATGGGTTGAGTTTTTATAGAGTTATACATTTGTTTTGAAACACAGGAGTGGGAAGTCTAACAGGGTTGTAGATGCTCTTAGCAGAAGGCAATTGTTGCTGACATAAATGCAGATTGAGGTGGTTGGGTTCAAGGAACTCAAGAATTTGTATCCAGAGAATCTTGATTTTGGTGAAGCTTGGAAAGCTTGTAAAGAACCTATTACTCTAGATAGAATGAAGTGGCTGGATTTCATCATTCAGGATGATATGCTATTCAGAGGGAGTTAGCTGTGCATTCCAAGAAGCTCTATGAGAGAGAATCTCATCAAGGAGAAGCATAGAAGAGGATTGGCTGGATATTTTGGTCATGATAAAACCCTTGCTTTGGTTAGTGAGAATTATTATTGGCCATAGTTGTAACAAGATGTTAAGAAGTTTGTACAGAGTTGTAGAGTATGTTAGATGGTGAAAGGAGTGAAGCAAAATATAGGGTTGTATAAGCCATTGCTTGTACCAAAGAAACCTTGGGAGGATATCAGTATGGACTTTGTTCTTGGTTTACCGAGGACACAGTGGGGACATGATTCAATTTTTGTGGTAGTTGACAGATTTTCAAAGATGGCACAATTTATTCCCTGCAAGAAGACTAATGATGCTGTTCACGTACCAAAATTGTTTTTCAGAGAAGTAGTGCAACTACATGGTTTGCCAAAGACCATAGTTTCAGATTGGGACACTAAGTTTGTTGGATATTTTTGGCGTACATTGTGGAAGAAGTTGAAGATAGATTTGAAATTCAATTTATCACATCATCCATAGACTAATGGATAGACATAGGTGGTGAATAGGAGTTTGAGAAATTTGCTGAGATGTTTGGTTGCAGATAAGCCAACAGGATGAGATTTGATTTTACCATAGGCAGAATTTGCATATAATAATTCTATCAATACGAGCACTGGTAAATCACCATTCCAAATTGTATATGGGAATAGTCAAAGAAATGCATCTGAGTTGAGAAAGATAGATAAAGGAGAAATAAGTAGTGCTGAAGGTGAGGATTTTACAAAACATTTGAAGAACATCCATGAGGAGGTGAGGAAGCACATTACCAAGATGAATGCGTAGTATAAGGCTAAGGAAGATGAGAAAAGGAGGCATAAGAAATTTTAGGTTGGAGATGAAGTCATGGTTCATTTGTGAAAGGAAAGATTTCCAGTTGGTACATATAACAAGTTGAAAATGAAGAGGTTTGGGCCATGCAGGATACTAAAGAAGCATGATTCAGGAAATGCATATGAGGTAGAGTTTCCTACTGAGCTGAATATTTCACCAGTATTTAACATTTTAGATCTGACAGAGTATCATGAAGGAGGTGTTGAATATGAGGTTACAGGAGCACAGTGGAGTATTCCAGCAACCAGTTCAGATATCAAGGAGATTGAAGACATACTGGATAGTCGTGTTGGTAGAAGCACAAGGAATAGGACATATGAAGAATATCTGGTCAAGTGGAAAGGATGACCTGTTGAAGATTCATCATGGCTGACAAAGGAGGAGGTTAACCACCTTGGTTTTCCTCTACACACCTGAGACATGATGGGGTCACTTCTCAAATTACCCCTGGTGTCTGATGTAGGAGCATCCTAGGTGTAAGAGCAATCTTGCATCACCCAAAAATATTTCTATTTTTGTATTCATTAAGGGCTATCTTGTGCAGAGCTGCTATTTATGGAAACTTGCTATTTTTAGTAAGTTGGCCTTATGATCTTGGAATGTTTTTATTTTACATGTGGAGGTTCATCTCAGTCGTATCAGCCTGCCTGTAAAGTTTCATTGCTTGATCAGGTCTAGTTTTGAAGATATTGAAGATTTTTGGTATTGACAGGAGGGTATAGAAACTTTGAACTCAGTTTTGAAGGCTTTAGAGGCCCCATATGAGGTCAAAAATTTGGGTGATAAGCACTTGCGCCAGTCAAGGTTGTAGAGTGCTTTGTGGCCTTTCTGAAATGGGGTTATAATAGTCAATCGGGTCAACTGGTGATGACTTATGGTCTCCGGAAGTCGAGCCACTTGAAATGGTGGAAAATAATTTTCCTTCAAAATTTTTGTTCGGTCAAAAGTTATTTTGAGCTAACTTTGATGTAATAAATTGAAAAATAAAATAATTCTAAGTTTGGTTGGCCCTAAGGGCTAAATTTTTGGAACCTTCTCGGGCGATGGAAAATGCCTATATAAAGAAGGTCCGTAGTGTTGTCTAGGGCAGTTCTGGGTAGTAGATCTAGGAATTGATTTGAGGCTTTGTCCTACAGAATATTGTAAGGGAATGCCCATGTGGCTTTGCATATTGTAATTCTGAAAGTTTGTAATTCCACATTTGTGGAGATAATAAGAAGCCCATTTTCTATTCTTGCATATTGTTGTTATTTCTCTATTCTATTATGTGTTTGTGGTATTAAGGGGAGCACCCTTCATCACTATAGTAGAATGAAACAAATAGGACACAAGATCACTCAAGGATCCAAAAATTACAAGTGCCAAAAATAGGCCAAAATAGACCAAATGCTGAAAGTACTATATCCACTCACAATGGCTCCAAAATGATACCAAATCTAAAAAGTAGATGAAAAATTATGCACTTTCAAAAAAAATTGCACATGAAAATGTGTCTATATGAGCCTAGGAAAAGCCTTTGAAGTTGCAAAATCAAGGATTGGATAGGTATAGTCACCAAAATATTCAATTTTTGCACAATTTGTCGACCAAAACTAGAAAATAGTTGTACTACTAAAAACTTTAGGAGATTATAGAAAAAAAAATTGCATTGAAAAAGGAGCTTGGATGACCAAGTTATGGAATCTCAAAGCCAGACTTCCAAATCAAAATTGCATATGGTGAGGGGTCCAAATTTTTTAAAACCTGATGATGTTAGAAAAACCACAAGCCTAAATTTGACAGTCAAACTACCATCACATCAAAACAAAATTGGCAAAAATGATGGTCAACTGATCATCAAACTTAACATTTCAAAATGATGACACAGTCTTGGGCTTAAAATTGACAGTCATATGGCCGTTAAATGAATTAGAAAAAATAATATCGAGGATGGCTATACATGTGTCAAATTAAAGCCATCAAAAGGATGACATTAATAAAATATTTTACCAGGCTTGTGTATGTTGCTAACTAGGAATGCAAGTCTAATGTGGTGATGACTATACTTTTTTCTGATTGGTCATGTTGATTGTACTATGGTGCCATGTTTCAAGAGGGTATCAGAACTGGCGGGATGAATTATCACCACATTGGGTGGGGATGCCTGATTGTCGAGATGGAAACTCAGCTATTAGGTTGCAGCTCATCTTGTCGAGTTGGGGCAGAGCTCGACGACCATATGTGAAAAATCCCACATTTGTTAAAACAAAGCTCTACCACTTTTTTATACAACGTTGGTCGATAGAAAATTAAATAGAAAGATGAGCCTATTTTTTAGGATGTAAGTTGGAGATGTATATGGAATAGGCTTGATATGATCAACATGATCGAAGGTTTGATGATGGGGTTATTTCTTTGACTACCTGGTACAATCATGATTTGTACTATAGTGCTCTCTACCTTGATTTCTATCAACAATGCATATCCTTTGATGCCTACAATTGACAAATACATGGGTCTTTCCCCAAAAAATTTGCAAGAAAAATTGACAAAAAACAATGCAACCATAAATTTTGAAAAATACCCAGATTCAAAAATTAAAAATATTTTGGAAAATAAATTACCAAGTTTGTAGATTGGGCTGCCCAAGCCTAATTTGAATTATTTTTTCCCTCAAATTAAAGATTTGTCCAAAATAGGCAAATTTATATTCAAAATTCATTAGAATGGCCACCTAGAAGTAATGGCGAGGTCAAATCTTGCTATAAATGCTCCCATAAACTATTACACCTCTGAATATGAATAGTGACCCTCCAAAAATTGAAGCAAAAAGTTCTTTGATGGCTATGCAATGAACACTCCTATGGGTCTGATATCATGTAATAATTTTTCTAAGGTAAAGAATGAAAATGCCAAGATCTAGAAGCTTAATTGATAGCACAAGAGAGATAGGAAAAATGATGATCAATTGATTGATTCAATAATGATCAAGAATACATGAATAAAATGCCTATTTATTTACAATGTAGATATGCCTTAATATATAGGTATGCATGATAACTAGGAGTGATGCAAGAGTTAACATATCAACTAGACAAGGTGTAATCACATGTCCACCAGTGGTGGATCATCCTCCATTGTACAAAAAAGGATGTGCAATATGTGAAACAATGAGAGGATGATAATGTGATAAGAGCACTAAAGGTGGATCTCACACATAAAGTGGAATGAGATAACAAATAACTCCACCTCAAGTGGATCTCTCCTACATCATGTGCTAAAATGAAGTGCAAACTTCTATGTGTCTACATGAAAACTAATATGAACATGCATTATCCTATGTAAAATTAAGTAAAATGTAGTTAGAATTAATTAATTACACCAACACGAATGATAAGTCTGCTCTCCCTAGCCCTAAAATCCTCTCAATGACTCCTAATGAGGATATGATGAAAGCTATAATAAATAAGCAATCTAGATTGAATAATATCAATTCATTGTCTTTGAGGATATTTTTGATGATTTGGTGAACAATGTATGGGCAAAAAACTAGGGATTTATGTCAACTTCTATAGAATGATGTAGAAGGGTTTGATTATTATGGTTTTAAAAAGCCATGGCATGTCAGAAAGAATTCTCTAAAAAAGTGTTTTGGAACATGGGCCAATCTTTGTTCGGGGCCTTTCCATGGTCTCCCAAAGGGAACTTTGATCAAGTTGTGACAAGTTCTTCTCCAAATTGGTTTGAAATTAGAGGAGCTCCAACTAAATATTGATCTTTGTTTGCCTCAAATGATTAAACCATTGGAAAATGTTCTTCAAATTAAAGAATCGAGGGTGAATCTTCCACATTTGAACGCTAAGGTTCTAATTTCCCTTGACCCCACTGTGGTAATTCCAGATATTTTTTTTAAAAATACTTATGGTAAAACTCTATTTTGGGATTTAGAACTTCTTGGAAATTTGAATACTTGCTTTCATTGTAAGAAAAATGGACACACAAGAAAATAATGTTGACTCTTAAAAAATGTTAAAAAAAGAGCCTTTAATGTGGTTAAACCCCTAAAAAATATGGAAGTTTCTAAGCCTAATTTGGAAAATAATGTCAGAACTTAAATTGTAAATGATATGTCAATAGACAATAATTACATTAACTGAAGCCAAAATACAGAAAGCAATACATATTTTGGAAACTAAAATTGAAACAAAATTTATATTGTCATTGATGTCAAACCTTAATTGGTGAGACAGTTGCTATCTAGTAGAGTACCATATCATTTGATTGATGAAGAGGATTTGAAAAGAGGAGATAACAAGAAGACCTAGTGGAAAGGTTGATTTATGATAAACTATAATGGGTACTTGATTAGTTGGTACATTGGAAAGGTAATGTGTTGTTTATCTATAACACTAATTGAAGAAGATAGTTGGTTTGAAGCATAGAATAAATGAGGAAAGAAATTTTGAAAGCATATGCTTAACCGACCAAAAGAGAAGAAGATTAAGAAACTTTCATGTAAGCTGAGTGATGCTATTATTGAACGAGCACTAGTATAAGCTAAGAAAATTTAGTGTGGACTGAGCTTATACTAGTATAAGATAATAGATAGCATCAATAATAGACTGAGCGAAGATAATAATAGACTGAGTAGACTGAGCGAAGATAATATTAGATAATAGACTGAGCGAAGATAGCAATTTTTGAGAAGAACAATTTAGCGATGATCGAGTTATCCAGTGAAAACCAAGAAGAAGAACACAGTGATGACCGAGTGTTAGTAATTTATATTTTATGAAGGGATTGAGATTTCCAACCGATACAATTGAATTCTTGGAATATGTAAAATATGTTGAAGATAAGGATGAATGACCTGGAACATTTAATGCATGGTAAACCATTTTTATGCATGGATTCAAAAAGAATTTTTGAGAAGTATCTGGAAGGATAAGAAGGAGAAAAAAATGTTGCAAGGATTCGATGAATCTGACCTAAACCTAAGATCTACGTAGATGATTCAGCGACAAAAGATTAAGCTATCTAATTGAGGAGATATAATGATGACCTAATTGGATGTTATGCAAGAGGTTGATTATGTTGATTGGAAAACCTAAGCAGAAGGCTGAGAAGAGCATTGAAGAGTTGTGAAGAGTTGTGAAGTGGTGATTTCTTGAAGGGTTTCCAAGTAGATCAGAGATGGAGACAAAAATGAAAGCCAGTCAATAGATCAACATATGAGCTACATTGGATGTGTATTTGCAAAGTAGCTTGTATGTATCAAATCAAAAACCATTGTTACTTTCTAACCATTATATCAAATGAAATCCTTTAATCAAGGTTGACCTAACAGTCATTTTTAAATCCTTTAATTAAGGTGACATTCTAATGGGATGTTCTTAAGTCCTCTAACAAGGCCACTCTTGACAAGGTGATTAAATCCTTTAACAGGGTCACACCTAATAGTGTGCATTGTAACCTTTAATAGGGTTAGATCCTCACAGAGCTCACTTCAGAAGAGTGAAAAATTGGTAGCATGTTACTGGTGGTTTTTCCCAATTTGGGTTTCCACGTTAAATTCTAGTGTCATACTTGTGTGAATATTATTTGATGAGTTTTATTGTTAAGAGTTTTGTATTCTGCATGTTGATTACTTTTGGATAGTGGATTGCAAGTTTATGTTACTAGTTAAATGCTATAGAGAGTATTGGAAATATAAATGGGAAGGTAATACTGAGAGGGGGGGTGAATTAGATATCACCTACTTTAACCTTTTATACTGATAAAACTTTATGCATGACATAAACAAAACTTGATCATTCTAAGTAACTTAACACGTTAAGCAACATACATGAAATCACTCATAACACAATAATTTTGGTAACCTAGAAACCCTTGAAAGGTAAAAATGGGGTGGGGATGACACCCACAAATATTCACTACTACAGTAATAAGTTTTGCCTGTTAAGGCTTACAAAATGTGATCAATTCATGATCTACCCTGTGAAATGTCCGCTCTGTTAAAAGCTAAAATACTTATACAGTCTACCTTGCTAAAGGATTTAAAACTTAAAACAAAGTAAGCACTCGGTAAAGAGATTACATAAGGTCTATTAAGACTACTCAGTTAAGAGATTTACCTTGATACACTACTTAAAATGTCTCAGTAGCTGATCTTTCAGTTTGCACTTATATGCAGATTATAGATCTCCTCTTTATAGTATGTTAGTGATCTCTTCTATCTGATCTTTCTTGATTCTATCCTTTCACTGCTTAGCTCAGTCACTAAAATCTATCTGAATATTTAACTATTCTGAATATGCCTTTCTATTCATTCTCTCATACTCATAGTATTCATTCAATCTCAATATCTCTTTTTCTCTATCTGATTCTCCTCTCTTCTTTTAGGGTTTAGATCTTGACCTTATATAATAACCAAAACATCTTAACGATTCAAGATCTACAATTTAGATTTATTCCTATTGCCGCTTAAGCTATACAATTTTTTGATTGGCTCTAGGTATTACATAGGGATCAATGATTACAAGATGAATACGTAATTACCTTCGTAATTACCTCAACAAAAAAAATACAAAACACCACTATCACCAAAAATGGTTTACCTTGATCATTGTGCCATTCCAAACTTATATGTCATTCCTAGCTAACTCGACAAATGTTATTCCTGGTACTTGTTATTCACTATACTCGGCATCTGTTAAACTCTCTATCGCTTGATAATCATTGCATATGTAACTTGGCAAAAACTATACTCAGCATAATACAAACATGTAGTGACCATGACTTTACTCGGTAGTACTACTGCTCGGTAAGTATTCAATACATAACTCGACCTTGACAAAATGACTTGGTCATAGTGATGACCGACCATCATTGCCTAGGTATATGACTAAGTGTGAAGCACTAATGGTCAACAAAACTATAGAGATCTACAATCTCCCCCTTTGACATTAGTGGAAAAAACACTTTGTCGTGACATTTGTACTTACAATTAAAAAAGTATGTTGTATGAGCCTAATACTCCCCCTGAGATATATATACATTCAAAATTTTGTTACATGTGCTTAATCATGTCATGATGATTCCCCCTTGTTTTTGACACAACAAATCTTTTCATTAGTAGGGAGTTCCCAAAATTTCTCCAGAAATGGTTTATGCAGCACCATGACCCTGTGTAGTGCAGTTTCCCAAGCCAATGAAGCAATATTTAGAACTTTTGTTTGCACTTCTAGCTTGGCAGCTAGACTGACTAGGCTCTCGACTATGGACAAATTTGGATTTCTCTAAGTTAATTCCTTAGCCTTGAATAAATTTCTCTGGATGGCCTCCAGATGAGGTGTCAAAATAGTTTGCATAGAAAGTAGTTGAGATCGAATCTTGCCATCATTAGCCACTAGCTCGGCTAACTTACCTTGGGTATGCAGGATTTTGGCATAATGTTCAGCACTAGTGTCTGCATCCAAGCTTAGAGACTGATTGGTAGCCTTAAGTTCTTGTTTTAGTTTTTCAACCAGTCATTGATTCTCATCAGTGAATAGTTCAACATTATAGAATTTGGCCAACAGAGACTTTCCATTCACAACTACCTCTTCAATCTCATTTACCAAAGTAGACAGCTCGACCTGTTTCACTGCTATCTCGGTAGATACTTTCTCTAGCATTTTGATCTCAAAATTTCATTTTGACCACTCAAATAACTTATCACTTGCATTGCTAGCATCATTATTTACTTTTTGAACAATGTGTACAAGCTATTCCAATATGGGTGTGGAACTATTTACATTTGATAATTCATAAACTTCATTAAATATATCTTTTATTTCATATAGGACCTATTTATGCTGATGTTCCCTTTGGATTTTTGCTTGCCTACTTTTCCTCGTCAGCAAATCCTTCAATATCTACATTTTCTCATAAGATAGGTTATTGGTATCCCATTTAGGAATAATAATGACCTCATCAATTATTACCTCAGTTTTCTCCTTCTCTGTTCTCGGTGGGGTGCTTCCACATTTTCTTTGTCTCCAATGCTCATGTTCCCAAATTTTAATCCTTTCAACTCATCCACTGTTGTAGAGCTAGTAATCTTGTAACATATTTCATCAATAGTGAGTTGAGTATCCTATTGTGTAACCTTCCTCTTTACTTCTTCATCACTCTCTATTTCTTCATCATCATCTTGTTCTAAAACAAGTTTCCTTCTAGGCCTCTTTATAACCTTATTCGACATTACCTTAGGTAGTGTGGGTTTTCTCTTAATAGATGTAGGTGGCATCTTAGGAGTCTAGGCAACAGCTTTCCTTGTTTTGGGCCTAAGTACTAGTGTCGATGACACTTTAGGCTTTAAAATTCTTTTCTTAGCCGGGGGCTCAACAATCACTGGTTTCTTTTCTTTCTCTTCTTCTTCTTCAATATTACTAGTTTCACTCGGTTCATCTTCTCCCAATCCTTGGGTAAACTCCAATGGTGCATCCTATTTAGATTCTTTGACATATTTTTCCAAATTCTTCACTATCTTCTTTCTTTTCCTCTTTGTGGTGGTAGCCATTAATCCCAAAGTGATCTTGGATTTAGCTTCATCAAAGGTTCCAAAGTAAGGTGCTTTACTATCAATTTGTTCAGCTAAGAGGGCTGTAATTATAGTAGTAGCTTCATCTATATTTAGTTCATAGGGTAATGGAATTAACCATGAAACCCTAGGTAGGACTACCTATGCATAAGTAAAATTTTTATCTACTAGAAAACATATATCCTTACTGTATTTTTCAATCAAAGACATAGGGACTCTAGTCCTCTTTCTCATCTTCTTCTTAAACTCAAAAAAATAGTTGTCCATTATTCCATTAAAGTTATCTCCAATCTAACTTACAAATTCATTGATTTGAACAGTGATGGGTCTCCTCTTATCCCATATAACACCTCCATGTGTAGGAAAACACTTCTTTACATAAAAGAACAAACAGATCAGTAAGGAACCAGACTTACACATATAATTATTTGCGGTCCAAATGGAGTTCAAATTCTCAGCAAGTTGAGTAAGCTGGACCTTGGCAAGGTCATGTGTGTGTCCTTTCTTGATTATCTTCCATGCCTGGTCCACTACCATACAGGGGATGCTGTCCAACTGACTAGATTGATTAAACTTGTGCGAGATGAATCTAACAACAAAGTCAATTTTTGGATCAGTTATGGTGGAAATTGTCATTCCTCATTTGTTCCAAACTTCCTAGGTGTTGGCTTGAATATCTTCCTTACTTGCACATTTCATCATTCTTTTCCCTTCAATTGTAGGGTATCCAGTGACTTGATGTATCATCTCCTTTGTAAAATTTATTGGTCTATCTTCCAGCCATAAATGCATGTCATGTACTCGATTCAAAACAATCTTTATCCATTCCACTTTAAAATTTTGTTTGAAATCAAGGGCATGCACTAACCCTTGATTGACAACTACCTTATGTTCCAGCTTGAGCACTCCTTTGACACATAGTCTATCATAAGGTTCCCTGATCTCGTAATCACTAATTTCTCCAATTTTACACATGTAGCAAGAGATAATGTCATTCATTATTAACACATTCTTTGGAATGGAAGATAGGGCTCCATTTAAATCTCCTTTGATCACACTCTCTGACATTGCCTTGAATACCTTTGGCTTGCATACTTTATTTCTTACTAATTGCACATTAAAAACTTCCATCCCTTGTTTCTTGACAAATGCAGATAATGATGATTCCATTTTAAACAATAGTTTCCGAAAATAAATATTTACTAGGTAAAATACCTTTCTCATCAATAACTTGTAGATAGATTTTACCGATGGCACACTAAGAAAATTTGGAATCACCTTTCTTAAACTGGTTGCACAAACTCTGAATCACTCTCTGAAATCTCAAATAGCATGGTGAAATGAAATTAATGGCAACTTTCCGCTTTATAGAATCTAAAAAGTAGAGTTAGGGCCTCATAAATGCTTTGTACAAGTTTTGGTGGAATACAGCTGTCTCGACAAACTCATGTTAACTTCAATTAATCACAAGCTCGGTCGATATAACTATTATGATATAGTTCAACGTATATAGCATTTCAATCGTAATAGGTGCATGGCATACAGTGATAACTCGGTCAAGACACTGATGCTCACCATCAAAAATGAAATTCCCTATTTTATTCAGATATGTCCTAATGCATCTTTATCTATGTAGATATGGACATTTTCTCAATTCTATGTTAGGAACTAATGAAAAATAAAACTTTTCAAGACTCAGTTCCAAACATACCTTCCATGCTTAGTTAGAAGGAGTGTGATTAGCTGATCCATCAGATTGGGTGACCACAAATGTGCTAGCATCATTTGTGGTTTCTTCTTCTTTCTTCTTCCATGTCTTGTCCATCTGATTCTTTAATTTCTCACGGATATCTTCTTTCTAGTTCTTTTCATTGTTTGACATGGGTGATCCACAATCTTTCTTTAGGTGACTGACCTTATTACATTTGTAAAAGACCATGCTTCAATTCATCCAATTTTTAGACTTGTCTCTAAAATGAGTCTTCATGCAATTTGCTCCAATGTGTCCATTTTTACCACAATAGTAGAAATTATACCAAGTGTTGTAATCCCAATTATATGAGTTATGCTTCATGACTGGCTTAGTTTGTTCATTTGATGACCACCTAGGTCTAGATCTGCATTCAAATGCTTTGTGCCCATATTTTTGACAATTGAAACAACTTCCTTGAAACTTAGGTGAGGTTGATGAATTGCTAGCCTTAGATCTACATTCATGTGCTTGATGTCCATGTTTCTTGCAGTTAAAACAATGTCCATTAAACTTAGGTTTAGGATCAGACTTACCATGTTTGCTTTTGCATATGTTGGTTGTATGTCATGGCTTTCAACAGTGATGACATGTGGGCTTGGTGTTCTTTGGTTTATCAATCTTCTGTTCTCCATTCTTTGATGAGTCTCCTTCTTCAATAGATGATGAATGTTCATTCAATCCAAGTCTAGATCTATCACCAAATCTTCTAGGTGATCTCAACATCTCTTCAAAAAAATTTGCAGCTTCATTGGGTTTGTTCATCCTTTCATTGATTTCTTTTTCAGTTCTCAATTCATGTTTCAGCTGATCATTTTTAGACCTTAGTTAATTTATTTCCATATCTTTCCTTCCCAATTCTTGATTAGCCAGCAGTAGTTGATTTACCATATCTAGTTGATTATTAGTCAACCTTTGCATGTCGCTTGTTCTTTCATCTAGCCTTATTGCAATTTGTCTTTTATCTTCTTCATCCATTGCCTTATCATCTTTAGCTTTCATTAGCTATTCCACTACTTCACAAAGTCTGACAGATTGAATTTCCTGTTCTCTCTTTAGAGTTCTAATGTCATCATTTAGTATGGTATTTTTCTCCAGTAGTTCTTTTATAGCTTTATCACTTTCTACAGAGTTACCATTATCAAATAGTCCAGAGATGTCTTCTTCTTTGTACTGTGGCTCATTTTGTTGAATAGCAATTTCTCTTCTTTTTCTCAAAGATTTCTTCAATTCCCCTCTAGCTGCTTCCAGTTGTAATGCCATTTGTACATCAATCTTTTGATTCTCTATGATCTTCCCATGTTTATAAGATTCCATCTTAAGATCTTTTTCTTCAAGTGGTTATAATTTCTTATAAGAAACCTTGTAGCTCTGATACCAATTGTTGGAAATATAAATGGGAAGGTAATACTAAGAGGGGGGGGGGGGTTGAATCAGATATCAGCTACTTTAACCTTTTATACTGATAAAACTTTATGCATGACATAAACAAAACTTGATCATTCTAAGTAACTTAACATGTTAAGCAACATACTTGAAATCACTCATAACACAATAATTTTGGTAACCCAGAAACCCTTGAAAGGTAAAACTAGGGTGGGGATGACACCCACAAATCTTCACTACTACAGTAATAAGTTTTACCTGTTAAGGCTTACAAAATGTGATCAATTCATGATCTACCCTATGAAAGGTCTGCTCTATTAAAATCTAAAAGACTTATATAGTCTACCTTGCTAAAGGATTTAAAACTTACAATAAAGTAAGCACTCGGTAAAGAGATTACATAAAGTATGTTAAGACTACTCAATTAAGAGATTTACCCTGATACATTGCTTAAAATGTCTCAGTAGCTGATCTTTTGGTTTGCACTTATATGCAGATTATAGATCTCCTCTTTATTGTATGTTAGTGATCTCTTCTATCTGATCTTTCTCGATTCTATCCTTTCACTACTTAGTTCAGTCACTGAACTCTATCTGAATACTTAACTATTCTGAATTTGCCTTTCTGTTCATTCTCTCATACTTATAGTATTCATTTGATCTCAATATCTCTTTTTCTCTATTTGATTCTCCTCTCTTCTTTTAGGGTTTAGATCTTGAGCTTATATAATAACCAAAACATCTTAATGATTCAAGATCTACAATTTAGATTTATTCGTATTGCCGCTTAAGCTATACAATTTTATGATTGTCTCTAGGTATTACATAGGGATCAATGATTACAAGATGAATGCGTAATTACCTCAACAAAAAAAATACAAAACACCACTATCACCAAAAATGGTTTACCTCGATCATTGTGCCATTCCAAACTTATATGTCATTCCTGGCTAACTCAAAAAAAATTATTCTTGGTACTTGGTATTCACTGTACTCAGCATTTGTTAAATTCTCTGTCACTCGGTAATCATTGCATATGTAACTCGGCAAAAACTATACTCGGCATAATACAAACATGTAGTGACCATGACTTTACTCGGTAGTACTACTATTGGGTAAGTATTCAATACATAACTTGGCCTTTACAAAATGACTCAGTCGTAGTGATGACTGACCATCATTGCCTAGATATATGACTAAGTGTGAAGCACTAATGGTAAAAAAAACTATAGAGATCTACAAAGACTGAGTGGATTGATAATTGGATATGAGTTGGTTGAAATGTTTAAAAGTTCAATTAGTACATCTGGAACTGAGGATAACTGATTCACCCCCCAGTTAGTCTAAAATTATTCTAACATTTGGTATCAGAGCTTGTAGTGCTTGTAAAGAAAACTTTGAAGGTAATTGGAGCTAAAGATCAAGATGTACAAAAAGGAGGTACGAAAGCTGAACAAGAACTTCCCAGGATCATAAAATTTGATGAAGTTAAACCTAGGAGGAATTGGAGATGCAACAAAATATTATGTGGAAAATTATTACATAGTAGTACCGACACCTTTGACAACCAAACAGATGAAGGAAAAGCAAGAACACAATCATGCAATGTTGCATATTGCATCAGCCCTAAGTTATCATGAATTGGAAGAAATCAAGGACTGTACCAATGCAAAGGAAATGTGGGACACACTGACAACTATATATGGTGGAGACACAAATGTACTGAGAGACAATTTTGAAATCTTGAGAGGTAATTTTGATGAAATGAGAATGTTAGAAGGTGAGACTATTGTTCAATATTGTGCCTGAGTTAAAGAGGTTGTGAATGCTATTATAGGAGATAATGGAAATATTGATGATGAAACTATTATTAGAAAGTTATTGAGAACCCTAATTCCTATTTATGCTATTAGATTTTTTACAATACAAGAAATGAAATGTGCTCCTGGTAACAACTTAACTTTGGAAGGTCTAGTTGGTAGAGTTATTGCTTGTGAGTTTTCAAATTTTGATAATTTCACTACTCATAATATTGAATTTGCATTCAAATCTCAATTGGTCCTTCAAAAATATAAGAAGGAAAAGAAAGATGTGTGAATAGTGATAGTGACACCTCTAATAATGATCTTGATGATCTTGAGGAACTGATGGCTAGAAGACTACCTAGAGGAAAAGGAAAATTCAAAGGTAAACTTCCTATAAACTATTTATCATGTAAAAAAGTTGTGTTGGCAAGTGATGTTTTGGAGCACTAGGGATCACTTAAGGGTTTCATTTATGGAAACACTTATGCTGGAGTGATCACATGTAGAGAGCTTTGGTACTGGAGTCACAGCCATGAAAATGACTAAGTATAGAATCAGGATAGCAGTATACTGTGTTACAGTTTTGGTTAATGATGGATTGTGAAGTTAGCATGAGACATTTTGGGATATGCATGACCTTCATTTAAGGTCACATGTGTTTTGATGATCAGATCAGTGAGATATAGTGTTGTGAAGGTATGCAAAGTTAGAGAATCAGTATAACATGGCATATGAGAAGTTGTGATGATTGAGGAAAGGTTAGTTGATATGGAAATGTGCTAAGTTAGTTGGATATTGTATATTTCCAATACTTTGGTAATATATGATCGCCGAATCTATGCTTATCATTTTCATAAGTATTTATAATGTTTTTTGAAGTATTTTAGAGCCAACTAGATGAAAAAGTTTGTATAAGTATAGAGTGTTTTGTGGAAGCAATAAGTGTGATTGTGATGATGATATGATGATGAAAATCTGAGATTAGAAAGTAGATGTGAGATCAGTGTTTGACAGTGCTATAATTGGAACTATCTAAGCATAGCAAGTGCTTGTATTGTTCATTTTTGGAGAACTCTTTGAGACAATATTTTAATTGTAAGAGATGTAAGCTCACCACCTTTAACAAGGTTTTTGTATACCCCTAACAGGGTTTTGTATTCCTCTAACAAGGAAATGCACTATGTAATAATTAGTTCCTAATAGGGCTAGATCTCCTAATAGGGATATAATATTTTAGTCATAGTTGTGGTACCATCCCCACCAGGGTTTTCCCTTGGCTAGGGTTTCCTCGAGAACAAATAATGGTGTAATGAGTTATGTGTTTATGTTCTTTTCATTTCTACATTCATATAGTTTATTTATAATTGGTTGAAGTTTAAATTAAAGTACAGTAATACTGATTCACCCCCCTCTCAATATTACCTAATCCTAACAATTGGTATCGGAGCTATTGGCCCTTGGACAGAAATCCTAATAGCTTAAGGGAGAACAAAATAGATTCAAAAAGTTTTCAAGAGAACTTTGAAGCAACACTTGATGACTTGGATAAAGAGAAGGCTGAGAATGGTGAATTGAAATTTAAATTGAGAAGAGAAGAAGGTTTCATCAGGAAACTAAAGGAACATCTTGAAATTTCAAGAAGTTACAAACAAGACCTTATGGAAAAGATCAAAGAGGATTCAGACAATGACACATCAGACCAAGTAAAGAAGTTGGAGCAAGAAAAATAAAAAAATCAATCATCTGATGATTAAAGACATTAAACATGAAAAAGATGCAAGATACAAAGTTGAAGAGTCACTAAAATAAGCAAATGAGCAGATAGAAAAAATGAAGACTGAACTTGATCTCTACAAGGATAAGTGTCAAGAATTGGAGAGATACAATCAGATCATAAAAGGAGAACTCACTCAATCCAAATTACATATTGATAAATTGCACATGAGCATGTTAGAATAATTGAGAGGGTGGTGAATCAGTTATCCAGTGTCCCAAAACAAAATGTATAATTCAAAATAGCTTCTTCAATTTCTGCTCCTCGGTAAATAATAATTACTTTCACTGTCTGTGCTTTTACCAATTATTAGTCAAATACTATAATAGTTACCGATCAAATCTAACATGTAACATGCAAAGTATGATAACAAACAAATATCACAATCAACACATAACACAAGAGATTTAACATGGAAACCCTGTAAAGGGAAAAACCACTTGGGACAGGAAACCCAAAATTGTTCACTCTTCTGAAGTGAGGTCGGTTAAGACCCAACCTTGTTAAATGTTTACAAACACATTGTCAAGTGTGACCTTGTTAGAGGATTTTAGACTAGAAGTTATCGTCCAACCAGCATTCACTATGGGATTGATAGGATAACAATTTTCATTCTATGAATGATACATCGTAAGACTTTTAGAGTCCACTCAGTTAAGAGATTTTGACTGTATACAATGTTTAAATATGTAACCGTAAATGACCTACCTTAATACAACTTCAATTGAAGATTACAGATCAATATTCAGTCCTAACAAATCCTTCTGACCAATGTTTCACTTCAGATTCAATACTATATCAACTTACTGTCTATCAGTAATTGCTCTTTGTAGCTTAGTAATTATTCTGCAACTCAATTCTTACTTAACTGGTATGATCAGAATGCATGAAAACCTTTTTCACATGATATTCCTGCAGTTTCTCTTCTTCTGACATTTTCATGAAATTTTATTCTCTTATATAGATGGGTAAATCATTTTCTTCTCCACCATCAGGTTTTTCCACTTAACCACATTCATAGATTTTTCCACTTCAAACTTTCTTGGCTGATGTGTCAATAACACATTTCAATCTGATCCATTAGATCTTCCTTTAATTTTGTTAGCCGTCGATCTTCATAACAAACATTATCTGTTATCATTGAAATCGAGGTACTTTACAGCTCATCAATCTTATCGGCTAAACTAATCATTTAGTTCATTCTGTTCCGCTCGGTTAAAAAAGAAATGCATCGATGAACACTACTCGATTAATATTGCAATCGGTATACACTACACTCCGTCGGTGTATACTAAAAATACTTCATTTACCGACAACACTGCTTTGTGTCTTTCAGCTTTATACTTCATCACAGATGAATGCAACATAATAAAGTCAATATCATCAAGTCATAGACTCATCAACAAGTTACACAGTGTGTTCCTTATTCTCATATGTCATGTACATCTTTCCCCATGTAGATTTCTCTGTCCCTCATCTCTTTCACCTTTCTTCAGATGTCTCGGTATAGTAACTTACAAGAGAAGTGTTGTCAAACTAGTTGACATCAATGACAACATAATACTGATTTAATCATATTACATATCTAATTAGCAACTCCTCAGTGATCTTTAATCATGAATTCTTCAATCAGATTCCAAATCAGTTGTAGTCCAAAAATCTCTCCCTTTGGCATTGATGGCAACTCAAGTAATATGAAATGTATCATACACATACCAAACATATATTCTACAACTTTGTGAACAAAATGTTGTAAGTTGAATAGACTTAATATGTTTAATCACTACATTACTAAACAACATTAGATAATACAGCTTTACCATTTTGTAGTTGTTCTCTTTTCAGTTCTCTGTTTGAGTTCTCCATAACTGATCTTCAATACTTTGTCTCATTCAGATTATCTCTCCCTTAGATAATTCTCATCAATGCTTGTCCCTTTTCATATTATTTATCTCTCCCTTTGACAACAATGCCAAAGAAACAAATAAACAATCAATTCTATCATCCTCTGTATCTCTGTATATTGATATCCCAATCGGTTCAAGTTCTCTAAACTTAATCACAACCTTGAACATGATTCAAAGTGTGAACTATGTTGCATCAACATGAATGATCTTCTGATAAAAGTAAGATGATGCAACAACCAGATCACCTTAGTGACCGATAGACAGGGGATAGACCCCAAGTCTAGTCCTCAAGTATTCAAATGTGTCCTTCAGTAAAGGCTTTGTAAAAATATCTGCAAGTTGTTATTTAGATGTGACAAATTCTAACTTCACTTGCTTCTCTTGCACTTGTTCTCTTAAGTAATGATACTTAATAGATATATGCTTTTTCTTAGAGTGCATCACAAGATTCTTTGAAATATTAATAGCACTAGTGTTGTCACAATATATAATCATCGGGTCAATGATTACCTCATTCATCCCTTCCAACACTTGCTTGATATATGCAATGTTTGAGTAATTAGTAGCAGCAACAACATACTATGCTTCAGCTCTAGACTGAGAAATACAAGCCTTCTTTTTACTTGTCCAAGTTACAAGTCTTTCACTAAAGAAAAATGCTCCTCCGGTGGTGCTTTTTCTATCATCCACATTTCTAGCCCAATCAAAATCGGTGTAAACTTTTAGTTCAAACTTTCCTTCCTTAGGATACCATAATCCATATTTCTCTATTTTCTTCAGGTATCTTCAGATCCTTTTTGTAGCTATCATGTGTGATTCTCTAGGATTAGTAGAAAATCTTGCAACAATACCCACAACATGTGCTATATTTGGTCTACTGTGAACTACGTACATTAACTTACCAATCATGGATCGATAAAGTGTTTGGTTTACCTCTGTAGTTTCATCCTCCTTTGTCAATTTGCATCTAGTAGCCATCGATGTTCCCAAAGGTTTAGCATCTTCCATGCCAAATGTCTTCAGTACTTCCTTTATGTATTTAGATTGTGTGATGAATATTCCATCACTCTGTTGAATCACTTGTAGTCCAAGAAAGAACTTAATCACTCCGAACATAGACATTTCAAATTTCTTTTTCATTTCATCAAAAAATATCTTGCATACAAGCTCTGAGCCTCCAAAAATAATATCATCAAAAAATATTTCAGCAATGATAATAGTATCATCAGTATCACCTTTCATATACATATTGTTGTTTTCACTTGTTCTAACAAATATAATACTTAACAAGTAAGTGTGTAGTCTTTCATACCATGCTCTAGGTGCTTGCTTCAAGCCATATAAAGCTTTATGTAATCTACATACCATGTCTTTATTGTCGGGATCAACAAATCCTTCAAGTTGTTCAATGTAGACTTCTTCTTCAAGTATACCATTCAAAAATGTTGACTTCGCATACATTTGATAGACTTTGAATTTCTTGTGTGCAGCATATGCAAGTAGCATTCTAACTCCTTCCAATCTAGCAATAGGTGAAAATGTTTCACCATAGTCAATGCCTTCTTCCTATGCATATCCCTTGCATACCAATCTAGCTTTGTTTCTTGTGACTTCACCATTTTCATTCAATTTATTCCTGAGTATCCACTTAGTATTGATAACATTTTTATCTTTAGGTCAGGGTACTAAAGACCAGGTTTTGTTCTTCTCTATTTTCTCTATTTCCTCCTTCATTGCATTAATCCATTCTTCATTCTCTAATACAACTTTCACATTTTTAGGTTCAAATTCACAAACTAGACATATACTTTGTCTTGTTTTGGTTCTAGTTTGCATTCCAGCATGTCTGTCTCCAATGATTTGTGTCTCAGGATGGTGTCTTCTGACAAAAATAGCTAAAACTTGATTTCTCCTTTCTTGCTCATCCTATTCAGGGTCATTTCCTTGCTCAGTAGCTCCATCTTGTCCATTGGTTGGTGTTGCCTATTGTCCTATATTGTTTCCCTGCTGATCGGTCGTCACAGCTTGCGACATCAATAGATACTCTGGATGTTCAATGTAAGTGAATCTACCATAGTCTTCCAATTCCTTTGTACTTTCCTCTATGTTCTTGTCATCAAACTCATCAACATGAACATTAGTACTTTCAACTATCTTATTTGTAACCTTATTCAAACATTTATATGCTTTACTTGTAGAGGAATATCCCAAAAATATCCTTTCATCTCCTTTAGAATCAAATTTTGCATTTCTTTCATCTTTCAAAATAAAGCATTTACTTCCAAAAATCTTGAAATAACTTATAGTAAGTTTGTGTCCAAACCATAACTCATAAGGTGTTCGGTTGGTGTCCTTCTTTAGTTGTACTTGGTTAAGAACATACACAATTGTACTAAGAGCTTCCCTCCAATATGTCTGAGCAACATTCTTTTGTATCATGAATGTTCTAGCACAGTCAATTATAGACCTATTCCTTCTTTTAGAAATGCCATTTTGCTGAGGTGTCCTGGGTGCAAAGACCTATCTTTTAATTCCATGCTCATTACAAAAATTAGTAAATTCATCAGAGATAAATTCACATCCTCTATCAAATCTTAGACATTTTATTTCTTTTTCAATCTCTTTCTCTACCTTAGCTTTATACCACTTAAACATTTTAAAGGCTTCAGATTTCTCTTTTAGGAACATAACAGTCATCAGTTTGGTATAGTCATCAACAAAAAGAATAAAATATCTATCACTAGAATAGCTCTAAGTTCTCATAGGACCACATAGGTTGGTATGAACCAACTCAAGTATCTTCTTTGTTGAGTAGTCTTTACTTTTAAAACTAGACTTAGTCATCTTACCTTTCTGACATTCATGGCACATGGCATGATCAGGTTTTGTCAAGTTAGGCAATCCTCTAACTCTTTTCTTTTTACCAATCTTGATCATGTTGTCAAAGTTCACATGGCATAACCTTCTCTGCCACAACCAAGCATCTTCATCCTTTATTAACAAACAAGAAGATTGATCCATATCAAGATAGAATAGATTACCTCTGGATTGTGTACCAGTTCTGATAAGTCTTCCTCCATCATCATAGATCTTTACCTTTTTTCTCTCAAAAGCCAGTCGGTGGCTTGAATTGTTTAGCTGAGCCACACTTAACAAATTATAGTTCAATCCATCTACCCAGTATGCATTTTCAAATTGTATCTTTTCATTGATCATCAGTGAACCTTTACCTCTTACCATACAAGGTGCATCATTTCCCATTCTCATATATCCTCCATTATATTCAACAAGATGATCAAAATTTTCTACATCACTGGTCATATGATGTGTACAGCCACTATCTATGATCCATGTATCATTTCTACTTACTTTAGAGATCAGTGCTATCTCTTCATGTTTCTCTTCTTCCTATGAGTCATCTTTCATAGCGATAGATACAAATTCTATGTCATCATTAGAATCAGATTTAGTTTGAATATGTTAGGCTATGTAACATACCTTTTTTCCTTTATCATCTTGGTTGTCTTTATTGTTGTGTCGGTAGCCTCTATTGACTCTTCTTCCATAGCTTCCTTCAAATCAGTCTTTGGATCTTTCATCATCTTTCTTCTGAGGACATCTAGCAATGATGTGACCGACTTCTTTATAGTTAAAACATTCCAAAGGTATCTTACCTCTATACCTTCCTTTTCCTTTGGGAAATCTTTTGGCCATAAGAGCTTCAAGCTCATCAAGTTCATCATCGATATTGCTATCACTATCATAATTCTTATTGTTCCTGCTAGACTTTCCAATCTTCAAAGAAGACATGAAAGTGGATTCAATAGAGGGAAGAACACTGTTATCAAAGTTGTTTAATTCAAAGGTTATAAGTTTACCAATCAGAGTGTCAAGAGTAAGGTTGGATGTAGCTCTTGTTTCATGAATTATAGAGATCCTGATTGCATAAACTAATAGCAAAGTTATGAGAATCTTGCTTATCATTGTTTCATCATCAATCACTCCATCAGATGCTCTAATAGCATGTACCACCTCTTTTTGTCTATTTGAGTATTGTACAATGTTCTCACCTTATTTCATTCTCATATCATCAAATCTGCCTCTTAGGCTTTCAGCTCAGGCTCTTTTGACATTTAGATCTCCATTGTATATCAGATTTAACTTGTCCTACATCTTCTTAGCAGTATCACAACCCTTGATGTCTTCAAATTTGGCATCGGTATAGGTAGCAACAAGTTCCATCATAGTGATATTGTGTTCATGCCTGTCCTTCAGTTGATCAAGAGTTAAGGGACCAATGGGCAGTTGTATGTAACCATTCTCCATTAGATCTAGTGCAGAATTCCCAATTCCAAATATGTGCAGCTTCATCCGGCTTTTCCATACTACAAAGTTCTCTTTGTTCAGCTTCGGTACTTCCCTCTTATACATCTTGAGACCTTTGTGCTTAAGTCCTTAAAACTCTGTTCTAAGCAACTAGCACTTTGATACCAATTGTTAGAATAATTGAGAGGGGGGTGAATTAGTTATCCAGTGTCTCAAAATGAAATGTATAATTCAAAATAGCTTCTTCAATTTCTACTCCTTAATAAATAATAATTGCTTTCACTGTTTGTGCTTTTACTGATTATCAATCAAATACTATAATAGTTACCGATCAAATCTAATGTGTAACATGCAAAGTATGATAACAAACAAATATCACAATCAACACATAACACAAGAGATTTAACGTGGAAACCTTGTAAAGGGAAAAACTACTTGGGATCGGCAACCCAAAATTGTTCACTCTTCTAAAGTGAGGCCGGTTAAGACCCAACCCTGTTAAAGGTTTACAAACACACTGTCAAGTGTGACCTTGTTAGAGGATTTTAGACTAGAAGTTATCATCCAACCAGCATTCACTATGGGGTTGATAGGATAACAATGTTCATTCTATGAATGATACATCATAAGACTTTTAGGGTCCACTCAGTTAAGAGATTTTGACTATATACAATGTTTAAATATGTAACAGTAAATGACCTGCCTTAATACAACTTCAATTATAGATTACATATCAATATTCAGTCCTAACAAATCCTTCTGACCAATATTTCACTTTAGATTCAATACTATATCAACTTACTATCCATCGGTAATTGCTCTTTGTAGCTTGGTAATTATTCTGTAGCTCAGTTCTTACTTAACTAGTATGATCAAAATACATGAAAACCTTGTTCACATGATATTCATGCAGTTTCTCTTCTTCCAGCATTTTCATAATGAAATTCTATTCTCTTATATAGATGGGTAAATCATTTTCTTCTCCACCATCAAATTTTGCCTCTTAACCACATTCATAGATGTTGCTGCTTAAAACTTTTTTGGCTGATGTGTTAATAACACGTTTCAATCTCCTCTGTTAGATATTCCTTTAATTTTGTTAGTTGTCGATCTTCATAACAAACATTATCTGTTATAACTGAAATTGAGGTATTTTTTAGCTCATTAATCTTATCGACTAAACTAATCATTTAGTTCATTTTGTTCCACTCAATTAACAAAGAAATGTATCAGTGAACACTGCTTAGTTAATACTATGATTGATATACACTACACTCCGTCGGTGTATACTAAAAATGCTTCATTTACCAACAACATTGCTTTGTGTCTTTCAGCTTTATACTTCATCACAGATGAATGCAACATAATAAAGTCAATATCATCAAGTCATAGACTCATCAACAACTTACTCAATGTGTTCCTTATTCTCATCTGTCATGTACATCTTTCCCCATGTAGATTTCTCTATCCTTCATCTCTTTCACCTTTCTTCAGATGTCTCGGTATAGGAACTTACAAGATAAGTGTTGTCAAACTAGTTGACATCAATGACAATATAATATAGATTTAATCATATTACATATCTAATCAACAACTCCTCAGTGATCTTTAATCATGAATTCTTCAATCATATTCCAAATCAGTTGTAGTCCAACAGAGCAGTGATAAGATTGATGAACAAAGAGAAAGAAAGAAACCTAAAGGAGACATGACTGGAGTTGGATTCAATGAATTAGAATGTTCTAAAACTAATGAAGAAGCAAATGAAGCAAAGGCTAAAGAAAGACCTACTTTTGAGACACCTAGAGATCATACTAGACCTTTTAGAGGTAGATGCTTTGGATGCAACAAAAATGGGCACATTAAGAGAGATTGCAGATGTAACAATTCTTTCAAACCCTTTTTTGGTTATTGCTATAATTGTTATGATTATGGACACAAGAAAGTAGAATGTGGAAAACCAGATCATTCTAGGTATAAACAAGATTATGTTAGAGAAGAGTCAACAACCAAGGTCACATGTCAAAAATTCAATAACTTTGGACATACTACAAGGTATTGTAAACTACAAGTAAATCAGGACAGAAGGAGACCACCTACATGTTACAAATACAACAACCTTGCACACATAGTGAAGTTTTGCAGATACAATGGAGAAGACAATAGAAGAGGACCAAGAGAACTAAGAGGACCACCTCCTTTGGTTATAAAGAAGAATTTTGGTGATAGTGGTAAGAGTATTCATGAGTTTGAGAATCATTTGAAAAAATTAGAAAATAAAGAAGATGACAAGATATGGAAGGTGAAAGATTTCAATAGGGAATTTGTTCAGGGAGAGATAATAGATGATATTGTGTCTTCACATGATGAGTTATTTGAGACATCGACCTAGAAGGATGCATGGCCTTAAGGGGAGCATTGGATGTAGATAACATAATATACCTAGCCCCTGTTTATGTGGAGTGAGGTCATGCGAGCTTAGATTTGGTGTGTATAGACAATGTGGAGTTTATGTTTGAGAGTGCATCACTTGGAGATTCATATTCCATGTTCGAAATATTTGTGTTGACTAGACAACATTCAAAGTTGAGCTACCTATGTTTAATGTAGTTACTCAACTTGTGAAGGATAAAAGAGCTTGAAGGATATCATTTCCAAACCATTTGATAATAAAAAACCAAGGTGAGCAGAGTTGTGAATCATTTTAGTCATCTAGCCAACATATTATGTGATATGTTGGTTTCCTTTTTCCCCACTATCAGGTTTACACTGTGATTGACAAATTAATGTCACTGACTCTCAATAACCACTCCAAAGTCTGATAGGAAAAAGGGCCAATTGATGAGGACCAAAAACATCCTCCTTCTTTGAGCTCCACATCACTTAGGCGGGTATTGCCTTATCTACACACTCATGACTCTTCTTGATAAACAAAAGGCCTATAGATATATAACTATGGAATAGTTATTAGACTCCTATAGGTATCCTGTACCTCAATGAAACCATAACCTTATGCAATATTCATACTTGCATAGAATGAATTTGAAAACTAGAATGGACCTCTACTACCTACTACCAACATGAAAGGGAAAGGTGATGCATTACTTCAATGATTTTAAGTTTTGGGTTGAATGAAACCCTGAAATACCCTAAGTCTCTCATAGACCAGTGCCTTATCCAATGGGAAACAAAGTCAAATACCTCACTACAATAGAGAGCTATGAAATAAGAAGATGACACATTCTAATATGTTGATGCCTTACATCAAACATACACCATTGATCAGACCATACTTGAACAATCCACCTGTGTACCCATATATGCTATCACTTGTTCAAAGGATTTTAACCCTCCCCTTATAAGAGACCTATAAACAAGTAATACATTAATCAACATCCACTGAAAGACAAGCATAAAATACCCTTGATACCCCAGCTCATACACATCTGAAAACCAATCCTAAACTCAGTTGTTTCTATGAAAACAACTCTATTACAGACACCTTGGAAATACAATAGAAAGATTAAAACACCCTTGATGTTCTAATCAAAAAATTCAAGATTCAAATGGAGGTAATCTAATAGAAGTACAAATATGCTGAAATCTTATACATAAGACAAACTGTTACAACTTGTATTATATTCTCAAAGACAGAAAGGAAAGATGGATCACCCTATATGCAGAGAAGAAGGAAAATATTTACAGGAAAGAACATTCATGGAACCAGGGGAAGGAACTCCTGGAATGGAACCAAAAGGTTTGGAACCCTTCTAAATGATCTTGAAAATCCTTTTATAGGAACAAGGATTGCAAAAGGCTACAAATCATTTAGAACAAGACTAGGTCTACAAAAACTAGCTTGAACAAGAAATGAAAGCATGTAGGAAAAGCCTAAAAACCCAGGAGAATTAGATAAAATATGATGTACATTTGCATAGGTTTCAACATCATAGGATAATTGTGATCATAATTTACTGTGTTCTTGTTGCTAGTAAAACAAAATCTGATGCCAGGACCAACTTGAAATACTTCACGTGTACATAGCATGAAGATCACTGACATACGCCAAACCCTAGCCACCTTCATCCTTCAACAGTCATTTGCATTTAAATTGGCATGGCACCCTAGGAAGCAAAATCAAATCAGGATAGCCATCCAGATCCTCACATCTTTTCTCTAACTGCAACTGTCCTAGAAAAATCAATTCTGAGTAACCCATTTTGTCACACTTGGCCAACTGCAACAAACCAGCTAGAAAACCCTTTAGAAACATTCAAAATATTAGCCCCAACGGCTAACCGATCAACTTTAAAATGTGACCGTCGATTAATTGTTTTCTTGGCAGATGAGGCGGGTCCCTATAATTCATCAACAGTCGACCAACTTGTTTGAAAAGTCCATGGCCACATCACCACCTTGGCAAGCAATAAGAATCAAGCACCTCAGCGTGACATGACAACTGGACCCACCACATACATTACTTTTTCCATCGGATGGCTATCGCGATGCCATGATGAATAACTCTTGAGCACTTTTCCCTTGCAACAATGTGACAACCATCAAATCCTCTAACAACTGTCAAACCTTTAATTCCCGTAGAGTCCTCGGTCCCACTGACAACTGCCATATCACTAACCCTTCAGCCAACAAGAAACAGGCACCTCAACATGACGTGATAGTGGGCCCACATTGACTTTTCTTTATTTAACCCCGACAAGCACTTAACTCCAAGTCATTTGGAGATTACACGATTAAAGGCATTCGCCAAGTCATGAAATATTTTACTTAACCACGGTCTAGTTCGGAGATCATGTGATAAAGACATTCTCCAAGTCACTAGATAATTTCTTAACCCTGCAGTCTATCTAGAGATTAAGTGACCATAGTTGATCTTTCTTTCATCTTACATTCATCACTGAGTCGCTAGATCACAACTTAACCACTACATCATGTGATCAAGAGACAACCATGTCACCAATTTGTTGAATGCTAAGGCACTAACCACCAAGATTAGGAGAATACGCGATTGAAGAAAACATCAAGTCGCTGAATAGAAAGGACATAACCGCTAGAATCAAGAGATCAAGCGATTGAACAACCTTGAAGAACTAGGCCCCACAGGGTCGCAATAGTGCACAAAAGAAATGTTGATGTCAAGGAAGAACTATGAAGAGGTGAAAGGTAAAAAACAACCAGGTTTTTCTCCAAAAACTGAAAAGGCATCAGAGAAATAGAAAACATCGAGGGTTTTTATACTTAGACAATTTTTGAGACCCCCTGACATGAAAACATAGGCTATTTCTACAAACCTTATAACTTGAATATCTCCCTGGTTTTTATGATTTGGCACATGCGATCTTGACTGAATCCTGGTGACATGGAAAATAATCTAGAGCTAAGGGCGCAAGCCATGAAATACTATAAAACTTCTTTGCACATTAGAACAAGCTTGTTGGCAAGAAATGGCAACTTCACAAAACATTGCAAGGATAAGACCAATTTTGTTGGATTTTTACATTGACAGGAAATTGGTCTAACAGTGGCTCTATCTGGGGATGCATGCCTCTTGCAAGCATGATAAGGATTCAGAATTTCTTGAGGAAGCAGACCACCCACAAGACAAAAACAAGGGAGCCTAAAAATTGGCAACCGAACCAGGAAAGCAGGAAAGCAGGAAAGTAGGAAACAAAAAATAGAAAGGGAAAATATTTACAAAATTTACATGATTGAAATTTTACTTGGTGGCCCCCAGTCACCAAAAGAAAATCAGAGACCCTTCTGAATCAAAGGTCTAATTTTCATCCACATATGCAACCAACCACCTGAAAATGTCATGACCATCTTGCTACCAACATATGTGAATACTCATGGGCTGAAAAATACCGCCCAATAATACTCATCCCTTTATGCTAGTGCCAAACACTTGATAGGGATACATTTCTTTTACAAACAAACTAATTTTCATAGAAGAAGGCATATGAAAATCAAAATACCTAGAAGTTCTGCAACAGAAACTTAACTTGTTGACTAGAAGGAAGGTTGATCTAGAGCACTCTTATAGCTCCATCAGATTCTTTTCTTTGTAGAGTCACCACCTCTTTGAGGAGGAAAATGTTTTACTAATCTTGTATTTTCTTCCAATCAACCAAAACTTCACCAGGATTTACACACTGTTTATTAGGAACTACATTGATCAAACATAGATCTTCAGAGTCGCCACTCAGCACTTAGTGAGAAGATTTTAGCAAATGCTTTATTTTTACTTTTGACTCTTTATTTTCAATCAAGACTCTGGGATGATCTAGCCAAGAAAGGAAACTTGTTATCTTTTACTTCTTCCCCAGTAGAGTCACCATTTTGTTGCTGACTCGAATGGGTCAAATCAATCTGGGTAGTAAGATATTGGAATTTTGTGATTTGTAACCAGAGATTCTAACAAATGTATTTTTTTATCATTGTTCTCCCCAGTGGAGTCACCATTTTGTTGTTTTCCTTTTTTCCCACTATCAAGTTTACACTATGATTGATAAATTAATGTCACTGACTCTCAATAACCACTCCAAAGTCTGACAGGAAAAAGGGCCAATTGATGAGGACCAAAAATATCCTCCTTCTTTGAGCTCCACATCACTTAGGTAGGTATTGCCTTATCTGCACACTCATGAATCTTCTTGATAAACAAAAGGCCTATAGATATATAATTGTGGAATAGTTATCAGACTCCTATAGGTATCCTGTACCTCAATGAAACCATAACCTTATGGAGTAGTCGTACTTGCATAGAATAAATCTGAAAACTAGAATGGACCTCTACTACCTACTACCAACATGAAAGGGAAAGGTGATGTATTACTTCAATGATTTTAAGTTTTGGGTTGAATGAACCCCTGAAATACCCTAAGTCTCTCATAGACCAGTGCCTTATCCAATGGGCAACAAAGTCAAATACCTCACTGCAATAGAGAGTTATGAAACAAGAATACAACACATTCTAATATGTTGATGCCTTACATCAAACATACACCATTGATCAAACCATACTTGAATAATCCACCTGTGTACCTAGATATGCCATCACTTGTTCAAAGGATTTTAACCCTCCCCTTAGAAGAGACCTATAAACAAGTAATACATTAATCAACATCCACTGAAAGACAAGTGTGGAATATCCTTGATACCCTAGCTCATACACATTTGAAAACCAATCCTAAACTCAATTTTTTCTATGAAAATAAATCTATTGCAGACACCTTGGAAATACAATAGAAAGATTAAAACACCCTTGATGTTCTAATAAAAAAATTTAAGATTCAAATGGAGACAATCTGATAGAAGTACAAATATGCTGAAATATTATACATAAGACAAACTGTTACAACTTGTATTATATTCTCAAAGCCAGAAAGGAAAGAGGGATCGCCCTATATGTAGAGGAGAAGGAAAATATTTATAGGAAAGAACATTTATGGAACTAGGGGAAGGATCCCCTGGAATGGAACCAAAAGGTTTAGAACCCTTCTAAATGATCTTGAAAATCCTTTTGTAGGAACAAGGATTGCAAGAGGATACAAATCATTTAGAACAAGACTAGGTCTACAACAACTAGCCTGAACAAGAAATGAAAGCATGTAGGAAAAGCCTAGAAATCCAGGAGAATCAGATAAAATTTGATGTACATTTGCATTGGTTTCAACATCATAGGCTACCTGCGATCATAATTTACTACGTTCTTGTTGCAGGTAAAACAAAATATGATGCCAGGACCAACTTGAAATACTTCACATGTACATAGCATGAAGATCACTAACATACTCCAAACCCTAGCTGCCTCTATCCTTCAACAATCATTTGCATTTAAATCAGCATAGCACCCTAGGAAGCAAAATTGGATCAAGATGGCCACCGAGATCCTTGCATCATTTCTGTAACTGCAACTATCCTAGAAAAATCAATTCCAAGCAACCTATTTTGTCGCACATGGCCAACTACAAGAAAATGACCAGAAAACCCTGCTGAAACATTCAAAATATCAGCCCCAACGGCTAACCAATCAACTTTAAAACATGACCATTGATTAATTGTTTTCCTGGTAGATCGAGCAGTCCCTATAATTCATCAATAGTCAACCAACCCATTTGAAAAGTCCATGGCCACATCACCACCTTGGAAACCAATAAGAATCAAGCACCTCAACATGACATGGCAACTGGACCCACCACATTAATTACTTTTTCCATCGGACAGCTATCGCGATGCCATGATGAATAACTCTTGAGCACTTTTCTGTTGCAAAAATGTGACAACCGTCAGATCCTCTAACAACTATTAGACCTTTAATTCCTGCAGAGTCCTCGGTCTCACTAACAACTACCATATCACTATCCCTTCAGCCAACAAGAAACATACACCTTAGCATGACTTGACAGTGGGCCCACACTGAATTTTCTTTATTTAACCCTAGGAAGCACTTAACTCCAAGTCATCTGGAGATTGTGCAACTGAAGGCATTCTCCAAGTCGTGAAACTTTTTACTTAACCATGGTTTGGTCCGGAGATCACATGATAAAGGAATTCTCCATGTCACTAGATAATTTCTTAACCCTGCAGTCTATCTGGAGATTAAGCGACCATCATTGATCTTTCTTTCATCTTATGGTCCTCGCTGAGTCACTAGACATTTCACAACTTAATCACTACATCACGCGATCAAGAGATAACCATGTCACCAATTTTTTGAATGCTAAGGCATTGACCACCAAGATTAGGAGAATACACGACTGAAGAAAACATGAAGCCACTAAATAGAAAACACATAACTGCCAGAATCAAGAGATCAAGTGGCTGAACAACCTTGAAGAACTAGGCCCCACACAGTCATAGCAACGCACAAAAGAAATGTTCTCATCAAGGAAGAACTGCGAAGAGGTGAAAGGTCAAAAACAACTAGGGTTTTCTCCAAAAACCAAAAAGGCATTAGAGAAATAGAAAACATCAAGAGTTTTTATACTTAGACAATTTTTGAGACCCCCCGACATGAAAACACAGGCTATTTCTGTAGTCCTTATAACTTGAATATCTCCCTAGTTTTTATGATTTAGCACATGTGATCTTGACTAAATCTTGGTGACATGGAAAACAATCTAGGGCTAAGGGTGCAAGCCATGAAACACTATAAAACTTCTTCACACATTAGAACAAGCTTGCTGGTAGGATAGGGAAACTTCACAAAACATTGCAAGGATAAGACCAATTTCGTTGGATTTTTACATTGACAGGAAATTGGTCTAACATGATCATGTGAAAAAAAGTTATTAAGTTTAGCATGTTAAAGGTATTTAGACTTTATAATCTTTGAGAAGTTATGGATGCACCAATAATCTTTGATTTTGTGGATAGATCTAGGTATAAGTTTAAGAAACACCCATTCAAGTCTTGTGAGGATGATCTGGAAGGAGCATTTTCACAAACCCCTTACGATGTCTTCCATGTCAAGGATATTAGGTCATATATACATTGCAAGTATGAAATCATAGGAGATGTATGTTGATATGATTTATAATAATAGAGAGGGGGGGTGAATCAGTTGTTCTCAGGTCCAAATGTATAAAAAAAACTTTCAAACTCTTCAATAGATCAGATCTAACAACCAATAGCTACTTAGTCATTAATGAATACATAATAGAAACATATAATAGTGGAGGCCACTATCCAATTGTATTTAACTTGTAAAACATAGAAATGTTCAAATCAAAACATTCACATAAGTATTAACACCAGGATTTATAGTGGAAAACCAATTTGGGAAAAACCACTTTGTAACATGTTACTGATATTTTCACTCTTCTGAAGTGAGCTCTGTGAAAATCCAACCCTATCAAAGGTTACAAACACACTGTCAGGTGTGACTCGGTTAAAGGATTTAAACCACTCTATTAAAAGTGCACTTTGTTATAGGACTTACATACATTCCATTAGAATGCAACCTTGTTCAAAGGATTTATACAAATGACTGTTAGGTCAACCTCTGTTAAAAGGATTTTGACTGATACAATGGTCAGAAAGTAACAGTAGTATTGATCTGAAAACATACAACTCACTTTGCAAATAACAGATCTAATTCCGTACACATATGCTATCTTACTGACTATGAACCATTTCCATCTCCATCACTGATTTTCTCGGAAATCCCTTCAAGCAATCACAACACTTCTCCTTCAGCCTTTTCTACTTATATAGTCAATAACAACAACAACATCTCCAACATCCTCTACATGCATTAACCTCATGCTTAGGTTCCCTTAATAGTTTCTCATTTAGGTCATTACAACTTTTGCCGCTTAATCTCCTTCGTAGATCTTAGGGTTAGGTCAGATTCATCGAATCCTTCCAACTTTATGTTCTTCATCCATCCTTCTAGAAACATCTCAAATCTCTTTATCGATTTATAATAAAAAAAGTTCCATTGCATTAAATGCTTCCATACAATCAATAAATAAAGTCAACATGATTTACATAAACAAAAAATTCAACTATGTCGGTCGAGAATCTAAATTCTTCCACAAATGTAAATTACTGACGCTCGATCAATATTGTGTTCAATTCCTCAGTCTTCTCTGGATAGCTTGGTCACCACTAAAACTATTTCCTTGGCTAACACTATCTTCCTCAGTAATTATTTGACATTCAGTCAACACTAAATTTACTCTGCATATACTGGCTCGGTCAATAGTAACATCACTCGGCTTAAACTATATTTCTTCACTTTTTCTCGGTTAAGCCTACTAGTTTAGTCTTCCATCTTACTTAGATAAACAATACATTATCTTATCATTGTGCCACATAATCAAGTACTCATTGAAGTATCAAGATAACTCAACATTTCCTTAGGTTCTATTGTTACCAACCTTGCTCGCAACCTTCTCAACAATCAAATAGATATAGTATTTTCTTAAATAGCAACAGTCTTACTAGTTAAGGTTTGACATTAATGACAATACAACAATTGCTTCAATTGTAGTTTCCAACAATGTAAAAATCTATAGTGAATTGGATGCAATGATAGAAGTAGATGGTAAAATGGTAGAAGAGTTTAAGCACCTAGAGGATTAATCTATCATCAAGCTAACCCTACTAGCAAAATTCATTGAAACTGAATGGTTTAAGATAGTCCTTAGTAGAGCCGATGGTCAGTTTATATGGATTGGAGAACAACCAGTAAAAATATGTGCTCAAATGATTCATTAGATAACATGTTTGAATAATTATGGAGCCCTACCAGTAGCAGAAAAGAATATTAGAAAATAGGTGGAAACCCTAACCCACTCTAAATGGGATAAGAGAGCTATGACAATAAAAGACATCTATCAGCAAGATGTAAGATCGATGGCAATAATATTAGGCTATAAGATGTTCTATAGAAGTAGACCTAAATATGTATTAGCTGTAGTATGATGACTTATAGAATGGTCAAAGAAAATAAGAAGTACAACCTATGCAAAGTTCTAGCACAATAGTGTTTAGAAAATGTAGAGGTTATAAAGAAAGATAGGTCTAAAGCTTTTAGTTTTGGATCACTATTGGTTCATAGGTATATCTACATTGAGAGAAAGTTACCTAACATGCCCCCTAGGGCATGGAAAGATGATGCACCTACTGGAATTCAAATATCTGAGAGCTACCGAAGACAAAGCAAGAATTAGGTAGATGGAGAACTATTTGCTATGACCAAAATCCTACAAAGGTAGATGAAGGAAAGGTATAGGATACCTGAAGATCTAGTTGAGAAGTATAAGGACACTATCTATTTCATTGTTGAAACTGATTGTGTGTGTTTTGAGGTAGTTGAGCATACGAAGAAATAGTGTTACCCTATGGGGTTTGAAGTTAGTTCTAAGATTCTAACTATGTAGGTAGAACATGTATTAGCAGCATAAATAGACCCTTCTGAAGAAAGATGGGGAAAATATAGGGAAAAATCTGAAAAGGTTAGAGAAGAACAAGAAAAAGTGACAAGGAAGAGAAAGATCAATAAATAGTTGAGGATATCACTGCAAAGGTATGAATCACTAGGGAGGAGCTGAAAAACATAAGGACTAAGATGATAAAAGCATCCTCTAGCATGGCTATTGATGCACCTCCTCCCTTTGAAGTAGAAAAGATAGAAAGTTCCATTCCTAGTGTGATAGACTTATCAGTCACTCCTGAAAAGACTATATAGGAAATTGTACCTACAAACATTCCTAGAATATCTACATGATCTACCAAGAAAAGAAACCCAAAGGAAAAAGAGGTAGAAGTGGAAATGAAGAATAAAGAAGACAAAGTAATTGAGAAGGAAGAAGAAAAATTTTAGAAGAGGCCACAAGATCTGTGGAAGCTAGACATTCACAAGTTGTAAAAGAGAGTGATAATAGATGGAAATCTAAGGATAGTGGATAGATACTATGAAAGGTATGACCCTGAAAATCAGGCAATTATTAAGTACACTATAATTGAACATTTATTAGTTTTCAAGAAAAACTTGTTGTTAGAATAACTAAGGGGGGTGAATCAATTATCGAGTGTCCCAATACAAAATGTATAATCCAAAAACAAATACTTAAAACTTCTGATACTTGGTAACTTTAAATACTGTACTGTCTATGCTTTTATCAATTACCAGTCTAAAACATATAGTAGTTACTGATCAAATCAAATATGCAACATGCAAATATGACATCAAACAAACATCATAATCAACACATAACATAAGAGATTTAACGTGGAAACCTTGTGAAGGGAAAAACCACCTGGGACTGACAACCCAAAAATATTCACTCTTCTGAAGTGAGGTTGGCGAAGACCCAGCCCTATTAAAGGTTACAAACACACTGTTAGGTGTGACCTTGTTAGAGGATTTTAGACCAACTATTATTGTCCAACCAACAGTCACTCTGGGGTTGACAAGATAACAATGTTCATTCTATGAATGATACATAAAAGACTTTCTTAGTCCACTCGGTTAAGAAATTGACTGTGTACAATGGTTAAAATGTAACAGTAGGTGATCTTCCTTATTAAAACTTCAATTGTAGATATACAAATCAATGTTAAGCTCATTCAATCCTCTAATTATTAAATCAATTCTATTCCAATCAGTGTTCAGTAACTTAGTGTCGCTCGGTAATAGCTTCCCATCGCTCAGTAAAAAATTTTCAGTTTGGTTCTCACTAACCATTTTGATCAAGTATGCATGAAAACTTGTTCACGTGATAATTCTATAGTCTCCTCCTTCCAACATTACATTAACTATGAAATCTCCAGTCTCTTATATAGACAAGTAAACCATTTTCTTCTGGTCCATCAGATTTTTCCGCTTAATCATCTTCGTTGATTTTTCTGCTTAAACATACCTTAGCTGATGTGTCAATAACATGTTTGATTCTCATCCTTTAGATCTTTCATGAATTTTTTTAGTCGTCGATCTTGTGTAACAAACATTATCTGTTACCTTGAAATCATACACTTTCTAGCTCATCAATCTTATCAGCTAAACTAATCATTTAATTCTTTTCTCCTGCTCGGTTAACAAAGAAATGTGTCAGTGAACACAAGCTCCATTTATACTGTGCTCAGTATACACTACATCCCATTGGTGTATACTGAAATGCTTCATCAACCGACAACACTACTTTGTGTCTTTTAGCTCTTTTCCTCATCATAGATGAATGAAACATAATCAAGTCAATAACATAAGGTCATAGACTCATCAACAAGTTACCAATGTATTCTTTATCCTCATTTCTTATATCCATCTTTCTCATGTAGATATTTCTGTACTTCATCTCTTTTACTCCTTTTCTATAGATGTTTTGGTATAGTAACTTACAAGATAATTGCTATCAAACTAGTTGACATCAATGACAACATAATACTGATTTAATCATATTACATATCTAATCAGTCAGCTTGGTGATCTTAAATCATAGATTCTTCAATCAAGTTCTAAATCAGTTGTAGTTCATCACTTGTTAGAGATTGAAGGAAGCATTCCTAAGGAGTTTTATAGTAAGCTAGAGATTAGAAAATAGTTGGCACATTATGAAGATGAAAGCATAAGGAACATGGCCATAGAAGACATGTTACCTTTTGTTTTTATACAAGAAAGGGAGAGGATAATAAAAGAATTAAAACACTTGTTGAGGACTAAGGCTAGACTGGTAAAAATCATGGCAAGGAAATATGATGAAGTCATAGAGGACACTCAAAAGTCACTAGATCAAATCATTATGAGTGATATGCTGAAGAAGAAGTCACCTCCCAAGGTTATCAAGCCTACACCCTTGGGATTAGGAGAAAGTTCCAAGATAGCAAAAGAAAGTGAACAAGATAGCATGCAACCAGAGTTCTTTGTCTCTGGTGTGCCTGTGACCCTTGATACTTTGCATGATGTAAATGATCCATTTCTGGAAAACTTAGATAGTGTGATGATAGTTGAAGATGAAAGGAAGATAGAGGAAGAGAAAATAGAAGATAAATAGGAAGAAAAGGTATAGGAGAAGGAAATTAAGAAAGAAGAAAGGAAGGTAGAAGAGACTAGAGTAGAGAAATTAGTTGAGGTAAGGATGGAGAAAAAGAAATAACTAGACACCTCCTCCACTCTATTGCTGGCAAGTGTGGCCAAACCAGTGAGCACAAATGTGGAGAGCATGTATGAGGATGAACTTATGAGGCTATCCTTCATGGCTTTTGCTAAGGCAATGGAAAGGTTAATGCAAAAAGGAGATAAAAGAGTAAAGGTAATAGCTAGGGTAGTAGAGACAATAAATAAATTACTCCCTACACCTATTTCTTTTCAAGTTAAGGATGAGACAGAGAACCTAGGCATGGCATTGGACAACTTTGACAGTCACTTTGAGTCACTGTTGAAGACCATAGATGATAAGGCAAAAATATATTTTTGGAGAAGAAGTTGAAAGAAGTTTGTCAGTCCATTTCATGGGACTTGGACATTCTAAAAGAAACTACACTTAAGGCTAAGAGTTGTGTAGCACAAGGTAGAAAGATATACAATCACTAAATAAATCCTTATAGACATGTGAAGAACATTGATGACATCATAGCCAAGGACAAGGCTACACTTGACAACTTGATGGACAGTTGTGAAACATCTTCACAAACTATGGTAGAAATGGATAAGAAGACATCCAAGCTTTTGGATAAAATAAGTGTTCTTAATGTAGAGAAAGGGAGAGTAATATACAGTGTTCTTAATGGATAAAATATTTGGTTTGTTGAAGAGTTTAATAACTCATATGTTATGTATGCTTGAAGCTCATCTCTCAGAGATGGAGAAAATAGAAGGATCAATGTCTACACCCACAGAGCTGAAGGAAGCAGAAACAACATCCTATGCACTAAATGGACTGATCCATGTCAATGAACTCTTGATTAAGTCATGGGTAGAGGAAGTGAAGATCTTGGAAGACTCTTTCCATGATATTCTAAATTTGGTGAGTAATCACTAAGTCCTTTTGTGCTTAGAAGTTTTCAAATTTTGCAAGTACATTTTCCATTGATGTTAAAGGGAGAAGAAGAGAAAAAAAAAAATGGGAGAGAAGAGAGGAAGAGAAGAGAGGAATAAAAGAGAAAAAGTAAGAAGAAGAAATAAAAATTAAAAAAAAAGAAGAAAAAGAGAAAAGAAAAGAAAATAGGAGTTTATGTATATAGTAGAAGGAAGTTAGTGTTTTTGACACTTAGTCATTTTTCAATAAGTGTTGCCAAAAATTCCAAAGGGAGAGATTACTGAAAAGTGATTTTTTGGAGCACTAGAGATCACTTAAGGGTTGTCATTTATGGCAACACTTATGTTGGAGTGATCACATGTAGAGAGTTTTGGTATTGGAGTCACAGTCATGAAAATGACTAAGTATAGAATCAGGATAGCAATATACCGTGTTATGTTTTGGTTAGAGATGATAATGTACGATGTATTATGGATTATGAAGTTAGAATAAGACATTTTGGGATATTTATGACCTTCAGTTAAGGTCACATGTGTTATGGTGATCCGTTTAGTGAGATATAGTGTTGTGAAGGTATGCAAAGTTAGAGAATCAGTGTAACAGGGCATATGAACAGTTGTGATGATTGAGGCAAAGTTAGTTGATATGGAAATATACTAAGTTAGTTGGATATTGTATATTGCTAACACTTTGGTAATATATGATCGCCGGTTATATGCTTATCATTTGCATAAGTATTTATTATGTTTTGTGAAGTATTTTGGGAGCCGACTAGATGATAGAGTTTGTATAAGTATAGAGTGTTTTGTGGAAGTGATAAGTGTGATTGTGATGATGATATGATGATGCAAATATGAGAGTAGAAAGAAAATGTGAGATCAGTGTTTGACAGTACTATAACTAGAACTATCTAAGCATAGAAAGTGCCTATATTGTTCATTTTTGGAGAACTCTTTGAGATAGTATTTTGATTGTAAGAGTTGTAAGCTCACCACTTTTAACAAGATTTTTTTATACCCCTAATAGGGTTTTGTATTCCTCTAACAAGAAAATGTACTATGTAATAATCACCTCCTAACAGGGCTAGATCTCCTAACAGGGATATAATATTTTAGTGCATAGTTGTGGGTGCCATCCCCACCGGGGTTTTCCCTTGGCCAGGGTTTCCTCAAGAAAAAATAATGGTGCAATGAATTATGTGTTATGTGTTTATGTTCTTTTTGTTTTTGCATTCATATGGTTTATTTATAATTGGTTTAAGTTTAAATTAACGTACAATAATACTAATTCAATCCCCCTCTCAGTATTACCTAATCCTAACAAGTTGGTCATATTGTAGAAAAATGTCCTAAAAAGAATAACAAGGATGAAAGAAGAGAAAGAAAGTACAAAGACAAAAGGGATGACAAATATTAGAGAAGATATAAGCACTACAAGGAAAAAGGTAAGAAATCTTGTTATATTGCTGAAGAATAAACTGACAGTGAATCTGGCGAGTCTGATGATCATGATATAGAAGTTGTTTATGTTTCTATGAAAGATGATTTTGATGAAGATGATAGAAGTGCACTTATTTCATATGTGAGTGAAGGAGGTAAATGGATAATTCATAGTGGTTTCTCACATCACATGGCTGGTGATAAAAGTGAGTTTGAAACATTAAATCATTAAAAAGGTAGTAGTGTTAAGTTTGGTAATGATGCACCATATCTTGTAAAAGGAAAAGGATCAATAAGATTGACTAAATATAAGATAAGATGTGATAATGATTATTGGGTTGAAGGACTTAAATATAACTTGTTAAGTGTTTCACAGTTAAATAGTTCTGGTTACTAAGTTGAATTCCATCACAAAAAGGCTAAAAATATTTATGCCACTGGTGAGGTAATTTGATCTATATAGACCTATCTGATGAGACATGTTTGTTTTCACAATTTGAGGATGTATGGTTATGGCATAAGAGGTTGTGTGATGTAAACTTTGATAATTTGGTAAGAATTAGTAAGATGAAAAGAGTTAGAGGATTACCAAGATTGAAGAAACCTAATAATGTGATGTGTAAGCAATGCCAATTAGGCAAAATGACAAAGTCTAGTTTCAAGAGAAAACCTATACATCTGATGATATTTTGGGATTGGTTCATACTAACCTTTGTAGACCTATTGGAGTGAAAAGATACTATGGTGACAAATATTTTATTATTTTTATTGATGACTGTGATGTTTCTTAAAGAAAAATCTGGTGCCTTTCAGCTGTTTCAGTGGTATTTGGCAAAATTTGAAAAAGAAATAGGTAAGAGCTTGAAATTTCTAAGATCTGAGAGAGGGGGAGAGTTCATATCTAATGAGTTCAACATATTTTGCAAAGATAGAGGAATTAAGAGACAGATGTATGCACTGAGAACCCATCCACAAAATGGTATAGAAAAAAGAAGGAATATATCAATCATGGAATGTGCTATAACATTGATGATAGAGAAAAATGTTGCACAAAAGTACTAGAGAGAAGCTATAAGTACAATTGTCTATACCTTGAACTGAGTACAAGTCAAGAAAGGTACAAATGCTACACCTTTTGAGTTATTGTATGGTTATGCATCTAATGTGAAATAATTTAAAGTCTTTGGAAGAAAATTTTATATACTGAAGGATAATAGGAATGAAAAACTTGATGCTAAAAGTGATGAAGGCATATTCCTAGGTTATTCCACTAAGAGAAAAGCTTATAAGTTTTTGAATTCTAACACTAACAAAGTTGTGGAAAGTGCAAATGTTAGAGTAGATGAATATGCAGAAAAGAATGAAATTGAATTCAAGTAAGAACCTGAAGATTATAGATCATTCGTATACATGGAAGAAGGAGAGACCAAAAATTTATCTGAACCAGAGAAAAAAGTTGTCGAGTAATAGAAAGAATCTATTGAGTTACAACAAGAAGATGTCGAGCATCAGGAGGTATCTACCGAGCAATCAAAAGAGGAATCAGAGATACAAATTGAACTTGAAGTGAATTTTCAAAATGAACCTGAAGAACAAAAGAAAGAAGAAAGGAGACCAGAGCCTACATTAGCACAATATGTCAAAATACATCATAAACTAGATCAAATAATTGGAATGAAAGATTCAAGAGTCCTGATAAGGAATAAGTTGAAAAACTAAACATGCTTATTATGTAAATTTGGGCCTAAAATAGTGAAAGATGCTTTGGATAATGAAGATTGGATTCAAGCCATAAATGAATAAATAGAGAAAATAGAGAAGAACAAAACTTGGACACTGGTACCTAGACCAAAGGACAAGAATGTTATTCGAACCAAGTGGGTATTCAGAAACAAGTTGAATGAGCATGGAGAAGTCACAAGGGACAAGGCTAGATTGGTATGCAAAGGATATGCACATGAAGAAGGAATTGACTATCTAACTATTGTTAGGAATGGGAACATTGAGAGGGGGGGTGGTGAATCAGTGTTCACTGTATTTTAACTTTTAACTTTAATCTTTATACTGAACTTAAATTTTTAAGTACTAAAATAAAAATTCACATAAACATGAAATGTGAAATCAACACATGACACCAATATGGTTATAGAGAAACCCAAATAGGTAAAAACCCCGATGGGAATTGACACCCACTAATATTCTGCACTAGTGTTTTTTGATCCTTGTTAGAAGATCCTTAATCCTGTTAGGAGATGCTTTACAATGCTTTTAGTATAGTAGACCTTGTCAAGGGTTAGACCCTATTAGGAGTCTTTTACAATTGTCCCTGTTAGGGTAGAGGACACATTGTCTGAGAGCACACTGCTCAAAGGGGTGAAGGCTACAACCATCTGTTTAACATATACACACTATATCTTGATCTTGGTGAACTGCACTTTGACCTACTATTTGGATTAGTTTCAATGAATAGCACAAGTACTTTACTTGGTCACATAGAACTTCTTCTGATGGCTCAACACTTCACACACTCTGCTTTGCTCTGCTTAATCAACTATGAACCACACTTCAACAATCACAAATGATTGCCTATAAATATCTTTCCTCTAAATGATATAATCAAGTTAGCCTATTAGAACCACCTTAAAATCATATTAGAGAAACCATAACAAACTCCAATAACCATTATGTTGGCTCTACTATGCAAGCAACATATTCTGGGACCTAACCAATAAGATAATTGTAGATGCACGCTACACATTGTCAATTCTACCAAAACAAATGGATCTTTCTCATCAAGCTGAATTAATTCATGCACTCTAAACCAAACATCAATAAGTCCCCTCTAAGCTTAAATCCAAGGGTGCATACCCATAGGATAGGTGCAAATCTAGAGCCAATAAAATCTCTGTCGGCTCTTCTGAACAAACACAGGAAACTACTGCTGGTGAATAGCGACTGCATAACTTCACTTATACTAATTATCAGACTATGCATCCATAAATAAAACATCACTAACATGTCTTCAACATATATCCAAGCGCGCAAGGCTCCATGATAACTGTACGGACAACCATACCTAGAACACTATCTATTACTCTGTTAGGAACACTGCTGACACAAGCTCCTGTATAACTATCTGTACTAATAGTTAACCTCTGTGCCCATGATATCATGTTGATATCACATCCATGCTTCATACACTAAAAGCTTATTGCATAAGACTTCCACACATGCTACTTTCCATATGTTGTCATCAATGAAAAACATACAGTTAGTACTTCCTTGGATCTTGCGCTATCATCCACATCACTATCAACATGTCTTCAACTTCTCTCTAACTATGCATAACCAAATTCCATCCTGATTAGGAGATATCATCCAATTTCCACAAACTGCTACTTAGGAACACTACCTGAATACTGCTTCCATTGAAATGCTCATAACTTCCATGAATAAATGAATTACTATTTGTGCTCTTAACCACAATCTTATAACACATCATAGAGTAATTACCCAACTCCGCATAGCTTCATCTTAAATATCCCAAGTGTGCTAACTCAAACACTGTCTAATTCTTTGATAATCTTCAGTAGATCACTGTGTTGGCATCAATGACAATCACAGTCATGAATGCAACAATAACTACTATAGAATGGCTACTAATACTCCCCCATAGGATATATTCAGAATTCATTCCTAAAAATCTCCCACATTGGCATTGATGGCAACATAGATGAAAAAACATCCAAGTTCCATAAATCCAACTTTGCAACACTTCTACTCTGAAAATACTTTCAAATCCTCTTCATTAATCAAATCCTATTCAGTTCTCTCCAACAGATGGTACAAATGGTTTTTTCATGTACACTTCTCCCCCATTGACATCAATGATAGAAGTTTCATGATTATGTCAACAACAACTTCAATGTCGAAAGACACTGTTCAAAAAATACATTCACTAGAGTCCTCATGACTCAGCTCAGATACTCATACTCCCCCATAGAGGAAGTACCAACATCCAATCCAAAAGAAATATAGGGATAGATGCAACAATCTACATCACTTCTCAAAATTAGGCTGGGGCATAACCCCAAGTATACCTCTCAGATAATCAAATGTATCCTTCAGCAAAGGTTTTGTAAATATGTTTGTAATCTACTTCTTTGTGCTTATGTACTCAATTCTGACTTCTTTCTCTACTACTTTCTCTCTTACTGCATGATACTTTATCTCTATATGCTTTGTTTTAGAATGTAACATAGGGTTCTTAGACATACTAACTATGCTGGTGTTATCACAATGTATAACAACATGTTCAACAAATTTTACTCCAATATCCTTCAGCATTTGTTTCATCCAAATTATCTGGTTACAATTGTTTGCTATTGCTAAATACTCTAGTTCTGCCATGCTCTATGAAATACAATTATGCTTCTTGCTTAGCCAAGATACCAATCTTCCTCCAAGGAAAAATGCTCCTCCACTGGTGCTCTTTTTTTCATCAACACTGCCTCCCCAATCAACATCTGTATATGCACATAGGGTAAAATCATCAGATTTTTAATACCATAATCCATACTCAATTGTACCTCTTAAGTACCTCAGTATCCTCTTTATTGCTGCATAATGAGATTCTTTGGGTTCATCTTGAAATCTTGCTACAATTCCAACTAAATGTGCTATATCAGGTCTTGTATGAATCAAATACTATAGTCCTCCAATCATAGATCTATACTTCTTTTGTTCCACTGCAGGAGTCTCATCTATGTTAGATAACTTATGTCCAATCACCATAGGTGTTCCAACTAGTTTACAGCTCTCCATTCCAAATATCTTCAATAAATCATTCAAGTACTTTGTCTGACTTACAAAGATACCATCACTATTCTGTGTTATCTACAATCCTAAAAAGTATTTCATCTCACCAATCATACTCATTTCAAATTCAGTCTTCATTTCATCTATAAATTTATCACTAGCTTCATCTTCTCCTCCACAGATAATATCATCAACAAAAATAACAACCAACAAGCTATTTTCAATTTCCATTGTGTATAGGTTGCTATTAGTTGTGCCTTTTGTAAATCCTAACTTTAACAAATACTTATGCAATCTTGCATACCAAGTTCTAGGTGCTTACTTCATTCCATATAAAGCTTTCTTTAGTTTACATACCATATCTCCTTCTTGAGTTAAAGGAAAACCTCCAGGCTGCTCAATGTAAACTTCTTCTAATTCTCCATTCAGAAATGCTAACTTCACATCCATCTGATATACCTTAAATTTCTTGTAAGTTGCATAAGCCAAAAACATTCTAACTTCTTCAATTCTTGTTACTAATGCAAAATTTTCTTCATATTCAATTCCTTCTTTTTGTGAGTATCCTTTACATATTAGTCTTTCTTTGTTCCTTGCTACTTCTCCTTGTTCATTTATCTTGTTTTTGAATACCCATTTTGTTCCAATAACATTCTTATCTTTAGATCTAGGGACCAATTCCCATGTCTTGTTCTTTTCAATTTGATCTAGTTCTTCTTTCATAGCTTTAATCCAATATTCATCGTCACATGCTTCACTAGTAGATTCAGGTTCAATTTGAGAAATCAAACATAACTATTCTTGTACCTTATTTCATGTCATAACTCCATTGTCTATGCTTCCAATAATCTTCTCATAAGGATGATTCCTGTTAGGTGTCACTGTCTCTGATCTCACTTTAGGTGTCAGTTCTTCAATAATCTCACCGTGGCTTTCATTCAACAAATCACTGTCAGTTTCATAAAATAATTTTGTAGTCTCAGGGTTAGGTCTAGAATGATTCATAATCAAGCATTCTTTCCTGAATTTTGAAATTTTCATCAAATTTTACATTTGTGCTCTCAACAATAGTCTTAGTTCTCTTATTGTAAAATCTATAAGCTTTTCTCTTCCATGAATATCCAAGAAATATACCTTCATCACTTCTAGGATAAAACTTTCCAATGTCATCATCTCTCTTAATATAACATTTGCTTCCAAAAATTCTAAAATACTTAACTGATGGTGCATGTCCAAACCATAGTTCATAGGGTGTCTTGTCTGTGTCTACTCTGATTTTTACTCTATTCATTGTATACACTACTTCTCTCCAGAATATCTTCACTAAGTCATTCTCAAATAACATAGCTCTTGCTGCTTCAGTCACTGATCTACCTTTTTGTAATACCATTTTGTTCAGGTGTCCTAGGGGCTGAAAACTGTCTCTTAATACCATTCACTTCACAAAAGGTGTTAAATTATTTTGAAGTAAATTCTCCACCTCTATCTGATCTCAAACATTTAATCTTCATTCCAGATTCATTCTCAACTTTTTTCTTAATGATCTTAAACTTATCAAATTCTTTAGATTTTTCTTTCATAAATGCAATCCACATCATTCTTGTAAAATTATCAACAAGAATCATAAAATACCTTTCTCCATAGAATCCTCTAGTCCTTGTAGGACCGCTCAAGTCTGTATGAACAATCTCCAACTTCTCTACTGTTGTAAACTTCTTGCTAGGAAATGAGCTTCTCTTATGTTTGGCCATCACACATTCTTTGCAAATCATGTTAGTAGGTTTCATAATTTTAGGCAAATCTCTTATTGCAAGTGTAGTACTCACTTTCACAATGTTATCAAAGTTTATGTGACAAAATCTTCTATTCCATAACCAACTATCATCAATCTTAGTAATCAAACATGTCATCTTAGTAGGATTCAAATGAAATACATTACCTCTGGTTCTAGATCTAGTACCAATCAAATTTCCATCTTTGTCTTTAATGACACAAGTTTTCTCAGTAAACCAAACTTGAAATCCCTTATCAAATAACTATCCAACACTCAAAAGATTATGTTTCAAACCATCCACAAAGTAAACATCATCAATATTAGTCTTTCCATCAAGAGTAATAGATCCTATACCTTTAATCAAACAAGGTGCACTATTTCCAACTCTAACAACTCCTCCATCATAATTGTTAAACTTTATGAACTTTTTCGTGTCTCCAGTCATATGATGTGAACAACCACTATCTATAATCGAATCAATTTTATTTTCTACTTGAGAAACTAAAGCCTTTTCTTCCTGTATAAGGTAAAATATGCGGTGGGGTCCTAGAACAATGATTTATGCATAAAAGAGACCCCAAAGCCAATATTTTACACTTATATGAAATTATATTGATATGGGAAGTAAATGTAGATGATTAATATTGAGATTAAAAAATAAAAGGTACTTACCTCTGAAAAGGAATCGGCTAAAAACCCTGTCAAACAGTCTCAAAAACTATCAATTTCTAAACTCTTAAACCGAAACTGCGAGATCTACAAACCTCAGAAATATTTTTTCTTTTTGAGGTTAGGTCATCTTTGACCCTCATAAAAGGTCAAAGGCTACATTAATATTCTGAAGGTCAACCTTGACTTTGTTCGCAAATCTTGAAAGTTCAGCGAAAAGGGTATCCAGATTTGTACTTTAATTCACCATCCCACACCTATACTTGCAAGAAAAATGGTTTTGTTTGTTGGGGCAGAGGGTTTTTCCTTAGTCAAACCCCAATTTAGGAATTAACCTTGAAATTGAATTGAAATTGCATAGATAAACAAAGTAAATAAAACAATTCACCTTGCTTATGTTGAAAAGGATTTGAATCTTTAAATCAACAAGCATGGATGCTCCAAATGAATGTAGGATGTCTCCAATCAATTGTCTTTAGATCTTCAACACCAATCTTGAATGGATCTTGAATTAGGAAGAGGCTTGAATGGAAATGGAGGAATCTTCAACAAGAGAGCTCCATAGAGCTTGAATCCTTCAATGGCTACTAATGGATCTCCTTGATGAATTGGATCTTGAATGCTTGAAGGCTTGAATGCTTGAACACTTGATCTTCTTGCTTGAGAGCTTGAGAGATTGCGATTGAAAAACTTGATTTAGAAAATGAGAGAGGAAGACTCCCTTTTATAGTGATCTAGGGCACAAGAGGTGCCTCATAGAAAACAATAATTAAGGGCCCAAGGCACAAAAATCTAGAGAGGTGCACATGGAGAGGAAATTAAATTAAAGTCTTGACACAAAAATCTAGAAGGGGACCACCCTTAATATAGAAATAAAAATAATTATTTAAGAGCCTTGTCATAAAATTCAAGGTAAGGCCAACCCCAAAGTTAATTTGAGCATTAGGCACAAAACTTGAGAAAGGCTAATCTCCAATAATAAATTAGAAATCCTATAAAAATCTCAAAAAAGGCCCACCTCAAATATTAATTTGAGAATTTGATACTTAATCCGAGAAATAGTGGCCCCGAAGAGGGAAAAGATAAGATTTTGATGAAATCCTAAAACCAGAAGCTAACCCCAAGGATCCTGGACCTTAGGGTCAAGGATGAGGTTGACCTTGACCTAGGTCAGGGTCAAGTTCATCCTTGACCTAGGTCAAGGTCGAGGTCGACCTTGATCCTAAGGTCAAGAATACTAGGTTCTTAATTTAGGATGGAAGAATTATGCCAGGAAGAAGTGGAAAATGGTGCAGAACAAGGAAAATAGTTAGATCTAAGTCGAGTAGCCATTCAAAGCATTCAACATGACCCCAAACCACTTACTCGGAGGGCTAAATGTTCTTATCATGGAAGTGCTTCCATTTTAAGATGATACATTAAGCCCCCACTTTAGAAAGAGTATGGACTTGATGCAAACTCTTGGTAAAGGAGATCACAAAGGAAAAGATAATCTTATTGAAATAAAAGGGACAAAGGAATCCTCAAGCTTGCATGGACTCGAGTCTTCGTCAACTCCAAGATTGCAATAAGAGAGACATCACTAGAGAAAAGAGAGAAAAGGAGAGAGAGGATTGGCTAACTCACCCAGTAAGATGTGTGTATCTCACTATGAACCACAAAAGGATAGGATGGCCCACCAAGAAAACACTTGATAGTCACCCCATAATGTTGTGTACCTTCTGGTGGCTTTGTGCATGTATGTAATGCATCTTCTAATGACTTTTATAAAGTACCCATGGATCCACCTTCTTGTATCACCATGAAATATAAAATGTGTGTCTCCTCAGTATTTAACAACTTATGTACGTTACCCTAAAAAGATTTAGGATATTGAAAATGCATGTCTTTTCAAGATTTAGCAACTTATGTGCATTACCTTCCAAGATTTAACATATTGAAATTTGAAAAATGCGTGTCTCTTCAAGATTTAGCAACTTATGTGCATTACCTTTCGAGATTTAGCATACTGCAAAACAAAAGGTTAGAACACAAATGCATAATATAGAATGAGGGAGGGCATATATATGCCCCCCTCCTTAATATGGAAAAAACATATTATTTTGACATGTTAAGGAAAGAAAAGAACAAGGATAAAGCCCTCTTCATCATCAAGACAATATCCATAGATAACACCCAGTCCAAGCCAAGAAGGTCACAACTCTTATGAGGCCATGGAAGGGACAAATGCAAAGAGATATCATACAAGAAATGAAAAAGTAACCCTTGTGAGGGATAGCACACTATTCACTTTCCAACATGAGAGATTTATCAACCATGGAAACCCAATGTCAAATAACAAAAGAGGTTGTGATTAAGGAAAAAGATCCTCAATGCAAACCAAAATTTTCATGTATGATTGAATATCACATAATAGATAAATACTGCTTAACCAAGGAAAGAGGTGAATCCTAGAAAGACAAAAAAGAAGGAGATGACATCCTTGCCCCCCAAGCGTAGGAACAAAGATGGAAGGGGACCTATTATATCACTCACAACACTATGCAAGACAAGGAGCCCCTAAGGATTAGGCTAACATTGTTTACATAATGTGGAGCTCTATAATAGGAACATAAATGTTATTTAGAAAAAATAGGATTGAAATACAACTCATTACCACATGATATATAAATAACATTACTATCAATGAGCTGCCTAATCTTATAACATAAAGCTTGACATTCATTAGTAGAGTGATCATGAAATCTATGATACAAATGAAAAGGAAGAGTCTTCAAGTGTGGACTATGTTTCTTTTTGCATTTGGGTCTAGTAATCATCTTAGCACGAAGGAGTTTAGGAAAAAGAACTTCTTGGTCAAATTCCTTCATAGTTTCATCATGTTTTGAAGTGTTATTTGATATATTTTTAACATTGATTTGTTGTTGAGGATTAAATCCTAATCCATAAGAATGCTCATGCCCCTAGTGTATAAGGGCATTTGAATTCCCTATTTATGTTTACCACATCTTTGGCCATTAAATCCTTGTTTAACTAGGAAATGATAACCAGGACCATAACAAGATGCCATATCAGAAGGAGTCAATGGAACTTCAATAGTCACTGTGTCATTATTAGTAGGTTTAATAGATTCATTGTGGCTAGAAGAAGTGACAAAGTTATTATGAAGGGTGTTAGAAGTAGAAGTAAAAATACATTGTACAAACTCTCTTTGTTTCTTCATGAAATCAAGATCATTAATCTTATATTCTCCAATAAAGGTAGGAGTAAAATCCAAGGTTCCCCAATCATCGCTAGGAAGAGCATTAGAGGGAGAAGGATTACTATTAGGAATATGAGTAGTGTGGGTTTGAATATTCAGACAAGGATTCACCACATCATCCGCATGAAGTGTATACATCTCATTGTTATGTATAAACTTAACTTTATAGTGAAGGGTGGAAGGAATAGCATGCATCTCATGCAAGCAAGGTCTACCCAAAAGAAGGTTATAATTGAGAGGTCCAGGAATAACATGAATAGGTCTATTCAAGATGGCCCTACCTTGATAGGTAAGGTAATGATTCCTAAAGTGTTCTTAACAATGTTATCAAAGCCATGTATAGGAACATTGTCAGGTTGAATAGCTGAAAGATCGATGTTAATTTCTTTGAGCATGTCCATGCTACAAACATTAAGCCTAGATCCATTATCAATTAAGGTCCTAGGAATGATACTTTTATTGATAGAAACAACAACCATAAGAGCATCATATTGATTTTGAACTTCTTTAGAAGGTAAATCCTTTTGAGTAAATACAATTTTAGGAGGACTCGGGGTAGCATGCATGCATTGTAAGAAGTTATTGATGTTTTCTTGATTAGGAGGTGGAGTGGGAAGAGTTTCTAGATCTTTTTTTAAGGCTTCATAGTAAGTAGGTGAATTTTGAAGAAGCTCCCATAAAGAAATCTTGGTAGGGGTATTTCACAATTAGTTTATCAAATCATACTCCTTTCTAGGAAGATGGGGTGGAGGAAGAAGAATAGGTTGAGAAGGTGGTAAAGAAGTAGAAACCACTAGATTAGGTTGAAGGTTATTCCTTGTACAATATGTGTGAGCTATAGAATCTTGATCATTGAAAGACTCCATAGGTTTACCTTTGATAGTAATGAAAGGAAAACCTTTGACAGTCAACAAGGGTTTTAGAAAAACCATATTAGTTGTCTCAACACTGAAAATAGATTCATAAGAAGGAAGCAAAGAAGACATTCTAGGAGGAGATGAGGTAAGATCTTGATTCTCCATAAGATCATCACTAAAAGGGAGAGCATTAAGGGAATTCATATCATTCTCCACTAATGCCTCATCACTAGAAGGAATCTCAAACAGAGGTAAAGCATCTATAATATCATCTTCTTTCACTAAAATGTCTACATAAGGGGAGTGTGTTGTAGAAAAATATTTATCATCATGTATGAATATGTCATCCATTAATAAATCACCCTCTTGTATTAAAGCTTCTTCACAAGGAGGGGATAAATCAATGTCTTTATCCAAGGGATCATTCAAAATGGTTTCATGAGAAAGAGAAAAATCAAAATACCCATCCAAAGGTTCAATAAAGTACTTGAAAAATGTTTGAGATAGCTTTTGCAACATGATAATGAATAAAGAAATGCATAGAAATTAGATATAGATATATCTGAATGCATAAGCATGAAAAGGAAATTGAACACCACAAACACAATAGGGCATCTAATTCCACAAAAGAAAGGGGTAAGTGTGTTGGGTTCACCAAAATGTAAGATGAAGGTGAACACACAAGGTAATACAAAGGGATATCTAACACAATAGGGCATCTAAATCCACAAAAGATAGGGGGTAACCGTGTCGGGCTCATAAAAATGTATAAGGTAAAATATGCGGTGGGGTCCTAGAACAATGATTTGCACATAAAAGAGACCCCAAAGCCAATATTGTACACTTATATGAAATTGTATTGATATGAGAAGTAAATGTAGATGATTAATATTGAGATTAAGAAATAAAGGTACTTACCTCTGAAAAATAATCGGTTAAAAACCCTGTCAAACAATCTAAAAAACTGTCAATTTTCATACCCTTAAATGGAAACTGCGAGATCTAAAAAACCCAAAAATATTTTTCCTTTCTAAGGTTAGGTCATCTTTGACCCTCATAAAAGGTCAAAGGCTACATTAATATTCTAAAGGTTGACCTTGACTTTGTTCACAGATCTCAGAAGTTCGGTGAAAAGGGTATCAAGATCTGTGCTTTAATTCATCATCCCGCACCTGTACCTGCAAGAAAAATGGTTTTTTTATTGGGGGGGGAGGGGTTTGCCTTAGTCAAACCCCAATTTAGGAATTAACCTTGAAATTGCAGAGATAAACAAAGTAAATGAAATAATTCACCTTGCTTATGTTGAAAACCCTTGTGGAGGATTCGAATCTTTGAACCCACAAGCATGGATGCTCCAAATGAATGTAGGATTGAATGTAGGATGTCTCCAATCAATTTTCTTTAGATCTTCAACACCAATCTTGAATAGATCTTGAATTAGGAAGAGGCTTGAATGGAAATGGAGGAATCTTCAACAAGAGAGCTCCATAGAGCTTGAATCCTACAATGGCTACTAATGGATCTCCTTGATGAATTGGATCTTGAATGCTTGAAGGCTTGAATGCTTGAACACTTGATCTTCTTTCTTGAGATCTTGAGAGATTGAGATTGTAAAACTTGATGGAGAAAATGAGAGAGGAAGGCTCCCTTTTATAGTGATCTAGGGCACAAGAGGGGCTTCGTAGACAACAATAATCAAGGGCCCATGGCACAAAACTCTAGAGAGGTGCACATGGAGAGGAAATTAAATTAAAGTATTGACACAAAACTCTATAAGGGGACCACCCTTAATATAGAAATAAAAATAATTATTTAAGAGCCTTGTCACAAAATTTGAGGTCAGGCCAACCCCAAAGTTAATTTGAGCATTAGGCACAAAAATTGAGAAAGGATAATCTCCAATAATAAATTATAAATCCTATAAAAATCTTGAGAAAGGTCCACCTCAAATATTAATTTGAGAATTTGACACTTAATTCGAGAAATAGTGGCCCCGAAGAGGTAAAAGATAAGATTTTGATGAAATCCCGAAACCGGAAGCTAACCCTGAGGATCCCAGACCCTAGGGTCAAGGATGAGGTTGAACTTGACCTAGGTCAGGGTCAAGGTCATTCCTAACCTAGGTTAGGGTCAAGGTTGACCTTGACCTAAGAGGTCGACCTTGACCTTGAGGTCAAGAATCCTAGGTTCTCAATTCAGGATGGAACAATTATGCTAGGAAGAAGTAGAAAATGGGGCAGAACAAGGGACAAAGCTAGATCCAAGTTGAGTACCTATTCAAGGTGTTCAACATCACCCCAAACCACTTACTTAGAGGGCTAAATGTTCTTATCATGGAAGTGCTTCCATTTTAAGACGATACAGTTCCTTAATTTTAGTTTCAAGATTTTCTTCTTTGATTGCTACAAATCCTATATCATCATTATTCTCAGTATCACTTTCACTAAAAAATTTCTCCAAACTAGCTTCAAGTTCTTCATCATTTTCATAGTAACATTCTTTAGATCTTCTAGGATTAAAATTCTTTCTATACTTCTTAACTCTCTTAGGACATTTAGATGCAAAATGGCCAAATTCTTGACAAGTCCAACATTTAAAAAATTTCTTACTGTCTGGTTCTCTTTTCACAAGCAAGGCAATACCTTCTTCAATCTTCCTATCTTATTCATTTCTAGATCTTATACTACTAGAATAATCTCTACTCACACTGATGCTTCTTGACAAATTAGGGTGAACACTAAGTGCATTGAATCCTGTCTCCATTCTAGGCAAGTCTCCTGATAACCTCAGATTCATTTCTGCTACTTCCAATCTTCCAAGAAGAGTTTCTCTGGTAAAGTTCATAGTACAATGAATAACTTGTTCAATCATTTGTGTTGTCTTCTTAAATTCAGGAGTCAATGTCCTCAAAATTTTCCATATCACTTCATTCTCTATCTTTGTTCCTCCATAAGATTTTATACCTACAACAATCTTTGACATTCTACCAATATAGCTTCTAACAGATTCATCTTCCATCATTCTTATATCTTCAAATGCACATATCCAATTATGTAATCTGAATTTCTTTGTATGTTCATCACCTTCAAAAGTAAAGTGTAAAGCTAACCAAATTTCATGAGATATTTTCAAATATTTTACCTAACTATACTCATTTTCTGGAAGGGCTGACAAAAGTGCTTCTCTAGAAAGTATGTTCCACATGAATAGATCTATTTCCTCATTAGTACATGCTTCAATGTTATCCTCACCAATGATAGTCTTCTAATTCTTTGTAATCAACCAATAACCTGGTCCTAAACATAGTAGATGTGTCTTCATCTTTTCTTTCCAATTGTCAAAATTTACTCCATCAAACTTAGGGCTTTCTTTCCTGAAATTTTCCATGGATCTCCTTAGGCTATTAAACTTTTCTTTCAAGGACCTATTTCTCTGATAGCAATTGTTTGAAAGTAAAGTCCACCAAGATAACTGAGAGGGGGGGGGGGTGAATCAATTATCTAAAAAATATAAATTTTATCAACTTCAATAGATTTTAACCATGTAAGTAATGTAATCAACAACCATATAACGATATACATGCATAATAACACAATGACACAAGATATGTTAACTAGGGAACCTCTTGATCAAAGAGTAAACCCCGGTGGGAATGATGCCCACAAAAGGTGCACTAATATGAATATTCCTTGTGAAATGATGGACTCTGTTAGGAGTCTTATGAAATACATTCAGTACATATGAATCCCTATTAGGAGATTTTGAATCCTTGTTAAAAGATTCTAACTCTGTTAGGAGTTATGGAAGACAGAAGGACCCACTGCCCAAACAGCTTTAGGGTAAGATCACTGAAATCACTGTTCAATTGATCTTTTTATTAATCAATAGAATAATACCAAAAGATTATTGACCTCAACAATTCAATACTCCTTCTCTAACTGTGCCAAACTGCACCAGCTCCTTCTTCAGATCTCAATACCAGATCTCTGTATTTTGCATATCCTTTTTCACAATTTCACTTTCATAATATTTACATTCATTCCACTTCACATTAAAACAAGGAATAAATTCCTTCCTTTATACCACACTCAAGTAATTACAAATGAGTCGGCATACAAATTACAAAATAAAAGTTTCCACACGTTACATCAAAATTACAAAAAACTGTCAGCTTCTAAACAATATAATTCTTCACTTGTACAACCTCAGATCTTGTACTATCATCCATGTCACTATCAACATGTCTTCAACTAATCTCTAACTGCACATAACTAGATTCCATCCCTATTAGGAGATATCATATTATTTCCACAAACCGCTACTCAGGAACACTGCCTGAATACTGCTTCCACTGAAATGCTCATAAATTCCATGAATAAATGAATTACTATTTGTGCTCTTAACAAAAATCTTATAACACATCATAGAGTAATTCCCCAACTTCTCATAGCTTCATCTTAAATATCCCAAGTGCGCTAACTCAAACACTGTTTGCTTCTCTGCTAATATTTAGTAGATCACTGTGTTGACATCAATGACAATCACAGTCATGAATGGAACAACAAATACTACATAATGGCTGCTAATACTCCACCATATGATATATTTAACATTCATTCATAACAATGTAGACTCTTTGTACACCCCTTTTCTAGTCTTCTTGATGACCTTGGAGTCAATTATACTTTCCAACTGCACAAGTTGACTAGGAGAGAGATCTTGAATCCATAATGGTTCATTAGGAATAGAAGCTTCAATATGATCTATACTTGGTTGAGGACCTCTATAGGGATACAAATCCCTAATATTAAATATAGGTGAAATGCCTAAGTTAGGAGGTAGTTCTACTTCATATGCATTGTTATCATATTTGTGCACAACTTTTAGGGGTCCTATTTTATTCATAAGTAGTCTATTAGCTTTCCCCTTAAGTAACCTTTCCTTCTACAAGTAGGCCATTACCAAATCACCTACCTTATACTGAACATCCCTTCTCTTCCTTTCTACTTGTACTTTGTATTTCTCAAAACTCTGTTGCAAGTTTTTTCTCACATGTTCATGGAGCTCCTTCATGTTCTCTAAAAAATTATCCCCTTGGGTACTCCTGTGATCCATAGCACTAAGATCCCGTAGTTCCATAATGCCTCTGGGATGACATCGATAGACAATTTCAAAGGGATATCTTCCTATACTCTGATTAATAGAATCATTATATGTATATTCTTCTTTCCTTATGATCAAGTCCCAAGATTGACCATGTTGATTGTTATGACATCTAAGTAAATCACCCAATGAATTGTTAACTACTTTAATTTGACGATCAGATTGTAGATGGTAGGAAGATGAAAAGGATATATTAGTCCCAAGATTCTTCCACAAAGTCCACCAGAAATGGCTAAAAAATTTAGTATCTCTTTCACTCACTATACTAAGTGGTAATCCATGAATTTTGACTAATTCTCTAAAGAAAAACCCTTCTATGTATGAAGCATCAGTAGTGCATTTACATGACACAAAATGTGCCATTTTACTAAACATGTCCACTATGATATATACACTATCATAACCTCTTGGAATTGTAGGCAATCCAAGGACAAAATCCATACTTAGAAATTCCCAAGATCTGGTTGGAATAGCTAATGGTTGATACAAGCCAAAATTTCTAGAGAATCCCCTATCCATTTGACAAATGGAACATGGCTCAACAAAATTTCTTACATCTTCTTGGAGGTGTGGCCAAAAATAGAACCTACCAACCTGTTCTAATGTCTTGTCAATTCCAAAATATCCACCTAAATTGTCTTGGTCTTTCTCCTTGATGATATTTTCTCTCATTGAGCATTGTGGTATGCAGAGATGATGTCCCTTAAACAAAAAACCATCATGTAACATATATTCTAAATAGGCAACATGACAAGCATTAGTAAAATTAGAACAAATCTAAAAAACTTTACCAAAATCCTTATTACTTTTGTAGAGGTCTTTTATGTCATTAAAACTCACACTTTGTAGCTAAACTTCTTATATAGTTAGGACTCTTCTACTTAGTGCATTTTCCACCTTATTAGATGCTCCCTTCTTGTATTTTATAGTAAAAGTGTATTCTTGTAGGTGCTCCACCCATTTTAGGTGTCTTTGATTTAGTTTTTCTTGTCTATTCAAAATGATAAGTGCATGGTTGTTTGTGTACACTATAAATTATCTGGGTAATAGATAGTGACACCACTTCTTCAATGCTTAAACCATTGCATATAGTTCCAAGTCATAAGTAGAATAATTTTTCTTAGCCTCATTAATCTTTTATGAAAATAATGCTACTGGATGTCCATCCTGACTTAAAACTGCACCTATGGATAACTTACTGGAATCACACTTCACAAAAAATAATTGGTTAAAATCATGAAGTTCTGAGGATGGAAGCTCTACTACCTTTTTTTTAACAACTCAAATCCCTTGTGTGCTGCCTCTATCCACGTAAACTAACATTTCATTCCACCTTTGATGGTTTTGATAATTGGTGCACACACATGGCTAAAGCTCCTATAGAATGAAGCTAATCCATGGAAACTTATGACATGTCCTATGGACATAGGTTTAGGACAACTAAGGATTTCCTCTACTTTGGAGGGATCCATCTTTAAACATCCCTTAGAAACTGCAAATTCAAGATACACAAGTTCAGTTTTTAAAAAATCATAATTTTCCAAGTTGATCTTCAACTTTTCTCGCTACAAATTCCTCAAGACTAGATCCAGATGTTTGATATGCTCCTCTTTTGTCCTACTAAAAATTAGAATGTCATCAAAATACACAATGACAAATTACCCATAAATTCTACCAATACTTCATTCATGAGCCTCATGAATGTGCTAGGTGCATTTGTGAGGCCAAAAGGCATCACCAACCATTCATACAACCCTTCATTAGTTTTGAAGGCTGATTTCCATTCACAACTAGGCTTGATCCTTATTTGATGGTATCCTAACTTCAAGTCCACCTTGGAAAAATAAAAAGCTCCTCCCAAATAGTCCATCAAATTCCAAGTTCTTGGCATAGGAAAGCTTTATCTGATAGTTGTCTTATTAATAACCCTTGAGTCTATGCACATTATCCATTTACCCCCTTTTCTTGGGCACCAAAATAGTTGGAACAACACATGGGCTCAAGATTTTTCTTATCAACCCCTTGTCTAGAAATTCTTGGACTTGTTTTCCTATTTCTTCATTTTGTATTGGTGTCATTTTGTAGGCAACCTTATTAGGCATGGTAGCACCTAGACTTAGTCTATTTGATAATTTATATCTCTCATGGGAGGTAATGTATCAGGAATTTCATCCACTACTATGTCCTTGTACTAATCTAACAAATTTTTCCCTATTTTGAGTATCTTTTTTTTTTGTTCAGTATTAACTTCCTCCTTTGGTTTCACCATGATGGCATACTCTTGGGTTCCTTAATACCTCATCACCATCAAGAATTCCTTTCCACTTAGCAATATTACACTAGACCCTACATTCTTCCCTTCTCCTAGGTCTAGTAATGGATCCATTTGAAACTTCCCACCATCCTTAGCAATCACATAAGAGTTCTTCTCCCCATCATGATTAGCTTTAACATAAAACTGCCATGGATGCCCTATTAACATGTGGCATGAATCCATTGGCATGAATCAATTGGTAATATATCTTAACATAGAGGAGGTAAATTCACCTTCTCCTAGGTCTAGTAATGGATCCATTTGAAACTTCTTTCCATCCTTAGCAATCACATAAGAGTTATTCTCCCCATCATGATTAGCTTTAACATAAAACTACCATGGACACCCTAGTAACATGTGGCATGACTCCCCTATTTCAAATTCTACCCATATCTTCTCATAAACTAGTACCTATTTTTCTTTATTTAACCAAGATGCCTTATAGGGATTAACATGAGGTACCCTTTTCAATTTTAATTTATGTACCATCTCTACTGCAACTATGTTCTTAGTAGATCCTAAATCAACTATAACCTTGCAAACCTTACCATGGGACTTACAAATAGTTTTGAAGAGGCTTTTCCTTTGGGAAGGTTTCTTGGATTGGGGAACCTTCAAGATTTTCCTTCTCAGCATCAAAATTTCTCCATCTAAGACATGCCCTGCTTTGTTGATGGGTGATGTAACACTCTGACAATCTTCCTCCTACACTAACTAATTTCTCCTCTCTCCCATGTGGGAACTAAATGGTTTTTCAATACAAATACTCATGGTGTGTCCCACTTGATGACAATATAAGGATAACTAATATTGTTGATGCTATTAGAGGAGCTAGAGGAAATATTGAAGATGATGTTGTTGTAAGTAAAATTCTCCGAACACTTACACCCAGGTATGCAATTAGATTTTCTTCTATTCAAGAGTTAAGATCTATTGATCCAGCTAAAGTCACATTGGATTCATTTATAAGCAAGTTGACTACATTTGAATTGAGTAAATTTGATAATAGTCAACCTACTGGTACTAAAGTTTCTTTTCAAGCCTCAAAAAATATTGGATCATCTATAAAAGGAAAATTTGTCTATGATTTAGATGATTATGAAGGTTTAGCTATTGAAGAACAAGAGTTGGAGGAACTCAAAGATTTAATAGACAAGAGGTTTCCCAAAGGAAAAGGAAGATATAAAGGGAAAATGCATATCGCATTCTGGAATTGCAAATAGATTGGTCACTTTTCACATAGATGTCCCAACAAACTAAAAAAGGAATATGATAATGAAAAGAAGGATAAATATAATAAATACAAGGACTAAAATTAGAAGAACAAGAAGATTTGTTATGTAGCTGAACATGAAGATGATGATATCGATGATGAAATAGTATTTGTTGCTGTAAAGGAAGATCCGTCTACCAAAAATGCTCAAACCAATGAAAAACAAGCTTTGATCTCAAGCACGAACTGTAATAGAGATTGGATAATTGATAGTGGTTGCACACATAATATGACTTGATAAAAGAACAAATTCGTAACAATGGAGCATTGTGATAGAGGTTCAGTCAGATTTGGAAATGGTTCTCCTTGCAAATCAGAGGTAAAGGTTCTATTTCTTTAACTAATGATATAACTTGTGAAGATGTCTATTGAGATAATGGATTAACATATAATTTCCTAAGTGTATCTCAATTGATTAACAAAGGATTCAAATTTGAGATGAAAAATGCAAGATATTGAAAAAGACTAGTGGACTGATTGCAATTAGTGAACAGACAAAAGTTAATCTTTTCAAGATGAATACTACGTTTGGTCATTGTTTAATTGTTAAAATAGAAGAAAGTTGGTTATGGCATAAAATACTATGTTGTGTGAACTTTGATAATTTGGTAAAAGTTAGCAAAAAGAAAAGTGTCAAAGGAATATCGATATTGAGAAAACCAGAGAATGTTGTATGTAAATAATGACAACTAGGGAAGATGACTACTTCAAATTTTTTAAGTAAGGTCTATTCTACTAAACATATTCTAGACTTAGTGCACATATTTATGTGGTCCTATAAGCACAAAAATTTATCAAGGTGATAAGTACTTCATACTATTTGTTGATGACTACTCAAGAATGAAGTTTGTCATGTTTTTAAAAGTAAAATCGGAAGCTTTTCATATGTTTAAAATATATAAAGAAAGAGTTGAGAAGGAAACTAGAAAATCTTTGAAATGTCTCAAATTAGATAGAGAAGGTGAATTTATTTCAAATGAATTTAATGAGTATTGTGATGAACATGGAATCAAAAGATAATTAACTACACTGAGAACACCTCAATAGAATATAATTATGGAAAGAAGAAATAGATCTCTTATTGAATGTGCCAGAACTTTGTTGAATCAGAAAGGAGTTGCACAAAATTTTTGGAGAGGAGCTATTAGCATTGTGGTATACACATTGAACCGAGTACAACTCAAGAAAGAAAGAAACAAGACATTGTATGAACTCTTGTATGGACGAACACCTAATGTAAGATATTTTAAGATTTTTGGAAGCAAATTTTATATCAAGAAAGATTAAATGAAAGGAAAATTTGACACTAAAAGTGATGAAGGAATATTTCTAGGATATTCTACCAAAAGAAAGGCCTACAAGTGTTTGAACAAAAGGACAAACAAAATGATAGAAAGATCTAATGTAAAGATTAATGAGTTCTTCAAACATAATGAGAAAGATAGTGGAAATAAATCAGAAGGATATAGTTAATTGATATATTTTAAATCTGAAATAGAAATAGACTAGAAAGAAGTACATGAACTAATAATTCTCAACCGATAACACAACAACAACCAATAACGAAACAACAAGATGAAACTACTGAGAAATGAACATATTCATAATGCGGAACATGTAACACCAAGAAGCGTAAGAGGAAACCATAGCTTGTCAAATATAATTGGAGATAGGAATGAAGGAGTATTCACAAGAAGTCAATTAAGAGTTAGATACAATACATGTTTACTACTACAGATAGAGCTGAGAATGGTAAAACATGCACTCAAATATGATGACTGGTTGCAAGAAATGAAGGAATAAATTGAGATGATTGAGAAGAACAAAACATGGTCATTAGTACCCAAGAAAAAAAGACAAAAATGTTATTGGTACTAAAATGGGTTTTTAGAAATAAACTAAATGAGAATGGTGAAGTGATTAGAAATAAAGAAAGACTAGTATGTAAAAGTTATGCACAAGAAGAAGGAATAGATTATGGAGAGATGTTTGCACCTGTTGCTAGATTGGAAGGAGTCAGAATATTGTTGTCTTATGTTGCCTAAAAAGGATTTAAAGTTTATCAAATGGATGTGAAATCTACCTTTTTGAATGGAATACTAGAAGAAGTATACATTGAAAAACGTGAAGGATTTTTGCAAAAGAAGGTACATATTTAGTTTACAAGATGCACAAAGAATTATATGGTCTAAAGAAAGAACCAAGAGCATGGTATGAAAGACTAAACTCTTATCTTATGAAGATTGGATTTGAAAGAATAAATGATAACAGTAATGTTTATTTGAAAGCTGAAAGTAAGGATAAAGTATTGATTTCTCAAATAATCATTGATGATATAACCTTTGGAGGAAATGATTTAATGAGTAAATATTTTTCTGAAGAAATGAGGAAAGAATTTGAAATGTCTATGATAGGAGAAATAAAATTCTTTATTGGATTACAAGTACAATAGATGAAGAAAGAAATAGACATAACTCAGTAGAAGTATGTCAAGGAAATATTGAAAACCATTTGGAATGGAAGATTCAAAACTTGTCGGTACACCCATGGTTTCCAACTATAAACTGTCAAAAGAAGATGATTCTAAGTCAATGAAACATTATATAGATCAATGATAGGAAAATTATAGTATGTTGTTCACAAAAGACCTGATATTGTACATGTTGTTGGCATAGTTGCTAGATTTTAATCTAATCCTAAATATTCACACATGATTGCAATTAAAAGGATATTCAAATATTTAAAAGGAACTAAAGATTATGGATTATGGTATGAAAAAAAAGGATATTTTGATCTTAAAGTTTATACAGATGAAAATTAGGTAGGAAAAATTGATGACAAAAAAAGTACAAGTATATGTTCTTTTTATCTTGGAAATAGATTAGTGTCATGCGAAAGAAAGAAGAAGAATTGTATTTCACAATCTACTAGTAAAGCAAAATATGTGGTTACTACAATAAACTGTCAACAAGTTATGGATTAAGAAAATACTGGAAGGTATACAAGAAAATGTAAATGAACCTATTTTTATACATTGTGATAATACTACTGCCATCAATATATAAAGGAACCTAGTAATCCACTCAAAGACCAAGCACATAGCTATCAAATATCATTTTCTAAGAGAGAAGGCACATGATAAAGAAGTAAGATTGGAGTATATACCTACAAAAGAGAAAGTTATAGATATATTCACTAAACCACTACCTAAAGATAGTTTTGAATATCTAAGAGGTATATTAGGAGTCCTACCCCTATCAAATATAAATTAAGGAGAGATGCAATATGTATTATCTCATAAAACTTAATCAAAATATTGGAGGACTACGCTATGGGGGAGCAGTCCAAGCTAGGCAAAGAGGAAGCACAAAACAAGCATACATTCAGAAGATAAGAGATGAAAGGTTAATAACCTTTGGCATTGTTGTCAAAGGGGGAGATATTACTGATTAGTTAGATCAGCATGCAGGATAAATTAGTAGGCTAGAAGAAAGATTAGTGTTAAAGGGAAGAGATCAGCTAATCAAAAGATAGGACAAGGTAAGAGACATGCACAAATCAAAAGATTGAAAGTGGTGTTCTCCATCAATTACAAAGGGGAAGAATGTTGGCATAACTACATTGCTGTAGGCATAATACGTTGAAGAAGTTGCTACTGGTAAGAACATGATTGGTACACATGATAATCAATTATATGTTTTTCATTGATGTCAAACTATTTGGATTGATGTTTTGAATTGTTACCGTATCTATCAAAAGGAAACTTGTTACTATAATAAGAAGTTAAGTAAGGTTCTTATCAGGTAACTGTTACGACTAACAATGGTGGATAAATGAATGATTTGATTGTTTATCAGAGTATGATAAGAAGTTAAGATGAAGGATGCTATTCATAAAGATATTAATCATATATGATTAAAAGTGAAGGTAATTTGATTAAGGTACTAAAATGTCCCCTTTCTAATTTTTATATCATATTTAAGTTCTCTAATCAGATTATTAAATCAAACAATCAAAACTTTGAAAGATTATGCAATTTCTCAATAAAACCCAAATCGGGTATGCTTGAAATAGTGCCAAAAACTTCATAGCTTCACATATTATTGATAAATCTGAAAGTAGACATTTTTACAGAAATTTTGCAAGCATAATGGCCCGAAAACTCACAAATTTTCACTGTTCAGCACAAGGGAAAACTCTGCATGAGCTTGCACATGGAATGGCCTCAAACTCCCATCCTTAGCCTTCCTAGAAACCTGCAAACTCCCATCTTTGGGTCTCCTTCTCCACAGGTTTGGCAGCCTCTAAAGAACAAAAAAGTAATGAGCAAAAATCAAGTTCTAGAATGAGCCTGAAATGCCTCCAAACCCCTTTAAAAGAGGGCATAACCCTAACTCATGACCAAGAGGGGTCAATAATACATATTTTAATAATAATTATCATTTATTAATCCATTGGTTTCCAAAGATTAGCCCCTTTTCCTGAAACTTCACTTTTTGGGCCTGCTAGCCTTAGCAAAAGTTATTATTTTTAATTATTTGAAAAGGGGACATGACAAGTCCTCCCTCCCAAATATTGCTTGTCCTCAAGAAATGAAGGTTGGGATGCTCAAGAATATGTGCTCCTTCCCAAGTTGCATCCTCCAACGATAATCCTTTCCATTTGACCAAATGCTCTGTGATGCTCCTATTTTTCAATCTTTTCTCTCTTGTATCCAAAACCTCTTTTGGTATTAAGACTAATTTCCCTTCATCATCAAGAGGTGGTAATTCTGTAGATACTATGGTTTTCTAGCCTAGAACCTTCTTCAAGCAAGAGACATGGAAAACATTATGTATTTTTCTATTTGGTGGGAGCTCCAATTCGTAAGCTACCTCTCCTACCTTCTTGATGATCTTATAAGGCCCATAGAACCTTGGCTTGAGCTTCTCTGCCCCACTCCTCTTCAAGGTGCTTTGCTCATATGGCTACAACTTGAAAAATAACAAATCTCCCACCTCAAAAGATCTTTCAGTCCTTTTCCTATTAGCGTACAACTTCTATTGGTTGTGTGCATGTTGTAGATTATCCTTGAGGGACCTTATTATGTCTTGGCTTTGCTTAATGAAATCACTTGCTGCAGGTACTGTTCTATCTGAAAGTACTAGATCAACAAAGGAAAGGGCATCATAACCATAAAGAGCACAAAAAGGAGGCATACCAATAGACATGTGATGAGATGTATTGTAACAATACTCCCCTAGGTGCAACCATTTCACCCAAGCATGTTGCTGATTTGAAACTTAGTTCCTCAAATATCCCTCTATCCATTTATTAACTATCTTTGTTTGTCCATCTGTTTGAGGGTGATAGCTAGTACTGGGAGTGAGTTTAGTTCCTGCCAAATGAAAGAGCTCCTTCCAAAAAGAGCTAAGGAATCTACTATCTTGGTCACTGACAATGTTTCTAGGCAAGCCATGTAACCTGAAAATTTCCTTGAAGAACAATTCTGCCACTTGTGATGCCTTGAAATCAGATGTGATGGGAAAGAAATATGCATAATTAGTTAGTCTATCTACCACCACATATATGCAATCCTTACCTTGAACCTTGGGAAACCTAGTGATGAAGTCCATGGAAATACTTTCCCATTTTTGTTTAGGAATAGGAAGTGGCTGCAACAACCTTGCAGGAAAAATTTGCTCACTCTTGTTTTGTTGGCATACCATACATTCCTTAATGTGTTTAAGGACATCCTCCTTCATACCCTTCCATGAAAACCAGTCTCAAAGTTTCCTATATGTCTTGAAGTATCCTTGATGACCAGCCAAAGGTGTGTCATGAAAGGCCCTCAATATCCTCTCCTTAGTTTTTGATCTTGGCACTAAGAAGATCCCATTCTTGTAATAAATCAATTCATCAACAACCTTGTACCTATTATCATCCACTAACTTATCCAAAATCTTGGTGGCAAAGGAATCTTTAGCAAACTCTGAAATTATGGAGACTTTCCAATCAGCAGAGATAGATGTTAAGGAACACAAAGTGGGCTTTCTTGAGAGAGCATCAACAACCACATTATTCTTTGCTTTCATGTATTCAATATCAAAATCATAAGATTGCAATTTGCTTACCCATTTTTTTTTGATGATCATTCAAATCCCTTTGGTTCAAGAAGAACTTGAGGCTATTATGGTCTATCTTTACAATGAATCTCCCACATACCAAATATTGTCTAAACTTATGAAGTGCATGCATGATTGCCAACATTTCCTTATCATAGATGGAGTAACCTTTCTCTGATTGATTTAATTTTCTACTCTCAAATGCTATTGGATGTCCCCTTTGAGTTAGGACAGCCCCTATACCTTCTCCAAAAGCATCACATTCAAGAACAAAAGGTAAAGAGAAATCTAGAATTGCAAGCACAGGGCATGAACTCATTACCTCCTTAAGCTTATCAAATGTTTTTTGTGCCTCTTCTGTCCAAATAAAAGCTCCTTTCTTTGTCAAATCAGTCAAGGAGGTAGAAAGCTAAGAAAATCCCTTGAAAAATCTCCTATAGTACCTACAAAACCTGAAGAAACCTCTCAACCCTGTAAGATTAGTGGGTGGAGGCCAATCCAAAATTGCCTAAATTTTTTGTTGATCAACCTATACTCGTTTAGAACTTATAATATGTCCCAAATATAGGATCTCTATCAAACCAAACTCACATTTAGATAGCTTAGCATAGAAGGATTACTGCTCCAAGATTCCCAAAATAGTGTCTATGTGCTTTAGATGCTCTTTCCATGTTTTACTATAAATCAAGATATCATCAAAAAATACCAAAACAAATTTTTGAAGATGCTTGCTGAATACCTTATTCATACAAGATTGGAATGTTGTTGGTGCATTAGTGAGGCCAAATGGCATAGCAAGAAATTCAAAGTTCCCATAGTGACATCTAAAAGAAGTCTTTTCCACATCTTCCCTCCTCATGTAGATTTGATGGTACCCTGATCTTAAGTCAATTTTTGAGAAGTATACAGCACCATGTAACTCATCAATGAGTTCATCTATGTGTGGTATGGGATAACTATTTTTTATGGTCTTCTTATTTAGAGCCCTATAGTCTATACACATTCTCATTGTACCATCCTTTTTCTTGACAAGTACCATAGATGATGCAAATGGACTAGAGCTAGGCCTTATGAATCCCATGTCCAAGAGTTCCTTAATAGTTTTTTCTATTTCTTCCTTATAACCTCTTGGATGGTGGTATGGAGTTGTTATAACTGGTTTGGCACCCTTTTCTAACTCTAGAACATGCTCAAAACCTCTATCTAGTGGTAATCCCAGAGGAAAATCATTGAAAACTATACTATGCTTATCAAGAATATTTTGAATTTCAAAATGGAAATTACCTTGATTCTTTGGAGAGCTTGTTGGATGGATTATGACTCCTGCTGCCCATGCTACTTGTCCTCTTCAAAAATTCCTCTCCATCCTCTTTGCAGTGACCACCTTAGGTGCTCCATTCTATAAGCCTCTCAATAAGACTTCTTTCCCATTGGATTGAAATTTAAACTCCATAGTTTGATGGTTCATATAATAGCCTCCAATAGAGTGCAACCATTGAACACCCAATACAATATTTTTCTCCCCAATGCCAACAACATAGAAGTCATCACATAACTCATAATCTCCTAAGGTCATCCTGAGTTGTTTCACCACCCGTGTGCAAGGCATAGTGAATCCATCAGCTACAGTAACATTGAATCCCTCAAAATCTTCTTCTTTAAGCCCTCTTTTCATGACAAATCCCTCATCAATAAAATTATGAGTTTCCCCACTATCAAGAAGAACTATCAACCTTTGCCTTGCTAGTACCCCTCAAATTTGAAAGGGATGGTATCTTGGGACTCCTGATAATCCTGCTAAAGTGCCATCCTTGCTGATTTCTTTTTCTTTCTCTTCTTCTTCCTCCTCCTTAGTGTCATGAAATTCCTCATGCTCATCTGAATCAGATTCTGAAGCAACTTCAATATAGTGCACTTGACCTTTCCCCAAACATCTGTGTCCTAGAACCCATGGTTCTCTACAAGTGAAAAAAAGATTTTTCCTTCATAATTCACTCCTAGTCTCTTCATCTACCTCCTTTTTTGCTACATTTATCACATTCTTTGGTGGTGGTGCTGGAAAAGTCTTTTTCTAAAAATTCCCCTTATGTTGCCAAAGATTTGGGGGTTTTTGATTAGTGACTGGTTTCACAGGCACACAAGTTTCAAGTTGCAAGCTACTTTTGATAGCTTCCTGTAAGTTTGAGGGTGAGAAAGCCTTAACCAAACCCTTAACAGAATCTTCCAAACCATCAAGAAAAAGATAAAAAATCCTCTTTTCACTCATATCAGGTACCATAATAGCCACTTTTTGAAACTCTTCTACATACTCATTAACTAATTTGGTTTGCCTCAACTTTGACAATTCTTTAAAATACTCTTCATCATCCTTGAGATCAAATCTATCTATCACTCTTTGACTAAAATCATCAAATGTAGTTACCTGATCATGACCTTGAGTAGTGATTCCATGATACCACCAATCATAGGGTGCATCTTCCAAGTGTAGACTTGCGAATTGAATGACATCACTCTCCTTCATGGGGTTAAGTGTGAAGAAGGTCTATAATTTTTGTAGCCATGCTCTAGCTGAAATTTTATTTGTTCCATCAAAAGTAGGTGCTGTAAACTTGCTTATTTTATTTTTGAGCTCTCTTCCACTTATGTCCTGCTCCCTCTTGTACTCTTTATTGGGCATCAAAGTGTTCATCATATCCACATATTCTCTAAAAGGAACCAAACTGTGAAAGTAATCATCTAAGCCATTGTAAGTAGCTCTTATGCAATCAAGTTACCTGTAACCTCTTCCATAGGACTAAGGGCTAGATTTTGTACTGGTAGCTCATCTGTAGGCAAGAAAATAATTTTTGTTGATTTAGAGGGTGTGGGTTTGAGATTTCTTGGCTCCTCTGAAGTGCTCCCTCTCTTATTAGTAGATACAACTCCTTGGAGTTTTTCTATCAATAATCGCAAAGCCTCTCTAGTTTCTACCAAACTATCCATTATTTGCTTTTGAGTGTTCTAGATGTCTTGGAAGAATTTTTTTTCCATCTCATCCAGGTTAGCCATACTTGTTCCTTCCTTGGATTTGGTTCCTTTATTTTCAACTGGAGGTTTGATCAAAATTTCTTTATTCTTTTCTCACTGTAAATATCTCTTTTCTCTTTCACTTAGTTGCATACAAACTTCTACAAACCCTTAGGCTGGCAAGATCATAGCTCTGATACCACTGAAATGTCCCCTTTCTAATTTTTATATCATATTTAAGTCCTCTAATCAGATTATTAAATCAAACAATCAACACTTTGAAAGATTATGCAATTTCTCAATAAAACCCAAATTGGGTATGCCCGAAATAGTGCCAAAAACTTCACAGCTTCACATATTATTGATAAATCTGAAAGTAGACATTTTTACAGAAATTTTGCTAGCATAACAGTTTGAAAACTCACAAATTTTCACTGTTCAGCACAAGGGAAAACTCTGCATGATCTTGCACATGGAATGGCCTCAAACTCCCATCCTTAGCCTTCCTGGAAACCTGATCTCCTTCTCCACAGGTTTGGTAGCCTCTGAAGAACAATAAAGCAATGAGAAAAAATCAAGTTCTAGAATGAGCCTGAAATGCCTCCAAACCCCTTTAAAAGAGGGCATAACCCTAACTCATGACCAAGAGGGGTCAATAATACATATTTTAATAATAATTATCATTTATTAATCCATTGGTTTCCAAAGATTAGCCCCTTTTCCCGAAACTTCACTTTTTGAGCTTGCCAGCCTTAGAAAAAGTTATTATTTTTAATTATTTGAAAAGGGGACATGACAAGTACCTACCAGTAAACTATTGTCTTATTGGTAAACTGAATAAAGTCTTATTGGTACAAAGGAAGACTTATCAAAGATAGTGAAGATCTAAAGACAAGTGAAGAATAGATGATGAATTAAGAAAGAGGGACAAATCAAAGATAATCTTAAGGAAAAAGGTAATAAAACAAAGATTGAGGTAAAGCATATCAAGGAAGTTTCTACAAGAAGAAAATGGTTTATCATTTAGCAAGTTGACAAGGATGTAAAGAAAAGAAATATGGATGGTTAGACAAGATATGAAAGATACAGATCGTTGGACTGAAATTTAGGGTTTATGATTGAGGAAACATACTTAAGGAAGAAGAAAGAAGGAATCTAATATCACGTTGGAGAAGAAGAAGATTATGGATATTGCTGGATCAGAGAAGGATACAGAGAAGAATAGAGAATTGAATTGGTATGTTATTGTACTTCATTGGATGTAAATTAGAAAGGATAGTGTGAACTATAGATAATTTATTTCATGTTACACTCTAACAATTATGACAGTAAAATACCTTATCAGGTGACCCTAACAGGTCTATTGTAAAATCCTCTAACCAAGTGGCATTCACAAAAGAATATTTAAAATCCTCTAACTAGTTTACTTCTAATAGGGTAAAGAATCTAACAAGTCTCAAGGAAATCCCTTAATCGGGTAGCATTTAACAATGCTTTTGTAACCCTAATCATGTGAGCCTTTAATAGGGAAGGCTCTTAACCTGGCCTATTTTAGAAGAGTACAAATTTATGTGGGCATTGTTTTCACACCATGGTTTTCACCCTAATTAGGTTTCCACGAGGTAAATACTTGTGTTATTGTTGCATGGATGATTTCATATGTTGTATGAATCCTTAATATTGAGTTAACTAGTAATGATGTTATAGGTTAAAATGTATCTTAATCAGTAAATTTGTTAAAGATGTATTGAGACTGTAAAATTAAGTTTAATTTGGTGATTACTAATTCAACCCCCACAGTAATAGATCCTATACCTTGAGAAAGGTGTTGGAGGAAATTGTTGAGAAAACCATTAAACAATATTTTAAGATGAGTAAGGAGTTTCTTTTGGCAGTTTAGAAGTATGACCTTTGGTGAGAACAAGCTCACATTAGGGAAATTTTTCCTAGACATTTTTTTCTAAATAGAGATAGTCATGTGTCTCTATATGAAGACATTAAGAAATATTTGGAGCTTTTCAATGTTTAGCCTCTGCAATGAGTGACAAGAAATTTAGGTAGGGACCTTGACTCAAAAGTAAGGAGTAAGGAATTTTTAAAAGTATGTGATCTTATTGTAGTGATGGGTCATGAGCATGTTGATTCTCCTTCATTATCGGGTAGGAATTCACCACTGAATAGAGAATGACATCCTCCGTCTACCTATGCCACAATTACTAGTTCTTAGCAACATGAAAATATTACCCATGTTGTTTCATCTGCATGGGATACATTATTTTCCTCCATTCTATCTTCCTCATAGGGTATCATGGACAATGGTGGTGTTGATTCTTTACATGGTGAAGATAATGAGGAAGTACACCCAATAGAGGAATGAAGAAAGAATTTTCCTACAACTTAAATTGCATATATGCCTTTTAGCTCTTTGGTTTTTCAAACTTCATTATGGGTGATGGGATGTAAGGAGGATTTTGTATATTGAATACCACAATTTTATATTTGGGTCTCAAGTTCTATGCCATTTTGACATACTGATAATCAAAAGTTTATAATATGATTTATTTTCTACTCTCAATTTTTGAATTTGAGGATCTCTGATAAAATTAAGGGAAGTACTTTTGATAAAGGGACTATCATCGGTATCAAGGTTTGACATGGTAGAAGGGGTTGGAGTTGATCATGGTTCTTTTTCTCAACTGGTTTGTTATGGGTATCAAGGCTAGTTACTCTTGCTATATGTCACATAATATGCCTAGCTTCCACATTAGTTATTAAATGAGATGTTATTATTGTTTATGTACATGTATTTGGAACCAACTTTGGTGGCATTTCACATATGTGATGTAAATATATGTTATGAGCATGTAATATATGTCAAATTGAAGACATTTATATTGTTTATTATACTTTACACTAAAGTCATGTAACTGACAATTAACTAATTAGCTAATATAGATATTGTATGCTATATTTGATGGTTTTATTACTTAGTCTATGGTATAATCATTATATCAATATGTACTTATTATACTCAATTAATTGAATTCAATATTCATCATGTTATTTTTTAAATTGATATTGTGTACATAGAATTTTGAGCATAAATAATAGTTAAACGATATAACCTATTGTACACAAAATTCATGTAACACTCAAATTGAGAAAAGGGTTGGTAAAACACGGTGAAAACATAAAAGACTTTACTAGCACCAACCCTTGTTACACCAAGCTATGGCTGGTGTACTCAAGATTGATAGATTTTGTAGAAATTAAGCACCTTTGCCAACATCATATGGTTATAGATGAGTATTTGATTAAAATGGTTTAGGATAGAATCCTATTTAAAGATATCTAACTACAAATTTAGATGGCTATAAATTAGAGTGGAGATCAAGGGCTCTTTTTGGTTGATACCTTTAGGAATATGATACAAGTACAAGTTTCTTTACATGATTGGTGGAAATGGAGGGTAGATGGATTAAGAGAAAATCAATGTTAGACATTCCCTTTGGAAGGAGTGGATGCTAAAGATGAAAAGGGTACTTGAGAGTATCCTAAGGGCCAAATTGGCAAGTCCTTTGAAATATGTGATATGGTCAAAGGGGGATGCCAAGTGTACAAAGGCCTTACTTTTGTACACATGTGGGGATATGCATTATTTGAAAGGATTTAATTAAGATTTTAAATAAACAAGAGGAGGGTTAATGAGTTAATAGAGGTTAAACCATAGGTGATCCTACAATATTGTGTCCCACTTTTGGGACATCGTAATTTTTGCCTAAAATCAATTTTTTTTATAAAAATACAATGATTTAACCCTTGAGAGGTTAAATTTAAAAGAGAGTTCAATGAAAACCCCTTAGATGGAACCCCTCTATGCTTGAATCATGCTTACAATGGGTCTCCTCTACACCTTTCAAAATGCTAACAAAAAACCACTTTCGCTTTAAGTTTTGGGGATAAAATGAATTCATTTAGAAGCTATATTTTGTCATTATGTAGCCATTATTATAAGATTTCAAAAAATTTGATTTCACATATATCAAATTTTATTATATTTATTTTAATTTATTATAAACATACGTGTTTCACCAAACATTAAGGTCTTTGTTTCACATGGGGAAAAATAGTTTAAGTAAAAAGATTAAAAAAAGTACTTTTCCCCTAGTTATTGATGTCCTCATTTCAATAAAAAAAGAACCTAATATCACAAATCACTAATTTGCACCATCTTCCAATTCTTAATGGTTTAGCTATATGTGCCTAAATGTGAAGATCTGGTGAAAAATGCACCTTCTATCCCGATCTACTAAAAAGTGGGACTCATTATTGTGGCCTGGCCCCCACATTAATGAAATTAAAGTAAAATAAAAAATTACATAAATAAGATATTTATTTAATTTTTGGTAGGATGGACGAATTAAATAAATAAATATTTAAATTAATTTCCCTACTTTTTGGACATTGGAATAAGAATGATTAAGTTTTTAAAGTTAAAAAGGTAGTGTGAGTGAAAAGTGGTGAATAGTTACTTTATTAATTAAATAATAGAATATCATTTAATTAATAAGAGGATGTAAGTTGGATAAAATGATTTAATCAATTACTAGGAAACAATCAAGTAATTAGGTAATTGATAATGTGTCAACTTTAGGTGTCTATAAATATCACTTGTATGATTTCTATATATGAATCTAATATTTGTTTGAAAGAAAGAAAGAAAGAAAGAAAGAAAGAAATTCAAACCACTTTTAAGTGGCTCTTATATTCTCATTAGATATTTTTTAGATAGTTTTCTACGCTACATTTGATATTACACCTTATTAATAGCTAATGATTGAAATTTATTTAATTTTTCTCACCTAAATAACTAATAATGAGATATGTACACCAAACTTTTTAATGTACACTAGTGTTACCACTAACTCATTAGTTCTTGATTGATGTAGTTAGGTCCACCTTTGTTTATTCAAGAGCAGCTCAACCTTAATTAAATTGACTTAATAGGCTAAGTATTTGCCATTAAACTCACTTCTTAATAAAACTTAGTTAATTCAACTCTTGATTATGAATGATTATGAGCTAAAACTCATGACTAATTGATTCATAAATTTAAGAGGCTTATATATTTGCAAACAATATTTTGTAATTTATCTTTTGTATTATTAATTATATTCTACATTATTGATCTATTTTCTTTTAAGTTTTTTGACTTATCTCCCTTCAACTACTAAATTTACATTGAACTTTACCAACTATATATTTATTTTTCAATTATTACTTTTAATTTATTTTATTAATATAAATAATAAATGGTGCAAGAAACAATGAACTAAGCTAAAACCTATAATTTGATGATTATCTCTTTCTTTTTTCCAATTTTCTTAGTTTGATAAATATTTAAAAATAGTAAGGATGTTTACTTCAATCTATCCTTTTCAACTTAATTTTAATCTAAAACTTTATTATATGATAGTAACTTTCATCACTTAATTATATTTATTTCTTTGGAGTTTATCACACTTTTTCTTGGCTAGAAATGGAGAGCAAGATTAAGGCATTTCAATTTGATGGAAAAGGAAATAAGACAAATCTTGTCCATGATCTTTTAAAGTAGGGCACTAACAATGACTTGCCAAACTTGTAAGAAATGTGACTTATTCTTTATTAATATATGTATTTTTTATTATACATAAAACTTTTACTTTATATGCGAGTTGATTTAATGGAAAAGGACTTTCACTTTTAAATTAGTAAGTTCATATCTTCTGAAATAATATTAAATATAATAATTCTATAAAAAGAATTTCATTTTCATTTCTAATAATTTAAATAAATCATATCGTGTGACATTCATATCTCAGTTTTACTATTGCCTAGCAACATTGAATTTTAAATATGAAACTTGAACATTTTCAAAATATTCTAATTCTATATGATTTAAAATGTATATATATATATATATATATATATATATATATATATATATATATATATATATATATATATATATATATATATATATATATATATATATATATATATATATATATATATATATATATATATATATATATATATATATATATATATATATATATATATATATATATATATATATATATATATATATATATATATATATATATATATATATATATATATTTTAACATGACACATATTTTATAATCTAACATATTTTATAATCTAACATATTTTATAATCTAACACATTTTTAAATTCAAGTGGAAGAGATTGAAATTATTGTTCATGATTTTTCTTTTCAAATTACTTCATGAACTTATCATCAAAGGATTAATTTGTTATATTTTATTTTTCTTCTTCCCTAAACCTAGAAATTGATATATTTGGTTTTGTGTGTTATTTCTAAAACCTGAAAATTGATATATTTAGTTTTGTGGGTTATACTATCTAGTGTGTTCTTTCCTAAAACATTACTCCATTTTAGATGTTTATGAATATATATATGCAAAAAAAGAATCTATTTTAAAATAAAGTTTTGCAAAAATGTTGATTTACTATATTTTAAAATGTAGAATTGACAAATTAAATTTAATGCTTTAATTAAAAAAAACAAAAAAAACCTAATATTCGAAGATCATTAATGAGGATGCTAGTCATGTATGTGTGTGTGTGTGTGTGCACAAATAATGTCAATATAATGATACTTGTGAAGTGGTCTATAACATGTTAGATTTTGATGAAAACAAGTAGCTTCGAGAAATATATCTTTAATGTATTTTATATATAATATATTTAATATATTCATGTGCAACATACAAGACATTAAATATAATAATACAATATTATTAATGGCTAATAAAATATATTTATTATAATCTTATAGTAATAAATTAAAAAAATGTTTAATGATAGTATAATATTAATTTATATATTATTAGAATATTAAATATTATTGTAATATTATATTAATATATTGTTATATTATGATATAATATTATTAGATTAGATATTTTATTATAGAGTATAAAAATTATATTATATATTTAATAGTAATATATTAATAATTAATTGAAAATAATATTATTTTTAACATTATAATACTATTATTTTGTAAGGGTTAGGATTATGATTAGGGTTAATGTTGATGTAAGACTAAGGGTTGCTAGTAGTATCAAGATTAGAATATTAGAGAGGATTTTTGATAAATTTAAAATTAAGGTTAATGTTAGGATTAGGGTTGGACATAGAAATAATATTCAATATAGTCTTAGGGTTAAGGTTAGGTTTTGTATTAGGGTTAGGGTTACGCTTGGATATGAAATTATAATTAGGGTTTTTTTTAGGATCACAATTAGAATTAGAAGTATGGTTAAGATACTAAATTAATTAAGGTTAGGGTTAGAGTTAGAGATAAGGTTATTATTAGGGTTTGGATTATAATTATAAATGTAATTAAAATTAGCATTATGATTAAAATTATATTTGGAGATAAAATAGTAATCATAGCTATAATATAGAGATGGAATTATGATTATGAAATTAATAAATCAAAGTTAGGGTAAGGGTGATAATTAGGGTTAAATCTAGGGTTTGGTTTAGTTATAGTATTAGGGTTGGATTTATGGTTCAAGATAGAATAAAAATTATGGCTATGATTAGAGATGAAATTACAATTAAGAAACTAGATGAATTAATCTTAGGTTTAAATTTAGGGCAAGAGATATAAGGTGAAAATTAGAGTTATGGTTTTAGATAGGATTATAATTATAGTTAGTCTTAGAGATAGAATTATGATAAGGACATTAGTTGAATCAAGGTTAGGGTTCAAGTTAGTGTTAGAGATTTATTAGGTTTAGTGTTAGCATTAGGATTACGGTAATGATTAGGATTATAGATAGAAATAAGTTTAGGGTTCTTAATTATGATTAGGTTGGGATTATTGTAAAGGAAAGGATTATGAGATCTGGCTATGGTAATAGCCACCTGAGATCTATATGCCTAATCAAAAGCACAATAAGAAGAGAGAATCAATATGAAAAGAATAAATTGTATCCTGATCAAGAATGCAATAGATTATATCAATAGAATCAAGTACACAAGAGACTGTTAATATGATTTAGAAAAATAGAGAGGGGGGGGGGGGTGAATCAGTTGTTCTCAGGTCCTGATGTATAAAATAAACTTATAAAATTTTCCTTAAATTAGATCCAATAACCAAAACAAACTCGGTCATCACTGATTCAATAATAGAAACATATAACAATGCAGTCCACTACCCAGCTGTGACTTAACTTGTAAAACACAAAAATGTTCAAACCAAAACATTCACACAAGTATTAACACCAGGATTTATAGTGGAAACCCAATGTGGGAAAAACCACTTTGTAACATGCTATTATTGTTTTCAGTCTTCTGAAGTGAGCTCAGTTAAAAGCCAACCCTGTCAAAGGTTACAATACACACTATCAGGTGTGACCTGGTTAAAGGATTTCAATCACCCTGTTAAAAGTGAGCCTTGTCATAGGACTTGCATACACTCCATTAGAATGCAACCTTGTTCAAAGGATTTAACATATGACTGTTAGGTCAACCTCTATTAAAAGGATTTTGACTGTTACAATGGTTAGAAAGTAGTAGCAATATTTATCTAAAAAACATACAACTCACTTTGCAAATATCAGATCTGATTCCGTACACTAATGCTGGTTTACTAACTTTCAAACTTTTCCATCTCCATCTCTGATCTGCTCAGAAATTTTCTTCAAGAAACCACCATAATTCTCCTTTAGCCTTTTCTACTTATACAGTCAATAAAACTTTACTAATCTTCCAACGTTCTCTTTTTCACCCATGCACATGCATATCCAATGCTTAGGTTCCCTTAATACTTTCCTCAATTAGGTTAACTCATTTTATGCCACTCAATCTCATTCATAGATCTTAGGGTTAGGTCAGATTCATTGAATCTACTTGCTTCATGTTCTTCGGCTTCATTTCTAGAATCATCTCAAATATCTTAAAGATTTCCAATAAAACATTTTACAATGCATTTAATCCTTTCAAATAATCAATAAATAAAGTCAACACATTTTACATAATCCAAGAATTCAATAATGTCAGCTCCAAAACTAAATTCTCTTCAAATATAAAAATGTTGATGCTCGGTCAATACTGTGATCAACTACTTGGTCTTCATGTAGAAAGCTCGGTCATTACTAAAAATGTTTCCTCGGCTTATACTATCTTCCTCGGTAATTAACTATTGTTTGGTCGACACTAGAATTTTTCTCGGCATACACTGACTCAGTCAACACTAACATTACTTGGCTTAAACATGATTTCTCCATTCTTTGCTCAGTCAAGCCTACTAGTTTAGTCTTCAGTCTTACTAAGATAAACAATACATTGTCTTGTCATTGTACAACATAGTCAAGTACACTTTGTAGTATCAAGATAACTCAACCTTTCCCTAGGTCCTATTGTTACCAGCCTTGCCTATCCCCTTAGCAACACTCAAATAGATATAGTACTTTCCTCAGTAGCAATAGTCTTACCAATTAAGGTTTGACATCAATGACAATACAACAATTGTTTCAATTGCAATTTCCAATAGAGACATATTGGTTAAATATGCCAAGGTGTCATAATCTTATGATATGATACATAAAGTGATAACTTATGACCCACCTATGGTGGAAAAGTGATAGTGCGATATGTCCACTAAAGGTGGATCATCCACCTAAGGTGGAAATGTGATCATATGACATGTCCATTAAAGGTGGATCACACTCCAAAAGTAAAAAGGTCATAATGCAATAGATCCACTAAAACATTACTATCTTTTACATGTTTATGAATAGATATGTTAAAAAATTGATCTATGTTAAACTTAACTTTATATTAATAGATTTTGGTATGAAAATGTTGATTTACTAATTTTTTCAAATGTAGAATCAACAAATTGAATTTAAATTTTTATAAACAAAAAAATTAATACTCAAAGATCATTGATTAAGATGCCAAGGCCTACCTAGGATAATGTGGTAACATTACATAGATACAACATCACAAAGTACCCTATCATGATATTCTACAATATTAAAATCAACATATGCCTGCTCTCTTATTCTTAAATTCTCATCATTGTTCACCCATGACACACTATAAGGATGCTAAAATGGAAAAGTTTTTAAATTAAGTTTTCTTACCATCTCCTAAGAAACTAAATTCCCAAATGATCTAGAATCTATGATCATGTTGCATACCTTTCCATGGATTTTAAAACATGTTCTAAAAATAGTTACCTTTTTCCTCTCTTGCTTCTGCATAGGTGTCTTCCTCACCATCAAGTATTCAACTTCTTTTGGGTCTGCCATCTTTGATTCTTGTTGTGATTTTTATCTCCTTCCTCTCCACCTTTTGTCAAGTGGACTCTCTTCTCTTCCTTCTTGAATTCAGACTCTTTCTCAAGAAACCTAAAGGATTCATGCACAATTTCTCCACAAGTAAAGCATTTACCAGTGAATATGCCATTGCCTCTACCATAACTAGATTTAGTAGCTCCACTTTTCTTTTCAACAACATTCATTCTCTTTCCTTTTTCATCACTAGGTTGTCCCTTCTCATCATAGGATCTACCTCCTCTTCCTTTGTTTGGATTATATCTACCATCACCATTATTCTCTTGTTTTCTCAACTTCTCCTCAGGTATCACAACCAATTTGTAATATTATTTAATAGATCTAGGGGTTGTGAGACTTAATTCATCTTAGATGCTGAATCCAATTCCCCCAAGTATCTTTCCATCTTTTCTTCCACATCCTCTTCATGGCCAACTCTAATGTCTTGCTTGTGGAATTCTTCAGTGTACCCTTGTACATCCAAGTCTCTTTGCCTAAGACTTTGCATTTTATTTTACATCTAAACCTTGTAATCACTAGGTAAAAACTTTGCCTTTATTTTTCAATCATATCATACCAAGAAGTAATCTTTGGCTTGCTACTCTTCCATCTCTCTTCTTTAACACAGTCCCACCATAACAAAGCATGTCCTCTCAATCTTGACTTTGAAATCTTTACCTTTTGTTCCTCTTCTATATCTTCACACTCAAATTAGTTCTACATAGCACTGATCCAATCAATTATTTCTTCTTCATCCATCCCCTGCATACATGGGTAAGTTTGATCTTCCTTTTGCATCTCCACTCCTTACGGTTTTAGCAAACTTAGCCATCCTCACATCTTCAGGATCTAATTATGTTTCCTCTCTCAAAGGGATCTCTTATTCTCTATGATCTTCAAATTCATTAGCATATTCTAAATTTATCTATCCTCTCTTCTCAAGTATGGTCAATCTGCCACTCAAGGATCTCATATCCTTGTCCTTCTCAATCTTCTCCCTTCTTTCTTGTTGAAGGGTTTCTCTCATTCTTTTTTTCTCTACCATTTTATCCTTCACAAGCTTGGAAAATTATACATTAGTGACCCTCTAATGGATCCCATCATATTCTTCTTTTGAAATCTCCAATGTAAAAGATCAACTCTGGAACACTCAAGGAGGAAATGGACACTCCAAGGCCTCAACAAAAAATCAAGTACACCAAAGACACCAAAAGTTTCATTGTGTCTCTCAACCTAGGATTATCCTAGGCTCTAATAACAATTTATGTAGAGGTGGGAGGTATTGGTGGAGTTCCTACTCCAAATAATCAAAATTTTAAAGGTTCAAGCCCTCACTAGGCCTCTTAAACCCCAAGGCTTCCAAATAGCACAAACCGCATCATTGACTCACACACTTCCCCAAACACCAAGATTGTTTTTTATAACCTTAATAAGGTTTATTAAACAATATTTAATAGGCTTTATGTTTATACTCAATACCCAACACCCCAAACCTCTTTTTTAGTCTACTAGGCCTAATTGATTCCCTAGTAGGTCTCTAGCGACATAAAAGTCAATTTTCCACACAAGTGTTTCAAAACACTAGAAAAATAAACCATGTATTAAGATACCCTTTTCATCCTTCCTTAACATACCTCAACCTCATAATAGGTTTTTTTGGATCAACATACCCCAACTCACATTGTGCCACTGTTTTAGGCACACAAATTGCCCATTTTTCAAAGCAAGTACAAGGTAAACTTACTCCCAAGCCTCAAGAATCTCATAAGTCTCTCAATATTGTTCAAATAAAAATTTTATCAACTCAAATAGGACCTTTGACTAATGAAAATATAAAACCCCCAATATGGCTACTCCCAAGCCCTCAAAACAAGGGTTTTTCCAATCTACACTCTCCAAGCCTTTCTAGACTTAAAAAATGGCTGATTAAAAATTAAATTAACATATCCAAATAATAAATTTCATAAAAAATTCCCCTCATGAAGGTATATCTCTCACTATTTCCCTCATACCTCCATTTTCATCATCAAAAAACATGCAATCAGTCTTCCTTTTAGTAATCACCCTGCACATAAGTGTTATCCTTGAATAATATATGGTTAAATAAATATAATAAAATTTTATAATTCATCTCCCAATCATAGTAAACATATCATGGGGATGAATCTTTAATTCATTTCTTAAAACCTTGCCAAAATAAGGATTGTCATGGCGTAGTCAGCCTTATTGGCTTGAAACTCAATAAAAATGCAGTGAAATGGATTCAACACTAGTTCGTAAACATCTACCAGTGATATCAGATAATTGATTTCAATGAAACATAAAAACAAAAAAACCAAAAATGCAAGTAACCTCTTCTTTATTTCTTCAAAAATAATGTACATCCAACATATCATGGATCAGTTTGTACATTCACTTCACCATATCAAACTATGGATTAAAAAAATATAAAATAGCCTCTACTAACTTCCCAAAATGATCCCATTTGGTTAGAAGTCCTTTAAACTCAGTAAACAGCCTTAAACTCAAATTCCCACCTTTTCCTAACTAGCCGTTAGGATTTAAAAATTCAAATCTGAACTTACAATTTAATGTAAATTAGACCTCTAAACTCATCTAATCAAATGGATTTTAATTTCATAGGACCAAAAAAACTCTCTAAGGCCCTAATTACCTAATTTAATGCCATGGAGCACTAATGGCTCTTTTTAAATCATTTTTCTCCTAAGGTCCTTATCATGCCCGTTAGGATTTTTACCAATTCCTTCATATTGATCATTGCAAAAAACCATTATAGGTTTCAAGACTTCCCAATTGACATTTAGGGAGGCCTTCATACACTTCTCCATGATTTGATCAACTAGTGTCTTCAAGTTCTTAGGTGCTTTCATAGATGCTCCTACATCAGTTACGATCACTAAGATTCCTAACTCTCCAAACTCCCAATAGATTTATCAGGGGTCTAACAAGGTTTCACATTATCCTCTAGAGACTCTCTCAATGTCCTCCAATTGAACAACCTACACTTCAAATCCTAGGTTATCTATCTTTGATTGAGTGTTATTTTCCCTTCATATCCAATTCCCCATCCAAATGTACCTTACCTCCTTAGAAAGTGGTGATTCTTGCAGGGGTGTGGAGGTAGTAAGTTTATATCCTTGTTTCACTTCTTGACACATTTAGTCAAGGTCTTTACCACCCCACCTTACCGATCTCTTCAAAATCACTGATTAGGCCTTGTACCCTGAAAGCCCCCAATTAGGCCTCCTAGTCAGAGTTTTTAGGACTTTCTGCAAAAACCTCCAAAAGGACCTCCCAAATAAAATTGACTCTTTTTTCATACAAGGTGTATCATCCTAAAATGGAAGCACTTCCATGTTAAGAGAATTTAGCCCTCTGAGTGAGTGGTATGGGGTCATGTCAAGTGCCTTGATCAGGTCTTTTCTTGAATCTTGCTTTCTCCCCCCATTCTGCTTCTCTCTGCACTTGATTTCACCTTATTTATGCATTTATTGGCATTTTGGATTGCGGTCCTGAGGTTTTTGACCTCAAGGTCAAAGTCAACCTTGAGGGGAAAAGTTGACCTTGACTCTGACCTAGGTTAGGGATGACCTCGACCCTGACCTAGGGTAGAGTCTACCTCATCTTTGACCCAAGGTTCAAATTTCAAGTTCCCATGATTTTCGGATGTCAAGTTTTGGAAATATTTGTTTTCCCACTTTCTAGTCGGCCATTTCGGGTTTTGGAATGGTAAATCCTTAAATTACATTTAATTTGGGTCCATTTCTAGGGGTTAAGGTTAATTGGGATTTAATTCCCCAATGTCGGCCTTCTCTAGAGTTTTGTGCCCTAGATCACTATAAAAGGAAGCCTTCCTCTCTCATTTTCATCATCAAGTTTTGGGAGAACATCCATTATTCACAAAGAAATTTCATGATCAAGGAGCTCTCAAGGAGATATTCACAAGCCATCAAGTTCTCTTTCAAGAAAGCATCCATTCAAGGAAGCATTCAAGTCCTCTTCTTCATTCAATTTCTCCATTGAAGATCAAGGATTCAAGCATTCAAGCCTTTGAAGGGATTTGGTTCAAACATGCAAGATTCATCATTCAAACCCTAGATCTAGCCATCATGATGGTGTGATCTTCCTTCAAGATCCTTTGTTCATCTTCTAGATCCATTCATTCTTCTACCAAGGTGGATTCCAAGCATACAAACATGGAGGTTTTTCATTTACTTTCATGGTTTTGATTTACATTTTCTATTGTTGTGTTCAAGCTTTCATATCAATATACTTGATTATATTTCAAATACAATTGCATATCTATTGAATTTCATAGCTTCATTGTTAGATTTACTTCTACTACTTTCTAGCATTCTCATTTCCATTTCACTATTAAGGTTGATTCCAAACCAGGGTCTGACCAAGGCAAACCCCTCAAACAAACAACAAAAACCCTCCTTTTCTTGTAGGTACAGGTGCGGAAGTGCAGATCTAAGCTTGGATTTGGATACCCTTTTCGGTGAAATCTTGAGATTTGTGAACAAAGTCAAAGTTGACCTTCAGAATATTAATGTAGCCTTTGACCTTTTATCAAGGTCAAAGACTACTTGTTGTTAGAAAGATAAAAGTTTTATGGGTTTTCTTCATCTCGGAATTTCCGGTCCGAAACAAGTTGCAAAATTAGCTGAAACTACACATAGACATAAAAAATTGGCATTTTCCAGATCTGCCCTATTTTGAGGTTAGTACTTGCTTTTCAATTATTTAAGATTTTTAAACACATACTCCTTTATAGGGAAATATAAGGTTTTCTTCCTCTTTCATATTTTCCATAGATTGATTCAATTGAGCATTAACCTTTTGGTTGATCAATTTGGATCTCTCCTTTGGGAATTTGGATTTAGAAGTAGATCTCATATTTCCCCCATACATTTTAGGGAGAACACTATTTCATCCTATTCATTTTGGTGAACCTGACATACTTACTCTTTTTTTTTTTGGTGTTAGATTTCCCTTTAAGATTAGATTTAGTTTATGCTTTGGCATTTTTAATTCAAAAATACAAAAAAAAATCTACATATTCAATAAAATACAAAAACATTTCTTGCATTTCATTTTACTATGGAGATTGTTAAGATGCTTTGGTGTGTGGTCATGTTTCTTATTTCCCTTCTTTTAGCATCTCTTTACAATACCTATGATTTTTATGAGAGTATCATTCATTTCCTTATATTGATGACCCTCCACTTTGCTCTTGCCTATGCTTTTGTGAAGTTGACCGACACTAGTATTCCTACATTCAAAACCTTCATTAAAGATTTATGTGGTAGCCTTATAACTATTTTGGATTAAGTGAAGAATTTGGTAGATGATACACCATCTCCTATCAATCCTAATCCTAATACTATCAATCCTAATCCTAATACTATCAATCCTAATCCTAATCTTATCAATCCTAATCCTAATCTTCCTGATCCTAATTCGATACCAAATTCTCCATCTGTTCATCCTCGCTCTTCCCGTACTTATGATGGGATTCAAGCTATAGCTCAGGATGTGGATGTTTAGGAATTCTTTGATTTACTTTCTCCTCCGATGCATGATGATGTTAAAGGAAAGCGTAAAGAAACTTCTTCAAAACCTATTATTCCACCTTATAAAACCTTTACTCATGAACATGATAAACAATCAGCTCCTGTAGAAGCTTTACATAATATGTACACTACCCGATATAATATAGTGACTAAACAAGGTTATAAAGGTTTAGGGCTTGGAGTTAATGAGCATCGTATTAGGTTTCCAGTTCATATACCCCCTAAACTAGATATGTATGGTGTTGGTTGTTCAAAATCTCAAGTCAAGGTAGGTGATGTTAATCATCGTCCTCCTCTTCATATTCTTCTCCCTACACCTATCTTAGATAACCATAATACTCGTCAAGAAGTGGCTAAGAAGGTATATGTTGAGTTAATGAATTCCAAGAAAGAAATATTTAGACCTATGCCAATAGATGCTTTATACAAATATAAATGTCCTTTTCATTATAGCAATACATATTTACTTGCTGATTGGAAACATTTTAAGTTATATGTTAGAGAAAGAGCTTCTTTAGATATTATATCTCACTATCGTGCAATTTTACAATTCCTTCATAATTTTGATATAGGGGATCCCCCCCCTTTTGATATAATATAGATGTTCTTCCCCTCTTGTCTCATGACTGGGGGGAAAGAGGTATTTTCAGCCAGTCTCCTAGGATCCATTAGGCTTTTAGCATATATCATGTCTTGAGATTAATTGGTATTATTTCTCTCCTATCTCTCTATGGTTATATATTATGTTTATAATCATCCATAGATCTTACTCAAGATATCTTTTCTAAGACATTCATTTTGCGAAGGTATCCCTTGTCTCTATCCCTGGGGGGAAAGGTCCTTCCTTCTTTCTATTTGCCTAGGGAACTACTTTCCTTAGCCTAGTGGTATTTATTTATATTGCAATATTATTTCATCATATGGACAAATGTTTTGACTATGGATAACCTTTTTATATGAGAAGTTGTTGTCCTAGGTCATCACATCTTCTCTATGTTGCAAATTATGTTCTTTATAAACTCTCACCCTTGCTTTGGTGTTAGAGTTGTTTCCCCAATTCCAAAGATTCATCTTCCTCTTGTTTGCAGGGGGCTTGATGATTGATTCTTTGTTCCCATTGTTGAAAGTTGATATTTTATCTAAAGAACTCTTCTTTGGTGGGGGTCTTGTTGATAAGATCTCTTTCTTTGAGGGTCCTTTTTCCATGAGTGACATATTCTTTTCATGATTATCTATAATCTTGGATGTTGGGGTCAATATCCCTCACTAAGCATATGGTATACATTATTGTAAACAAGATATCTCCTTGCATTGTGAATTAGGTATCCTCTTCCTCTTCCTTATCCTATCTAGTAGACTGCCATGATAAGGAGGGGGGCATTTATAGGGTCTCCCTTGTACTATAGTTTTTTATTTTTACATGCTAAATCTTGGAAGGTAACACACATAAGTTACTAAATCTTGAAAAGACACGCATCCATATGCTAAATCTTCCTATGGTAACACACATAAGTTGCTAAATCCTGAGGAGACAAGCATTTTTCAAAATTTTCAAATATGCTAAATCCTCTGAAGGTAATGCACATAAGTTGATAAATCCTGAAGGGACACACATTTTCAATATGATAAATCTTTCAAAGGAAATGCACATAAGTTGCAAAATCCTAAGGAGACATGCATTTCATATTCATAGTGATACAAGAAGGTGGATCTATGGGTATTCTAGAAGCTGTCAGAAGATGCATTACAATTACAAGAATAGTTTATGGGTGAACTTGTTGGGCTCTCCATCTAAGGTGATTCATGGTATGGTGGGCATCTTACTAGGTGAGGTAATCACTCTTTTCCCTTTCTCTCTTTTCGCTTTCATGCTAGTAGGACTAGATCATGAAGCTATGTTATTTATAGTGTTTCTCTTGTCTTTCTTATGTAATCATTTATGCTTTTATGATAGCTTTCTAGATATGATATTAGTATGAGAAAGTTTTATTAGTGAGGTTTCTTATGCTAGCTGATTTGGGTTTGTTTTAGTACTAACCCCTCCTTTGTGTCTTTTTCCTTTTTTGTTTTTTGCACCCTCGTGCACGTATGTTGAGTTAGAATCCTTATCCTAAAGGCTTTTGTACCTAGATAAATGTCATTCTATGTCATTTAGAATCCACTTGGAGATCTTCTTTCTTCTCCTTTACCAAGAGTTTGCATCGAATCCATACTCTTGCTAAAGTAGGGGCTTAATGTATAGTCTTAAAATGGAAGCACTTCCATGTTAAGAGTGTTTAGACCTCCGAGTGAGTGGTCTGGGGTCATGTAAAGCACCTTGATCAGGTATTTTCTCAAATTTGGCTTTCTCCCCCCATTCTACTTCTCTCTGCACCTGATTTCACCTTATTTCTGCATTTCCTAGCATTTTGGACTGAGGTTCTAAGGTTTTTGACCTCAAGGTCAAAGTCAACCTTGAGGGTAAAAGTTGACCTCAACTCTGACCTAGGTCAGGGATGACCTTGACCCTGACCTAGGGCAAAGTCTACCTCATCTTTGACCCAGGGTTCAAATTTCAAGTTCCCATGAAATCTGGATGTCGGGTTTTGGAAACATTTGTTTTCCCGCTTTCAGGTTGGCCATTTCAGGTTTCAGAATGGTAAATCCTTAAATTGTATTTAATTTGGGTCCATTTCTAGGGTTTAAGGTTAATTGGGATTTAATTCCCCAATGTCGGCCTTCTCTAGAGTTTTGTGCCCTAGATCACTATAAAAGGAAGCCTTCCTCTCTCATTTTCATCATCAAGTTTTGAGAGAACATCCATTATTCACAAAGAAATTTCATGATCAAGGAGCTCTCAAGGAGATATTCACAAGCCATCAAGTTCTCTTTCAAGAAAGCATCCATTCAAGGAAGCATTCAAGTCCTCTTCTTCATTCGAGTTCTCCATTGAAGATCAAGGGTTCAAGCATTCAAGCCTTTGAAGGGATTTGGTTCAAACATGCAAGATTCATCATTCAAACCCTAGATCTAGCCATCATGATGGTGTGATCTTCCTTCAAGATCCTTTGTTCATCTTCTAGATCCATTCATTCTTCTACCAAGGTGGATTCCAAGCATACAAACATGGAGGTTTTTCATTTACTTTCATGGTTTTGATTTACATTTTATATTGTTGTTTTCAAGCTTTCATTTCAATATACTTGATTATATTTCAAATACAATTGCATATCTATTGAATTTCAAAGCTTCATTGTTAGATCTACTTCTACTACTTGCTAGCATTCTCGTTTCGATTTCAATATTAAGGTTGATTCCAAACTAGGGTTTGACTAAGGCAAAACCCTCAAACAAACAACAAAAACCCTCCTTTTCTTGTAGGTACAGGTGTGGACATGTGGATCTAAGCTTGGATTTGGATACCCTTTTCAGAAAACTTCTAAGATCTGTGAACAAAGTCAAATTCGACCTTCATTGTGCCAAATGGATTGGTCAAGACCTATGTTATTCATTACAGTGTTTTATAATGTTATTATTCTTGGTCTCCATAGTCTTGAAATGTGTTTCTTTGGCCACCCCTACAAGCAATACAACTAATTCACCTCCTTGTCCCTAGTTGGACAGTGATTGTGTTCACGTTGTGCAAGGTCACAAAAATGGCCATGCTTATTATCAGACCTCCACAAGATCTATTTAAACTTTACATAGGCTCCTCTTCCATGTCCCAACTTGTCATGATGAAAACATGGTGGGGTTCCATGGGGGAGCCATGTTTACACAAAGAGCTATACACATGCCAGAGAACTGGCTGGAACAAAAGAAATTAACCCATGCTAATAAAACACCTAAGAAACACACAAAATGCTACAAAATGAAAACAAAATGCTAAATATTTATTGAATCTGTTGGCAATTTGGCTGAGTTAGATACTTATATGTTGTCATTATGGCAACATATGACCTACATGAAGATCACACATGATAATGAGAAAGTATGACAGAGCACAAAGCAAAATTGTCTAAGTATGAGACAGTGTTTGTTCCATTGTACCCAAAGATAGTTTTGATTAGTGATGATGATTGGAGTAAGTTCAGTGCTTGTGCACTTGAACATAGATACTATGATGAATATAGAAGACTCACCTAAGAGCGCAAGTCAGTAGGACATGTACGAAAGAAGTTATGACAGTTTCACTAGAGACAGTGTTAAGCTGATAGGATGGAATATGAAGACAGAATTGGTAAAGAGTTAAGGGATTATTTTGTTTATCAAAATAATGTCTTAAAAATATAAGAGGATGACATCCTAGATGTTAACCCTTGAGTAAAGATATATTTTGTATTATGCTTATGTCAAGCCGACTATAAGAGTTATTAGTATTAATAACTTGTATAAAGAGATGTAATGATGTAAGATATAGATGAAGTATTATGAAAGTGAAAAGCAAGCGAAGAGATATTGATGCGAAGTTGTGCAAGTAGTATAAGGTTATGTACCTTGACATATTGTAAGTAGTAACTATTGTACATTACTTTTTTGGGCAGTGGGCTCATCTAGTAATCCTATTTTGTACTACCAACTCTTAGCAGGGTTGAGGCTTCTAACAAGGCCTAAAGTCCCTTAATCAGGACTGAGACACTATATGCTTATAATAGGCTCCTAACAGGGTCAACATCCTTAACAGAATACTTTTGATTAGTGGATCTTTGTGGGTACCATCCCCACTAGGTTTTCCCCTTATCTAGGGTTTCCTCGAGAACAAATAATGTGTTATGATTTCATTTGTTTTACTGTTATGCATGTTCTTTAGTTTACTATGTTATGCATGCATTAAGATAATCTGTTATATCCATAATTGGAAAAAAGTAAAAGTTTGTAGAATATTGATTCACCCCCCCCCCCTTTTAGTATTCCCTATTTCTAACAATTGGTATCAGAGCCTAGTTACTAGGAAAAGAATCATTCAAGGAAAGCGTAGCAGCTTGAATAAGATCTCTATGGATATGGATTAGCTATAAAAGAATCTTGAAGAAGCTCTTGAATAGATTGATATGCTTACTGAAGAAAGAGATACTCTAAAAGGAAAATATGATGATGCAAAGAACCTCATTGAGAAACTGAAAAACAAGTTGGAAGATCTGAAATCAGAAAAGGAATCTACAATTCAAATTGAAGATTGTGATGACAATCTAGAAAAAGAAAATGAGATCCTTAAACATGAATTGAAGATAGAAAATATGAAGTTAAGTCTGAAAGATGGAAATAGAAAGAATGAAGCAAGTCTGAAATCTAAGAATGAAAACTTGAAGCTTGATAATGAAGATCTAAAATCTAAACTTGGTAAAGTAACATCTAAACTTGAGAAAACCAGATTGCAGTATGTTGAACTTGAGAAGTACAAAACAATTGTGAAAGGATAACTGACTCAATCTAAGCAACTTGAGGGATTATATTCAACTAGTGAGAATATTTATGAACAATTGTCTTATCAAAAACCATTCTATGATAAAACTGGTCTTGGATTTAACTTATCTAAAGCAAATGAAAAAAGCAAGGAACCAGATTTGAAAATGTTTGAAAAGAAATCTGATGAAGTTGACAAATCTGAAGATACACCTAAAGAAGAAGAACCACCTAAGAAAGAGGAGTCACTTAAAGGTACGTAAAGAGAATTTAAAGGTAGATGCTTTGTTTGAAATAATTTTGGTCATATGAAGAAAGATTGTACAAGTAAGCAATTTAAACCTCTTAATGGTTATTATTATAATTGTCATGGTTTTGGAAATAGAGCTATTGAATGTAGAAAACCTAAATTTGTTGAGAATAATAATAGTGGTAGAATGTTTAGGAATACTAACCATGCAGATAAGAGACCTACTGAAGATATGAATAGGAGAAATGGAAGAGTATGTTATAGATGCAACAAAGTTGGAGACATTGCTAGAAATTGCAGATCACAAATCAACCAGTCAGGACCAAGATATGGGAACAATAGAATAGTCTGTCAGATATGTAACATGATTAGACATACAACAAGATTTTGTAGAATGAATAATAGGATTCCTCATCCTAACCCTAGAAGTCATGCAAGGAGAAATGAAAATGCAAGTAACAGTCAAAAGGGATGTTGTAGCAATTCAGAAGAAGTGAAGTTTGTTAATGCCATGAATCAAGGAGACATATTCAGCACTGAAGGTAATTAGAAAGGTGAAGTATCAAGTGGTAAGAATGAATCTCTACCTGACCTATCTCAAAGTACTTAATTCATGAAAAATACAATAGAATGGGAACTTAGGATAGTATAGAAGTTAGTATAGGATGAATTGAGTCTTGCGTAGTTAATGCAAGGTAGTATATGATGTATTGATGCTATGGTTAAGAGTGCATAAGATAATATTGTGTTATGCGAGATCGCAAGAATTTTTAAGTTTTGCAGGTAAGCAGAAACAACTTTTCAAAAAGAAGCAGCAAAGGAATTGAATGCGATGTTAAATTTATGTGAGGTTGAAAGGATAAAAGCTTATGATTGATATTATTTGATCATTAAGTTGAATAAAAGTGCTAAGGAGATCAAAGAGCAGTGATTGAAAGCAGTTTTGCAAGGATTTGGTGAAGGATTCTTGTGCCAAATCTACGCAAGCCCTAAATCACAGAATCGAGGTATTTTACTTAGTAGATCTATAAATCGGTTAAAGTATTTACAGAAGTCATGGATGTTTCATTGATTCATAATGTAAGAGATAAGAATAGACCTAAGATCAAAAGGGAACTAGTAGAACCCTTGGAGGAAGACCCTAAGTTAGCTTTATCAGCTGTAGCAGATAGAATTCTACACTTAGAGAATGTTAGAAGTTATTTGGGATGCAAGCTTGAAACTCTTAGTGATAGTAACTTTATAAAAAGAATATGAAAATATTTACAATCAAGATATGTCATTGAAAGTAGAGTTTGAACACTTGAAAGATAATGAGATCATAAAGTATTCTTTATAGTATGAGTTTGATGATGAAGAATGTACTAAGATAATCTTGAGCAGAATTCATAATGGGAAGTTTTGGTTAGATGATAGAGTGATAGATATCATAGCTAACCTAATTCATCAGGTAACTGGTCTATCTAAAATTGGAGCCATACCTTTGAATGAGAAGAACATGAGAAAAATAGTTATAGACAACACAAAATCATCTTACAATGGCAGAGGTATAGTGATTAGCAAGATACAATAGGATGATGTTAGGTATTTGTGCAAGATCCTTACAACTAAGTTTTGTGCAAACTCAAGAGAAGATGACATGGCAACATAAATGATACATGTAGCTTACTTAATGTGTGTTGAAAAAGTTCAAGTTGAAATGTGTAAAATTTTGAGAATTCAGTTGTTTGAGAACTTGGAGAAGATAAAGAGTCTAGGAACTCTTAGTTTAGATTATCATCATTGATTACTTGTATGTTTTTTCATTTGCTGAGAAGATTCCCTTACACTATTGGTAATGATTGGAATAATGGTAAAACCACAATGGAAAGGATTAACAAGGTATACATGAGACATGTTATTGACAAAGTCAATGAGAGTGCAGTATTGGTAATCAAAACATTTCAGAATTTAATGAGAAGCAGATCAAGGATCCCACGGTCTTTAGTTGAGAAATATAAGAATGAGATATGTTTCATGGTTGATACTGACTTTACATTCATTGAAGTTGTAGAACCTAGAGTAGAATTCATAAAACCTCTTGGCTATGAAATTTTTGAAACTGAAGCAGAAGAGTATGTGAGAAAATTGCTTAAGAGAAAATTGGACATTCATAGTAATAGATTTGGGACTTTTGAGGAGAACTTCAACTCCACAAAGTCTATCTTAGAAGAAAAATAGTCTAAGAAGAGAGTAGAAAGTACAATAAAGAAAATATTGAAGGACACAGGGATGATAGTGTTGGAATTAGTAGAGATAGGTACTGAGAGGGGAGGGGTGAATCAGTGCCTTTAAAACTTTACTTGTAAAACTTTTCTGATCTATAACTGAATACTGTAATAACCGATCAAAATAACTTGAATCTAATTGCATAAATCAATCATCTAGTTAACTTAAGAAAGTAAACAACATGAAATCAATATGACAATCACATAACACAAGTATTTTGGTAACGTAGAAACCCTTGTAAGAAGGTAAAAAATGCGGTGGGGATGACACCCATAAATTCTTCACTACTATAGATAGAAAAGGTTTGCCTATTAAGGCTACAAGTTTTGATCACTTCTGGTGATCTTACCCTGTTAGGAATAACATATTAGATCAGCTAGATCTACCTAGTTATAGGATTTAAACAACACTAATGAAGTGTGTACTTGGTTAAGAGATTTACATAAGATTGTTAAGTCTACTCTGTTAAGAGATTTATCAAAAACTCTATCACAATTATCAAAAAGTAATAGGCAAGTATCTACTAGTTGACAACTCAATTGTCTGAAATAGATCTATAAGTGCTCATCAAAATATCACCTTATCTGTGATGGTTCTCTGCTTTGTTCTTCTCGGTAGCCTTGTCTGATTCTGCTCAATCTGATATCCTTTGTGCTCTATTATGCTCGGTAAACTGATTATCTTGAAGATAGGCAATGTCTTCAAGTGCTCCTTGATTCCTATTTATTAGTTCACCAACCTCATAAAAATGGTGTGAACAAACAAAATATATAGTGTTCTATTTTTTCTGCCTAAGCAAAAATTAGGTTACAAAAATAATCATAACCCTAAGATCTACGGTGTAGAATAACCTAGATCAACTATTACAATAAGATAAACATTACATTTAATGAGTATCTATTTACAATAAATGCTCCTCAATCTTGGTAAACTATTTTACAATCTGTTATAACCGTTTGCATAGAATAATGTGCCATTTTAGATTACTATGCCATTTTTTGTGATCATCGGTAAACATTGTATGATCTACTCGGTGTATACTGTGATGCTCGGTGTTTACTGACCGTCAGTGTTGGTGTCGCTAGTGCTCGGTAAACTGTGTGATGCTCGGTGTAAAGGCTTTACCAACTGTTATGTCTTACTTCTTGTTACCAACTATCTCAATATAAGTAACCGACTAAACTGTTTACTATTCTTTGATACTAATGGCAACCTTAAATGCTTAATAGAGATTAACAATCTCCCCCTTTGGCATTAGTATCAAAACTTTGAATGTATATAGACAAAATGTTTCTATATATCCCTCATGTCTTCGCCATATACATAACAAAAATTTCTAAGTACAAAAACTACTCCCCCTCGGTGCATGGTCCCGGTAGTATGTAATATACATATCAAAGTATACTTATTTGGCATATACATGGTTTTCCCCGTTTTTGATAATAATGCCAAATGCAAAAAAATATATAATGTATACTTACATCTTATCAAAGATGTTTGGATGGGTTTTCTTTACAGACTCCAAGAGGTTGTCCCACTCCTCTTTCAAGTTGGTAAGAGCAATATGCTCAAGACTGACTTGTGCATGCATGTCAAAGATATTATCCAACACTAAAATCTCTGGTGTTGCTACAAGTTGCTCAGCTTTGACAATATGTGTTTCAAAAATCTTTAGGTAAGGAGTGAGTTCTTTTTGTAACTCTGTAATCTGATTGGTGATGTGTGCTTCTTGTTTCCTTAAGTCTGCTATCAGCCGTCGGAGTTCCTGAACTTGGTTAATATTCTTTAAGAAAGCAATTGGCTCGGTGATAGCTACTTTTGTACTCAACTTTATCTCTTCTTCTAAACCTTTATCTTTTCACTGACTTCTACAGTGAAGGTGTCTGAAGTACAAAGCTTGATGAGAAGTTGACAGATTATCTAGGTAATAGATTTTACCTTAGTAATGACCTCAGATAATTTTACCTTGTTTAGTGCTACTTCTGTGCTTATCCTTTCTGCCAATTTGTTCTGAATCTTTGATTCTTCCCTTTCTTCTATTCTTTTGTCTACATATGTATCAGTGGCATTGATTTTTTCGGTGAGTGTGGCAAGGTGATCTATGATGGGAGTATTCTCATCAATATTTGTTTCTAGTACTATCTGTTGTAGAATATCCCATACATCATTTAACACTTCTTTGCATTTGTGTTCTTGCCTTAACTTTTCTTGTGCCACTTTCCTTGAACATAATTCCCCATATCTACTTAGTTCCTCAGGGCTTAGGGTTCTCAGGTCACATTCTGGTATAATGATAACTTCATCAATGGTGATCGGCCCTTTGGCTTTCTTCTTCTTCTTCTACGCAAGAGGTGACTTCTTCTCACTTATGACAATAGCTTTTTCTTCACTTCTTGGAGTATCCTTCCTAGTTGACACTGTATCATCCTTCTTCTACTCCTCGGTAGATGGCGTGGGAGTCTCAGTTGTAGTGTTAGGTGGGTTCACCTTAGTTGACTTTGTTTCTTCTTGTTCCTTTGTTTCTGTAGACTGTGCCTCTATTTTGTTAGGCTCATTTGTATCTACAAGTTGCTCAAGTGCTTGTATCTCAGTTACATCTTTATTTGGCTTAGGATGAGACACATCGAGTTGTACTTGTGAAATTATTTCAACTACCTCTACAAGTATAGGTAGTTCACCCAGTAGAGATGTACATACATTATTAGTGTCTAATGCTTCATCTTTGTATGGTGCAATTGTTACATCTTCATCATCCTCATCATTAGGATCACCGTTAGTGATGTCCTCAATGAGTGCATCATCATCAGTTTTCTTTTGCAAGTGGATCTTAACTTGATCCGATGTGTAACGCCCCACAAGGGAACCGAAGAGAATTTAACCCTAAACATGCCACTAAGTTTGGTGAACAATTTTTTTTCCTAAAGTTAACAAACAAGATAAACAATAGTGCGAAAGTAATTACCATTTACTCACATTGAAACAACATCCAAAATAGATTACAAGACTCTAGGGTTCCATGACGTAGAATTACTTAAGAACAAAACACACTAAAGAACTAACATCAACAAAAGATTCCATAACTTATAAATTGCAATTACATGATAACAATAAATACAATTCTCATGGACTTCCATGATATCCAAATAAACTGACATCCACTGCACATGTTGCAAGGTATGTAATAATAAATCTAACTATAATAATACAATGTCTAGATTAGGTATCACATGTGATACACTAATACAAGATTACAAATAATGAAGATAAGAAAGAAACATCAAAGAAGAAGCATCATAAGGAATCCATTTGTGAAATCACCATCAAGCACTGGTACCAGGATGTCAAATCTCAGATGGTAAAGAATCACTACCACCCATCTATGTAGAACCACAAAGGCCTACCCCACCGTGCTGAGGAGATAATCACAAACCCCAATCGGATAACCAATACAAAGCAAGGATAAAACCTAAGAAAATGGATCCTGAAAATCACTCCAACTCAAGATACACATGATAAGATATAGGTACAACTCACTAAACCAGAGGCAACTGACACATGTAGAATAACTAGACTATGCATAGGAAGGTGTCATCATGTACATCTAAACCTTGAGTTTTGTCTTGGTAATCTCTCTAGATCCCGGTACCCAAGTGACCATACAAGGCATCAATGACCTCTCATACTGACGAAGTCATCAACTATGCCAACTCATCCCTTAAAAGGGGGCTAGTCATCTTCTCAACTCCACCTTAGTCTGTACTAGCACTCAAGCATGGGCAAGGACTCATATCTTATTAGGCTCAATTAAATACCCTTTAATTATATTAGGTTATCACTTGATTATTGAAACTTTACAATAAGTGATCCTGGCAGCCACTTGTGGGCCCTGATGCTTATTGCAAGCCACCTCCTACTACATGTCAAGGTAAACTACCCTAGGCTCACAGATCTCTCCTAGATCTAATCAGGTATACAACTACGTAACCTCATATCCATTTTCACACAAAAGAACTAGATATGGTTACAGAGATACCACAAATAGAATACAATATATCATGAGAACAATGATCAAACAAGAGTGATAATCATATAGAGTACATACACACCAAACATAACTGATAACATGAACATCTGACTCATACCCCAACCTCTGTATTCTCCTAGGTCATCTAGAACCCGATAACCCATAATGTAAAAGAAGAACACAAAGAATACACATTCACATTAATTTGAACTAAAATAAAGATCATAATCAAATACGTTCCATTATTATCACAATTGAATTCAACTATCAGATCTACTAGGAAATTTTGAAAGATAACCATTCCAGTAACATCATAAGTAAAACAAATTTCCTAAAAAGTACCTCATAATCCAACATAACAAAAATGTCCAATTTCAGTAGGAGAAATTACAAATGTGATTCCATGAATGGCTTTAGGTCATAATTCAATCTATTAATTTAAGGTTTGATTAAATACTCAAACTCACTATATCCTACAAAAGATATTTTAACAAATAATTTATTTATGTGTAAAATCAAAATTCCATAAAGAATTATATAAGGTTAAGGTACAAATTTAACCATTAATACCATATACATATTTAAGTCCATAATTAACAAGTAAGAATTTGCGTAATAATTGTAGACACCGAAAAATCCTTCAGAAAATAAATTATTTTTGTTTTCTGAAAATCTTTGATGACATCATCATTTATTAATTAATTAATTATTTAATTAATTAATTTATTTTTATGGCATTAAATCCCTCTCTCTTAATTAAAAATCTTTAATTAAGGAATCTAGCCTAAAAATGTCATTTGGACATTATCCCTAATTTATTAATTATTTAATTAATAAATTGACCAAAACCTTCAAAAATAAATTAATTTATTTTTAATTTATTTTTTATCCCAAACTTGGCCAATTTCCTTAAGACCACTAACCTCTTCCAAAATCTTCTAATCCCTTCTTAATTTCGATTAAAAGGCTAATCCCATCTTTTCTAACCCTAATCCCAAGGTTAAATATTTAATTAAGGTTAAATATTTAATTTGCATATTTATTGAAAATATTTTAATAAATATTCCTAAGACTTAAGCTTTTGGAATGAATAACCTTTTATTCCATGAAACTAATGAAAAATCTAGACTCTTCTAGAATCTTCTCAAATCCACCCTCTTCACCCATCCTAATCCTTTTCTTTGTCCTAATCTAATCCTAATCCTATCCTTAAATCTTTGTGCAATCCTAACCAAGCTTAAGACTTTCCTAAAACAAAGCAAAGTCTTCCCTTCCAAATATCTCAACCACAAAGCATTTATTGCTTCCCCAAAGTCTTCAAAGCCTCTTAAAGCTCATTCATTGCTCTTACAAGCATTTATTGGAGAGTTATGAGCTTGGAGCCCCCTTTGTTGACTCCTCTTTGCCCTTCCCTTCATCCACTCACCTTGTGACATGTGTCACCTCCTGATTAGTTGAGAACTAGCACAGTCCATGTGCTTCCCTTTGAGTGAATCTTGGCCTCTCTTAAGGATTTCAATCCTGGCCATTCATTCCTCCTACCCCAAGCCTTAGAAATCCTATAAATACCCTCACTTCCTAAGGCAAATCATCTTTCAACTCTCAAACTCAATAGCAAAGTTATAATGCCATTTTCATTTTAGCATAAGCATAAATTCATCATTTTAGATCATTTCCAAGCTTAAATCACATCTAAATTAGCTTAAATGGATTAACATAGATTCATTTCTTGTTTTAATCTTAGTTCATTTATTTAGCTTTGCATATTTGTGTGTTCTTGAGGCCTTTGAGGCAAAATAGGTTCCTCATACCTATTTTGTGTCATTTTGGGTCTTCTTGATCCTCAAATCATCCATCTTGCATGCTCCAAGTGCTTGAGTTTGCACACCCACATCCCTCTATATCTAAGCATATCAAACGGTGCATGGGCGCATCCGTTTTAAGCTTAAACTGAGGTGGCTTTGATTTTAGTTTGTTTACCTTTAAATTTGATTTGATAATATGCTATGACGTTTGTTTGTCTTTGGCCTTCAAAACAGGTTTAGGTGCACTCTCAAATCCTAGTCTACATTCTGGCACGCCCGGTGGGACTCAAACCACAATCATTTTGATGAAATTACACTTTATATGCTTTTTTTTTTGCAGGAAATAAAGAAATGTCGCCTTCATGAAAAGAAATGACGCCTACAGAAATTAAATGTCGCCTTCAAACAAAGAAATGTCGCCTTCAACAAAAGAAATGTCGCCTTCAACAAAAGAAATGTCGCCTACAAAGAATTCAGTCACACCTTCGTGCAATTAAATCACGCCTTTGAGGAAAGAAATGATGCCTATGAGTTCTGTTTTCACGCCTGCATAACTGAGATTTTCCTGTGATTGACAATTTCTGTTACGTCCCAGAATTCTTCTTCTGTCGCCTGCATGTAAAGAAATCACGCCTGTAACAAAAGAAATCACGCCTCTGTATTATTTATCTGTCACCTTTTGAGGTACAGAATGTCGCCTGTAGGAATTAAATGTCGCCTCTGCACTTTCCAGCGTCGCCTATAAGCTGGACAGTGTCGCCTTTTGTCTTTTGCTTGGGACTAGTTTTTCATTTCTTTTACAACAAAGGTCAAACTCAATCTTGAATGAAACTTAAAGAAATGAACTTAGGTCCTAGAGTGTCATTGTCAATTTGAAAAGCAAACCAAATCTCGAATGCACTAAAGGAATAAACAACTCTATTCCCTATCTCATTTCAAATTTCAAAGCAAGCAAACAAATTCAATCTTGAGTGATCTAAGGGACAAAACAAAGCTTTTTCAAAGTTCTTAAGACAACTCGCTAATCAAATCTTGAATGCATAAAAAGAAAGAACTTGAAAACGTTCGAAGCATTTACATTTTTGAGGAAAAGAACAAATCAAAAGCTAATCACGAGTGTCTTCATTTCAAAGTTCAAACATCACTTAATCAAATTGGGAAAATGAACAAAATCTGCTTGATGTGCATGTAGGAGTTTTTCAATTCTTGCATAATCCTTGTTAGAGTAAGCAACGTGGAACATTTGAACTTGGACAAGTTCACCTATTCTGCTTTTAGCGAGGCCTGTCCAAGGAGAAGCGCTTCCTCCTCGGAGAACGACCTCAAACCGGTATCCCCCCCGGCCGGTATACAAATAAGTGAATACCAAAAGAATCACTTACATCTCCTAATCGCCGGGCGTTCGTGCCAAACACGTGTCTGGGGATGGTAAACATTCCTCTCCCCCAGCATAATTGGCAAGGCTCTTAAGTGAGTCACGGATGATCAGCATAACCGGGTATGGAGACTCCACGGAACTATTAAAGACCTGATAAAATAGAGGCTACCCTATCTACACCCGAAAGTATCAAAATCCTTGTGCAAGGACCGATTCCAAGGGGTTTACCGGGTCACCTCAAGATTAATCACCATTTGTATTCCCTTCTGGGGGATACCAAGCTGTGGGCAAGTGATTTTGATACTCACCTTCCTTAGGTAGATCTGGTTGAAGTGCTTGACAGTCAAAGACCCCGTGAAAACACTTGTTGAAACATACACTTTCAAAGCTTTGTCAGAGTCAGTTGCCTTTGTTTGTATCCCGCAGGGTTGCTTTGTCCCTTGCGGAGATTGCTTTGACTTTAACTTTTGCCATTGGAAACCTTTGCCTCAAAATCAGAAGCCTCTTTTCCAAGTGATGCCCAGCAAAAACAAACATCCTAAAGCAAAGTTGCCCAAATCCCAAGCCTATCAAGAGCGAAAAGTTATCAAGAAGAACACCAAAACCTATCAATCCATTATCCAAGCAACCCAAGCAGAGGAGAAGTCCCAAGCCAGACTTGAGAACATTGCCCATAACGCCCGCATCAAACAATTCGCCTACCGTTTCTGAGTTAACCATCGTTTCATCAACCTTGAGCCAGAAGATTAGCCAAATCCTTGTTCATGTCTTGTTCCATCTTCGGATCTTGAAATCTTGTCTCAAACAGCCTTGCATCTTAGTTTCATCCTAGTTTCACCCTTTGCATCAGCATCAAAACCTTAGTTGCATTTCAAAACATCATAAAGTTGCATATGCATTCATCTTCCTGCCAGCATTCTAGAATCAATCCTTGTCATTTGCATAGAGCATTGTCCCTTCAACCTTCGATACCTTTTCCACCAGCATCCCCCCATCAGCTTTCCATATCTTTCCAGCAGATCCACCATCCTTTGTTCCAAATCCAGAGATCCACCAACACTTAGTGTTCTACCTTTTGAGTTGTTCCTATCCTATATCCAAGATCAGAGACCATCATCCTCTTTTTTGGCACAACGTGTTGTCATAAAGAAATTAAACCTTGTCCTTGCATAGCCATCATCTCGAGCAAAGAGATTGGAGTGTATTGATAAGAAACTTGTTGACCGAAGATCATCAGTCTATCTTAGGTTGACCCCATCATACCTCTGATCCTCCATTTGGGAAAAATAGCAGCTCATTTGTTGACCACTCAGTAATCTTTCACCAGCTTTCCACCAGCAACCTATCTTTCCTCCACCGTCTTGATCCATATCAGTTCCATCTAGCTTCCATCATCGCCATCTTGATCCCTCTCTTTACATTTGCATCTTAGAAGTCATCATCTTTAAAAGTTCATCAGCTTTGCATCCATCAACATCTTTTAGCCAAACATCTTGCATCCATTTAGCACTTGCATCTCCATGCCTGTTGAGACCAGATCTCGGAAAAGAAGAAGCATGAATCCTTATCCACCAACAACCTCATCCGATCCCAAACTTTTCACCAACGCCATGATGACCTACAATCCCCACATCCAAGCCAGTAACCCATGTGAAGATCCAAACATCCCTTCATCCCCCTTGGCAAACCAAGCATTTGTAAATCCTCCAGAAAGCCCACCAACGACCAATGCCCTTGTACCGCAACATCAGCAAAGCACGTTTGTCCACTACCTACCAGAAAGTACCTCCATCCCACCATCTCTCTATCCACGCATCCCCATCAAAACTATCCAAGTTCCAGCCCAAGCGTATTCTCCGTTTGTCCAATCATTTTCCGATCCTATCATGCAAACATCCCAAGAGCTTTCCACCATTCCCCTTTTCTTGCAAGGAAGCCTCGCCAGTCCCACAACACAAGCTGCAGCGCCATCCGCTCCATCTCCTACCCCTTTTGCTTCATCATCTGCTATGGCTGCCCAAGCTCAAAACCAACACTTAAACCAAAGTCAGCTTCCACCTCTCATGCAAGCTTTTACACCAAAAGCTTCGCCACCATCCGCAAGTCAAGCAATGCCTTTCACCATCAAAGGAGCACCGTCACCCTTCACTCCCCAAGCATCCGTACCTTCTTCTTTGGGGTTAGCGCAATCGCTTCCTATTCCAACCTCATCTTTCTCTTGGGTATTTCCTTCATTTTCCTCCTCACAAGCATCCGCTCAACCACAACCTCAACAAGCTCCATTATCTCAACCATCATTCGTGTCCCAAGCTCCCGTTGCTCCTACCATTCCATCATCCGTTGCAGTGCACCCTAACACAAGCTCTCAGTGGGTCCTTACACAAGAAGAAATGAAGGCATGGGGGATCCCATCTCAATCCCCTACATCTATGGTTGCAAGTCCACAAACTGCCTTCGCCCAAGCAGCACAGCAGCAACTACCCCAAACACCGCCGACTTCAAGCTATTCATCCCAAATCCCAAATACCTTCCAGCAAGCTCCACCACCTCAACAGCCAACTTTCCCCAGCTATCTTACCCCATCACCCTTTGCTTCTAGCTTCCCCACGTCTGCTCCACCTCTAAGTAACGCAGGCATGCACCCAGCTTATATCAGCCAAATCCAAAGCCAACCTCAGCAACTACCACCATCATACTCGCAAGCAGCATCATTCCAACAGCCTCCCCCACAGCAACCACATGTCCCCTTTCAGCAAACACCCATCATTCCTCAACAACAGCAAGTCCCTTGCTATCAGCCCCAGCAACAAATCCCTATCATCCCCCAACGACAACAAGTTCCCACCTATCAGTTACAACAACAAATTCCAAATAACTAATATCAGCAAGCAGTCCCACAACAACCGCCAGTTCAACAACAGCAAGCAGCCCAACAACATCAAGCGGTTCCATATCATTTACCACAATATCCCCTTATGCAGCAATATCCCCAGCAACCATTGCCCCAAAATCAGTTCCAACCCATTTATCCACAGCAAGCACCATATCCAATTCCACAACTTCCATCACAAGCAGAAGTTCCAGTTCCCTCGCCACTCAATACTGAGTGGGAAGCAATGAAAAACGCTCTAAAAGAGCTCCAAAGTGGAACAGAGAATAAAACATACAAGTTCGAAGAGGTGTGCTCATATCCCTTCGATCGATCCATAGCAACTATCCCTTTCCCCAAGCATTTTGAGATGCCCAAGTTTGACAAGTATCGGGGGAAAGGAGATCCAGTAAATCATATCAAAGAGTTCTACATGGCGTGCCAAGAAGTGGCTTACAGTGATAACTATCTCCTGCGCCTATTTCCCAAAAGCTTGGGAGGAACTGCTGTTGAGTGGTTTTACAAAATACCACATGGGACAATAAACACCTTTGTTGAACTCTCTGAGAAGTTCATCACACACTATGCCCATAATGTGGAGAATGAGTTGTCCTTGCTAGACCTATGCAACTCAAAGCAGAAAGACGGAGAAAGCCTTGCAGAATACTTGCAAAGATGGTAGAATCTTACAACCAGGTTATCATATCAGCCGCCAGAGAAGCATCTAACAAAGATCTTCATTGATAACCTGCATCCAAAGCTATCCCATCACATGCGAATGAACTGTCTCCAAACATACCAAGACATCAAGAGCAAAGGCATAGGCATCGAGAAAGCTCTCTTAGATGAAGGCACTATTCGTCACTTCAAGGATGATTCCAAGAACAAACCCAACAATGATAAATCCCGTTACTGGAATCGTAACAAGAATGTTGTTACAGATGGAGCCATTGACACTAAGAATGTACAATTCGTCGTGGCTAGTCCTACACCAGCTCAAATATACCAACTGCCACAAGCACCCATCTATCAGCAACCACCAGCTCCCGCATATCAAGCACCTATTTATCAGCAGCCTCCTCAAGCTCATCAGCCACCTGTGCAACAGTATCAGCAGCAATACCAACAGCAACAACCAGCACGTCAAGGCAATCCTGTTAACACAGTTAACGTTGCCCCAAGGCAGAACAAACCCAACAATCAGAACAATCCAAAGAGGACTTTCACACCTTTGGGTGAGCCTCTGGATCAGATCTTTTATCGGCTAGCCAAGGCAAATATGATCACATATTCGCCCATCCCATAGAAGGATGACAACGCACCAAAGTCTGATTGGTATAAAGAACATGAATACTGTGATTACCATCGTGTGAAGGGGCACACAACATTGAAGTGCATGCGGCTTAAGCACTACATCCAGGATCTCATCGATCGCAAGGAAATCCAGGTCGATGCACCAGCTCAAGCTTCACCCAACGCTGGTTTGCAAATATATCAAAATGTGTTCCCTCAACACGATACCGGGAAGAATCAAGCCAACGCCAATCAGCCCCAAAATCGTGGCAAAGGCAAGCAAGAAGATCACACAGCGGCCTACATCAACTATGACAAATATGTCGGATGCATAACTCAAATTGAGCCCATCCAAGATGAGCCCACCATCAATACCATCCACGTCAGAGGGCCGGATCGACAATGTGCTGCAACTACCCGCAGTGGTAGGATAACTGTTGCCGGTGCTCCTCCGAGGTCAACTGCTCCTCCAAGGCCAACATCTACTGCATCCACAACACAGTCTAACACCAGGCCAGCATCAAATGCACGCACAACACAGCATAATGCACCAAGAGCACAATACAATATCATAGAGCATCTTGGGAACATGCCAGCCCAAATATCTATCTTGGATTTGCTCCGCACATCACCCATTCATCAGGAGATCCTGGACAAAGCTCTAAAAGAAGGCCATGTCCCCACGGACATTAACACAACTTAGTTTGAAACTCTTGTGGGACACCTATCAGCAGCATGTGCCTTGTCCTTCAAAGAATCTGATATACCAGATGTCGCTCCTGACCATACTCTCCCTCTTCGCATTGCCGTCATGGTCAGAGATTTTGCCATCAAACGAGTTCTAGTGGATAATGGCTCAGCCCTCAACTTGTGCACATTAAAATTCGTCAAGAAGATCGGGTTCACGGAGGCCGACATACAACATGAGAAAATCACTATCAAAGCATATGATAACTTGGAGCATACCTCTGAAGGTACTATGACTTTACCTATCCAGCTAGGCCCAGCAACGCAAGATACTCTCTGCCACGTTGTTGATCTTGACCTACCATTCAATATCCTCCTCGGTCGTCCATGGATCCATTCCATTAAGGCCGTACCATCTACTTACCATCAGTGCATCAAGTTTCCACATCAAGGCACTGAGGTTACCATCCACGCTGACCCTAACCCCTTCGCATACTGCCTTGCGATGGAAACATCTTTCCCTCATTCTACCCATTGTCCTGGAACCGATATTGGTACTTCTATTGCTAGCTCATCCCGATCCCATCACGATCCAGAGACCATCCTCTCTTCCACTTTATCATCCATCAAGATCAACAACCAGGGTTGTGGCGAGTACAGCCTCAGTGATGCATTTGCTGCAGGAGCTCTTCCACGTGATCCACATACTCAAGGGCGCCCAAGTTGTCAAAACAAGCCTGTTGAGGAACATTATAAGCTCAAGCAAATCGGAAACATGACTTTTGAGTCTCATGGCAACATCAACAGCAAAGAAATGGATCCAGATATTAACAAATGGTTATACAAAGATCCCCCATCCCGTGACACCCAACTTCTTGAGTACTTCAAAGAGAAATATCCAATCCCCTACAAGAATGTCACAGAACAATATAACTATCAAGGTGGTGGTCTAGGACCACAAGAGGATGGAAATTTGTTTCCTATCATACCATCCCAGAATCCAGAACAGCAAGGACTTGGCTTTAATACCCCTCGCCTGCTTGAACAAGAGCCCAATACCACAACTGCGGGCACTAACATGACCAACGTGAACTTTTCGAATAGCCAGGATGACCTCGTGGAAATCAAAGACATCCCCGAAGAGAAAGACATCTGATCCTACGATGATATCTTTGCCGACGACACCCTCCTGGGGACTTCTGTCCTCCAACAACTCTCCATTAACCTCATAGATCTTCCCCTCACAAACCCCGACCTCATAGATTGGGACCAACCAAGCATCGCACACATTGATGAGTTCCAAAGTGCACAAGCACTCCTAGAATTCATGGGGGCATCAGGTCCAGCAAGCAAACAGGATTCAACATCAACCTCTATCTATCAGCTTCACCCAAAAGGATATTTTGGGGAAGAGGCAAGCTTTAGTCGCAAAAATGAAATAGCAAAAGAACATCATGAGTCTTTATGTGAAAACCCCCTTGGGGCACATTCTGATTCCAAAATGGTAAAAATAAAGGGCATATCTTCTAGTGAAAACCTGGCAATTCAGGCGCTAGAAGATGAAGCCTTGCCTCTTCCCCCTATCCAAGATTATAGACCAGAGCAGTCGCCGATCATCATAGAGGAAACCAAGCCAATCAACTTGGGAACAGAAGAATGTCCAAGGATCACCTACATTGCAGTCAACCTAACAGAAGGAGAAGAAATCACTCTCAGTGCCTTGCTCAAGGAATCCATCATCAACTTTGCATGGTCATATGCCCATATGCCTGGGCTTGATCCAAACCTTGTTGTTCATCATCTATCAGTAGATCCAAACGTCAAGCCAGTGAAGCAGAAGCTAAGGAAAATGCATCCAAAGGTAGCATTACTCGTCAAAGCAGAGCTTGAGAAGCTCCTCCAAGCTAACATCATCAGAGCAATAGATTATTCAGAGTGGATCTCTAACATGGTGCCGGTCACAAAGCCTTCTGGTGACATCAGAATCTGTACTGATTTCAGGGACTTGAACAAGGCATGCCCTAAGGATGACTTCCCATTACCAAACATAGACATGCTTGTAGACCTCACAGCGGGTCATGAAATGCTATCACTCATGGATGGATTTTCAGGCTACAATCAGATTCATATAGCAGAAGCAGATCAACATAAAACAGCATTCACAACCCCATGGGGTACCTTCTGCTACAACATGATGCCATTTGGGCTAAAGAATGCAGGGGCCACATATCAGAGAGCAATGACAGCGATCTTCCATGACATGATCCACAAGATCCTTGAAGACTATGTGGATGATATCCTTGCAAAATCCAAAACAAGGGATGAACACCTCAACATCCTAGAACGTGTGTTTGATCATCTGAATCATTATGGCTTAAAGCTTAATCCTAAGAAATGTGTCTTTGGTGTTACATCTGGAAAGATTCTAGGCTTCATCGTCTCTAGACGAGGCATAGAGATCAATCCTAAAAAGGTAAAAGCAATAACGGAGATGCCTCCACCAAGAAATCTCAAACAGCTCAGAAGCCTACAGGGCAAGCTTCAATCAGTTTGGCGGTTCATCTCGCAACTAGCGGACAAGTGCCAACCATTCTCACATCTCTTATGCAAAGACACCAACTTCAAGTGGGATCCCATATGTCAAAGAAGCTTTGATAAGCTCAAGGAGTATCTAGCTAATGCTCCAATCCTAGTACCACCGGTTTCAGGATACCCACTCATCCTTTACATCTCAACAACAGCTACAGCACTAGGGGCACTCCTAGCACAGCATGATGATGAAATTAGAGAACGAGCTATCTACTACATCAGTCGCACTCTTGTGGGCTATGAGCTTAACTATTCACCCATGGAGAAAGCATGCTTAGCAGTGGTCTTTGCCACTCAAAAACTTAGACATTACATGCTTAGCCACACAATCAAGCTCATATCAAAGGTGGACCCTCTTAAGTATCTGTTATCAAAGACAACTCTCACAGGCCGTATGGCAAAATGGGTCATGTTACTCAGTGAATTTGACATTCAGTATGTAGATCGCAAAGCAATCAAAGGGCAAGTCATTGCCGATCAGCTAGCAGAAGCACCACTGGTGGATGCCTATCCACTAATCATGGAATTCCCTGATGAACATTTATGCATGATTGAAGAGCAGCCCATGTGGAAACTATACTTTGATGGTTCCAACACATCCCATAGCTCTGGAGCAGGAATCCTATTCGTCACACCTCAAGGTGACTATATTCCAAAATCATTCAAGTTGGGATTCCCCTGTACCAACAATATTGCAGAATATGAGGCACTCATCTTAGGTCTCAAAACAGCTATCCAATGGAACATCACAGAATTACAAGTATTTGGAGATTCACAGCTGATTATCAAACAAGTCCTAGATGAGTATCAGACAAAAGATGATAAATTGCTACCCTACAAGCAACTGGTGGATAAACTGAAAGAGCATTTCCTACATCTACAATTCAATCAGATCCCAAGGCTTCAGAACAAAGCAGCAGATGCAATGGCAACCATCGGATCCTTATTGGAAATACCATGAGACGCATCACAGTATGAATTTCTAGTCGAGCAGCTACATTCACCAGCTTATGAGAGCGCCGATGCAGACATGGTGTGTGTCTTGGTTGGTCCCCAATCCCCATGGTACCATGAAATCCATGCATATCTAAAAAATGGTATCATATCTCCCCATCTCACCAATAACCAACGCCAAAACCTTATTCGCAGAGCTTCCCGCTACACTCTTGTAGCCAACACCCTATATCGTCGCGGGTATCATAATGTCCTATCTAGATGTTTAGATTCGAACGAGGCCGTCCTGGCCTTACAAGAAGTTCACGCTGGAATTTGCGGTGCCCACACGAGTGGCATGGTTCTAGCAAAGCAGCTGCTTAGAGTTGGATATTATTGGCCAACAATGGAACATGATGCGTGTGAATTTGTCAAGAAATGTCTCCCATGTCAACAACATGCCAATTTGATACATGCACCAGCACAGGATCTACAGCCTATTGCACCACCGTGGCCTTTTTCATGTTGGGGCCTCGACCTCGTTGGCTTGATCACCCCCCTCTCTTCGGATGGACACAAGTATATCATAACAACCACAGAGTACTTTACCAAATGGGTTGAAGCGATTCCGCTCACCCTTACTACTGGCATCCAAATATCCAAGTTCATCCTCTACCACATCATTTGCCGCTTCGGCATACCATCTACCATCTTCACAGACCATGGCACACCTTTTGAAAACCAGCATGTGGATGATCTATGTGCCAGACTCCACATCCATCACCGTTTCTCCAGTCCATATTTCCCTCAAGGAAATGGCCAAGCTGAGGCAACTAACAAAACTATCTTGAAAATCTTCAAGAAGGTTGTCAATGATTCTGGTCGTGACTGGCACCTCCAAATCAATCCTGCCCTTTGGGCCTACCGCACTTCTTATCGCACTCCCACAGGCACCACCCCATACTCCCTTGTATATGGTGCTGAAGCCGTTCTACCGATCGAGGTTGAGCTCCCATCCTTGCGCGTCTCCATGAAGAACTATACAACTGATGAAGACTATCATGTGGCCCAGCTCACATAGCTAGATCTGCTAGATGAAAAGAGACAGCAAGCCTATGATCACCTGGTTGCATACCAGAATCGACTCAAAAGGAGTTATAACAAAAAGGTCCATCCTAGACAATTCCAGGTCGGTGACATGGTCCTTAAAGAAAATCAGAAGGTCCTAGCAAATAGAGAAAAGAAAGGCAAGTTTGAGCCTACTTGGTTGGGCCCCTATGTTGTCACCACATCCTTCGGCTCCGGAGCCTATCAGCTATCAACACCAGAAGGTGAGCCCTTGAATGATCCTATCAACATCATCCATCTGAAGAGGTTCTATGCCTGAACCTGATCCGGCATATATCAGAAAATCCAAAAACATTCAAAAAAGAAAAAAAAAAAAAAGCAAAAAAAGCAAAAAAGAAGAGAAAAGAGAAAGAGAAAATAATCGTCCAACGGTGAAAACTTGGCAATTCAAGCGCCTTGGACAAGTATGTTGGTGAAAACCTGGCAAACAGGCGCCAACATAGTAAACTGAGCTATTTATCTATTTAGTTGTCTTTTCAGCTACCGTCCTCTTCCTCCATCCATAACAGATCTCCCAGCAGTTCCATCTCCCCTATCTTCCACGCATTCAGCTCCCATCTTCCTCCAACCCATCTTCAATCCATATCCTGTTCCAAAGCTTTGTACCATATCTTGTACCATATCCTTATCCCTTTCCTGTACAGCGCTTTCCTCCCTGTATTTATCCTTCTTGTCTCCGTCCTAGTGAGAGTCCCGCTGAGTGTGATCTTCCTATCCCCAATCCTGAGCTTCTGTACATATCCCTTGTGCATATCATTCCTCCTTGTTGTACATAACCTTTGTCCGTCCTGCAGCAGCATTTGATCAAATATCTTGTCCCATCCCCAGCCTCAGAAAATTTGAAGTCCCACTCGGGCCTTGTGCTTCAGCAACATCAATTGTCGACTTATCCTTGCTCATCCTGATTATTCTTTGAACTTCAGCTTTTGGCCAGCGAACAACTACACTTATTCTCTCACCAACCCCTGGGTCCTTGAGGATATATCATTCCTCCTGTCCGACCTAATCTTCCATCCTGGTCCTTGAGGATATATCGTTCCTCCTGTCTGACCAATCTTCCCACCATCAATCAAACCTAATCTCTCTCTCCTTGGCAAAGGATGTCTTTTTGGAGTTACCATTTTGATCTTGGATTTTTGTCCTTTGGGTCTTGTTAATCTTTTTGGCTTCTCATTATCCCACCAGGGTCACCACGATTCATTATATCACGGTGTGCTGCGTGTGCGGATAATCTGGGGCAAGGTCTTTTGATCTTTCGCTTCTGTCTGTGAGTCAGTTGTGTGTTTGTGGTTCCTTCAGCATCAGTTTCGCCATGTCGCCCCTGCGCTTCATGTGTGATGTTGGGGCAACCCTGTGTGTTTTTTTAGCATCAGTCCTCGTCAGTCCTCTGCGACATTATTGACAGGCCTCGTGATCCCAGTATCCTTGGCAGGTCTCTAGCATTGCTATATTAAATCTAGGTTGTGCACTCCCGTTTGCACTTGGAGCTATCTGGTCCCTTGCATTTATCATATAGATTAATCTTGCATCTTTGCATACAGCTGCATCTTGCATCTTGCATTTCCATCTCATCTTGCATATCATCCATATTTGTTCTTAGAAGTGAGGTTATTTATCTCCCCTTTCTTCCTGGGCCTTTCCTTCCTCGTCCCACCGGGCACACTCTGTCCCAGGGCGTAATCCCTCTTTCTCCTTGTCCCACTGGGCGCATCTTCCATGATTTTGTCCCACCGGGGCATGTATCCCCTTTCTTCTAGTCCACCTAGGCGTCATACCCTCTTCTTCTGATTCTAGCCTTGGCATCTTGTTTTCTTGTCTTTGACGCCATGCCACTTGCGGCATCGCATCAAAGAGGGGCAAAATATAGACACCGAAAAATCCTTCAGAAAATAAATTATTTTTGTTTTCTAAAAATCTTTGATGACATCATCATTTATTAATTAATTAATTATTTAATTAATTAATTTATTTTTATGGCATTAAATCCCTCTCTCTTAATTAAAAATCTTTAATTAAGGAATCTAGCCTAAAAATGTCATTTGGACATTATCCCTAATTTATTAATTATTTAATTAATAAATTGACCAAAACCTTCAAAAATAAATTAATTTATTTTTAATTTATTTTTTATCCCAAACTTGGCCAATTTCCTTAAGACCACTAACCTCTTCCAAAATCTTCTAATCCCTTCTTAATTTCGATTAAAAGGCTAATCCCATCTTTTCTAACCCTAATCCCAAGGTTAAATATTTAATTAAGGTTAAATATTTAATTTGCATATTTATTGAAAATATTTTAATAAATATTCCTAAGACTTAAGCTTTTGGAATGAATAACCTTTTATTCCATGAAACTAATGAAAAATCTAGACTCTTCTAGAATCTTCTCAAATCCACCCTCTTCACCCATCCTAATCCTTTTCTTTGTCCTAATCTAATCCTAATCCTATCCTTAAATCTTTGTGCAATCCTAACCAAGCTTAAGACTTTCCTAAAACAAAGCAAAGTCTTCCCTTCCAAATATCTCAACCACAAAGCATTTATTGCTTCCCCAAAGTCTTCAAAGCCTCTTAAAGCCCATTCATTGCTCTTACAAGCATTTATTGGAGAGTTATGAGCTTGGAGCCCCCTTTGTTGACTCCTCTTTGCCCTTCCCTTCATCCACTCACCTTGTGACATGTGTCACCTCCTGATTAGTTGAGAACTAGCACAGTCCATGTGCTTCCCTTTGAGTGAATCTTGGCCTCTCTTAAGGATTTCAATCCTGGCCATTCATTCCTCCTACCCCAAGCCTTAGAAATCCTATAAATACCCTCACTTCCTAAGGCAAATCATCTTTCAACTCTCAAACTCAATAGCAAAGTTATAATGCCATTTTCATTTTAGCATAAGCATAAATTCATCATTTTAGATCATTTCCAAGCTTAAATCACATCTAAATTAGCTTAAATGGATTAACATAGATTCATTTCTTGTTTTAATCTTAGTTCATTTATTTAGCTTTGCATATTTGTGTGTTCTTGAGGCCTTTGAGGCAAAATAGGTTTCTCATACCTATTTTGTGTCATTTTGGGTCTTCTTGATCCTCAAATCATCCATCTTGCATGCTCCAAGTGCTTGAGTTTGCACACCCACATCCCTCTATATCTAAGCATATCAAACGGTGCATGGGCGCATCCGTTTTAAGCTTAAACTGAGGTGGCTTTGATTTTAGTTTGTTTACCTTTAAATTTGATTTGATAATATGCTATGACGTTTGTTTGTCTTTGGCCTTCAAAACAGGTTTAGGTGCACTCTCAAATCCTAGTCTACATTCTGGCACGCCCGGTGGGACTCAAACCACAATCATTTTGATGAAATTACACTTTATATGCTTTTTTTTTTGCAGGAAATAAAGAAATGTCGCCTTCATGAAAAGAAATGACGCCTACAGAAATTAAATGTCGCCTTCAAACAAAGAAATGTCGCCTTCAACAAAAGAAATGTCGCCTACAAAGAATTCAGTCACGCCTTCGTGCAATTAAATCACGCCTTTGAGGAAAGAAATGATGCCTATGAGTTCTGTTTTCACGCCTGCATAACTGAGATTTTCCTGTGATTGACAATTTCTGTTACGTCCCAGAATTCTTCTTCTGTCGCCTGCATGTAAAGAAATCATGCCTGTAACAAAAGAAATCACGCCTCTGTATTATTTATCTGTCACCTTTTGAGGTACAAAATGTCGCCTGTAGGAATTAAATGTCGCCTCTGCACTTTCCAGCGTCGCCTATAAGCTGGACAGTGTCGCCTTTTGTCTTTTGCTTGGGACTGGTTTTTCATTTCTTTTACAGCAAAGGTCAAACTCAATCTTGAATGAAACTTAAAGAAATGAACTTAGGTCCTAGAGTGTCATTGTCAATTTGAAAAGCAAACCAAATCTCGAATGCACTAAAGGAATAAACAACTCTATTCCCTATCTCATTTCAAATTTCAAAGCAAGCAAACAAATTCAATCTTGAGTGATCTAAGGGACAAAACAAAGCTTTTTCAAAGTTCTTAAGACAACTCGCTAATCAAATCTTGCATGCACAAAAAGAAAGAACTTGCAAACATTCAAAGCATTTACATTTTTGAGGAAAAGAACAAATCAAAAGCTAATCACGAGTGTCTTCATTTCAAAGTTCAAACATCACTTAATCAAATTGGGAAAATGAACAAAATCTGCTTGATGTGCATGTAGGAGTTTTTCAATTCTTGCATAATCCTTGTTAGAGTAACCAACGTGGAACATTTGAACTTGGACAAGTTCACCTATTCTGCTTTTAGCGAGGCCTGTCCAAGGAGAAGCGCTTCCTCCTCGGAGAACGACCTCAAACCGGTATCCCCCCCGGCCGGTATACAAATAAGTGAATACCAAAATAATCACTTACATCTCCTAATCGCCGGGCGTTCGTGCCAAACACGTGTCTGGGGATGGTAAACATTCCTCTCCCCCAGCATAATTGGCAATTCTCTTAAGTGAGTCACGGATGATCAGCATAACCGGGTATGGAGACTCCACGGAACTATTAAAGACCTGATAAAATAGAGGCTACCCTATCTACACCCGAAAGTATCAAAATCCTTGTGCAAGGACCGATTCCAAGGGGTTTACCGGGTCACCTCAAGATTACTCACCATTTGTATTCCCTTCTGGGGGATACCAAGCTGTGGGCAAGCGATTTTGATACTCACCTTCCTTAGGTAGATCTGTTTGAAGTGCTTGACAGTCAAAGACCCCGTGAAAACACTTGTTGAAACATACACTTTCAAAGCTTTGTCAGAGTCAGTTGCCTTTGTTTCTATCCCGCAGGGTTGCTTTGTCCCTTGCGGAGATTGCTTTGACTTTAACTTTTGCCATTGGAAACCTTTGCCTCAAAATCAGAAGCCTCTTTTCCAAGTGATGCCCAGCAAAAACAAACATCCTAAAGCAAAGTTGCCCAAATCCCAAGCCTATCAAGAGCGAAAAGTTATCAAGAAGAACACCAAAACCTATCAATCCATTATCCAAGCAACCCAAGCAGAGGAGAAGTCCCAAGCCAGACTTGAGAACATTGCCCATAACGCCCGCATCAAACAATTCGCCTACCGTTTCTGAGTTAACCATCGTTTCATCAACCTTGAGCCAGAAGATTAGCCAAATCCTTGTTCATGTCTTGTTCCATCTTCGGATCTTGAAATCTTGTCTCAAACAGCCTTGCATCTTAGTTTCATCCTAGTTTCACCCTTTGCATCAGCATGAAAACCTTAGTTGCATTTCAAAACATCATAAAGTTGCATATGCATTCATCTTCCTGCCAGCATTCTAGAATCAATCCTTGTCATTTGCATAGAGCATTGTCCCTTCAACCTTCGATACCTTTTCCACCAGCATCCCCCCATCAGCTTTCCATATCTTTCCAGCAGATCCACCATCCTTTGTTCCAAATCCAGAGATCCACCAACACTTAGTGTTCTACCTTTTGAGTTGTTCCTATCCTATATCCAAGATCAGAGACCATCATCCTCTTTTTTGGCACAACGTGTTGTCATAAAGAAATCAAACCTTGTCCTTGCATAGCCATCATCTCGAGCAAAGAGATTGGAGTGTATTGATAAGAAACTTGTTGACCGAAGATCATCAGTCTATCTTAGGTTGACCCCATCATACCTCTGATCCTCCATTTGGAAAAAATAGCAGCTCATTTGTTGACCACTCAGTAATCTTTCACCAGCTTTCCACCAGCAACCTATCTTTCCTCCACCGTCTTGATCCATATCAGTTCCATCCAGCTTCCATCATCGCCATCTTGATCCCTCTCTTTACATTTGCATCTTAGAAGTCATCATCTTTAAAAGTTCATCAGCTTTGCATCCATCAACATCTTTTAGCCAAACATCTTGCATCCATTTAGCACTTGCATCTCCATGCCTGTTGAGACCAGATCTCGGAAAAGAAGAAGCATGAATCCTTATCCACCAACAACCTCATCCGATCCCAAACTTTTCACCAACGCCATGATGACCTACAATCCCCACATCCAAGCCAGTAACCCATGTGAAGATCCAAACATCCCTTCATCCCCCTTGGCAAACCAAGCATTTGTAAATCCTCCAGAAAGCCCACCAACGACCAATGCCCTTGTACCGCAACATCAGCAAAGCACATTTGTCCACTACCTACCAGAAAGTACCTCCATCCCACCATCTCTCTATCCACGCATCCCCATCAAAACTATCCAAGTTCTAGCCCAAGCGTATTCTCCGTTTGTCCAATCATTTTCCGATCCTATCATGCAAACATCCCAAGAGCTTTCCACCATTCCCCTTTTCTTGCAAGGAAGCCTCGCCAGTCCCACAACACAAGCTGCAACGCCATCCGCTCCATCTCCTACCCCTTTTGCTTCATCATCTGCTATGGCTGCCCAAGCTCAAAACCAACACTTAAACCAAAGTCAGCTTCCACCTCTCACGCAAGCTTTTACACCAAAAGCTTCGCCACCATCCGCAAGTCAAGCAATGCCTTTCACCATCAAAGGAGCACCATCACCCTTCACTCCCCAAGCATCCGTACCTTCTTCTTTGGGGTTAGCGCAATCACTTCCTATTCCAACCTCATCTTTCTCTTGGGTATTTCTTTCATTTTCCTCCTCACAAGCATCCGCTCAACCACAACCTCAACAAGCTCCATTATCTCAACCATCATTCATGTCCCAAGCTCCCGTTGCTCCTACCATTCCATCATCCGTTGCAGTGCACCCTAACACAAGCTCTCAGTGGGGCCTTACACAAGAAGAAATGAAGGCATGGGGGATCCCATCTCAATCCCCTACATCTATGGTTGCAAGTCCACAAACTGCCTTCGCCCAAGCAGCACAGCAGCAACTACCCCAAACACCGCCGGCTTCAAGCTATTCATCCCAAATCCCAAATACCTTCCAGCAAGCTCCACCACCTCAACAGCCAACTTTCCCCAGCTATCTTACCCCATCACCCTTTGCTTCTAGCTTCCCCACGTCTGCTCCACCTCTAAGTAACGCAGGCATGCACCCAACTTATATCAGCCAAATCCAAAGCCAACCTTAGCAACTACCACCATCATACCCGCAAGCAGCATCATTCCAACAGCCTCCCCCACAGCAACTACATGTCCCCTTTCAGCAAACACCCATCATTCCTCAACAACAGCAAGTCCCTTGCTATCAGCCCCAGCAACAAATCCCTATCATCCCCCAACGACAACAAGTTCCCACCTATCAGTTACAACAACAAATTCCAAATAACTAATATCAGCAAGCAGTCCCACAACAACCGCCAGTTCAACAACAGCAAGCAGCCCAACAACATCAAGCGGTTCCATATCATTTACCACAATATCCCCCTATGCAGCAATATCCCCAGCAACCATTGCCCCAAAATCAGTTCCAACCCATTTATCCACAGCAAGCACCATATCCAATTCCACAACTTCCATCACAAGCAGAAGTTCCAGTTCCCTCGCCACTCAATACTGAGTGGGAAGCAATGAAAAACGCTCTAAAGGAGCTCCAAAGTGGAACAGAGAATAAAACATACAAGTTCGAAGAGGTGTGCTCATATCCCTTCGATCGATCCATAGCAACTATCCCTTTCCCCAAGCATTTTGAGATGCCCAAGTTTGACAAGTATCGGGGGAAAGGAAATCCAGTAAATCATATCAAAGAGTTCTACATGGCGTGCCAAGAAGTGGCTTACAGTGATAACTATCTCCTGCGCCTATTTCCCAAAAGCTTGGGAGGAACTGCTGTTGAGTGGTTTTACAAAATCTCACTTGAAGACTCTCCTTGTTGTAGGAGTATTGGGCTATTGAAAACTACCCCCACCAAAATCCTGATGTGAATTCTAAGTGGGTTGATCATCCTAATTGCGCACACTATGCTACCAATTGCGATAGTTCTCTGATCGAGAACCACCACCATTATCACGGAAGAATTTATTATCCTATTGATTCTGATTACCTTTTGAAAAGGTAGGAGGATTCTGAAAATTCCCATTCCTCTAAGGCCGATTCCCCTTGGAACCACTATGCTGAACACTTCTCTGACTACCATGACCTAAAGCAAGATTCATCTTTGTAAGGGTAGCCTTAATAACCACTTCCTAGAGGGTCTTAGGCTCAAATAGTAGGACCTCTCCAATGATGTGTGTATTTAGTCCCCTCACAAAGTGTTGTACTAGGAGAGTTGTATCCTGTCTAAAGCCAGCATATTGTTTGAGCTTGAAAAACTAACGCTCATACTCTCCTACCAATAGGGTCAACTATCTCAGATCATGAAACTCATTTGCTCTCTATCACTTCCACTGATCTGATAGGAAGCACTCTTGAAAGTGTTCCAGAAAAAACTCCCAAGTGACAGTGTCTATTCGAAACCCTAACTCCTCCTCCTCTAACCTCCACCATATAGCTACAAAATTTGTAAGCTGCATAATCGCATACCTAGCTTTAGTATTACTACTAAAGGGATGCATGGCGAAACTCCACTCTAAGGCTATCAACCAAGTCTCTGCCTCTAAACCAATACCTTTCCCATCAAAGGGAATGGGTCACCCTCTCATCAGATCCCTCATGTGGTTAGCTGCTACCATTGTAGGATCAATTATGAAATCCCTCCTGGGAGGACTCTTAGACCTCTCTCTAGCCCACTCTGCTCTGACCTGCTCAGGACCAAGATGTTGGCATTAAGCAGGATTGCCACTAGTGACAACACTTATTTTCATTCTAAGTGCAAACCGAGCAGAACAGAGCAAACCAAGCAGAACAGTACAAATCGAGCAGGACAGTGCAAACCGAGCAGGACAGTGCAAACCGAGCAGAACAGTGCAAACCGAGCAGGATAGTGCAAACCAAGCAGGACAGTGTAAACTGAGTGACATTATGTCTACCGAGTCACAAGTATTTACCGAGTTTGAAACTTACCGAGTGGTTAGTATGAACCGTGCCTTCACTTCTACCGAGTGCATGACGATGCCGAGTAATGCAGTGGACACCGAGTATTAGAAAGTCACCGAGTTAGTTTGCAGGAACCGTGTAACCATACTTGGGCCGACTTAGTAGCACTTATGTTTATTTTTTAAGCTAACTTTGTAATTGTAATTAATTGTTTAGTATATAAATAATGTTGTACAAATACCAAGTAGTATGAATGCGAAAAAAAAAAAAAGAGATAGAAAGGCAGAAAATAGTAAATTACAAAGGGCTACTATACATAAGGAGTAGCAAAGACAAATTCATCACAGAAGGTGATCATTACATCAGTGAATCTCATTCAGCAATCCAGTTGCAAAGTAAGAGATATACTGTTTCATTTTAACCAGTGAATCAGTACTAAAATCCTCTAACTAGGTAGACTTAACAGTCTTTTGTAAAATCTCTTTACCGAGTACATACTTCTTTTGTAAGTTTGTAAAAATCCTTTAACAGGGTGGATTTAGCAATCCTTATTGCTCCTAGCAGGGCAGATCATCAGAAGTGATCAATGTAAGCCTTAACCAGCCAACTTTATACTACAGTATTAAAGCTTTGTGGGTTTCATCCCCACCCCAGTTTTACTTTCTTTTGGAAGGTTTCTGGGTAACCAAATCTATGTGTCATTGTTGTGAATGCTTTTATGTTTCATGCTTTCTATATGCAAAAGGATAAAGTGAACTATATGTTAATACATCTGATATTGAAAAAAAATTTGAAGTTACTGATTCACCCCTCCCCTCTCAGTAACTTGGTTAATTCTTGAATATTTCCAACAATTGGTATCAAAGCTATATTGGTTCTCAAGATAAAGCTTAACTAGCTTGAGCAAAGATCCAGGACAATGGAGGTATTCAAACTGAATAAGGTGATTGAAAATGAAAAGCTAGATCTGGAAATGGCCAAAGCTAAACTTAAAGAAACAAAAGAACATCTTTCCCAATCCCTAAGAAGAAGGAAGGAACTTGCAAATTAGATGAATGATCATAATTACATTGAAGAAAAGATTGAAGATCTTTTTCCCTTAGATAGCTTAGATGAAGCAAACAATGCTGTCAAAGAACTCCTAGAAAAGAATGGGTCTCTGTAGGAAGAAGTGAGAAAATTAAAAAGAGAACAAGAACTACACTCAACAAGATTTTGTGAGATCTTAGAACAAAGAAACAAGTTAAAAGATGAATTAGATGGAAGGAACAATGAAGTCCAAAATAAAACCCTTCAGCTAGAAAACCTAATTGATCAGATCTCCCATACAAATGAGGAAATTCTGACTCTAAGATCAGAAATAGAAAGCACAAGAGAAGAACTAAGATCTGAAAAGAAAATCAATCTAAGATTGGTGGATGACCTAAACACTGAAAAACAAATCAATGAAAGAATGCTGAAGAGCCAAGAAGACTTAAATCAGCTGTATGATCGAAATCTTCATAGGCAAAAAGGAAAAGTAGGACTTGGATACAAAGGAGAAGGTGAATCTTCTAAGCAAGGTACTCAAAGGAATCAGAAACCTACTTGTAATCATTGTGGCAAAATAGGACATACTTCAAATAAATGTTGGAGCAATGAAAAAGAAGAATTCAATGGAAAATGCTACAACTGCAATCAGCATGGTCACAAAGCAAATGAATGCAGGGAAAAACCAAGATTCAAAGGTAATTGTCACAAATGCAAAAAACAAGGTCACAAGGCATCCGAGTGCAGATCCAAAACATTCAATCCAGCAGAACAAATTATGAAAGCAATGTTTGGATGGGATTACAACACTTGGTGTAGATGTCATTACTGTGGAGAATATTGACACATTGGCATGAACTGCATAAAACATCATCTAAGGAAAAGAGATACTACCATAAGATGTTTCAAATGCACTAAACTCAGTCATACAGCCAGAAATTGCATGAATGCTAGTGAAGTTGAAGATGGAAAGAAGAATGAAGCAACTAAGGTCAGGAAACAGATGAGACAACAGTGGGTTCCTAAATCTACCGAGCAAACCAGTCCAAGTAATGGAATGGGTGGCTCTACCGACTCAAACTAAATTCCCAAGAAAGCACTGGAACTATATTCTCATAGACCAATTTCAAGTAGTTCCAGAACTAAATTAAAAGAAAGATCTAAATCGGCATACAAGATGCAATAAGATCACAGGAAGGTTGGTATCAGTTTTCACCGAGTGAGGTCGGGAGTTGTCTAATATGATTACCGAGCGAAGTCAGAGCAATATGAATTCTCAAGTTCACCGAGTTGTGAAGTCTTTACCGAGCAATTAATTCATAGTGGGTGACAGTCTGTCGGAATTCATACCCTAATTTCTACTAAGCATTAATGACAGAGTTGTAAACAAAAGGCAAGAAATCAAACTCATTCTTCACCACGAACTTTAGCATTTTGAGAGTAGAAAATTTTCAGAGCAATCCAGCGATTCAAACACTTTTGCGAAAAGAATTCTCTATGAGCTACCATGGCATCATCCAGCACTTCAGCAAAGAAAGGAACAGAAATGATAATCCAAGGGGAATGGAGAGCACTAGATTTCAAACTCATGCCCATAATTGCAGCAGCCCTAGACCCGAATGGAGCTCAATCTCAGATTCCTCCTAAGGTACTACTTGTTAACGATATTTGCAATCATTTCAATTGTGCAATTCAAGAGATGGGAAACCTAGAGCTAGATATTGTGCATGAGGAACTGTGTGTGAATGGTGTTCTAAAACCAAAGCAAAAACATCTGGAAGACAAGGGATTAGTTCACATTACACATTTACCTTGAAACTTTTGGGAGAAATGGGTTAGATACATTCTCAGCCATGTACAAAAAGGCAAGATTTGGCTTGAGAAACCCATAGAGATCACTAAGAAGATGATTCACCAAATCACCGGTCTTCCCATGTTAAACAAAGTTAAAACTACCAAAACCCTAGGTCGGCCAGAATTGGAGAAGAAAACCCTAGCCGAGTGGGACGGTAGAGGCATGAAAGTAAGTAGCATTACTGATGCTGAACTGAAGTTTGGAACACACATCATTTCTCATAAAATATACAGTTCAAGTCGATAGAATAGTGTTTCCTGCGAAGCCATAGACCTAGCATACAAAGTGGTAAAGAATAATTTATCATTTGACCTTGCAGATTTGTTGTTAAAACAGTTCAACAAGAACATGGAAAGCATTCAAACTTCCAAAAACAATCCATGTAAGTTTGGATCTCTACTGGTCTGTTTATTTTTCTATGTTCAGAAATTCTTCCCTTCCAAAGGAAAAGTAGTATGGAGAAAGGATGTGCCAATTCTTTATGAGATAAATGAATATATTTCAGAAATGGGTGAAAATTTTGAGAACATCATGGATAGTTATTTTGAGTCTTTCAAGGAGAAAATGAATGACAGATTCCAGATTCCACAGAAGTTGGTGGAGGATTATAAGGATGATATTTGTTTCATGGTGGACTGTGACAAAGTATACATTCAAGCAGCTAAACCGAGGATTGTACATGTAAAACCTCTTCCTTATGAGGTAAACATTGATGAAACAAAGAATATCATTGAAGCCCTCCTTAATCAGCCTATTAATCCCAAAGCTCCATATTTTGGGACATATGAAGAAGCAAAAGTGAGAATTGAATTAAGTATAAAGCTTCCACAGGCAATAACTAAAGGAAAAAAGAGGATAGCCAAAATGAAAATGCTAACCGAGGACAGAGGAGAAGACACTGAAGAAGAAGAGAAAAAGGATGAGAAAACAGAGGAACCAGAACCTACAAAGAAAAAAGGAAAGGTATTCATTACCAAGGCACCTAAGCCTCCCACTGCCGTATTTACAAGGAGAAGTGCAAAGGGTAAGGCAGACAAAAAGGACAAAGATATAATATTCAAAAAGCCTCCTCTAACCCTTCAAGAGAAGATCAAACTTTTGAGAGAAGGATCAGGATCTGGAGTAAGTAATATAAAATCTTTAAAATATGAAACAAGATTGGAAATAGAACAAAAGGAGATTGAAGATGCTGTCATTGAAAAGATGGGACAGTGGAAATACTCTCCTGATGAAATAGCCCAATAGATTCTAGGAGCTTTATTAGATCAAATAAAAATGAGATGGGCCAATGCAAGGCAAACTGTAAAAGACATATTTGATCAAACCCTGAAACACTTAATGCCCAGCTTGAAAAATGTTGAAATAAAGAAGGCATTGAAAGAGAATGAAAATAAGATGACATTGAAGTTCAATACTTGTTTAATTCTGATTAACAATATTGAATCGGTTGTGAAGAGTGCAAATGCCACATGGAAGAACATATACCATCTTCACCAATCGAGTACTGAATTAGTTATAATAAAAGACATTGAAGATGATAGTGATGAACAAGAAGAAGCCACTGAGGTAGATGATACCATGAGGATAGTGGCAGAAGTCATTGCATCACTTCCTACCTCTCCAGCAAAAGTTGCTACATCTAGCTCAGAGACATCTTCAAGCATGGTTGTGACAACTTCAACTCTTGTCCAATCACCTATAGCAACAATAGAAGTAACTACCATTTCTTCTACCGAGTTGCAGTCTCCTATTTCATCAAGTTTTCCAGTAGTAAGTATTCCAGTTTTTGATTCTACAAATGTAAATACTTTAAGTTCTCCAGTAGACAGTATACCATTCTTTATAGCCAGTCCTACTATGTCTACTGTCACTACTACTAAGGCATTAAGTATAGATAAGCCTAAGGCTCAACCGAGTATAAGATTTTTGGGCAAGAATATAGTAGAGGATATAGACCTAGATGAGGAAATAGAGATTCCAACATTGGATTTTGCAAATCTATCAGCGGATCAAATGCAAAATATAGGTGAAATCCTCCAAAGGAAAGCGAAGCAAAAGAAGCTTAAAGAGGAGAGAGACAAGGAATATAAAATCATTAAGGATGCTAAGGACATTTTGTTAGAAGCATTAGGTATTGAAGTGGACTCCTCTCAACATGTTTTGTTACAATTACCAGAAGCAGTAAATAAGTACAATGAGGATTCATCTGGGACAGACAAGTTAGTTGAAAAAGCCAAGAAAAAATTCAACAATAAAGTGCTTGAGCACATTGCTCAGCACATAGCTATTAATCAAGCAGAATTATCTTCAGTTTTGACAAACATTGAATCTTCCTATTCGAATGTTACCTCTCTTTTGGCCAAACTATGCAATGTTGCCGAGTTCACCAAGGATGTCAAGAATAAAATGAACAAAATTGATGAGGATTTGAAGATTAGCATACAGAAGCTGCAACTTGAACCAAGTTCAAACTCTGCTCATCACATGAAAATCTCATTCCTATCAAATATGCAGTCAAAACTACTGAAAGAAGACACAAGGATCCGGTCCACACTACTAACATTCAAAACATGATCCTTCCCATCATGAATACAATGTATAAGCACATTGAACATTCCAAAACATTAATTCATGACAATTAGTTCTCAATAGTAGATCACATGATTGCACTCTCTGCAGAAGTCCAAATTGCAATCCAAACATGCAAGATTCTACAAGAAAATTGGGACAGAACCCTGGCACTGATAATGAAGGTACATTCTAGTTTTCTATCAAATTTTGGATTCTCCCTGTAAAACACTTGTATATACACCTTTGGCATTATTGTCAAAAAGGGGGAGATATGTATAGAAGAAAAAGTTAGTACATTGAAAGGGGGAGATAATTTATAAAGCCCTATGACAAAGACAAATTTTGAAAAATCAAAATAAATCTCAGCATGGTTCATGTATATAAGTTTTGGGCAATAAGTGTTTTTGTCACTAATGCCAAAGGGGGAGATTGTTGGCATTAAGCAAGATTGCCACTAGTGACAACACTTATTTGCATTCTGAGTGCAAATCAAGCAGAATAGTGCAAACTGAGCAGAACAGTGCAAACCGAGTAGAACAGAACAAACCGAGCAAGACAGTGCAAACCGAGCAGGACAGTGCAAACCGAGCAGAACAGTGCAAACCGAGCAGGACAGTGCAAATCAAGTAGGACAGTGTAAACCGAGTGACATTATGTCTATCGAGTCACAAGTATTTACCGAGTTTGAAACTTACCGAGTGGTTAGTATGAACCGTGCCTTCACTTCTACCGAGTGCATGACAATGCCGAGTAATGCAGTGGACGCCGAGTATCAGAAAGTCACCGAGTTAGTTTGCAGGAACCGTGTAACCATACTTGGGCCAACTTAGTAGCACTTATGTTTATTTGTTAAGCCGACTTTGTAATTGTAATTAATTGTTTAGACTTGTATATAAACAATGTTGTACAAATACCAAGTAGTATGAATGCGAAAAAAAGAAGAAGAGATAAAAAGGCAGAAACTAGTAAATTACAAAGGGCTACTATACATAAGGAGCAGCAAAGACAAATTCATCACAGAAGGTGATCAATACATCAGCGAATCTCATTCAGCAATCCAGTTGCAAAGTAAGAGATATACTGTTTCATTTTAACCAGTGAATCAGTACTAAAATCCTCTAACCAGGTAGACTTAACAGTCTTTTGTAAAATCTCTTTACTGAGTACATACTTCTTTTGTAAGTTTGTAAAAATCCTTTAACAGGGTGGATTTAGCAATCCTTATTGCTCCTAGCAGGGCAGATCATCAGAAGTGATCAATGTAAGCCTTAACCGACCAACTTTATACTACAGTATTAAAGCTTTGTGGGTTTCATCCCCACCCCAGTTTTACTTTCTTTTGGAAGATTTCTGGGTAACCAAATCTATGTGTCATTGTTGTGAATGCTTTTATGTTTCATGCTTTCTATATGCAAAAGGATAAAGTGAACTATATGTTAATACATTTGATATTGAAAAAAAATTGAAGTTACTATTTCACCCCTCCCCTCTCAGTAACTTGGTTAATTCTTAAATATTTCCAACACAAGAGGATTAAGGATTTCCTGTAAGAGCTGTCTCATATCAGGATCATCCTAACGATCCTCTCTCTACTCACCCCTGGACTGTTGATGCCAACTCTCCTGATTGACACTTGTGGATAGGCTAGGTTGTCTACCCCTTCCATAGTTACCAGAATGACCTCTACCTCTACCTCGACCTCTAGCGGATCTAGTCATAGCCATAATTCCTGCAATATACCGAGATCCAACAACAAATCTCAACAAAGCTCGAATCAAAACTAAAAGAAAGATAATCATAAACAATGGTCTGAAAACAAAATGTTATATGTCTATGTTTAGTTTCAAGTTTAGACCACAAAAAACCTAATAGGCGTACATACCCAGAGTTCCCAGTGTAGAAACTCAGCTCTGATACCAGATGTAACGCCCCACCAGGGAACCCAAGAGAATTTAACCCTAAACATGCTACTAAGTTTGGTGAACAATTTTTTTTCCTAAAGTTAACAAACAAGATCAACAACAATGTGGAAGCAATTACCATTTACTCACATTGAAGCAACATCCAAAATAGATTACAAGACTCTAGGGTTCCATGACGTAGAATTACTTAAGAACAAAACACACTAAAGAACTAACATCAACAAAAGATTCCATAACTTATAAATTGCAATTACATGATAACAATAAATACAATTCTCATGGACTTCCATGATATCCAAATAAACTGACATCCACTGCACATGTTGCAGGGTATGTAATAATAAATCTAACTATAATAATACAATGCTAGATTAGGTATCACATGGGATACACTAATACAGGATTACAAATAATGAAGATAAGAAAGAAACATCAAAGAAGAAGCATCATAAGGAATCCATCCATGAAATCACTATCAAGCACTGGTACTAGGATGTCAAATCTCAAATGGTAAAGAATCACTACCACCCGTCCATGTAGAACCACAAAGGCCTACCCCACCATGTTGAGTAGATAATCACAAACCCGAATCAGATAACCAATACAAAGCAAGGATAAAACCCTAAGCAGATGGATCCTAAAAAGCACTCTAACTCAAGATACACATGATAAGATATAGGTACAACTCACTAAACTAGAGGCAACTGACACACGTAGAATAACCAGACTATGCATAGGAAGGTGTCATCATGTATGTCTAACCTTTGAGTTTTGTCATGGTAATCTCTCTGGATCCCGACACCGAAGTGACCATACATGACATCAATGACCTCTCGTACTAACGAAGTCATCAAATATGCCAACTCATCCCTTAAAAGGGGGCTAGTCATCTTCTCAACTCCACCTTAGTCTGTACTAGCACTCAAGCATGGGTGAGGACTCATATCTTATTAGGTTCAATTAAATACCCCTTAATTATATTAGGTTATCACTTGATTATTGAAACTTTACAATAAGTGATCCTGGCAGCCACTTGTGGGCCTCGGCGCTTATTGCAAGCCACCTTCTACTACATGTCAAGGTAAACTACCCTAGGCTCATAGAGCTCTCCTAGATCTAATCAGGTATACAACTACGTAACCTCATATCCATTTTCACACAAAAGAACTAGATATGGTTACAGAGATACCACAAATAGAATACAATATATCATGAGCCCAATGGTCAAATAGGAGTGATAATCATATAGAGTACATACACACCAAACATAACTGATAACATGAACATCTGACTCATACCCCAACCTCTGTATTCTCCTAGGTCATCTAGAACCCGATAACCCATAATGTAAAAGAAGAACATAAAGAATACACATTCACATTAATTTGAACTAAAATAAAGATCATAATCAAATATGTTCCATTATTATCACAACTGAATTCAACTATCAGATCTACTAGGAAATTCTGAAAGATAACCATTCCAGTAACATCATAAGTAAAACAAATTTCCTAAAAAGTACCTCATAATCCAACATAACAAAAATGTCCAATTTCAGTAGGAGAAATTACAAATGTGATTCCATGAATGGCTTTAGGTCATAATTCAATCTATTAATTTAAGGTTTGATTAAATACTCAAACTCACTATATCCTACAAAAGATATTTTAACAAATAATTTATTTATGTGTAAAATCAAAATTCCATAAAGAATTATATAAGGTTAAGGTACAAATTTAACCATTAATACCATATACATATTTAAGTCCATAATTAACAAGTAAGAATTTGCGTAATAATAACCTTACATCCATTGAAAATTAACTAAATCAGTTAATTTTCAATTTAATTCAAAATGAATTGGCTACAAATTAATATAGAATCAAAACTAGATTACAATTTAAATTAAATTACAAAAATAACTAAATTATAATTTAAATAAATAACACATTAAATAAATTATAAATTAATTAAATTAAATATTAAATAAATTATAAACTAAATAAATCAAATATTATATATATTATAAACTAATTAATTATAAAATAAATAAATTAATAATTCACCAAAAAAAATAAACATGTTAAAAAAACTTTTAAGATTTAACGTGGGGAGTCCCACTAGTGGGGACCCGCGCCCATAGCACCCTACTGCGCACGGCCGGATAGTCTACGTGCTGCTACAACAGCTAGTCTGTCGTAGGTAGCACTAGCTGCTGCTATGGCAATCTAGTACTACCAAGGGGTTGGGGAGGTAGTGGCCCCCGCTGCTCCATACTTAATAATTTTATTTTTTTATAATAATTTTAATTTTTACAACTCTCAATTACTTTTAACAAAAGCATGCACTTATTCAATTTTTTTTATATAAGTATTTCTTTTTAATTAATATATTTTAGATAACCAAAACTAACTTTTCTTTCTCTTGTATTTTTCAAGCAAGTCTGTAGATTTTCGAAAATTGAAATTACCAGGACTATATAATTTTTTTTCAAAAAAGGAAATTTCCAATGCACAAGATATTTTGTCCTTATTCTTAATTTGTTTTATTCTCCATTGTTTGCTAATGTATCTGCATATACAAATGTAATTTTATGCCTTTGCAAGCCAATATTTTACAACTATGGTAATAATTTCTTTTTGACTATCTTTTTTTAACAGAGGGTAATATTTTTACCTAGAATGCATTTTCTCTTACCAAAATTGTTTTTCCTAAACAACCCATTTAATTAATTTAGCCACACAATAGTACTAACTATATCAAGATTAATTTTTCATTTTCTATGTGTTCTAGGGTGAATTTTTAATCCAAAATCGGGAAGCATAACCCTACTGTGCCAAGTTTGCATAAAAAAATATAAAATAGCAACCTTATGAGCTTTCTAAACCCCAAATTGAAAGCATATATAGAAAACAGATCTATATCTACAAACTAAAACAAACATAGAGAAATTACAGAAAGAACTACTGATGAATTCACAGAAAAACTTCACAAATCCCTACCTCAATTCCAATGCTAAATACTAAATAAGAAGGCCTGTAGAATGCTGAAACCCTCAGATCTGACAATAGAAAAGCTCCACCTACAGATCTGAATCACAGTGCAAACAATCCCCGAATCCAAATGCAAACAACCTTTACACAGAAATCCAAGCACACACACCAAAAGCTCAAGAACACTAGAAAACACAAAAACTCCAAAAACTCTCTCTCCAAAAATGCTCCAACAACCTAATTCCAATCAAAATGAATGCAAACTCCCTCTATTTGGAAATCCATTCCACCAATCAAGCAAAACCCTAGATGACTCACAAAGAACTCCTAATCAAACTCTCCCACTTTTGTTGAGAGAAAATACTAATTAATAATTAAAAATAAATATAATTGTGCACCACTCAACATAATCTCCTAAAGACAAGTTGTTACCATTTTCAAACAAATCACTTACAAACTCAATAAAGCACATGTTAATAATAAAATCTATTATAAATAAATTAAATACGTAATGCATCATGAATTCATGCAATTAATTATTTAATCATTTAATAATTACTCACAAACATAATAAAATCCAATTCTCAATAAAATACACAATTATATCCAAATAATCAATCATTTGATTTTAATTAAATTTCATCATAATAAACTTAGGACATAATCAATATTAATTCCCAATACTTAAATAATTAACTTTAATTTAATTCCCCCAATTAAATCCTAGAAGCATAATTAAACATTAAATTCAACTATGATCAATAAATTAATAATCACCCACATAATCATAAATCAACTAAATCATGTAGAGTAAAAATCAAACACAATAAATCAAATAAACACAGGAGAAGGGATCCATGAATTCATGCCAACCAGGTGAATTCGGGTAGGGTAGTAAGACTGACACTTGTCCAATCCTAGGACAATAAGGCTTAGGTTTAGGGTTTTGGGTTTGTGTAATATCTCCCCTCTTTACCATTGAGATGAATGTTTGTGGGCATGCTCACTCCTGCCAATTTAGGGAAGATGATGCCCTGTACCTGCAAACCTATCACCACAAGATGAAGCATGTACATATAATAATATATATATCAAACAATGATAGGGTACAGTCGGTCATGTGGATCTCGACTAAGCAAGTAACTACACCTCTATCCTCTACCAAACAAACATGTCAAACAGATACAAACACATGATAGCCATACGCATGCCAGTATGGGATCAGTACCATAAATCAATATAAAACATAAACATAACATCAAATGATATCAACATTTAATCTATGCAATAACTTGATACACATTCAATGAACAGAAATCCATAATCTTCATTTATTAACATAATAATTGATCACATCAAAAGTGACCTAAAAGAATTCGGTTAAACACTGAAACATAAAGAAACCTAAAAGAAAACTATGGGTGGGGTACTACACGGTGCATCCTGTGAAATTTTGATTTCTTCCTTTTGTTCGGTGATATCAATTACCTCGGTAACTGATATACCAATGTCCTCTATTTTCTTTCCTTTTTCATCATTAATGAAAATACCTTTATCTTTTGAACTGTGTCTCTTCTTAGACAGTTTCAAGAATGCTTCCTGTTCAGCTTTCTCTTTTGCTTTCAAAATTGATGTCCATAGAGAATCGCATATGACATCCATATCATCTGCATTCTCATCCATGATCTGCATTGCTCTATTCTTAACTAGAAATCTAGCTTGATACTTTGTCATGTATTCACTTACCTTAGCATAGCTAAAGTGTGAGGCTGCACGACCTAGTGACCGTTCTCTTTTCCTTTTCTCTGTATCTAGTGCAATAGCCCATCTCTCACTTATTTTTTCATCAAGTTCTTTTGGCAATTGACATGCAAATTCCATTGGTACTCTTTTGAATTTGATCATCATCTGGATGATAGAATGTTCAATCTTTGTTTTGTCCTTAATTGACATTTTGCCAAATTTGTCTATGCCCGGATCGTTAAGATTTCCATTCTCAATTATATCTTCAATTATTTCTTCTATTGTACTTTCCCCATTATGAACTAACTTGAATTGATCAGGATCATTTTCAGTGTCAATCTCCTCTATATCCTCTTTACTTCTTATGTATTTCCTCTTTTTCTTCGGTGGCTCAACTACTTTCTCTTTATGTATTTCTTCGTCGGTGTAGCTACTCTTCTTTTTTCTACTTTTATTGCTTCTTCTTTCTCGGTGGATTGTGTAGTATTTGATGAATGTGTCTTCATTCCTTCTGGTTTTGGTAGCTGCATATCTTGTTCATCAGTTGTGGGAGGAACTGGTGTGTGATCCTTTTCTTTGTCTGACTCAGTCTCCTTATTGTCATAGGGCTTGTTAGCCAACTATAACTGACCTTCGGTTGCCTCATCAATTGGTGACTCCTTAGGTGAGTCAGATACATTTCTATATTTTGCTGAGAGATCTTTTCTCATTTTCTTTTCCCTTCTAGACATTTTTCTGATCTCTATGTCCATTGTGATTCTAGACTTAGCTTCCTCATATACACCAAACCTACTGGCAGTGATGTCTATCGGTAATGCCAACAATGCATTGATAGATTTCAAAGTAAAATCATGATTCATTTCATATCCCATCAGTGCTAGCCATTTTGTTATCGATTCTACTGCTTTTATCATTGAGTAGTCTGTGCTTACCACAAAGCATATGTCATCTTCAAATTTACTTACTAATTCAATTGGAATTCTACTTCTTTGTTGCATTTTTGTCTAAAATTCCTTGAAATATGCATTGAATTCCTTGTTCAGATTGTCTCCTAGACTTTTCATCATTTCACCAATTTGAGCAGTTATTGGTTTGTCCGATTGCCAGTTTACTTTACCTATACCTGGTACATATTTTTATAGATAGAGAAATGTACAGACAAGTAGTGATCCGTACTTACATGTATTGGACTTCTTTTCTTTTATTTTCTTCATGTTGTCATGCAGTTGGTGTAGTAGTAGCTCGGCAAGATCAACCTGGTGATCTTTCTTCACAATTTTGTAAGCCATGTCCACGACACTGCAGGGTACACTATTTGGTCTGCTTGATTTGAATATCTTGTACCCGATGACATGAGCTATGAATTTTACCACTGGATCTTTGATAGTTGCAATTTTTAGTGCCCTACCATCCCATTAAGCTCCAGTGTTCTTTTCTACGTCGGGATGAGATGAACTTTGAAAGGCTTTGGCTTTGTCGGTTGTAGGGTACCCAATAATCCTACTGATAATCTTCTTAGTGACCTCAATAGGTTTATCTAACCAAAATTTTCCATCATGAAATCTGCTTAGCACGATTCTTATCCAGTCATTATGGAAGGATTGCAGGAAGTATGTGAAACACCATAACCTTGACTCCTCAATCTTCTTGTATTCGGATTTAATCTTACCATCTGGTCCACAAACTTGTTGATAAGTTGCAATGGTCTCAAAATCACATACTTCACCCATCTTGCAATGAATGTAGGCCCTAACATCTTCTGTTAACAAAACCCTATCTGGAATACTAGAAAATGCACCCATATCATCTGTTTGTGCTGTGATCTTGGGATGAGGTTTGAATATTTCTTCGGCAAAGTGTGCCCTAACAATTAATTCCACTTCCTCCTCAATGTTCTACGATTTACTTGCGGTCGATGTCGATGCCATAAATTATTTCTAGGGTTTTCGCAAACAATAGATAACCAGTGTTCGGTAGGTAGATGAACTTACTTGTTATCATCGAAGAATTGTCATCGGTTTGATCTACAGTAGCTTGGAATCTTTTCTAAAAATCTTTAGCTCAAACTCTTCTCTGTAAGCTCTCCTTTCTTCAAAATTGCAATGTAACAATGAACTCTATTTTCATGTATTTCTAGGTTTTTTGATATTCCCACTCAAACTTTGATGCATTAAATGCGTGACCTAATTTTCAATACGAAATGGCTGTCATCTCAATATTGTCTACAATATCTTTTTCTTGGTTAACATAGAATTTCTTCATCAGTTTTCACTATTGTCGGTTAACCTTGTATAGTGATTACCGATGGGTAACCAACTCACGTTTCTTCTTTTACTGACTATATGACATTTGTAAACTTGTAACACATAAACCATGGTGCATCTTTATTCATGCAGACTTGGTATTTGTACATCATAGATAAGGAATTGTATGTAAAATGTGATTATTTAAAATGTCAGTTCCATACATACCTTTGTCATCTTAAGTGGAGGTACCGATGTCACCCAATCCAGTGGACGAGGTTTCACCAATAGTGTTACTTGACTCAACATTCTCATTAGATGCCTTCTTCCACATTGTGTTCCTTAACTTCATAATATCTACAATGTTATATCCACTCTCAAATATATGGTTTTCATCAGGTCCTCGATCTCTGTAGTTCTTGCTTACATGACTGACCTTGTCCATACCAACCACATGCATACATGCCATTCCTGCATTTGTCCAATTTCTTGATTGTCCAATCTGACTCTTTCTGTAATAGTTTTCTGCAATATGTCCATACCAACCACATGCAGTACAATTAGTCCACGTATTATAATCCCAAACATATGAATTACCTTGTCTCTTCGGTTGATATGGCTTTCATTGTTGTTTCTCTTTAGGTGTCCAAACTTGTTTCATTTTCACCTTGCAGTGTGTCCATGCTTATTACAAGTGTTAGAGTAAAGTATTAATTATGTTAATTAATATTTACTCCCTTCTTAAGATGTCAACTCTTTTGCTTTAGTTGTTTATATTTAAACACACATGCACGAGTTATTTTTAAACTTATGCAATAGTTGTTTTAAATATAAACTTGCATGCATTAGTCTTGTAATAATTTAACTAATTATTACATGCACTTCTACTTTTTAGGTTTTCCTTTCAAGGCTTTCGATCTCCTTTATAAGGATGATCCATTGTATATTTTATTCATTCATTATTTGAGGATATTTTCTTCTTCATATTTTTGAATCAAACCCTTGCCCTCTTATTGTCTCTACTTCCTTGTAACAGGTTTTTATATGCAGGTGATCTTCGGGTTTTGTGGATTTGTATTGCTCAAATCCTACAACAAGTATAGCATATTTTTGCCTTAGTAGTATTATTAGAAATGCCATTCTTCTTAGCTCCACATTCATAAGCTAGATGTCCAAACTTACCACAATAATAACAATATCCATTGAACTTAGGAATGACAGGAGGTTTACCTTGTGCTTTGCTTCTGCACACATTAGATGTATGTCCTATTTTTCCATAGTGGTAACATGTCATCACTTTAGGTTTTTGAGTTTGATTGTTTTTGAATTTTTCATCTTGTTGTGATGATTCTCCTTCACCAGTGTAGCCTATACTGGCTCTGCTTCCAAATCTCCTCTGATTAGTTAGGAAATCATCAATATTTTTAGAGTTGTCCTTAGCTATCTTCATCATTTCATTGTGTTTCTTTTGTGTCTTTATTTCATTTCTCAAATTTTCATTATCTTCTCTAAGTATTGCAACATCTTCAAGTCTTCTTGATAATTCTCCATTTACTTGGTTCATTTCTTGATTAACTGTCATCATCTGATTTGCTACTTGGAAGTGACGATTAGTGAGTCTCTATATTTCACTTTCTTTTTCTTGAAGTTGTTCAATCATTAGTCTTCGGTCTTCAATAGCCAGATTCCAATCCCATTTAGCTTGTCTAGCATTGTTCATGATTTCCACCATTCTCACCATTTGAGATTCATGACCGATTTGAAGTGCTTTCACTTGCTCAGATAGATGTTGATTCTTTTCAGATAACTCAGAGATTATGCTTTCAGATCCTTCAGAGATGCTTCCAGAGCTTGATCCAATATGATCAAATATTTCATCAATAGGTTCTTCATGATAACTGATTTCATTCAGTTGAATTGCAAGGTTCTTCCTATCAACCAGTAATTTCTTTAGTTCTTCCTTGGCTTGTTTATATTGTTCCACAAACATCTATCTTTGTATCTTCTGATTCTTAATAGTCTTGTCAAGTTTGTATCTCTCCATGACTTAGATCTTTACCCTTCAGTGGTTAGACTGTTCAACAAGAGAACTATGCTCTGATACCAATTGTTGGAATTAGGAGAGATAGGTACTGAGAGGGGAGGGGTGAATCAGTGCCTTCAAAACTTTACTTGTAAAACCTTTATGATCTATAACTGAATCCTATAACAACCGATCAAAATAAATTGAATCTAATTGCATAAATCAATCATCTAGTTAACTTAAGAAAGTAAACAACATGAAATCAATATGACAATCACATAACACAAGTATTTTGGTAATGCAAAAACCCTTGTAAGAAGGTAAAAACTATGGTGGGGATGACACCCACAAATTCTTCACTACTGCAGATAGAAAAGGTTTTCCTATTAAGGCTACAAGTTTTGATCACTTCTGGTGATCTTACCCTATTAGGAGTAACATATTAGATCAGCTAGATCTACCTAGTTATAGGATTTAAACAACACTAATGAAGTGTGTACTCAGTTAGGAGATTTACATAAGACTGTTAAGTCTACTCTGTTAAGAGATTTATCAAAAACTCTATCACAATTATCAGAAAGTAATAGGCAAGTATCTGCTAGTTGACAACTCAATTGTCTGAAATAGATCTATAAGTGCTCATCAAAATATCACCTTATCTATGATGGTTCTCTACTCTATTATTCTCGGTAGCCTTGTCTAATTCTGCTCAATCTGATATCCTCTGTGCTCTGTTCTGCTTGGTAAATTGATTGTCTTGAAGATAGGGAATGTCTTCAAGTGCTCCTTGATTCATATATATTAGTTCACCAACCTCATAAAAATGGTGCAAACAAACAAAATATATAGTGTTCTATTTTTGCCACCTAAGCAAAAATTAGGTTACAAAAATAATCATAACCCTAAGATCTACGGTGCAGAATAACCTAGATCAACTATTACAATAAGATAAACATTACATTTAATGAGTATCTATTTATAATAAATGCTGCTCGATCTTGGTAAACTGTTTTACGATCTGTTATAACCATTTGCATAGAATAATGTGCCATTTCAAATTACTATGCCATTTTTTGTGATCATCGATAAACACTGTATGATCTGCTCGGTGTATACTGTGATGCTCGGTGTTTACTGACCATCGGTGTCGGTGTCACTGGTGCTCGATAAATTGTGTGATGCTCAGTGTAAAGGCTTTAACGACTGTTCTATCTTACTTCTTGTTACTGACTATCTCAATATAAGTAACCAACTGACCTATTTACTATTCTTTGATACTAATGACAACCTTAAATGCTCAATAGAGATTAACAGACAGAACAAGAATTTTTGATAGCTAAGCAGATAGGAGCAGTAATCAGAGACATAGCACAAAAGGAATTTTTTTCTGTTCCACCTCTATCATTATTTGCAGAGTAGCCAACAGGCATTCAGATTAAGGTAAAAGTGGAGGAAGCTGAGAAAGATCAAGAAGTTAAAAAATCTACTAGATCATCCTCTTCTACACTAGGTAAAAGAATGAAAGAGATTGCTATTGGACCAGGCAAAAGGCAGAAACCTTTAGTGCCACCAATACACAAGAAAATTGCAGAAATTAAAGATGATGAAGAGACCCCAGTGAAGAAGAAAACATGGAAACAAAAGATAGAAAAAGTGAATGAACAGATCATACAAGATGGAGACTTTTCAAAAATGAAAAAGTATTATGACGTCTACAACTATTCAGAGAGAATGAACCTTGAAAATGGAGTTGTAAGACACATGATACTGTATGATAAGAAGTTTGACATAATTTAGGGGCAAGATACCTGATGATTTGGATGAGAAGTTAGTGAATAGAAAGAAAAGAGCAATAGAAGAAGACAAAAAAATCAGAGAAAATCTTGTAAGAAAATTGTGATGTTAAAGATGAAGAACATTTCAAGCAGATCATGAAAGAACTGAACACCCATTTGAGAACAAAGAAAAGAACCATTTAGATTATGGGAGGAAACTATGAAGAGATCAACAAAGAAACAGAGCAAGCAATAGTCAAAGTGATGACATCTAGTGTTGAAAGAAAATCTAGTGCAGCAAAACCAACAAAGCAAGATAAGGAAGCAGAACATCAGAGAATTCCCTCTCCACTAGCTATAAACATTGAAGCTGAGTCAATGCATGTGGAAGGAACTAAGATCACTTTAGATAGTGATGATAACCTTTTTAAGAATCTTGAGAACATTGTTGACAATTCGGCTTTTGAAGAGCAGGATAGTGCTAGAGAAGAAGAGAAGAAAGATTCAAGGATTGAAGAAGGAAAGGAAACAGAGAAGCAAGAAGTTGCTCCTAGTCAAGAAGAAATTAGTCTTACACCTGAGACTAAAAATAAATGTCAAATAGGATCTATATTTGAAAGCTTGGGAAAAGAAGTTGATGATGATGATCAGATGGAATTGATCACATCTCTAAATAAGATAATTGGGAAGAATAAGAAGGTAAAAATCCTTGAAGGATCACTAAAGGAATTAACAGAGAAGTTGCAAAGCATTGTGACTACACATATAGTAGAGGAAGACCCACTTGAAAGAGCAAGGAAAGTTATGAATGCATTTGATGATGAGTTTACCAACTTATCTGATATAGCAAAAGTGAAGGCACAAGCAGTCTATGAAGCCAAATTACTTCTAGACATAAGTCAGAATATCAGGAATGACATCAACAACTTGGATATCTGTATAAAAGACTTGACAAGAAAATTGGACAGAGGTAGAACCTTATACATTCAGTGTACAAAATCTGAGAGCCTTATATCATAAGAAATTTAGAAGCAGAGATTCAAAAAAAGGTAAATCTTCTTGCCAACCCCAGTATGAAGATATTGGACATTGAGAAGAAAATTTGCAAGATTAATGATGAAATAAGGATTCTACATGATGACAAAGATAGGAAACTGAAAAGATTCTCTCTTCTAAGAGATCATATTTCAATTAAGTTAAGCATTGTTGAAGGACAGTTGGAGGTATGTCTTTCATCAAAGACATCTTTTCAGAAGTTCAATTTTGCAAACCTTCAAGCCTGTGAGATAGCATCTTATGGATTGTGTGCACTACTCAGTGTTGCAGACTCCATCAAGAAGGCATGGGAGAAGGAGGTAGAGAACATCAAGATAAATTTTGCAGATTGTGTTGCAAGCCTACCAGCTCTGCAATATTGAATCAAGGTATACACATTTTTTATTAAACTCAGTTTTGGCACCCTCTATTTTTGTCATTGTTGTCAAAGGGGGAGAGATATATAGAATAAAATTGATATATATTATACGGATGTATATTCTAAGGGGGAGTAAAGTATATATATATATATACATATATATATATATACATATATATATATACATATGTATATATATATACATATATATATATATATATAGATATATGTAGATATATATATATATATGTACATATATATATATGTATATATATATATAGATATATGTAGATATATATATATATACATATATATATATGTATATATATATATATATCTATACATATATATATATATACATATATATATATATATATACATATATATATACATATATACATATATATATACATATATATATATATGTATGTATATATATATATATATATATATGTATATATATATATATATATATATATATGGATATATATATATATATGGATTTATAAAGACAATGAATACATATTTTTGTTATGGCCACAATTTTGAAGTTTTTTTGAAGTGTTAAGACTTAGCCAATTTTCTCATATGTTGCCACCAATGACAAACGGGGAGATTTTTGGCAATTTTTTTGAGTTAGATACTTAGATGTTGTCAATATGGCAACATATGATCTACATGAAGATCACACATGACAGAGAAAAAGTATGACTGAGCATAAAGAAAAATTGTCTAAGTATGAGACAGTGTTTGTTCCAGTGTACCCAGAGATAGTTTTGATTAGCGATGACGATTGGAGTAAGTTTAGTGCTTGCACACTTGAACATAGATACTATGATGACTATAGAAGACTCACCTAAGAGCACAAGTAAGTACAACATGTACAAAAGAAGTTATGACAGTTTCACTAGAGATAGTGTTAAGCTGACAGGACGAAATATGAAGACAAAATTGGTAAAGAGTTAAGGGATTATTTTGTTTATCAAAATAATGTCTTAACAATATAAAGGGATGAAATCCTAGATGTTAACCCTTGAGTAAAGATATATTTTGTATTATGCTTATGTCAAGCCGACTTTAAGAGTTATTAGTCTTAATAACTTGTATAGAGAGATGTAATGATGTAAGATATAGATGAAGTATTATGAAAGTGAAAAGCAAGCGAAGAGATATTGATGCAAAGTTGTGCAAGCAGTTTAAGGTTATGTACCTTGACATATTGTAATTAGTAACTATTGTACATTACTTGTTTGGACAGTGGGCTCATCTAGTAATCCTATTTTGTACTACCAACTCTTAGCAGGGTCGAGGCTTCTAACAAGGCCTAAAGTCCCTTAATCAGGACTGAGACACTATATGCTTGTAATAGGCTCATAAAAGGGTCAACATCCTTAACAAGATACTTTTGATTAGTGGATATTTGTGGGTACCATCTGATGGAATATGGATGAAGTGACTGAGAGGGGGGGGGTGAATCAGTCAACCACAAAAACTTTCTTCGGCAACCGAGTGAACTCGGTAAACACTAAACTTTCTTCGGCAACCGAGTGAACTCGGTAAACATTAATATCCCTGACAGGTAGACCGACTGAGCTCGGTATAAGCAGATTGCTGTGGATTATGACATAGTGTGACATCAAAGACAATACATAATTGAGTAGCAATTTCCTTCAGACAATTGTTTCCAACAATCTCCCTCTTTGGCATTGATGGCAACACAATATGTCATAACACAAGAAATTTGAAAGAGTTAGCTCGGTTTAGATTCAAATCTCCCTCTATCAGTAAACTTCCTGTATCCTGAAAATTCTTTCTTCTGACTATAAATTTCTTGAAAGCAATAGTAAAGACATAGAAAACACTCCCTCTTTGACAACATATGCCAAAGATAATTCACATATTACCGGTGAAAATTAATGTACCTCAAGTACTGATTCATATGCAATGATTCCTTTAATATGCTGCATCAACAAGTTGATTTTCAATCATGTTCTGGTTGATGCATCACTAAAACTGTATTTAGTGAGCCTCGGATAGGGGAATGACCCCTAACTTACCTCTTAGATACATAAATGCATCCTTAGGTAATGGTTTGGTAAAAATATCTGCAATCTGTTCTTTTGTATGAATATATTCTAATCTGATTTCCTTGTCCTGCACCAATTCTCTGACAAAGTGATATTTAATGGCAATGTGCTTGGTTTTGGAATGCATCACTGGATTCTTAGAAATGTTTATTGCACTGGTATTGTCACAAAATATAACAACTGGTTCTTTGATTTCGACCTTCATACCTTCTAATAGCTGTTTAAACCAAACAATATTTGAACAGTTTACTGCAGCAGCAACATATTCTGCTTCAGCTGTGGATTGAGATGTGCAATTCTGCTTTTTACTAGTCCAGGATACCAGTCTTTTTCCAAGAAAAAATGCTCCACCACTTGTGCTTTTTCTGTCATCAATGTTTCCTGCCCAATCAGCATCAGTAAACACTTTCAAGTCTAGATTGCCTCCAAATTTATACCACAAACCATACTCTTCAGTTCCTCTTAAGTATCTTAAGATTCTTTTGATTGCCATCATGTGATTTTCCTTAGGTTTAGCTGAGAATCTAGCTACTATACCGACTGCTAAGGCAATATCAGGTCTAGTATGTACCACATACTGCAATTTTCCAATCATAGATCGGTATAGGGTCTGATCAACTTCTTTTGAATCATCATTTTTGGTAAGTTTCAGTCCAGTACACATGGGTGTACCAACTGGTTTTGAATCTTCCATTCCAAACTTCTTAAGTATCTCCTTAATGTATTTTGATTGAGTAATGTATATACCATTTTTGTTTTGCTGAATTTGAAGACCAACAAAGAATTTTATTAAACCAAACATAGACATTTCAAATTCTCTGTTCATTTGTTCTGAAAATTCTTTGCACTGATCCTCATTCCCTGTAAATATAGTATCATCCACAAATATTTCTGCCAGTACAATTTTGTCATTCGGTCCTTCTTTGATATACAGATTGCTGTTATCATTAGCTCTTTTGAAATTAATCTGGATTAAATAGTTATGGAGTCTTTCATACCATGCTCTAGGAGCTTGTTTTAAACCATATAATGCTTTGTGTAACCTGCAGACCATGTCCCTTTTGTCTGGATCAACAAAACCTTCAGGTTGTTCAATGTAGACTTCTTCATCAAGAATTCCATTGAGAAATGCAGATTTTATGTCCATCTGATATACCTTAAATCCTTTGTGTGCTGCATAAGCAAGTAGAGTTCTTACACCTTCTAATCTTGCAACAGGAGCAAAAGTTTCTCCATAATCTATACCTTCTTCTTGAGAGTAACCTTTACATACCAGTCTAGCCTTGTTTCTAGATACTTGACCATCTTCATTCAGTTTATTTCTGAATACCCATTTTGTTCCAATTACATTCTTGTCTTTAGGTCTAGGTACAAGAGTCCAAGTTTTGTTCTTTTGTATTTGTTCTAATTCTTCATTCATTGCTTCAATCCAACTTTCATTCTCTAATGCATCTTTGATATTTCTAGGTTCAAAATCAGTAAGTAGACATGTACCTTTTAGCTTGCTTCTTGTCATAGTACCATCTGATTTGTTTCCAATGATTTGATCTGGTGTATGATGTCTTCTGACATATTTGGCTAGTATAGGTTCCTTTCCTTTTGAATGATTCATGCTGTTGTCTTCTAGGATCTCTTCTTCAGGTTGCTCGGACTCGGTAGATATTTGCTCGGTAACTTCAGGCTGAGACTCGGTCTGAATTTCTTCCTGTGACTCGGTTTGAACTTCTTCCTGTGACTCAGTCTGTGACTCAGTAACTGTGCTTGGCTCGGTAGATATAGCTTCCTTATTGATAGTTGTGTCTGTCAATATTTCAGGTTCAATGTAAACGAATCTTCTGTAGTTCTCAGGTTCCCTTTTGCTTTCTTCCTCAGTCTTTTCTGCAAACTCATCAAATTTCACATGTATACTTTCTATGACTTTGTGAGTAGATAAGTTCAGACATTTGTATGCCTTGCTTTTGCTAGAATATCCTAGGAATATTCCTTCATCACTCTTCACATCAAATTTATTTCTTCTGGATTCCTTTAAGATATAACACTTGCTACCAAATATTTTCATGTAACTTACATTAGGTTTATAGCCATACCATAATTCATAAGGAGTTTTGAATGTGTCTTTCTTCAGTTGTACTCGGTTCAAGGTATGAACTGCAGTGCTGATAGCTTCCTTCCAGTACTTTATAGCAATGTTCTTTTCTATCATTAGAGTCCTTGCACAATCCATAATAGATCTGTTTCTTCTTTCTGCTATTCCATTCTGCTCAGGAGTTCTAGGAGCTGATACCTGTCTTTTGATTCCTCTTTCAATGCAGAAGTTGTTAAAATCATGGGAGATGAATTCACCACCTCTGTCTGATCTTAAGCATTTCAATCTTTTCCCTGTTTCTTTTTCTACTCTTGCTAAGTACCATTTGAATTTTTCAAATGCCTCTGATTTTTCTCTTAAATACATAACAGTCATCATTCTAGAATAGTCATCAACGAAAAGAATAAAGAATTTATCTCCAGTATAGCTTTGTATTCCAATAGGTCTACATAAATCAGTATGCACAATTTCCAAAATTTCTTTAGACTGATAGTTCTTACTTTTGAAACTAGTTTTACTCATTTTGCCAATCTGACAATTCTTACATAGACCAGTGTCAGGTTTCTTCAAGGTAGGAATGCCTCTAACCTTCTTGAATTTGCTTATCTTTATCATGTTATCAAAATTTACATGACATAACCTTTTGTGCCATAGCCAACTTTCTTCTATTTGAGCAATAAGGCATGAATATTCATTGAGATCAAGATAAAATAAGTTACCTTTTGTTTGTTTGCCTGATCCAATGAGTTTTCCTTTTCCATCCAGCAGTCTTGCTTGACCATTCATGAATTCAACCTTGAAACCAGTGTTGATTAGCTGTGCTACACTTAGAAGATTATGTTTTAGTCCTTCAACCCAGTAAGCATTATCACATATGAGTTCTTTGGTTAATGAGATTCTTCCTTTTCCTTTTATACAACAAGGTTCATTGTTACCAAATCTTACATTACCATTGTCACAGTCTTCTAGATATTCAAATTTTGTCTTATCACCAGTCATGTGGTGTGAACATCCACTGTCTATTATCCATATATCATCTTTGCTTATATGAGAAATAAGTTCTATCTTATCTTCATCATCATCAGATTCATCTTTTATAGCAATAAAGACAATTTCTTCTTCACTATCATCAGAATCTTTAGCCATAAAACATGATTTCTTACCTTTATCCTTGTATGATTTGAAATTCTTTTTGCCATAGTACTTGTGACTTCTCTTTTCTTCCTTGACTTGCTTGTTTGGGCACCTAGCTGCAATATGTCCAATTTCTTCACATGAAAAATAGATTAAAGGAGTTTTACCTTTATACTTACCTTTCCCTCTAGAGTACTTCTTTGCAAGTAATGCTTCTACAATTTCAAGATCACTATCAGAACTTTCTTCTGATTCTTCTTCACTTTCTGTCTGAACTTCTTTAATTTTCTTGTTCTTCTTTAGTAAAACTTTGGCCTCAAATGCTGATTCAATATTTGTGGAACTAGGAACATAGTTGTCATAGTTGTCTAATTCAAAAGCTGTCAATCTTCCAACTAAAGCATCCAAAGTTATACTGTGGTTTGCTTCACATCTTCTTTCTTGAATAGCTGATACTCTTATTGCATAGATAGGGAGTAGTGTTCTGAGTACCTTACTTATAACCGTCTCATCTGAGATTGTTCCTCCAGAAGCTCTTATTGCACTTACACTTGCTTTGATTCTTTCAACATATTTTGCAATGTTTTCATCTTCCTTCATATTCATCTTGTCAAACTGTCCTCTTAGGCTTTCTGCTTTTGCTCTCTTCACATTTGCATCACCACCATATATCTTCTTCAGTGCCACCCACATTTCATATGCAGTAGTGCAGTCTTTAATATCATCAAATTCTTCATAGCTGAGAGCAGATGCAATGTCTATCATCATGGTGTTGTGAGTCTTTTTATCTGCAATGTCTTCAACAGTTAATGCGCCATTAGGAATTGTATATTCTTCATCAATGTATTTGCATCCTGAATCACCAATGGAAGCCAGATGAAGTCGCATGAGACCTTGCCATGCTGAAAAGTTTTCTCTGTTAAGCTTTGGAATTTCCCTCTTGTAAGACATCCTGATCTTTAGCTTAGGTCTTTGAAACCCTTCCTGCAAGCACCAAAAGCTCTGATACCAATTGATGGAATATGGATGAAGTGACTGAGAGGGGGGGGTGAATCAGTCAACCACAAAAACTTTCTTCGGCAACCGAGTGAACTCGGTAAAAACTAAACTTTCTTCGGCAACCGAGTGAACTCGGTAAACACTAAACTTTCTTCGGCAACCGAGTGAACTCGGTAAACATTAATATCCCTGACAGGCAGACCGACTGAGCTCGGTATAAGCAGATTGCTGTGGATTATGACATAGTGTGACATCAAAGACAATACATAATTGAGTAGCAATTTCCTTCAGACAATTGTTTCCAACACCATCCCCACTGGGGTTTTCCCTTGGCCAGAGTTTTCTCGCAAACAAATAATGTGTTATGAGTTTCTTATGTTTTATTGTTATGCATGTTCTTTAGTTTACTATGTTATGCATGCATTAAGATAATCTGTTATATCCATAATTAGGCAAAAGTAAAAGTTTGTAGAATATTGATTCACCCCCCTCTCAGTATTCCCTATTTCTAATAGAATCTTCCCTTTAAAATAAAAAACTAATCCATTAAACTCCATTGTTGCATCAAAACGTAGGATTGTGTCCTCAAATGGTTGTAATAGTGATTACACACTTAATGCCAGAAATTAAAAATGTTGCCAACCTCAGGATTTGGGTATTTTAGGGCTTAAATAGACTCTATCCATGATTTTTGGGTTTTTAGGACCCCCATTTGACCTATAACCTAGGTCAGTCCTTTTAGGGCAAAAATTTGTCATGCAACTTTGAAAAATTGCAAAAGTTGTCATGACAACTTTTTAACAACTTTTACATAGTTGCTCATCTCATTTCTCAAACCACTCAAAGAATCTCAAAATACTATTAAAACCTATCTAAGGCTATTTTGGGTCATTTCAAACCAAAATCAAACATTTGACTAACATTTCCACACTTGTGCCCTTTTTCCAACTTCTAGGACCAAGCTAGGTCCTAAGGACGCCTTAGCCTAATGACTCAACCTAACTAAGACAACCCTGAGCTAACTCAAACCACTACTCTCCTATCACATCTAGTCCCTCATGGACCCATTTATTAACCTCTAGTTTGGCTAGGATCAGTACAAGCCAAAACTGGAGGACTTTCAAGCCTAAGTCCTAGGCGCTCCTGCACTATGTAAGGGTCGGATTGGCAAGTTCTTTGATTTATGTGATATGGTCAAAGGGGGATGCCAAGTGTACAAAGTCCTTACTTTTGTATACATGTGGGGATATGCATTATTTGAAAGGATCTAATTAATATTTTAAATATACAAGAGGGTTAAGTATTTAATAGAGGTTAACGTATAGGTAATTCGACAATATTGTGTCCCACTTTTGGGATATCATGATTTTTGCCTAAAATCAATTTTCTTATTATAAAAATACAATGATTTAACCCTTGAGAGGTTAAATTTAAAAGAGAGTTCAATGAAACCCCCTTAGATGGAACCCCTCTAGGCTTGAATCATGCTTACAATGGAGTCTCCTCTACACCTTTCAAAATGCTATCAAAAAACCAATTTTGTTTAAAGTTTTGGGGATCAAATGAATTCATTCAGAAGCTATATTTTGTCATTATGTATCCATTATTAAAATATTTCTAAAAATTTGATTTCACATATATCAAATTTTATTAAATTTATTTTAATTTATTATAAACGTATGTGTTTCACCAAACATTAAGGTCTTTGTTTCACATGTGAAAAAATATTTTAAAAAATTACTTTTCCCCTAGGTATTTGTGTCCTCATTTCAATGAAAAAATAACCTAATATCACAAATCACTAATTTGCATCATCTTCCAATTCTCAATGGTTTAGCTATATGTGCCTAAAAGTAAAGATCTGGTGAAAAATGCTACCTTTTATCATGATCTACTAAAAAGCGAGACACATTATTGTGGTCTAACCCCCACATTAATGAAATCAATGTAAAATAAAAATTAGATAAATAAGATATTTATTTAATTTTTGAGAGGATGGATGAATTAAATAAATAAATATTTAAATTAATTTTCCTACTTTTTGGACATTGGAATAAGAATGATTAAGTTTTTTAAGTTAAAAAGACAGTGTGAGTGAAAAGTGGTGAATAGTTACTTTGTTAAAATTAACTAATAGAATATCTTTTAATTAATCAAAGGATGTAAATTGGATAAAATGATTTATTCAATTAATTACTAGGAAACAATCAAGTAATTAGGTAATTGATAATGTGTCAACTTTAGGTGTCTATAAATGTCACTTGTACGATTTCTCTATGAATCTAATATTTGTTTGAAAGAAAGAAAGAAAGAAATTCCAACCACTTTTAAGTGGTTGTTATATTCTCATTAGATATTTTTTAGATATTTTTCTAAGCTACATTTGATATTACACCTTATTAATAGATAATGATTGAAATTTATTTAATTTTTCTCACCTAAATAACTAATAATGAGATGTGTACACCATACTTTTTAATGTAAACTAGTGTTACCACTATCTCATTAGCTCTTGATTGATGTAGTTAGGTCCACCTTTGTTTATTCAAGAGCACCTCAATCTTAATTAAATTGACTTAATTGGACTATGTATTTTCCATTAAACTTACTTCTTCATAAAACTTAGTTAATTCAACTCTTGATTATGAGTGGTTATGAGCTAAAACTTATGACTAATTGATTCATAAATTTAAGAGGCTTGTATATTTGGAAACAGTATTTTGTAATTTATCTTTTGTATTGTTAATTATATTCTATATTATTGATCTATTTTCTTTTAAGTTTTTTGACTTATCTCCCTTCAACTAATAAATTTACATTGAACTTTACCAACTATATATTTATTTTTCAATTATTACTTTTTATTTATTTTATTAATATAAATAATAAATGGTGCAAGAAACAATGAACTAAGCTAAAACCTATAATTTGATGATTATCTCTATTTTTTTTTCAATTTTCTTAGTTTGATAAATATTTAAAAACTGTTTTGATGTTTACTTCAATCTATCATTTTCAACTTAATTTTAATCTTAAAACTTTATTATATGATAGTAACTTTCATCACTTAATTATATTTATTTCTTTGGAGTTTATCACACTTTCTTGGCTAAGAAATGGAGAGCAAGATTAAGGCATTCCAATTTGATAGAAAAGGAAACAACACAAATCTTGTCCATGATCTTTTAAAGTAGGGCACTAACAATGACTTGCCAAACTTGGAAGAAATGTGACTTATTCTGTATTAATATTTGTATCTTTTTACTATAAATCAAATGTTTACTTTATATGCAAGTTGATTTAATGGAAAAGGACTTTCACTTTTAAATCTGTAGTTCAAATCCTATGAAATAATATTAAATACAATAATTCTATAAAAAGAATTTCATTTCTAATAATTTAAACAAATCATCTCGTGTCACATTCATATCGCAGTTTTACTATTACCTAATAACATTGAATTTTAAATATGAAACTTGAACATTTCAAAATATTCTAATTCTATATGATTTAAAATGTATTATTTTATTTTTTTAACATGACACGTCTTATAATCTAACACATTTTTAAATTCAAGTGGAAGAGTACATATATAATTGAAGAGATCAAAATTATTGTTCATGATTTTTTTTTTCAAATTACTTCATGAAGTTATCATCTAAGGATTAATTTGTTATATTTTATTTCCTTTCTTCCCCAAACCTAGAAATTGATATATTTGGTTTTGTATATTATTTCTAAAACTTGAAAATTGATAAATTTGATTTTGTGGTTTACACTATCTAGTGTGTTCTTTCCTAAAACATTACTTGTTTTTAGATGTTTATGAATATATATGCAAAAAAAGGATCTATTTTAAAATATATTTTTACGAAAAGTTTGATTTACTATCTTAAAATGTAGAATTGATAAATTAAATTTAACGCTTTAAAAATAAAATAAAATAAAATAAAAACCTAATATTCGAAGATCATTGATGAAGATGCTAGTCATGTATGTGTGTGTGTGTGTGCACAAATAATGCCAACATAATGATCCTTGTGAAGTGGTCTATAACACCTTAGATTTTGGTGAAAACAAGCAGCTTCGAGAAAGATATCTCTTAATGTATTTAATATATTCATGTGCAACACACAAGACATTAAATATAATAATACAATATTATTAATGGCTAATAAAATATATTTATTATAATCTTATAGTAATGTTATTAAAATATAATATTTAATGATAGTATAATATTAATTTATATATTATTAGAATATTAAATATTATTATAATATTATAATATTATATTAATATTATTATAATATTACATTAATATTTTTTTTATTTTTTTTTGGTAAAAGGTCGAAGCCCTAAAAGTTTTTTATTAACATAAAAGTTATTTTACAATGTGACCTCACTCACTGCAAGCGCTAGTAGGAAAGAGCGGGGTTGAGAAAACCTCCAACCTTGCCTGGGACCGAAGTTCTGTACTAATACAAAATTTACATGGGCATACCCATGACTCGACAATTATCGAGATTTGTAAATATACATAGCTACCATAGGCATACCCATGGCTTGATATCTATCGAGATTTATACATCATTTCATGGGCGTACCCAAGACTCAATAAGTTTGAGATATGTTTTTTCTTTTAAAATCATATTTTAGCTGGTATACATTGACTGGTGTTTTGACCAGAATAAGTCCTTTATACAATTAAATATCATTATCTGATCCTCTTCTTGTCGATAATGATTTGTTCATCCGGATATGAAAAATACCTGAAATATAAGACATCTTCCAAAACCAGGGGTTAACCAACATATATATAAAGAACTTTTACCTTGATTTCATTACCTGTCTAAAAATAGTGGGTATTATTAAAAAACACATTATAATTAGAAGTAAAGTGTCATCATAACCTTAGTTTTTACCTTTCCAATCATTGCTATTAAAATCTTCTTACCTTTATTTAATCAAATACCTTATTGAAATAATAGTGATAGAGACCAAATGTGCCTAAAAATTCATAGCCCTTACCAATTAAGGTTGTAATTTCTTGTAACTTATAATCATTAAGAGTGATTGCCAAAGGACAAAGCCTACTCTACTTTATTATGTTATCAAGAAGAAGTGCTAGACTAAGGTATATTGCAGGTCTATATATATTAAATCAAAGGAAATTCCAACTGAGGGAATAACATCTCTTAAGAGAGATTAGCCAAAGTCCAAATTACCAGTACATATGGTTGTATATATTATCCTAAATATATATAACTAGATGTACAGTCTATTAGCCATGCTGTGAAGCCAACCAAAGATAATCCTGATACTCAAAATTCATATATTGAAGCTGATCAACTATGTATAAATATAGATATACATTTAACATCATATCTATATTTATACAAAGCAAAAAGATTGAATAAATCCTGATTTTGAACTTTATAAATCTATAAAAATTAGTAATCAGCACTAGTATGAATTTGGTCACATGATCACAAGAGTGGAAGGGATGCCTTGTGATCATGCGACAAGGCATATGTACTAAGTGCAGTGGCTAGGGTAGATGAGCGGTCGCAGCAAGGACTAGTTGTATATATTACCCTAAATATATATAACTAGATGTACAGTCTAATATCAACGCTATGAAGCCAACCAAAGAAATCTTGATATTCAAAATTCATATATTGAAACTGATCAACTATATATAAATATAGATATACATTTATCAACATATCTTTATTTATACAAAGTAAAAAGATTAAAGAAATCCTGATTCTAAACTTTGTAAATCTATAAAACTTAGCAATTAGCATCAGTACGAATCTGGTCGCATGATTGCAAGAGTGGAAGGGATGCCTTGCGATCATGCAACAAGGCATATGTACTAAGTGTAGTGGCTAGGGTAGATGAGAGGTAGTCAAAATTTCACTCCATCTCCGGCCAGTGTTCATCAAAACTGTCTTCATCCTTAAAAGTCATGAGAGCCACCTTGTCAGATTGAGGGATATTAACCAATTCCTCAATGCAGGTTTGCATAGATCGATCCGGGAAAGTGATTGTGAGGTTTTGGTCAATACAATGGACCATCTTCTCCAAACCACCCAGATTTTCTGCTAAGAACACTTCCCTAGCTACTAATATTATGTCCTCTTCCTTTTTGCCTACAAAGGTAGAAAGGGCTATAAACTGGCCAATGACCCCTCCATTTGTTCTATAGGTAAAGGAGTTTTCAAAGTGTTGATCCCCTTTAGCCTTCACCAGCGCCCTTCTGGTTGAATCTGGGAGTGGAGTCATCATTTGATTCATTGTTTTCTAACCATTTGATGATCTTACATCAATGGTAAAGCTTGAACTGTAACAACTTCCTCCAAAGCTCCATTAGCAAATCGACAATTAGGATTTAGATCTGACTCAACTTTTAAACACCACCGTAGATCTCTTTAAAATTTGTGGGCTTCCCTCTTAATAGTTTGTCTTTAGTCATGCAACTATGCAGTCATGAAATTAACCACCACAGGAAACTGGTTACACTTGGCGAATTGGCGACTGAAGGGTTTCCTCTAGTTCACAAAATACTTTCCTCCATCACTAAAAAAAAATTTAGCGATCATGCGAGTGCTGCTCACTGAATCGCCAAGTCCACTAGACCCTCACCAAAACATCACACGATCTAGTGAACAAAGAGAAACCTTATTAGCAGGTCGCATGATCACATGGGCCAAAAAGATTCCAAGTGATCATGCGACTGTCATTGATCAAGACTCTTCCCACCCATTGAAACATCGAGCCCACCTTGGAACTCTACCACCTCAGTACACTACCAACCAACCAGAGCACAGCATGTCATCATCTTCCCTAACAGCGAGACCACCAACCTTCTTCCATCAACGGGCCCGCAACATATGTGGCACCCTTGTTGCATGATCGCAAGCAGTGAAAATGGCTCTTGCGATCATGCGACAAGGCCAAAAGATGACACCTCACCCCACTTTTCTAACAGCAGGACCACACCGAGCACATTACCCTTTGAACCGAATTGACGGCTCTTGCTGAATCTCATTGGTTAAAAAGCCCGCAGCTTTCCATCGCGGTGTAGCGAGGATCATTGATCCTGCACACCTATTAATTCCTGTCAGACCTGCCTGCCACCTCAGACCAACCAGAAAACACCACATCACACCAACCAATGGGCCCCAGCACAAGAAGTAGCCTTGTCGCATGGTCACAAGTAGTGAAAATGACTCTTGTGATCATGCGACAAGGCCAAAAGATGCCCTGCAGACATATGAAATAATAAAATCGGGGGGAACTTAGGACTTAGGAAAAAATCTTAGAGGGGACCCCACCTGACAAGGTAACTCTAGTCGCATGATCACATAGCAATAAAAAAAGCTATGCGATCATGCGACAAGGCCAAAGATAACCCAAAACCTTAGAAAGATTTAATAAAATGTAGGCGCTTAGACTTAGGGATAGGGAAAGGGGACCCGCCAAAAATAACAGTCGCATGATCGCATAGGCCAGAATTAACCTATGTGATCATACGACTAACCCACTTAGACACATGAAAAGAGCATTTTAATCAGCAATTGTGAGCTCTAACAAGGGGGTACTTGTAGTTATCATGATGCAGGTCATGATGATAATGAGTAGAGATAAGCACCTTCGAGAAAGATGATATCCGTGTTCTAAAAAGGAGTACTTGTAATTATGTCTAAATATTATAGGGATCTAGATATCTCCAAGGATAGACTGATAAAGTGCATTATGCAAACTTGGATGAATATTAATCCTTGGCAGGTAAAAATGATGAGGGGATAAAATTCAACTTTAATGGAGGAAGCCTTGCTAAAGCCATGGATCTTCTGAATACTATTATCATGATGACAAGAAGGAACCAAGATATATAAGTTATAATGACTGTAATAACATAAATGCTTGATTGGATGTATTGAGACTACCAAGTTATCATTGCCAGCAGAGACACCTTCATCCCAACTTCGATAATGATAGCTATCCCTCAGTCCACTTCCAGGAGGGAAATCTATAGCAATCATGATATTGAAAGGTGCTAAGTGGAGGAAATATAAAAAACTCAATAAATAGAAGGGATAGTTCATCAAAATATATCTGACCCATCTACTATGGGTAGAGATGAAGGAGAGGATACAATCCTTAGGTGAATATGCTAGAGTCATAATTGAAGTCCTAAGATACATATGTTATAGTTAATGATATAATCTCTGAATCGATATCAAGGGACACCTTGCTTTATTATTTAAATGAGCCCATAGCTTGAGTATTACTCTAATAGGGGAGTATTGTTCAACTCAGGGAGGAGAAAGGTGGGCGTGAGTATCTTTGTTAAATAAATAGGCAATATACCATGGTTCTAGTTATTATAGTATACATACTTGGTGGGGTAGGAGGGAACACGAATTAGAATAGCTGATTTTATGTTTTGATTACTGGGATGGAAGTAATTAATGAGTTAGATTCTTTTTTTATAATCTAGCAGCAAGAAGGTATATTAGCTAAGAGTATACTAGGTTTGATGTTCACCTATGATAGTTATTAAACCTTTGTTGTGCTAGATCTTTTGATTGTATCGCTGCAAAGGTCAGAGCTAAAAATTTGCTCCATTCTCTTGCTAGAACTAGCCAAGAGACTCAATATTGCATTTTAAAAGGACAAGAGATTAAAGGAATGTGGAGCTACAATATCTAAAAGGAAAAGGCTAAGTTTTCAAACCTACTCATAATCTCTGATTAATCTAATTTATTATTAGTTAAGGGTCCCATATGATTCTTTAGTAAGCTATCTTCCCCAAAGAGCTCCTATATTCTTATAAGTAAGAAGGGTTCCTATGGTTAGAATGTCTCTATATGAGGATCCTGTATCCTCATAGGAGAGTCAGTTTCCCAATCTTCCTACTGAGGTTAACATAGGGTAAGGTCTCTCCCTTAACCTTATCATTAAAATACCTCTTAAACTATTATATATGTTGTTCCAATGTTACTACTCCATTGGCACCTAGATTCGCTAACTTATCAGCCTTTGTGTTTCCTTCTCTAAAAGTATATCTGATTTCATAATTGGGAATATTATCCATTAATAAATTAATCTCTTCTATTTTTTAATTTAAAACCCAATTAGGAGTTTTTTTAGTGCGGATGGCGTTGATAATAATTTGGGAGTCTCCTTCAACAATTACTTTTGAAATGTTAAGATTTTTGCATAATTTAAGCCCTTCTATTGCCGCTACACATTCGGCCATATTGTTGGTTGTAGGGCTAATGGGTCTTGAGAATTTTGCTACCACTTCTGATTTCCAATTGTGGATGATCCCTCCTATACCTGCTACCCCAGGATTGCCTCGGGATGCTCTGTCAAAGTTGAGTTTATACCAACCAGCTTTTGGTGGTATCCATTTACAGGATGCTCTATCTGTTTTAGTTTTGGATCCCCCTTTACCATAGAGGGGAGGGATAGCTAGTTTTGGCCATTTGCACCTGATTCTGTTATCCCAACTCTTAAAGGAATCTTCATAGCTCTGTTTGTCCCTGAGTTTATTGTTAATAATTTCTACAATGGATGCTTCTATCTTGTTAGCTATTGAGTTCCAAGTTAATTTTTGGTCCATAAAAATCCTTTTGTTTCTTTCTTTCCATAATTCCCATACTAATATAGAAGGTTCTATTGTCCATATGTCCTTGAAGAGATTGTCTTTATATAGAGATGGCCACGCTCTAAGGTTTCTGATTAAATCACAATGAGAAGTAGATTTCCATCCTAAACTTTGATGAAGCCAATTCCAACAATTTTGAGAAAAAGGACAATTAAGGAGAATGTGATTGGTATCCTTAGAATGGTTTTCACATAGTGGGCATCTAGATGGTCCTTCAAATCCTAATTTATTAAGCCTTTCTGTAGTAAGAATTCTATTTTGTAATGCCACCCATAAGAACAATCCAGCTTTAGGGAGGTAGGATTTGTTCCAGCAAAGGTTCAAAGGTATATCGATGTTATCCATATTTTGGTTCTTAATAATTGTAACCTTCCTTAACAGAGTATTTTCCGTTGTTAGATCCTATCCATATTAAAGTATCCGGTCTATCTTTAAGAATTACTTCTCTATCATTTAATATTGTTAGGAGGTTGTTCTTCTCTGGCCAAACATCCTTAATTATATTTGTAACATTCCATTTATTGTCTTCCATCTTGCCTAGGTAGTCCTTAAGGTAAGGGCCAATGACTCTTTTGCATTCTTCCATAAAATCCTTGGAGAAACCTAGTTTGTTAAGGGAGGGAAGGCTTGCCCATGAATCCTCCCAAAATAAAGCTTGATCTCCTACTCCTACATCCCAAGAAAGGAATTTTTTGATAATCCCTTTGCAGTCCTTAATAAAATTCCATATCCGTGAGCCCTTAACATGTGATTGAGACCTAAAAATGTTGATGGGATCCACATCAAGGATGTACTTATGTAATAAAATTGATGCCCACTTACTACTTGATTCTTTGAACATTCTCCATATAAGTTTAGCCCCGAGGGCTTGGTTTTTCCATAATAGATTTTTAATGCCTAGGCCCCCTTTAGAAATCGGTTTACATAGAGTATCCCATTTGATAAGGGCAATTTTTTTTTCCTCGGAAGGACCTTGCCAATAGAATTCTTGAAGAATTTTGTCTAATTCCTTTTTAATGCAAATTGGGAGGGGTAGGACCGATAAGTGATACATGGGAATGGCTGAAAGGACAGATTTAATCATAGTTGTTCTACCTGCTTTAGTTAACCGCTTTCCTTTCCATGAACTTTTCTTGTTTTGAACTTTGGATATGACTTGTTGCCATAATTTGGAGGATAAGAGACTTGTATCCAGATCAATACCTAAGTATTTACATGGAAATTTGCCAATTTTATATCCCATCATACCACAAATTTCTTTTTCAATTTTTGAGCTAGTGTTAATAAAGTAAATTTCTGACTTAGAAGGGTTGACATGTTGACCTGAGGATTTTGCATAAAGACTTTTAATGCTTTTGAAGGCACTCACTTCCTGTCTACTAGCTAATCTAGGTAAAATCATATCATCTGCAAATTGTTGGTGAGTTATATTCGGCACATTTTCTGAGGCTTTCAATCCCAATATTTTCCCTTCTAAATGAAGCTTAGTAATTGATCTCCCCAACGCTTCTTCCATAATGACATATAGAAAGGGGGATAATGGATCTCCTTGCCGAATGCCCCTGGATATACTGAAAAAGCCTTCCGGGGTACCATTGACAAGAATAGAAATCCTGGGAGTTGAGATACAGTTAAAGATAAGATTAATCCATTGTTTAGAAAAACCAAATGCTTCCATACATTTGCACAGGAATCTCCAATCTACTTTATCGTATGCTTTTTGAATGTCAATTTTCATTAACATACTAGGTTCCTTTGTTATCTGAGCGGTATGGACTATTTCTTGCACTATAATAATACCATCTAGAACCGATCTATTTGCTACAAAGCCCATCTGCTCTTCCGAGATAATCATGGGAAGGATGGATTTGATTCTATTAGCTAAGCATTTTGATAGGATCTTGTATATGGTATTACAAAGGGAGATAGGTCTGAAAGCCCCTGGTTCTGAACACTCATCTTTCTTCAAGATAAGAGTAAAGAAGGTATTATTAATTTCACTTAATAAAGATCCTAAATTTCTAGTAGCTTCCACAGCTTGCCATACTTCTTCTCCAACGAAATGCCAACATTTTTGGAAGAAGCCAGCTTGGAAACCATCTAGGCCTGGTGCTTTATCCGGATGTAGTTGAAACACTGCTGCTTTGACCTCTTCTATTGAGAGCTTATTATTCATCATTTTGTTGTCAGAATCTATAATCAGCTTAGGAATAGCTTTAAGCATTTCATTTTGGGCATGAAGGTCAGAAGCTTCTGTAGTGTTGAGTAGGGAGTTGTAAAAATTCGTTAGTACATTTGAGATTTGTGTAGGATCCTCAGTAATAAGTCCCTCAGCTAACTTAATTTTGGTTATTCTATTGATGCTCCTTTTAAAATTAGTTGTATTATGAAAGAATTTAGTGTTACTATCACCCTCCTTAAGCCAAGATTCCTTGGATTTTTGCTTCCAGAAGATTTCTTCTTTCAGAAGGATATCATTGTATCTAGCCATCAACTCTTTTTCCTTATGGAAACTAAGATCGTTCATACCTTGTTCTATTACTATGTTGTTAAGGTTAGAGATTTCTTGTTCTACCTTGGTTTTCTCTTCGAATATGTCATTGAAGTGATTCTTATTCCATTCTAATGCTTTGTTTTTAATAATTTTTAATTTAGCTATTAAGCAGAACATTTTCGATCCTTTGACCGAGGTTTGTTTCCACCAATCCTCAAGAAGGATTATGAATTCTAGATTTTGGAACCACATAAATTCAAATTTAAACGGATTCCTCGAGGGTTTAGAATTTTTTGTTATGGTAAGCCTGACAGGGAAGTGATCCGATCCTGCTTCAGGAAGTATCTCCGCACTGACTATTTGATTAAAGTTTTTGGCATTAGTTATAGTAAAGAATCTATCTAATTTTTCATCTATGTAGTTGAAGCCTGCTCTTCTATTATTCCAAGTGTAGATTCCATTAATAGTATTTATGCTTATTAGATGATTAACCTCAGCCCATTTGCCAAAGTCTTTATGAGATTGTGAAATATACTAAGAGCCTCCAAATTTTTCTTCTAGATTTAAGATAGCATTGAAATCTCCTTCGATGATGAAGGGATATTCTCATTTTTCAATTAGAAGATTTTATATTTCCATCCAAACTTTTCTTTTTTCCTCATTAGGGATTGGCCCATATATGTTGATCAGGTAAAATTTTAAATCGGATTTTAGGCTATTAATTGTTAATGTCATCCATCTATCATTAATGGGTGCGAGTTGGGCCATTACTTTATGGGGATCCCATAGAACTTCCAAACCACTAGAGAGGCCTACTGATGGGACATATTCGGACTTCCATATACCTAGTCTTTTACTAAACTTGTTAATTTCATCTTTATTAAGCTTAGTTTCTTGTAACATAATGATTTTGGAGTCAAAGTTTCTTAAGTATCTTTTGATTAATCACTATTTGTTAGGGGCATTTAGACCCCTAACATTCCAAGTAGTGACTTTCATTGTTCTTTGGGAAGGAACTTCCCCTTCCCTATGTTCAGAATATCCGCTATCTTTTTTTGGTTACCTGCATTACCATCCAACGTTCTCAACTCAACAACTAACTTCCTACCTCTTTTCTTTTTTTGAGTTTATTAATATTGGGTGTACTTAAACTACCTCTGTTTATGGCTATGCCTAATTCTCTATTTTCATTAGTGATCCCGAAAAGGCCTTCTATTGCTTCTTTAACCAAAGTTGTTTCTCCATCAAACCTTATTATAGAATTAACCTGGTTGTTTGAGTTTTTTTGCTCATTTAAGGAACAATCTAGGGGTTCATCTCTATCTATGATCTCCTTGCCATAAATTTCCACTATATCTACATCATTTCCTGCCAAATCTAGATTTAATGCTTCTAGCTCTAGAGGAATATAAACAGCTAGTTCCTTCCCATTAACACAGGTAGGCACATTTAAGTTTTCCTTATCATTTATATTTTTCTCTTTTATGTTATGCCTGTCTATAGCTTCTTGACTAATTTTTTTATCTGATTGGTCTGAATTTTTGTGAGGGTTATCCAAAAGTGCAATTTTTGAAGCTTCCTTTTCCAGGGAAGAGGGAAGGAGATGTTGCTTCAGACTATTATTTTTTTCCTTATTTTCTTCTAGGATGCATTCCCGAATTTGTTTAATTAGTATTTCCTTTTGGATTTTTAGTTCATCGAAGTCACAAGTTTCATCAAGAAACATGTCCATAAGTTCATCCATTAGTGATTTTCCTAAGTAATTAATAATTTGATTCACCTCCTCTTCTATTCTATTTACCTACTCAACTAATTCTACTGCATCAACACATTCCGGCTTCAAAATCAAATTAGTTGGTAGTTCAGTCCTATTACCTTCATCTGAAAACAAATTTTATTGTTATTTGTTCCAAGTTCTATTTGTTCTAATTTACTCTCCCTATTGAATTTTTCATATGGTTCTTGCCTTATAATGTTAACTAGGTTATTATTTATTGGAAGCATTGCTTCAGATATTTGGGGGTTTGTTAGATTAACCATAGGTAAATTAATTGGGTGTTGATCGGGTATTGATTTGTCTGTATTATTAATTTTACAGCCATAGTCCAAACTTTTTGTTTATCATTCTCAGTTATATTTTCCATGTCCAGGCTCAATATTTTTGTGGTTTCTATCCTCCTTAAAGAAGTATGAGCATTGGATGAGTCCTGAGGAGTGTCATTTATAGCCAGAGTGTTGATTTTATACAAATTGGGAGGAGGAATCTTAGAATACTCCTCTTCGTTATTCAGGATTTCAAAACCCCCTTTGTTATTTAAGAAGTTTACTTTTATTCTATTGTCTGTGCCATGGTGAAAATCTGAGCAATCTCTAAGAGTAAGTGAGAAAGGATTTCCTCCTTTCTTAGAATCTTCTATGTAGTTATCTAAGATCTGGCGATTTATAATTATGGAATTAGAGTTAAAACACAGCTGAAGGGGAGGAATGTAATTATCATGATAATTTAAATTAATTATGATAATCACATCTATTTTGTTATGTTTAGTTTTAACTATCCTTTTAAAAATTCTGATTCTATTGCCTATATTTTTAATGATTTCTGGATGATTAAATTCTAATGGAAGATTTCTTAATAAAATAGCTTTTTCTACTTGGAAATCCACTACTTTTATTGGATTAAAAAAGGGAAACCATGAGCATACAAAAAAGGAAATATCTCTGAATTTTAGATAACCTTTCTCTAAAATATCATTTTTGAGCTTACTACTCTTGCAATCTACAAAAATAAAGTTATCTGTCATGATAGTAGTACTTACCTCCAGGGGAAGAAGTGATGCCAAACCTTTGATTGTATCCTATAAAAGGGCACCTGTACCCATCCATTTGCATATGAAACCTATTTCTACATAAACATGCTGATTTTGCACAATGTATTTTTCATCCAATGTTATCCTAAGATGATTACGACCATGATTACCATATTTTGAAAGTGTTGAATGGCTATGGTTAGCTGCACGTCTATGTGGTGGGGTGTAAATGCTATCATTACACTTATCATGAGATGGATTACCCTCATTATAGGGTTTAACCATATTATATGACTTCCTGTTCATAGAACCCATATTTTCCTTCCTTCGATGAGGAGGGCTGTAAGCATTTGGGGATCTATGAATAAAAGCTAGATCTTTAATATCCTTAGAAGTTCTATGTGACATGCCTATAGTTTTGGATAGGGGGAGGGGGGAATTTCTCATATTGGGTTGTGCAGGTTCACCTTCTAGATGTGATTTCCCCCAGGAAGCTACTCCCCCTCCCAAAACCCTACTACTCTGATGATTTACTAAGTGCGAAAGTTTGTTACTAGGGTTAATATCCCTGCTTAGTATTTCAAAAGAATTTTTCAGAACAATATTATTGCTATTGTGATTTATAGGAGAAGATTTTACCATTTTCCTGCCTTTGACCATGTGCCATTCCTCTTTTCTTGATCTGCCACCACCGGAAGATGCCTTAGTCTCTGTCAATCCTCCTCCCCTTGCAGCAGATAGAGGTTCATAGGGGCATTTGGCCGGAGATGTCCTGGATGACAGAGCCTTTACAGTCTCGGGGTGATCATACTGCTTACTTTTTGATAGCTGTGGATAGGGTTTGTACAAACTGCGAGTGGTAAGGTTTTGAGAAGGTGCCACTCCATCTTTCCCCACTTTGGAGTTAGCTTGAAGTGAGACCTACTCAATAGACTTTTCCCTTACCATCTCTAAATTATTTTTCTTCAAATTTGCATACTTGGTTTTAGCAAAAAAATTCATTTGTGCATCCAGTGATTTGACAGAGAAAACCTTTAGCTCCATAATCTTGTTATGGAACCAATAGCCATTGGAAGTATGGTTTTCAGAACCGGGTTCCAAAACCCTAGTTTTAATTGCTAAACACTTATTAGATTTCTTAGCAATATGCTCTTTGTAACCATTGTTTGGGGGATTAACTGAATTAACATGTGAAGTGATGATCTTGTCCTTAGATTGCTCATTTTGTTGAGCATCCTGCAAACTTTTTGCCTTCTGCTTCGCAATGAACTCATTAAGGTGATCATAATTGGGATGGAGATGATGGACATCCCTGAGTTTGTAGTCTATATGTTTGTGCCCATATTGCCAACAATTAAAACAATAACTAGTGAATTCCTTTTCCGGGCTAGTGTGTGTGTGAAAATTGTACCTGATCTGTAGACACAACACTCAGTAAAACATTAGAGGTTAGTGATAATCAAAATCATGCAAAATTGAAAGCTATCTAACCAAGTGATTTACTGCCTTCTAATAGGTGCGAGATTAATGTTCTCAGATTATTATCGAGATCAGTGACCTAGAAGACACCTAAATGAAGGATTTGAATGCAAAAGATGGATATGAAATTGAATGCAATTAATCTATTTTTTTGGATTTTCTATGCAATAAGAATGATAAAAATCGATATGAATCTATGCTAGATGAAATTGATATGCTATGAATTGATCTATCTAACAATGATATGCAAAGCTATGAAATTCTATGCTATGATATGAAAACTATGAAATTCTATGCTAAGATATAAAAACTATGCAATTGAAATTGATCTCATAAAGCTTTGAATTTGCAAGTTGATTCCTCAGCCTCCAATTCTCCAGCGTGATTGTGCAAAAATATGAGATGCTTGGATGCAAATTTGAGAGATGATTGAGAGATGAGCTGAAGCCTTGATTTTATAGAAATCCAGGGCTTTGGAGGTGCATGGGAAAAAAAAGCCATAAATCACTCAAATAACTCAAGTTGATTTTTGAGTTATTTTTAAATAAAGGATAATTAACTCACAAAAATATGCAAAAGCTAAGTTTTAACTCAAAATAGAGTTTAGCTTTAATTGATAATTGATAGTTGTCTGCTTTTATGATTGTGCATGTTTTATTTATGAATTAATTTAATAATAAAGTGATTTATTTCCAACTTAACTACTTTTAAAAATAAAATAATTAATTTATGGGTTAATTAACTATTTTACCAAATTTTTATTAAAAATTATATTATTAAATAATGACAACATGCTTTAATTAATTAAATAAGAATTTAATCAATTATTCATAGGAATTTTGATTTATTGTCAAAATTAAATAATACAATTAATAATAGATATAATTAAATTTAATTAAACAATTAAGTGGCAAATATTAAATCTAATTAATTAAATATGCAAAATATTTAATTAATCAAATTTTAGGATAAATGTGATTTATTGCCAAATAATTATAAAATTAAAGATAATTATGATGATTAGGAATATTACTAGGAATATTCCCCGATGTAGAATTTTAAGATAATCAATTAGGATTCGATGATGTTTAGATGTGCCTTAGATTAGGACTTTGATGTCGATTTCGTTCGAATTGAAGATGTAGGAGATTAATGAACTTATAGCCCATTTTTGGGGTATTACAGCTAGAATATCTGGTATCCGAATATTGAGCAGGCTTGGAGGACAATTTTGCTGAGGCAGAATCCAGATTTTTGGTAAACAAGATTAGGAGAATACCAGATTGATATGGATCTTGATGAATCTGATATGCCCCAAGTGATGATAGATTTGCCCTGAGCGATGAGGACTTTTGATGAATCAGCGACTAGACGTGATTGTTGTCTTGATCACTGATGAAAGATATTGATAGATTTGATCGATAGAATTTGATTTACAGACTTTGAATGATGTGCAATACCATGCCCCTTTCAAGATTAAAATTGAAATCTAACAAGAAAAGTTAGCGTTGAGAGCTCAGAAGCATGTTGATTGATGGGAAAAGTGGTTATACACATTGAAGAACGCATTCTGCATTGTCGGAAGGTCCCAAAAGACCAAGTTTGACTAGGTTTGACCATGAGTTGACCATGGTTGACCAAGTTGAAATTTTGATAGTTTGATGTAAGATAATCAGTTAAGTTGAATACTAGATTTCTGTGATGATTGAAGGTTGATTATGCAAACAATTAATAATATGAATGATCTCAGATTTGAATTTTGATCTCGAAAAAGGATTCTACTTGCTATTTCATTGGAGGAACCTTCGTGTGAGATTCAACTCTTGTTAGACTTGAAGATGCAATTTGAAGAATCATTTAAGCATTGAAGTTCATTTAATCATTGTGAGATCATGCAAACATGCAAAATGCAATGAGACATGCAAAATGAAATGCAACCTAAGACCTAGGACCTAGTCACTGATCATATGTCAATTTGTTATCATCATTGAACTTTTTGGTAACCGGATAAATCAATACAATGCCCACTACCTATGAAACCATAGACATATGAATATCGATTTGTATGCGCAAGAATCAATACAACACCCACTAGTTATACAACCATGGACATATGAATATTGATTTGTTTTTGGAATGTTGGAGTAGATATAAGCACCAAGGCACAAATGCTAGGATGACCTGAATATCATGTCCATTTTGATATAGCAATTTGTATAAGCATCAAAACATAAATTTCATGATGACCTGAATACACCTTGCATGACAAACACATCAAACAGCCAAGAGATCATTTTAAATCCAATGTGAATTACCCGTAGTGCCCCTTTATCGTTCACATCCTTAGGTAAGATCGTGTTTCACAATAGGAGAAAGAACTCACTCAAAAAGACAATAGTTAGATCAAAATTCCTTGAATTTTTTGGGTATCAATGGTCAAGGTACGCATGGCCATCCAATTCAAGATAGAGGCTCTTATAGTCGGACACCATTTCAATCCGAAATTTCCAAAGTTGTTAGATTTTCACATACAAGCAAAAGACAAAGAAAAGATTATGCCCCCAGTCATCACTCTCTAAATCCTATAAAGGACATCATCGAAGAGCTCGAAGGGAGATAATATGCAAAAATCTCAATGCAGATCAGTAAGCATACAAGGAGATAAAAGCATGAAGCATAGATTGTTTTCAGTTTGTTTTGATGTTTGATTGTGTTGTTGTAGATGCAAAATCCTTTTGGAGACAAGACAGACTAACTGACTCACATGAAGCTTCAAAGGACTCTGACTAGATATGATCCATCTAAGATACATGGGAGACCATAGGATATGACATTGATTGCCCCCAAGTGTTAAACATTGATAGGATACAGACGCTTGAGCTGATTGGTGTACAAACCGACTTATTGAAAATTGGAAATGTTGAAACAAACCAGGAGATATGTACAAACTAAAGCAAGACTGAAAGCTGGGAAAGACCAAGATTGTGCTGATAGATGGAGCATTTGGAACAAGTGGCACTCATTTGCCAGGTTTTCACCATCTTGGTAGAGATTCTATTTTTGCTACCAAGGCGCCTGTTTCCAGGTTTTCACGAAGGCACTTTTTCTTTTTTTCTTTTTTTTTGTATTTTTCATTTTTCAATTTTTTTTGTATTTTTTATTTTTTCAATTTTTTTGTACTGTTGATATTTTTTGATTTTTTTGTGAATCATCAAGGCACCTATTGCTAGGTTTTCACCAAGATGTTCATTTTTTCAGGACTTTTTCTGATTTTTAAGATTTTTTTCAAGACATTTACCAAGCACTGAATGCCTTAGGCGTAGAATTTTTTCAGATGGAGAATGTTGATTGGTTCTTAGAGCTGTTCTCCTTTAGTCATTGAGAGTTGATAGGCACCAGAGCCAAAAGTAGTAGTGATGACAAAGGGACCCAGCCAGTTAGGTTCAAACTTCCCCTTGCGTTCTCGATGGGATTGATTTTTAGGATTTTCTCTCAAGACTAGATCACCAATCTGGAATTCTCTGTGTTTGACTTTCTTGTTGTAGCCTCTAGACATTCTCTTTTGATATACTCTGAGATGATCATACGTTGCTTGTCTGTGCTCATCTAGTAGTTACAGTTCTTGTAACCTAGACACTTTGTAGTCATCATCAGTTACTAGACCATGCATTCTGATTCTTAGTGATGGGATTTCAACCTCAATAGGCAGTACCGCTTTAGACCCATAAACTAAAGTGAAAGGTGTAGCCCCTGTAGGCGTTCTGATACTAGTTCTGTATGCCCAAAGAGCTGGATTGATCATGAGATGCCAGTCTCTTCCTATTTTATTCACTATTATGTGCAAGATTTTCAAGAGATTTTTGTTTGAAGCTTCAGCTTGTCCATTCCCTTGAGGATAGTAGATAGATGACCAATGTTGAGTTATCTTGAATTTGGCACATAAGTCATCTAGGTCCTTGTTTTTGAATTGTCCCCTGTTATCTGTGATTATAGAGTGAGGGATCCCATATCTGCAAATGATGTAGTTCAGGATGAACATAGAGATCTGTTTCCCCGTTGCTTGTGTTAGAGGAACTACTTCTACCCATTTTGTAAAATAATCTGTGGCTATGATTATATGGGTATGTCCATTAGAAGAGTGCGGATGGATAGCACCTATGAGATCAAATGCCCATTATTGAAAAGGCCATTGTGTAGTAAAGGGAATCAGATCTCTCCCTGGAGCATGAATCAAGTTGCCATGTACTTGACACTGTTGATAGTTTTTAGCAAATTTAATAGCCTCTTTCTCCATTTCAGGCCAATAGTACCCAGCCCTAATAAGTTTTCGAGCTAATGTTAAACCATTTGAGTGTGACCCACATATACCCTCGTGGAATTCCTCTAATGCACGTTGAGACTCTTCCCATTCTAAACATCTAAGCAGTGTACCATCTAGACCTCGTTTGTACAGATCATTACCAATGATGACATATCAGGATGCGAATCAGATAAGGTTTCATTTCTCAAAATGGTTAAAGGACTCAGGGATGATTTGGTCGTAGAGATAGGAGAATAGATTTTTGTAGCGGGATGAATCATAACCTACAATGGTGTAGATCATGCGGGTTTCACGGGAGTCATATGCAGGATAGGATAGGGCTTCCACCAGGAACTCATAGCGTAGCTCATGTTCAGGCTGCTGTAAGAGAGTAGATAGTGTCACCATTGCATCGGCAGCCTTATTCTCCATTCTGGGTATTTGCTCAAATGTGATAGAGATGAAGTATTTCTTTAAATCATCTACCATTCTCTTGTAAGGAATGAGCTTTTCATCTTTGGTTTGGTACACATCATTGACTTGATGGATAACCAATTGTGAATCTCCATGGATGTGCATCTCTGTAACTCTCCACTGTATTGCCATTTTCATACCATTGAGAAGTGCCTCATATTCAGCAATATTGTTTGTGTAAGGAAATTTTAGTCTAAATGCTTTGGGTATCGAGTATCCTTGAGGAGTGATGAACAATATGCCTACTCCAGATCCATTTTGTGTGTAGGAGCCATCAAAGAATAACTGCCATTCTCTAGAAGAGAAGTGCATGATAGAGGAATCAGGAAATTCCATTTGCATGGGTGTATCATCAAACAGTGGTGCTTCAGCTAATTGATCAGCAATGACCTGTCATTTGATAGCTCTTCTTTCAACATATTCAATGTCAAATTCGCTCAAGAGCATGACCCATTTAGCTAGTCTACCTATGAGGGAAGCTTTGCTTAGTAGGTACTCCAGTGGATCAATCTTAGCTACCAAATGAGTGGTATGAGCTAACATGTAATGTCTCAGTTTCTATGATGCAAAGATCACAGCGAGACAAGCTTTCTCAATCATAGAATAGTTCTTTTCATACGCCACCAATGTTCTGCTTATATAGTAGTGTAGACACCGAAAAATCCTTCAGAAAATAAATTATTTTTGTTTTCTGAAAATCCTTGATGACATCATCATTTATTAATTAATTATTTATTTAATTAATTAATTTATTTTTATGGCATTAAATCCCTCTCTCTTAATTAAAAATCTTTAATTAAGGAATCTAGCCTAAAAATGTCATTTGGACATTATCCCTAATTTATTAATTATTTAATTAATAAATTGACCAAAAAACCTTCAAAAATAAATTAATTTATTATTAATTTATTTTTTATCCCAAACTTGGCCAATTTCCTCTAGACCACTAACCTCTTCCAAAATCTTCTAATCCCTTCTTAATTTCGATTAAAAGGCTAATCCCATCTTTTCTAACCCTAATCCCAAGGTTAAATATTTAATTAAGGTTAAATATTTAATTTCCATATTTATTGAAAATACTTTAATAAATATTCCTAAAACTTAAGCTTTTGGAATGAATAACCTTTTATTCCATGAAACTAAGGAGAAATCTAGACTCTTCTAGAATCTTCTCAAATCCACCCTCTTCACCCATCCTAATCCTTTTCTTATCCTAATCTGATCCTAATCCTACCCTTAAACCTTTGTGCAATCCTAACCAAGCTTAAGACTTTCCTAAACCAAAGCAAAGTCTTTCCTTCCAAATATCTCAACCACAAAGCATTTATTGCTTCCCCAAAGTCTTCAAAGCCTCTTAAAGCCCATTCATTGCTCTTACAAGCATTTATTTGGAGAGTTATGAGCTTGGAGCCCCCTTTGTTGACTCCTCTTTGCCCTTCCCTTCATCCACTCACCTTGTGACATGTGTCACCTCCTGATTGGCTGAGAACTAGCACAATCCATGTGCTTCCCTTTGAGTGAATCTTGGCCTCTCTTAAGGATTTCAATCCTGGCCATTCATTCCTCCTACCCCAAGCCTTAGAAATCCTATAAATACCCTCACTTCCTAAGGCAAATCATCCTTCAACTTTCAAACTCAATAGCAAAGTTATAATGTCATTTTCATTCTAGCATAAGCATAAAGCTCATCATTTTAGATCATTTTCAAGCTTAAATCACATCTAAATTAGCTTAAATGGATTAACATAGATTCATTTCTTGTTTTAATCTTAGTTCTTTCATTTAGCTTTGCATATTTGTGTGTTCTTGAGGCCTTTTGAGGCAAAATAGGTTCCTCATACCTATTTTTGTGTCATTTTGGGTCTTCTTGATCCTCAAATCATCCATCTTGCATGCTCCAAGTGCTTGAGTTTGCACACCCACATCCCTCTATATCTAAGCATATCAAACGGTGCATGGGCGCATCCGTTTTAAGCTTAAACTGAGGTGGCTTTGATTTTAGTTTGTTTACCTTTAAACTTGATTTGATTATATGCTATGACATTTGTTTGTCTTTGGCCTTCAAAACAGGTTTAGGTGCACTCACAAATCCTAGTCTACATTCTGGCACGCCCGGTGGGACTAAAACCATAATCATTTTGATAAGATTATACTTTATATGCTTGTATTTTGCAAGAAACAAAAGAAATGTCACCTTCATGAAAAGAAATGACGCCTACGGCAAAGAAATGTTGCCTTCAACCAAAGAAATGCCGCCTTCATGAAAAGAAATGTCGCCTACAAACAATTAAGTCACGCCTTCATGCAATTAAATCACGCCTTTGAGGAATGAAATGACGCCTATGAGCTCTGTTTTCACGCCTGCATAACTGAGATTTTCCTATTTTTGATAACTTCTGTTACGTCCCAGAATTCTTCTTCTGTCACCTTCTTGTAATTAAATCACGCCTGCAACAAAAGAAATCACGCCTCTGGTTTTTTATCTGTCGCCTTTTGAGGTACAGAATGTCGCCTGTAGGAATTAAATGTCGCCTCTGCACTTTCCAGCGTCGCCTATAAGCTGGACAGTGTCGCTTTTGGTTTTTGTCTTGAGTTGCTTAAAGACTGGTTTTTTTCATTTCTTTTATTACAGCAAAGGTCAAACTCAATCTTGAATGAAACTTAAGGAAATGAACTTAGGTCCTAGAATGTCATTGTCATTTTGAAAAGCTAACTCAATCTCGAATGCACTAAAGGAACGAACAACTCTGTTCCCTATCTTATTTCGAATTCCAAAGCAAGCAAAACAAATTCAATCTTGAGTGATCTAAGGGATAAAACAAAGCTTTTTCAAAGTTCTTAAATCAACTCGCTAATCAAATCTTGAATGCACAAAAGGAAAGAACTTGCAAACGTTCGAAGAATTTACTTTTTTGAGGAAAGGAACAAATCAAAAGCTAATCACGAGTGTCTTCATTTCAAAGTTCAAACATCACTTAATCAAATTTGGGAAAATGAACAAAATCTGCTTGATGTGCATGTAGGAGTTTTTCAAATTCTTGCATAATCCTTGTTAGAGTAAGCAACGTGGAACATTTGAACTTGGACAAGTTCACTTGTTCTACTTTTAGCAAGGCCTGTCCAAGGAGAAGCGCTTCCTCCTCGGAGAACGACCTCAAACCGGTATCCCCCCCGGCCGGTATACAAATAAGTGAATACCAAAAGAATCACTTACATCTCCTAATCACCGGGCGTTCGTGCCAAACACGTGACTGGGGATGGTAAACATTCCTCTCCCCCAGCATAATTGGCAAGGCTCTTAAGTGAGTCACGGATGATCAGCATAACCGGGTATGGAGACACCACGGAACTATTAAAAACTTGATAAACTAAAGGCTACCCTATCTACATCCGAAAGTATCAAAATCCTTGTGCAAGGACCGATTCCAAGGGGTTTACCGGGTCGCCTCAAGATTACTCACCATTTGTATTCCCTTCTAGGGGATACCAAGCTGTGGGCAAGCGATTTTGATACTCACCTTCCTTAGGTAGATCTGTTTGAAGTGCTTGACAGTCAAAAAACTCCGTGAAAACATTTGTCAAAACATACACTTTTTCGAAAGCATTTATCAGAGTCTTTTATCTTGTTTGTATCTCACAAAGTTGCTTTGTCCTTTGTGAAGATTGCTTTTATCAAATCCTTTGCCAATGGAAAAACATCGAGCAGATCTATAACTTGGTTCGAAGGACAATCAGAGCAGCCATCTTAAAACTTGGTCATCTCCCATCCCTTTGTCTGTCTTCTTCTAGAAAACCATCTTCTTCCGTCAGTCATCCCAATCTGAGTCTTAGTCTTCCAAACCATCTTCGTCCTTATCCTTATCCAAACTCATTCGCAAAAGTCAGCATGTCTCCAATCTATAATGAGTTTGGTTATGATATCTCTCCTCTCCCACCAATCGATCCTAATGATGATGAAGGTCTTGTAGACCATGATGCCTATTACAGCCAGTTTCCTCCAAGCAACCCCCAGCGTTCCATCATTCCTCCAATCCAGCCAACCATGCCTTCACGCTTATCTCCTAGCACTCCCTTTCATGTCCTCGGCAAGGCTAGCACTCCTTTTCATGTCCTTGGCAAAGCAACCCCAGTATCTTATCCATCCCCAACTTATCCTTGTCTTCAACCTACACCTCTTCCATATGCTTCTTTCAGGCCTCCACTTTTTGCTATGGTCATTTCTCCATCGCCATCATCCCTTAGAAACGCTTCACGCTACTTTCCTTATCTAAGGCCTCCATCTACCCATCCTCCAAAACATTCTGAAAACCAAGATTCTAGTCTTCCCATCCTTTTCACCAAACCTCTATCCTTTCCCAAACCACCATCTTCTGCTCCAAACCCCAATCCTCCATCCTGTCTCAAACCACCATCTTCTGCTCCAAACCCCAATCCTCCATCTTGTCCCAAACCACCATCCTCTCTTCCAAACCACATTACCAAAAATCTTTCCCCACCAGCAGAGTTCATCCCTCAACCCACTCCAAAACCTGTACCTCAAGCCATTAGCCCTGCCTCTTCAGCACCATCATCCCCTCAAGCAAAATCCAAAGCTCCCTTTTCAAAATCATCTTTTTCATGGGTGTTCCCTTCTTTCTCTCCCCCTTCGCAAACATCTACCCAAGCACAAACCCCACTTTCATGCGAAGACCATCCAAGCTCCCCATCTCCTCCACCTTCCAAACCTTCTTCACCACAAAAGTCTCCAAGGAAACCAAAAATAGAACCCAAGGAAGAGCCAATAGCAAAACCCACGCCTGGAATTGAAAAGCCAAGCAACCCTTCATATGAAGCCATCATTGATGAGGCCCATCCAGCGCTCCCATCTATTATCTATCTTCCATACATCCCAACCGTTGATCCTCTTCCATCTCCTATCATCGTTGAGTCCCTTCCATCTGGAGTCTCCATCCAATCCCCAGAATCATCTCCTCCTAGCATTATCCAAAGCATACCTAATGAGCTTCCTGAGTTCATCCCTCTTCCTATCATTGCAGCTGCAAAATCTTCCATCCTTTTATCCATACCATCTGAAGAGTTCTTCCTTCTTCCAGACACCCCAGCAGCAGAGTTCCCAATCCTTCTATCCACTCCCTCTGAAGAGTCCATCCATATATCCCCTAACCCTCTATCTGAACAAATCCCATCGTGTCAAGATTTGGACCAAAAGCATGTTGAAATATCTATAGAAGAACATCAAGATCCAACCCCTTTACTTCCCCCATCGCATGTTCTATTGCCTCCATCACCTTCAATCCAAAATCCTACAATCCCAATTCCTCCAATTCAAGATCCTATCATCCCAGTTTCTCCAACTAAAGATCCAATACCATCCCCCAATCCTAGTCAAAATCCCAACATCCTATCCTCTCCTCTTGAGGATCCTCCTAACCAAACTGTCCAGCTGCCGTCACTCTATCCTCTTGGGTCACTAACATTTGTCAAAGGTAAACCACTTGAAAAAGAAGACATCAGCTTCTTATCTTCCATCAGAGAACCAGAAAATGGCTGTTTGTCATTCACCCCAAGTCAAAAATATCCTTGTCTGGATAAAATGTTGAAAAGATGGAACTATCAAGGCAAAGGCCTTGGCACTCACGAACAGGGAAATATACAGCCCATTCAAGGCAAGAAACATCCGAAAGGCTGTGGAATTGGTTGCACACCAGAAGAGGACACTCCCTCCACATCAGCAAAAGGTACTTCATCCAGAAATGTTGGTACAGCTAAGGCAAAGTTCAAACATCCATTCAAAACCAACAAAACATCTTTCAGAGCCCACAATGCAATTCCTCCCCCTCCATCGTTACAACCGAGGAAAACCTATCATATTCCTCCTTCATCCTCCCCATCCATTTTGGGTCCCTATGTCCCAAAGTCTTTCAGCGCATCTCCATTACCCAGCAAATCCATTTTGGGACCTTATATCCCAAAATATCATCCTCCATCTTATCCTACTCAGCCTTTCATCCAACATCCAAGCATCCCTAGTCAAGATCAACAACGGCACATGTCCACATATCCTATCTACCAATCTCCTTCCATCTCTCCATTCAAATTTCCTCCATCCCAGACAACTCCTCATATTCCTCCCAATGCTCCTCGCAACTTGGATGCCATATTGCGCATGAATAAAGGGAAAAATCCACAAAAATCCCAGGATTGTTATGTCCAGTCTAATCGACATGCACAATCAAAGAAAAATCCGATCAAGCAAGCCAAAGCAAACCACTGGCCACAAAGGCCCATCAAAGCAAATGCCAAATCTAATGCATCCCAATGGCTGCAAAGGCCCAATGACGATTACCATGTCCAGTCTAATCGACATGGTCAATCAATGCAAGCTCCAATCAGGCAATCAAATGCACCGCAAAGGCCCAGCAAAGAGCCAATCAGGCATGCTAAAGCACCCCAATGGCTCTGAAAACCTAGCAAAGTCCAAGAAAAATCTATCACATGGCCACAAAGGCCTAGCAAAGCAAAAGCACAATCTGATGCCCACCAATGGCCGCAAATGCATATCAAAGCTAAAACAAAAATGATGTGGATCCCAAAGCAAAAAGATGTAATCCATCTAACAAAAACATCCACAATGGCATCCAACGTTGCCCATCTCCCAGCTCCTCAATCTTCCCCTCCATCTCCTCCATCCTCTAGCATAAATCCTCCATCACATCTATCTCTATCTTCCACATCCAATCATCCATCTTCCTCGCAACATGTGCCAATGTTGATCCTGACAACATCCCCCTATCTTGATCACTTTCCATCCTTCCATCCAAACACTTTCTACCACCATCTTTCCCATCTCCCCCATCTAATCCATGACTTTGCATGATCCCCCCCCGTCCTGCTACAGTTGTACCAACATCCAGGCACACAATCAGAAGAAATCAGTGAAGAAAGTCAGCACAAATCAGTCAGCACATCTAAAACAGCAAAGGGAAATCAATGACAAATCAGAGAAATCAGCAAAGTCAACAGGAAATCAGGCTTTAGCATCAACATATGCCTATCAGCTTAAAACAGAAGCATATTTTGGGGAAGAGGCAAGCTTTAGTCGCAAAAGTTAAAAAAGCAAAGGCAAAATCATGAGTCTTTATGTGAAAACCCTTCTGGGGCACATTCTGATTCCAAAAACAGTAAAAATAAAGGGCGTATCTTCTAGTGAAAACTTGGCAATTCAAGCGCTAGAAGATGGAGCTTTGCCTCTTCCTCCTATCTGGAATAACAACACATGATAGTTCCCTATCAACATTGCAGAAACCAAGCTAAATCAACTTGGGTACAGAAGGATGTTTGTGGCTCATCTACATGGAGGTTAACCTGACAGAAAGTGAATCATGACCTTAAGTGCCTTGCTCCGAGGAGTCAATTATCAACTATGCATGGTCATATGCACATGCCTAGGTGTGATCTTAAGCTTGTCGTCCATCATCTAGCAATGGATCCCCATGACAAGCCGGCAACATCAGAAAATCAGCAATCCACATCAAAAAATCAGTGAAGAATCTCTCAGAAGATCAACATCAAATCGCATGATAGCACCAAAATCAGCACAAAACTCAGCGCCACATCAGAGCATTAGCAACAACATCAAAATATCTATGCAAAATCAAAAACAGCAAGGCCATCATCAAATCATAAGGGAACATCCAATCAAAGAATCAGCAACACCATCAGAATATCAGTGACAAATCAAAAGGTCACCATATAATCAAGAGGAAGCACCAAAACGGCAAAATCAGCTGATCAGCAAGCACGACAGCATTAAATCAGAGCTTCAGCAACAAATCAAAATGTCAATGCATATCAGCACCGAATCAGCAACACATCCAAACAAAATCAGAAGTATCAATGCATATCAGCACAAGCTCAGTGACAAATCAGCAAGATCAGCACAAAGTCAAGAAAAAAATACAAAAATCCATAAAAATTGGATAAATCAAAAGAGCAAAATATCAACAAAGCAAAAATCAAGAGAAAAACATTCGTCCTCTAGTGAAAACTTGGCAATTCAAGCACCTTGGACAAGTACCATGGTGAAAACCTGGCAAACAGGCACCATGCGTAGTGCCCCCCCCCCCCCTAATTCCTTTCTACAGTTAGGGGCTTCCTTTCTATCACCTCTTATCCAACATGTCCTCCATCCCCTTTTGTCTCTCACTTCCTTCATTTTCCATTGGATCTTGATGACAAAAACGGAGACTATCAGATGTACATGCTTTTGGGCACCTCCTTGGCATCCATTGCACCTTTCAGCTACATAACCTCTATCCAATCCTTTCATCCTAGCTTCCATCCTTCCTCATCCTCTTGTTGGCATATCTTTCGTCCAAGCATACACCATGCCTTTAAAACACATGAACTATCTTAAACAGGGGGCATCCTCTTCCTTGGTGACGTATTCCTTGGAGGCTATCCAAATCCAAATCTTCCATCTCCCAAAATCCTCAGCAATTTCTCTATCCAAATCCAAACCAACCACCATCCAATCCTTCCAGCACTCCTCTATCTTAATCCATCAGTAGTTCCTCCAGCATCCTCTATCTTGATCCACCAGCAAGCCAACTCAGCGTCCCATATCCTTTATCAGAATCCACCATCCACAGCAGAAAGCAGATTCACCATCTTTTGCACCAAAATCCAGAGCTCCAAAATCCACAAGCATTATCGTGTTCCAGCCCTTTGAGTTGTTTCCATCCCTTATCCTAAATCAGAAATCATCCTCTTTTTGGCACAACGTGTTGTCTTAAAGAAATCAAACCTTGTCCTTGCATAGCCTTATCATCTCGAGCAAGAGATTGGCTTGTATTGACAAGAATCTAGTTGACCGAAGATCATCAGTCTATCCTAGGTTGACGCAATCCTATCACTGATCCTCCATTGGGAAAACAGCAGCTCATTTTGTTGACACTTGGTAATCTTACACCAGCTTTCCATCTTCCACCAGCTTTCCATCTTCCACCAGCTTTTCATCTTCCACCAGCTTTTCATCCTCCAAGCAGCTTTTCCATCTTCAAAATCCTCTAGCAGATCCATCATCCAATCTCCCCGAATCTTCCTCCATCCAAATCTTCTAGCAGTTCCATCCTCCCCATCTTCAGCATTTTCCTCCATCTTTCCAACACCTATTATCTTCTCTTGTCATTGGTATCTAGCTATAGGCCAACCTCATTGCAATCCAATGCCATTCATCCCTATCCACACCTTGCTAGAAATCTTCCCAACCTATCCATCTCTTCTAGCTAGCCAACACCCAAGATCAAGCCAACCGATCGAATCGCATCCTTCATCTTGTAGCAGGCCTTGATCTCGATCCAATCATCATCATTGGGATATGTCTTTCCCAAATCCGTGTCATTTTAGGACACATCATCCACTGCCAGTCCATCTTGGCCTTCCAACCTAGCTGGGGCACCATCTTGCATATCTTTGAAGTTGTCAGCTTCATCCCCAAGTTCTTTGTATATCCTATTCTTGAGTCTTGTACCATAGCGTCAGTCGTGTCTCCACCTAAGCTCATTTGTACATTTGTGTCTTTAGGTCCCATCCTTTGTCTTAGTCCTTGTCCGTCCTGTAGCAGCATTTGATCAAATATCTTGTCCCATCCCCAGCCTCAGAAAATTTGTAGTCCCACTCAGGCCTTGTGCTTCAGCAACATCAATTGATGACTTATCCTTGCTCATCCTGGTTATTCCTTGAACTTCAGCTTTTGCCAGCGAACAACTACACTTATTCTCTCACCAACCCATGGATCCTTGAGGATATATCGTTCCTCTTGTCTGATCTAATCTTCCATCCTGGTCCTTGAGGATATATCGTTCCTCCTGTCCGACCAATCTTCCCACCATCAATCAAACCTAATCTCTCTCCTTGGCAAAGGATGTCTTTTTGGAGTTATCATTTTGATCTTGGATTTTTGTCCTTTGGGTCTTGTTAATCTTTTTGGCTTCTCATTATCCCACCAGGGTCACCACGATTCTTTATATCACGGTGTGCTGCGTGTGCGGATAATCTGGGGCAAGGTCTTTTGATCTTTCGCTTCTGCCTATGAGTCAGTTGTGTGTTTATGGTTTCTTCAGCATCGGTTCCGCCATGTCACCTCTGCGCTTCATGTGTGATGTTGGGGCAACCCTGTGTGTTTGTTTAGCGTCAGTCCTCGTCAGTCCTCTGCGACGTTGTTGACAGGCCTCGTGATCCCAGTATCCTTGGCAGGTCTCTAACATAGCTATATTAAATCTAGGTTGTGCACTCCCGTTTGCACTTGGAGCTATCTGGTCCCTTGCATTTATCATATAGATTAATCTTGCATCTTTGCATATAGCTGCATCTTGCATCTTGCATTTCCATCTCATCTTGCATATCATCCATATTTGCTCTTAGAAGTGAGGTTATTTATCTCCCCTTTCTTCCTAGGCCTTTCCTTCCTCGTCCCGCCGGGCACACTCTGTCCCAGGACGTAATCCCTCTTTCTCCTTGTCCCACTGGGTGCATCTTCCATGATTTTGTCTCACCGGGGCATGTTTCCTCTTTCTTCTAGTCCACCCAGGCGTCTTACCCTCTTCTTCTGATTCTAGCCTCGGCATCTTGTTTTCTTGTCTTTAACACCATGCCACTTGCGGCATCGCATCAAAGAGGGGCAAAATGTAGACACCAAAAAATCCTTCAGAAAATAAATTATTTTTGTTTTCTGAAAATCCTTGATGACATCATCATTTATTAATTAATTATTTATTTAATTAATTAATTTATTTTTATGGCATTAAATCCCTCTCTCTTAATTAAAAATCTTTAATTAAGGAATCTAGCCTAAAAATGTCATTTGGACATTATCCCTAATTTATTAATTATTTAATTAATAAATTGACCAAAAAACCTTAAAAAATAAATTAATTTATTATTAATTTATTTTTTATCCCAAACTTGGCCAATTTCCTCTAGACCACTAACCTCTTCCAAAATCTTCTAATCCCTTCTTAATTTCGATTAAAAGGCTAATCCCATCTTTTCTAACCCTAATCCCAAGGTTAAATATTTAATTAAGGTTAAATATTTAATTTCCATATTTATTGAAAATACTTTAATAAATATTCCTAAAACTTAAGCTTTTGGAATGAATAACCTTTTATTCCATGAAACTAAGGAGAAATCTAGACTCTTCTAGAATCTTCTCAAATCCACCCTCTTCACCCATCCTAATCCTTTTCTTATCCTAATCTGATCCTAATCCTACCCTTAAACCTTTGTGCAATCCTAACCAAGCTTAAGACTTTCCTAAACCAAAGCAAAGTCTTTCCTTCCAAATATCTCAACCACAAAGCATTTATTGCTTCCCCAAAGTCTTCAAAGCCTCTTAAAGCCCATTCATTGCTCTTACAAGCATTTATTTGGAGAGTTATGAGCTTGGAGCCCCCTTTGTTGACTACTCTTTGCCCTTCCCTTCATCCACTCACCTTGTGACATGTGTCACCTCCTGATTGGCTGAGAACTAGCACAATCCATGTGCTTCCCTTTGAGTGAATCTTGGCCTCTCTTAAGGATTTCAATCCTGGCCATTCATTCCTCCTACCCCAAGCTTTAGAAATCCTATAAATACCCTCACTTCCTAAGGCAAATCATCCTTCAACTTTCAAACTCAATAGAAAAGTTATAATGTCATTTTCATTCTAGCATAAGCATAAAGCTCATCATTTTAGATCATTTTCAAGCTTAAATCACATCTAAATTAGCTTAAATGGATTAACATAGATTCATTTCTTGTTTTAATCTTAGTTCTTTCATTTAGCTTTGCATATTTGTGTGTTCTTGAGGCCTTTTGAGGCAAAATAGGTTCCTCATACCTATTTTGTGTCATTTTGGGTCTTCTTGATCCTCAAATCATCCATCTTGCATGCTCCAAGTGCTTGAGTTTGCACACCCACATCCCTCTATATCTAAGCATATCAAACGGTGCATGGGCGCATCCGTTTTAAGCTTAAACTGAGGTGGCTTTGATTTTAGTTTGTTTACCTTTAAACTTGATTTGATTATATGCTATGACATTTGTTTGTCTTTGGCCTTCAAAACAGGTTTAGGTGCACTCACAAATCCTAGTCTACAAGTAGATGGCTCTTTCCTTTTTGTTCTCATCATGCTGTGCTAGCAATGCCCCCAGTGATGTATCTGTTGCAGAGACATATAATATTAATGGCTTCCCATGAATAGGAGGCATTAAAATAGGAGGATTCGAGAGATAATTCTTGATATGATCAAAATTCTTTGCACAGTCTTCATTCCATGCAAAGGTCACACCTTTATGTAATGTCTTTGTGAAAGGTTGTGATATGTCAGCTAACTGTGATATGAATCTTCTAATGGACTGTACTCTCCCTTGCAAATTTTGCATTTGACTGATATTCTTGGAAGGTTGCATCTCTATGATAGCTTTCACCTTAGCTGGATCGACCTCAATGCCTTTCTTTGAAACTATGTATCCTAAGAGCTTTCCAGAAGTGACACCAAAAGAACACTTCTTAGGATTTAGTCAGAGACTAAACTGTTCCATTCTGTCTAGGATCATGCTCAAGTCTGTTAGATGTTCAGTTCTAATCATGGATTTTGCCAAGGTATCATCCACATAATCCTCCATTGTTTTATGCATCATATCATGAAAAATAGATGTCATTGCTCTTTGATATGTAGCTCCAACATTTTTGAGTCCGAATGGCATAACATTCCAACAGAAGGTTCCCCATGCACATGTGAAAGCTATTTTCTCTTGATCTTCTGGAGAAATTTTGATTTGGTTGTACCCAGAAAAGCCATCCATTAAGGAATACATTTCATAGCCCACAGTCATGTCCACTATCATATCAATGTTAGGCAGCGGAAAATCATCCTTAGGGCATGCTCTATTCACATCTCTAAAGTCTGTGCACACTCTGATTGAACCATCTGGTTTTGAAATAGGTACAATGTTAGAGATCCACTCAGCATAGTCTATGACATGGATGAATCCAACTTTGAGGAGTTTTTCTAGTTCTGCTTTGATTAAGAGTGCCACATGAGGATGCATCTTTCTCAATTTCTGTTTGATTGGTTTTACTCCAGGAGCAATGGATAGATGGTGCATAATGAGATTGGGATCCAATCCTGGCATATCTGAATATTTCCATTCAAAGTTGATCTTTTTGTCTGATAAGAATGTAGTGAATTTATGTTTCTCTTCTTCTGATAGAGATTGTGCTACATGTACCAATTGTGGTTCCTCTGTTGTACCCAAATTGATGGATTGAGTGGGCTTAATCAGAACTGGAGATCTATCCTGTAAATGACTCGGAAGGACATCAAATATCTCATCCTTAGGCACCTCAGAGAGGTTTTCACCTTCAGATACGTCTTTTCTTTTTACTTTTGTAGGTTCTGAGACTGCCACAAAATGGTTTTCACCCTCAGAACTCTTTTTCTTTTTATTTTTATTTTTTTGACTAAGATATTTGATGTCTGACTCGATCATGCTGATGCTCGGTTAACTGATGGAAGTCCTCATAGGCTCGACTGCATTGAGGTAACAAGCAAGGGCATAGTCACTAGAAAAGGTGTAAACACCATGGCTTGGGTTTGTGGAAGTTTTGTCGATAAGATCAAGGTGTTGGATAGTTAAAGAGGGAAAGGCTTGGGATATGGTGTTCACGATGGGGATATGTCATCATTGGTCCTAACCTGACACTCAAGTTCAAAGGTGATATTACAGCTCAAAATGTTCAATTCGTGAATAGGCTCAACATCATCAAGGGAGTCCTCTTCAGCCATAAGTGGATCCGACATGTTAAGTTCATTATTTCACTCTAGACCTATGTTGGGTTGAGATACATATTGGTGAATAACATCAATATATTTCTCTGTTATAAGCTCATCTTCTTTTGGAATGGCACCCCATTCATAGTCATTTGACTCAGCTTCTGATTCAGGATCTCTAGGAAATCTTAGAAAATGTGTGAAATCAGGATGAATACCCCAAGAAGGATTACCCTCAGTTTCTGACTTGAATTCATATTCATGGGAATCAGTGTCAGAATAACTACCCCCTTCTTCTTGATTAGTTTGATCATCTTCAAGATTGGCTGGTTCTTGTGGTGCAACCATCTCTTGCGCTACAGTAGGTTCTTGTGTTTTTGCTACATTAATTCTTTTGATAGGATCATCTGTATCATCAAGAAGATCTTTGATCTCTTTAGGCAATTTTTCATAGGGGATAAGCTCAGAGCTATCTGAATCATCATCAGAGAGTTCTATTTCTTCTTTCTTAAGAAGGGGTTCTCCTGGTGCAATTTGTTCTATGACATGAGAACAACCACCTTTGAGATGATAGGGTTTCTTCTTAAACCCTAAGCCACCAGTATCTTTGTTGGCTCTACCAATATGTGAAATGGGTGTCACAAGACCCTTTTCACTGATTCCTAGAGGTCCTTGACCAAATTATCCCATCTTGGCTATCAACTTGTTTCCTAGACCATATGAATTAGAAGGGATTGTAGGTGCTATAGATTCACTAGGTTGAACAATTTTGGATTCAGAATCATCTTTGTATATCCATGCAAGCACAGCTTCATCTTCTTCAAATTCTTGTTTGGATACTTGCTCCACCATAAAATTTCTTTTGTATGCTTCCATAGGTTCCTTAGGTTCTGATTTAGATTGCTTCAAAGATTTTCCATATGACTTGGGTGAGATAGGGAGAGATGTCAGAGACAAGACTGGCTCTATAGTGTATTCTCCCATCCCATTTTCTTTGATATTGATCTCTTTAGCAATGTCTTCCATCTTGGATGTGGAAGCCACATTTTGTTGCTTGATGGAAGATTCTCTGTTATTAGGTACAAGCTTATCGGCACTTTCCTTCAATGTATTGCAAGTTGTACTCAGATCTGCTAGGATAGTAACTTCTACCCCTTCATAGGGAAATTTCAAGCATTGATGGTACATAGAATAGATGGCTTGCATTTCATGGATCCAGGGTCTCCCTAGAAGGATATTGTAAGCCAATGGTAGATCAAGCACCTGACATGTGGTATCTTTGATGACCGGACCCACTCAGATGGGTAAGACAATGGTGCCTTTAGAAGCTCTTTCTTGTTTGTCATAGGCTTTTATGGTGATCTTCTTTCAAGGATCAATAGCCATCTCTGAGAATCCCAATTGTGTGATTAAGCTGTAAGAACAAATGTTGAGGCCTGCGCCCCCATCTATCAACACACATTTTACTTGATGGTTCTGGATCAAGACTTCTATGTGCAAGGGCTGATTATGTGGGTGACTTAGGGAGTTATCATCTTCCTCTGAAAAGGAGATATATTGCGAAGACGTTAGATGACCAACCATAGTCTAGAACCTGTCTAGATCTAGATCATCAGGAACATTAGAGCCGAGCAAAGCTTTGTCTAGGATATCTCTGTGAGCTGGAGATATTCGAAGTAACTCAAACATAGAGATTTTGGCATTGGTATGCTGGAGTTGTTGGATGATGCTGTAAGATGTAGGTCTTGTATCCTTTGGATTGGAAGATTTCGAGGCAACCTTCTATTTAGAAGCAAATGTGAGATTGAAAGGTATCTTAGGGACATTAGATGAACTTGGTGTTTGTCCTTTCAGATGAGCCTGAGCTTGTGATCTGGTAACCGCATTAGTTGAGGAATGATTTCTATCTCTTCATACAATTGTGATGACATTGCAGCTCTTAGAGAGATATGGTTCAACCATATTGATGATAGCATTGTTTCCAGGGTAGGCATAGTTGACTTTTGCCCCCATGTTAGGCTGAGAAGTGGAAACTCCCTTGCCATGTTGTGGAAACGGTTCTGTAAATACTATGTGATCATTATTGTTGGTAGGATTATCGATCGTGATGTCCCCTTGATCTATCAAGTCTTGAATGGTATGCTTCAAGTGGAAGCATCCATTAGTTCTGTGGTCTTTAGTTCGATGGAAAGCACAGAATGCATTATCTTTCCACCAATATGGTTTTGGATCCGGATCAGGGTTTCAGATTGGTGGTAAAGAGATCATGTTATCAGCTATCAGGGTTCTCAGGGCAGATTCCAAAGATTCTCCTAGGGGATTAAACTTTCATTTATTATCCCATCATTTGAATGGCTTCTTTGGAGATGGTTCAGCAGATTTTTGCTCTGAAGCTTCAATGGCTTTGGTGGCAAGGGTGAGATTGTAGGCCGGTGCCTTTGATGGGGTGCGGATAGTGTCAACAACACCATCAGAGATGATACCTTTGTTTCTATTCCAGCTCTTGTTTTTATCTTTTGAGCTAGATCCAGATTCAGACTTGTCCTTTTGAAGTGTGATTTCTCCTTTCTTGACAAGTACTTTCTCAATCTTGATTGCATTATCCACCATTTTATCAAAAGATACATGATCTTGCATTTGTAATGGATAATTGAGCTCTGGAACAAGGTTATTGATAAAGATTTCAAGTTTCTCCATTTCGGGAATTTGTCTAGCATATAGAGAGAACTTCTTTCTCCACCTCTTGAGGAAAGTTAGGAATGATTCCCCTGGATATTGCTTGAGGTTACAGATATCAATCATGGTGACCGAATGTTGAATATTGTAGGAATATTGTTGATAAAACAATTTAATCAATTCCTCAAAATTTTTGATCGTAGAAGGTAATCTTGAAAACCACTGAATGGATGCTCCTCCCAAGGATCTAGGAAAAAGATGCATTAGATAAGTCGGTTCATGCATGAATTCCATGGATTGTGTACAGAACTCTCTGACATGATCTTGAGGATCAGAGTGTCCGTCATATTTGTCATACTTTGGTATCTCCACTCTTTTTGGGAATGGTGGCATATACAAGTTTTTGTCAAACGGGAAAGGACATAGGGCCTCCATGGAGAACTCCTTGGGTTCCTTCTCCTTCTTAAGATTATTAAATTCGACTTGTATAGCATGCATCTATTTTGTCATAGCTGTGAGTGGAGTTTCTTCCTCATGTGTGATTATATCATCAATGTTAAAGTTGGGAGGAAGCTTAGCCCCTTCCTGGGCTAATTGTAAAAAGTATGCCTCTCTATCCACTTTCAAGAAATGCCTCATCATTCTCTTGAATTCATCGTCATTCTGACATCAATGGATTTCAGAGGGCGTAGGTTCTTGGTCAGCATTATGTTGAGAATGGTTTCCTTGGGATCCTCCTCCTAGAGAATCATGGTTTGTCCCTGCTTGAGACATGGTAGGAGTTTTTGGGCTCCCTGGAACAGATTGAGGAGGAGTTTGTTGATTACCTCTGTGAGTTGATAAAGGAGGTATGTAACTAGTTTTCAATCGAAAGTTACTGAGACCGTCATCTTCATAAATACCTGACTTGATGAGTTGTTCAAGAGTTGGACCTGGGGTATTGGTCAAAAGTAAGTTCTGAGATATTTTTTCTGATTTCTTGTGTGAAGAAGCTCTGGTCTCCACCATTAACTTTGAATGAAACAAAAGAAAAGGATGAAGACAACTGAAGAACAATTTGATTCGAGAAAATTAGACGACGCAACCTTGTCAAGATTATGATAGTTTTGAAGATCTGATGAGATGTGGGTGAAGGAAACTATGCCTTGGATGTATGGGATAGATCACCCAAAAGATAGCGGACATGAGTTCTCAACACTTAGTCTATTTTTGAAGATTGATTAAAAATTGATAGTTATGACAAGGTTTTGACACGAGATAAAAAGGACTCAAATTGATCAAACAGAAGACTAGATCGGATTCAAAAGATCAAACTTAGAAAATGGTAGAATGCTCAATAGCTACTGCTCTGTTCCTGAGACAATGATATTTTTGACAGATTCTGGAATTAGGCTAGAAACATTGGATATCTTGCAATTTGACAATTTCTGACAGCTCTCTCAAATTTTTCCAAACGACACTCTGTAGACTCGTATGACACTGGGTAGCCTATGAAATGACAGTTGCTAAACTCGTACGACAGTTGGGTAGCAATGAAATGACAGTTGTTAAACTCATATGACTTTTGACTTCTTGAAATGACTTTTGACTCCAGAAAGATTTTACGTCAATTTTTGCAAAATTTAAGGTTTTCAGTTCTAGATTGTTTGCAAATTGTACTGTCCAGATTTTGAAGGTTATACTAGATTTGATCATTTTTAATAGCCAAGTAGATAAACAAGCATGCAGAATAGCAAGCAAGTGATTCCAAGCACGTCTGAAAATAATGAACAAGGGCAAAAGTAACCTTGCGCATGAACAATCAAGTGACCAAATTGTGCTAATCCTTGAGAGTACTAATTGTGTATGTTCTGAAAAGTTTTGCAATAACACACATATACCTGAAAATGAAAAATTGGCCTCTCTAGGGTTTTTAGTAATGGTTTGACTCTGCAACTTTTATGATTCAAAGGGGTGAACTCCAATCCCGGCGCACCAGGGTTTTGACACAGTCCAAGAACTTAATCTTCAAGAGCTGCTAGGGAGATCTGACAACCCAACAATGAACCATACCCGTGGAGATTTCTTCCACAAGGACATTTATATAGTGGCTGTCACTACCATGGTGAAAATGGCTATTACCGCTTGAGGTTCCATCAACATAGTTTTCCCTATGAAGGGATTGTCTGCTACGGTTAACCCTCTCTAAAGGTGACTCATAGATTTATACCACAAGGGGACTTGGCTCCAGATTCAAGGTTTTGACACCTCTTCACTTTTAACCCAAACAAAGCAAGTAGATTAATCCGATACGCTAAGACAAAGTTTTGTTCCACCAAGGTCTGTGATATCAACTCCACGTGATCTATCAACCTCTCTGAAGAGAGAATGTATCAATCAATAACAGAAGATGCACTAACCAATTTTGATTCACCAAAGCTTGTGATATCAACCCTACGTGATCTATCAACCTCTCCGGAGAGAGAATGTGTCGATCAATAAGAGAAGATGCACTAACCAAGTTGAATGTGAAATGCACTAAGTATCCTCCCTACTTACAAGGATTCTGTCGTCAAGAAAGATTTCTCTAGGAATCCAATCTCTCAAGAATCACAAATAGTGTTCATAGGGCCTAATTACTATGTAAGCACAGATATATTCCTGAAAGCAAATTTACCAAAAGCATCCAAAAAGTAGAAAGAGGAACACTTAACGCTTAAAGCAAATATGAGATGAGTCCACAAGGTGGAACACTTAACACCTCACACAAGTTGAAAATGAGTCCACAACTTAGAAAACAAGTGAGTTCCTAAAAGCACAAAAGGGTTGCCAAGTGGAACACTTAACGCTTCTGTCCTGTTGACCCCTCCCCTTTATGGCGTTGAGATTGCAACCACGGGGCAAAAATGTGGGGCTAGCAGATTAGTGAGTCCAATAACTCAAGATAGAAATCAAGATCAATCACAAGTATTCTAAGACTACTTAATGAATCCTTAAGGGATCACAACCTAGTATCAAATTATGCAAGTGTGTAGAAATAGATCAAAAGCATGAAAAGATGCACACAAGCTTGACACATAAGAGATTTATTTTAAGTCCAAATCGAAATGTTTTCAGAACAAGGAGAATACCTCATGATCCTCACAACGCGCTTAGTAGATTCTACTTGATTTTTAGCAATTTTTGTTGAGCTTTTCCATGCAAGCAAGTGACGAACTCTCCAACAAGCAAACAAGCAAACAAGATATGCAAAATATATTCAACTTATGAAAACCATAGGGTTAGCTCTAAAAATAAATTTTTAGGAGCAATAATAACCATAAATTAATCCAAATGACAACTCATATCATTCATTGAATCATATGAAAAATAAGTGCATACCCATCATAAAATTTTAATTTTTTTGCACTACATTTGACCTAGTCAACGAGATCTGATTTTTTTGATATGATTTTAGCCACAAAAATATAAATTCAGAATAGAGACCCCTACTAAAAAATAGAGAGCTTTCCAAAAATGCAAAAATTTTAGAAAAATCTCTTCATTTGTGCCCTAGAGACCCGTTTTATCAAAACAGACCAGTTTTTGCAAATTGACTATTTGAGCTATTAAATTGCATCCAAATTTAAAACAAAAATAATATACCCCCTGTATAATTTGAAGAGATTTCTGAAAATGTAAAAATTTCAGAAAAATATGCTGATTTGCATCAGATATTAATTTTTTATGAAAAATTGAAAAAAAATTATTAAAAATTCAAAATAATTTATAAAATTTTGAATATTTTTTTTAAAGCTTTCTTGATATGTCTCCAACCTGCAAAAAAAATTTCAGACCAAAAATCTAAGCCGTTTGGGAGATAAAATTAAATCTTTGAAACTTTAGGGTTTTAGCTCCAAGAATCAAAATCAGCATGCAAAGGTGGGTTGCCCCACGGTGGGCGCCAGAAATGTGTGTGTGAAAATTGTACCTGATCTGTAGACACAACACTCAGTAAAACATTAGAGGTTAGTGATAATCAAAATCGTGCAAAATTGAAAGCTATCTAACCAAGCGATTTACTGTCTTCTAATAGGTGCGAGATTAATGTTCTCAGATTATTATCGAGATCAGTGACCTAGACGACACTTAAATGAAGGATTTGAATGCAAAAGATGGATATGAAATTAAATGCAATTAATCTATTTTTTTAGATTTTCTATGCAATAAGAATGATAAAAACTGATATGAATCTATGCTAAATGAAATTGATATGCTATGAATTGATCTATCTAACAATGATATGCAAAGCTATGAAATTCTATGCTATGATATGAAAACTATGAAATTCTATGCTAAGATATAAAAACTATGCAATTGAAATTGATCTCATAAAGCTTTGAATTCGCAAGTTGATTCTTCAGCCTCCAATTCTCCAGCGTGATTGTGCAAAAATATGAGATGCTTGGATGCAAATTTGAAAGATGATTGAGAGATGAGCTGAAGCCTTGATTTTATAGAAATCCAGGGCTTTGGAGGTGCATGGAAAAAAAAAAACCATAAATCACTCAAATAACTCAGGTTGATTTTTGGGTTATTTTTAAATAAAGGATAATTAACTCACAAAAATATGCAAAAGCTAAGTTTTAACTCAAAATAGAGTTTAGCTTTAATTGATAATTGATAGTTGTCTGCTTTTATGATTGTGCATGTTTTATTTATGAATTAATTTAATAATAAAGTGATTTATTTCCAACTTAACTGCTTTTAAAAATAAAATAATTAATTTATGGGTTAATTAACTATTTTACCAAACTTTTATTAAAAATTATATTATTAAATAATGACAACATGCTTTAATTAATTAAATAAGAATTTAATCAATTATTCATAGGAATTTTGATTTATTGTCAAAATTAAATAATCCAATTAATAATAGATATAATTAAATTTAATTAAACAATTAAGTGGCAAATATTAAATCTAATTAATTAAATATGCAAAATATTTAATTAATCAAATTTTAGGATAAATGTGATTTATTGCCAAATAATTATAAAATTAAAGATAATTATGATGATTAGGAATATTACTAGGAATATTCCCCGATGTAGAATTTTAAGATAATCAATTAGGATTCGATGATGTTTAGATGTGCCTTAGATTAGGACTTTGATGTCGATTTCGTTCAAATTGAAGATGTAGGAGATTAATGAACTTATAGCCCATTTTTGGTGTATTACAACTAGAATATCTGGTATCCGAATATTGAGCAGGCTTGGAGGACAATTTCGCTGAGGCAGAATCCAGATTTTTGGTTTTCGCTAGGTCATGATGAATAAGTCCTAGCTTGACCTGACGATTTTGCAAAGTTATTTTCCTTTGAAGTCTAATTTTTCGCATTTTCACAAGCAGTCCCCTTATCACTGCAATGTAACCCTTCATAATCGATATCAATCGGTGTTTTATCAATGCATTAATCATTTATCATTTAATGATGATGATAATAAAATTACTGGAATCATACGATGAATGTCAAACAATTTGTACAGATCAGTCATAAGATTAATCCAACTACATTAATATTATTATAATATTATATTAATATTTTGTTAATATTATGATAAAATATTATCAGATTAGATATTTTATTATAGAGTATAAAAATTATATTATATATTTAATAGTAATATATTAATAATTAATTTAAAATAACATAAAATAGTAATAAAATATAATATTACTATTAATTTAATATTAATAGTAATATATTCTATGAATGCAAATATTATATTGCTAGAGGAAACAAAAATGTCGCAAGAAAACTTTGATAAAACAATAGCTAAACGAGCTAAGTGGGAACCGGTCCATAGGTAGGGGATAGGAGCTTCGAGAGGTATTGTTGTACTATGGAACTCAACACTAGTGAAAGGGAAGCTTTTAGATCAAAATGATAATTGGCAACTTTTGAAAATGAATAAGTTTGAACTCTCCTTTAAGTTGATTAATGTTTATGGTCCCACATCAACCCAGGGAAAGTGTAAATTATGGTTTGGCTTGACTTAGGCCATTCATGCACAAAATGATCAGCTTGTAATTTTGGGTGGTGATTCAATGCCATCCTTAACATGTCAGAAAAGAAAGGGGGTATTTGCCAGCCACTAAATACTATCCAAGACTTTTTGGGATTCATAGCGAATAATAACCTGTTGGATGTTGAGCCAAGTAATGGAAATTTCACATGGACTAATAAGAGAGAAAACTTTTCTTAGATTACGGTTAGATTGGATAGATTTCTAATAGCATAGGAATGGAAAATAACTAATAATACTTTCCAATAAGATATTTTAACGATACCAGGTTCATACCACTTTCCTATATCACTCATGATTGGATCTTCTTTAGCACAACAGGGATTCCATCACCGACCATCTTTTAAGTTTGAAAGGATGTGGCTTCACCACCCATATTTCCTTCCTCTAGTTAAGCAATGGTGGATAAGTGCTCCACATTGTGAAGGTTAAAAAATGTATCAATTTACTGCAAAACTAAAATACACTAAGAAAAAGATTAAAAAGTGAAATGAAGTGGAATGAGGTGGTCTTCAAAAACATTTTCAAAGAGAAAGAGATAGTCAAACAATAGCTAGTAGAAGTTCTTGAAACAATAATAAAACATGGCATGGATGATGAAATTTATCACAAGTAGAAATATATGCAATTGCAATGGGAAGAGCTATGAAAAAGAGAAGAAGAGTACTGGCGGCAAAAATCTAGAGAACTATGGTCAAAAGAAGGGGAAAAGAATACTTGTTTTTTTCATGCATCAACAAAAAAAAGAGAGCAACAAGTAGAGTGATTTCCATAAACAATGGAGAAACTGGTATTCAAATTTGTGATATGGTTGGCATTCAAGAAGAAGGGGTGAGTTTTTTTAAGAATCTATTGGCTCCAGCTATTTCATCCTCATCATGTTAATTATTGGAACTAGATTTATTAAATAAAATACCCTCAATTGTGAAAACAACAAATAATGATGCACTTATGGCCCCCTTCACCATACAGGAGCTCAGGAAATTTGTACTATCACTACCCCCAGACAAAATGTTAGAAATAGGGAATACTAAGAGGGGGGGTGAATCAGTATTCTACAAACTTTTACTTTTGCCCAATTATAGATATAACAGATCAACTTGATACTTGCATAATAGAGTAAACTAAAGAACATGCATAACAGTAAAGCAAATGAACTCATAACACATTATTTGTTCTTGAGGAAACCCTCACCAAGGGACAACCCCGGTGGGGATGATACCCACAAAGATCCACTAATCAAAAGTATCCTGTTAAGGATGTTGACCTTGTTAGGAGCCTGTTACATATATATAGTGTCTCAATCCTGATTAAGGGACTCTAGGCCTTGTCAGTAGTACAAAATAAAATGATTACAAGATGAGCCCACTGCCCAAACATGTAATGTACAATGATTTTTTATTACAAAAAGAGGGCAAGGTATATAACCTTTGTTTCTTCGCTTGCACATACAAAGTCTCTTGCTTTAATTTCACAATTTACAACTTCTCATCAATATCTTTCTCATACATATGTTCATCTAAATTTCATACTTTCCTTCGCATTACATATGTCTTACATTTATACAAGTTATTAGGAATAATAACTTTTACAGTCGGCTTTACTAAACATAAAGCACTTTACAAAATACATTTTAACATGCGCTGCCCAAGGTTTAACATCTAGGATGTCATCCCTTTATATGATTAAGACATTATTTTGATAAACAAAATAATCCCTTAACTATTTACCAATTCTATCTTCTTCTCTGTCCTATCAGCTTTAACATTGTCTCTCACAATACTGCAATAACTTCTTCTGTACATACCATATAGACTTGCACTCTCATGTGAGTCTTCAATATACATCATAGTATCCATGTTCAAGTGCACAAGCAATGAACTTACTTCTATCAACATCGCCAATCAAAATTGTCTCTGGTTGCACTGGGAAAATGTTGCTTACACTTAGACAATTTTGCTCAGCGCTCTATCAAACTTGCTCTCTGTCATATGCGATCTTCACACAGATCATATGTTTGCATAATGACAATATCTAGATATCTAACTCTGGAAAATTTCCAACAATCTCCCCCTTTGTCATTGGTGGCAACATATGAGGAAATTGGCCAAGTCATAAAATTTCAAAACTCAAAAATTATGGCTAAGTCACTATCCTTATAACTCCATATATCTTATCAATGCTCCCCCTAGGAATATACTTCCTTATCATATATATATCAATTTTCTGCTATCATTCCCCCTTTGACAAAAATGACAAAAAAAAAGGGTGCCAAAACTATGTTCTCAAAATTGTTTACCTTGATTCAAAATTGCAGAGTCGGTAGGCTTGCAACACAATCTGCGAAGTTCAATTTTATGCTCTCTATTTCTTTCTCCCATGCCTTCTTAATGGTGTCTGCAACATTGAGTAGTGCACACAAACCATAAGATGAAATCTCACATGCATGAAGGTTTGCAAAGTTGAATTTCTCATAAGATGTCTTGGATGAAAGACATTCTTCCAGCTGTCCTTCAATGATACTTATCTCGATTGAAATGTGCTATCTTAGAAGAGCGAATCTTCTCAATTTCCTATCTTTTCCATCATTAAGAATCCTTATTTCATCATTTAGTTTGCTGATTCTTTTCTCAAAATCTAGTATCTTTACATTAGGGCTAGCTAGTAGATTTACCTTTGACTAAATGTCTGCCTCTTTTTCTCTTATCTTCTCAGTCACTTCTGATACATGGTTGTCTTTGTTTGTACACTGTATATACAAAGCTTTTCCTCTGTCCAAATTCCTTCTTAGATCTTTTATACATACATCCAAATTATTGATATCATTTCTAATATTTTGACTTATATCGAGAAACATTTTAGCCTCATAGGCTGCCTAAGCCTTCACTGTAGCTATATCAGATAAATTAGTGAATTCATTATCAAATGCCTTCATCACTTCTCTGGATTTTATCTATGGATCTGCCTCTATTATCTAATTAGTCACAACACTCTGCAACTTCTCTATTACTTCCTACACTAATCCTTCAAGGATTTTCACCTTCTTTTTCTTTCCAATTATCTTGTTCAGGGATGAGATCAACTCCATTTGATCATCATCATCAACTTCTTTCCCAAGGTTAGTAAAGATAGATTCAAACTGTGGTTTCTTTGCTGCAAGCTTAGGGGTAGGACTGATTTCCACTTTTCTTGGTGTTTCTTTATGTCCTTGAATCTCTGTATTTTCTTGATTTTCTGATTGTTTTTCTTCTTCTTTCCTTGTTTCCTTCCTTCCTTTTTCAATTGACCTATCTTGCTCTTCCAAAGTCGAATTGTCAACAATGTTCTCAAGGTTACTAAAAGGATTATCATCACTATCCAATGTGATATTAGTTCCTTCCACATTCATTGATTCATCTTCAATGTTAATTGATGGTGGTGGAGATGGACTCTTCTGATGCTCAACTTCCATAGCTTGTTCTGCTGCAGTAGAGTACTTACCAACACTTGTTGTCATCACCTTTATTATTGCTTGTTTAGTTTCCTTATTGATTTCTTCATAGTTTCCTCCCATTATTTGAATAGTTCTCCTTTTTGTCCTTAGATGAGTACCAAGTTCTTTCATGATTTCTTTAAAGTGACCTTCATCTCTAATGTCACATAGCTTCCTCACAAAGTTCTCTCTGATCTTGTTATCTTCTTCAATTCCTCTCTTCTTCCTATTTACTAGCTTCTCAAATAGTTCATCAAGTATCTTTCCTTGAATTTTATCAAATTTATTGTCTGCTAGGATCATATGTCTTACAACTGCATTCTCCAAGTTTAATCTCTCTGAAAAATTATATAGCTCATAATATTTATTCATTTTTAAAAAGTCTCCATCATTGATGATTTGTTCATTTACCTTTTCAATCTTAGGTTTCCATTTCTTCTTCTTGAATTCAGTATTTTCATCATCTTTAATTTTAAATACTTTCCTTTGAACTGGGGCAACTACTGTTTTCTACCTTTTACCTAGTCCAGTAGCCATTTCTTTTACTCTTTTCCCTAGTGGAGTGGTGGAAGATCTTGTAGACTTTCTAGTTTCTTGTTCCTTCTCAACTTTCTCCACTTTTACTATATTCTACAAATTTCTAGTCTCATCTGCAACTGCTAATAGGGGTGGAACAAACAAAACTTCCTTTTTTCCAATGCCTCTTAGTGCTACTGATGTGTTCTTTGCAATTATGAATTCCTATTTTGGCATACCTATATCCTTAAGAATTTTCTTTATAGTACTTTCCACTCTCTTCTTAGATAGCTTTTCTTCTTGAATAGACTTCACGGAGTTGAAGTTCTCCTCATAAGTCCCAAATCTATTTCTATTTACATCCAATTTACATTTCAGCAATCTATTCACATATTCTTATGCTTCAACTTCAAAAATTTCATATCCAAGAGGGTATATGAATTCTACTCTAGGTTCAATTGCTTCAATGAAGGTAAAGTCAGTGTCAACCATAAAGCATACTTCATTTTTATACTTCTTCAACTATAGTCTATGGAATTCTTGTTCTTTTCTTCATCAAGTTATGAAATGATTTGATCACTAAGGTTACACTCTCATTAACCTTATCTGTGGGATATCTCAAATACACTCTCTTAATTTTGTCCATGGTGGTTTTGTTATCATTCCAGTCTTCTCTAATAGTAAATGGAAATCCTCTCAACAAATGGAAAAACATATATGTAATCAATGATGAGAATCTAAACTAGGAATTTTTAGTCTTCTTAATCTTTTCTAAGTTCTCAAATAGCTAAATTCTTAAAATTTCACACATATCCACTTGCACTTTATCAACGCACATCAAATAGGCTTCATGAATCATACCAGCTACCATGTCATCTTCTCTATAGTTGGCACAAAAATTAAATGTTAAGATCTTGCATAAATATCTAACATCATCTTGTTGAATCTAATTGATCACTATTCCTCTACCATTGTAGGATGACTTAGTGTTGTCCAATATTATTTTCTGGAAAGGTGCTAGAGTTGGGGCTACTAAAGTCTTGGTAACACATTCTTGTTTTGCAGATGACACCTTACTTTATGGGGATTCTAATGTCAATGAAGAAAAATAGATTAAGCAAACCTTGGATCTCTATGCTTCAATCTCAGGTCAGAAAGTTAATACAAGTAAATAAAAAATCTACTTGTTTAACACCAGCCATTTAATTTCTAATAGCATTATCAATAACTTGGGTTTCTCAGTGGACAGCCTCCCTTCAGTTTATCTTGGTATCCCCCTTTTCATAGGGGAAAATACAATTAGTTACTGGCAGACCGTCATTGAAAGAATTAAATCTAGAGTTGTAGCCTGGAAGGCAAGATGGCTCTCTCTGGCAGGCATAATCCTCCTTATAAAATCACCGTTGTCAGCTATTCCCAATTATTATTTAGCAATACTAAAGGCATCTACATCAGTGATTTAGACTATATGGAAATTTCTTAGAGATTTTTTGTGGACAAGAAATATGAATGGTGAGAAGAAGATTTCACTTATTTCATTAAAAGAAATGGCATAGGTAAAATCAATGGGGGGGTTCTGGGGTTCATGATTTAGCATATCGGAATAAAGCCTTTGAAGGAAAGCTAGTATGGAACATGTATTATAAACCACATGCCAAATGGTGCCAGATTATGCAACAAAAATACCTGGATAATAATTATCCAACAAGAGCACTTTCTATTTTAGATCCTCCCAGAGGTTTAGCCATTTGAGATTTTATGATGTCCTCAAGAAATATTGTGGTTAACTATGTAACATGGGAAGTAAAAAATGGTGAAAGTGTAAAGTTTTGGAGAGACTCATGGAATGGATAACCTCCTCTAATAAAAATTGATACATATTAGGACTTGGTAATTAAGTCAGAATTGGGTAGGGCTTTTGTATTATGGATTTTGTTTTAGTGGTATGTATATTCTCTAGGAAAGTGATATGGAAGGATCCGGATGAACTACCCATTTCCCCATAAGATAGACAAAGATTCTTAGAGATGATTTTAGAAAAAACAATATATTTATTGGATAAGAAGGATATATTATTGTGGGCCCCAGAAAAAAATTGTAAGTATTCAATCAAGGAGGGCTATAGAATATTGCAGCAGCAAGAGAGATTAATAACTCATAACTGGGCATATTCTTTTTGTTGGAATCAAGTAACTCTTCCAAAGGTGGGATGCTTTTCTTGGATCACATTAAAGAAAAGGGTCTTAACAAGTGATAGGCTTAATAAATTTCATATCTCCCAACCATTTAATTGTTGATTGTCTAATCAAGAGTTTGAAGATGTGGACCACTTATTTCTGAGTTGCCCATTTGCACAACAATGTTGGATTTTTATTTTAAGGAAATTACATTATTTAACCCTGATGCCTAACAATATATGGGATCTTTTTCAGCCATGGCTAGAGCTATATTCCACCTCCCTATTCTCAAGTTTATAGAAATGTGTCTCAGCTCTTGTAGTGTGGGAAATTTGGTGGGAACATAATAAGAGGATATTCCGGCAATAGTCATTAGAGATCAATAAAATCCTTAAAGAACTTAAAAGATCTATCTCTGAGGTAGTAAATGCTAGCCATTTGAAGGTAAAATGTAATCCAATATTATCTACTTGGGACAACACAATCATTCGAGAATGGAAAGGTATTTATATTCTGATAGGTTGGTCTCATGCCTCTTCAATCCAAGGTCATCAAGATAGAACAAAAATCCATTGGTTTCCACCTATTCAGGGGTTTATAAAATTAAATTTTGATGGATGTTCAAGAGGAAATCCCAGTAGATCTGGAGTTGGAGCATGTATCAGAGATCATCAAGGTGAATTACTAGCAATGAAACTTACCCCTTTGCAACATGGTACTAATAATATGGAAGAAGTGAAAGCTCTATTTGTTGGCCTAGTTCTAGATAAGAATGGAGGATATCAAAACATAAAGGTGGAAGGTGTTTCAATGGTTGTCATAAATGCATGTATTAAGAGGGAGTCCCATGATTGGAGGTTAGCCTACATATAGCATCAAATTTGGTTTCTCTTAGATTCATTTTAAGAAGTATGCATATCACATACTCTTCACGAAGGAAATGTTGTGGCTAATTATATGGTCAATCGAGGCTGTGATGGATTAGTGATGCAGGAGCATCTTGGGTCCTTGGAAATCCTATATCACCAAAAATATGTTTGTAGTTTTCTATTTTTCTTGGTTCCTTCTTTGACTGAGTTGGTTTAGTATTGGTCAGTTATCTCTTTGGCACTTGGTGTATTTCCTTGGTGCTCAGTGATGCTTGTCTGGCACTCAGTTTCCTTGCTTACTGAGTTGTTTATTTTGGATTTCTGTTGAGGCCGACTTGTGCATTTAATTTAGGTCATGGATTTAATGTTGGTATCTATCATTGGGAAGCATGTGGACCTAGATCTGGTCGTTCCTTCTGTTGATGGTGGATTTGAAGGCCGACTTGTTCAGTAGCCTCTTGTAGAAATGTAGTTGTTTAGTTAGAATTTTGAGAGACTATTTTGGGGATAGAAGATAGAAGATGGAAAATTAGAGATTGTTGGTAGATCCTCTCATGTTCAAGGAATTATGTACTTGATTATAATATCTAGCCTAAATGTGGAAGTCCTTACAACCTGGCATGTATGAATCAATTTGAACTAATATATGAAAGTATCTGCATTCTCTCTCTCACTATAAAGTGTTGTTGCTTTCATGTGTGATCTCTACAAGGTGGATCTGGTTTAGGTGTGCCTTTGGCCCCTCTCCCCATCCTTCCTTGTGTCAGGTGGTATTAGAGCTAGGATAGATCTAGATCTAGGTTTGTGAATCTAGGTTTGAGGGTTCCTTCTTGTCAAAACCTAGTGAATTGTTGTGGGGTAGAAGATTGTGATTTGGCGTGTAATTGCAGAGGATTTCAAGATGGTTTGTGGGAGGTGAGATGTGGATCCAAGATAGGAAGACATGTTGAGACAACTTGCTACTAGATTAGAAGCTATTGAAACAGTCTAGAGAAGAGGAAGACATCTTGAAGATTTTAGTGATGATGAAATTGAGGAAGAACAAGTTGATGTAGAACCTGCACCGATGATGGATCAAGGTGAGGAAAGATTGTTGAAGGCTTTGACAAATCTGAAGTCTAAACCACACTTTAATCCTCTTGAGTATAGTGTAAAATTGAATTCTAATGAATTGGTGGATTGGATCACCGAGATGGAAAAGTATTTTGAATATGAAAATGTACCCGAGGAAAAGAAGGTGAAAATTGCAAGAACAAAATTGAAAAGTCATGCATCCTTGTGGTGGGAACATTTTTCGTTGGACAGAAAGAGGAAAGGCAAAGAAAAAATCAAGGTATGGAATAAAATGGTGAATAAGTTGAAAGGAAAGTTCTTACCTTGTGATTATCAGATTAACCTAGTGAGGCAAATGCAAAGTTTGAGGTAGAAAGATAGCTCAGTAAAAGAATATACTGAGGAATTCTATAGATTAGATATCAGATATAGACATGATGAAGATGAGATGGAAAGAATTGCTAGATACCTGAATGGTTTGAGAGTTTCCATCCAAGAAGAAATCAGTTTGGTCAAATTGGAGAACATTGAAGAGGCTTATCAATTTGTATCGAAAGTTGAGAAGAAATTAAACAAGAAACATGAGAAAAGACAAAGCGGTAGAGGTGCTAGATTCCCTATAGGAAGACGTAGGTCTTATGGTGAAAACAGTAGATTTGAACCTGAAAAAACAACTTTGGATAAAGGCAAGACTGAGTGGAAAGGTGAAAGTTCATCTAGAGGCAGAGGCAGTAACTACCGAAGTGGTTATAATAGAGGCAGTTTCTGAGGAACTTGTTATAATTGTAGAGAAGAAGGACATAGATCATTTGAGTGTACACATGCAAGTAAGAAGGTCGGTAATTGTAATACCCCAAAAATGGGCTATAGGTTCATTGACCTCCTACATCTTCAAATTCGAACGAAATCAACATCAAAGTCCTAACCTAAGGCACATCTACACACATCAAATCCTAATTGATTTTATCTTAATTCTGCATCGGGGAATATTCCTAGCAATATTCCTATTTATTCTAATTATTTTTAATTTAATAACTACTTGGCGATAAATCTTATTTATCCTAAAGTTTGATTAATTGAATATTTTGAATATTTAATTAATTAGATTTAATACTACCACTTAATTATTTAATTGGATTTAATTAAATTATTCCTAAATTGTATTATTTTAATTTTGACAATAAAATCTAAAATCTCATGACTAATTGATTAAATTTTTATTTAATTAATTAATGTTAATTGTCAATTTTTAATAATATAGTTTTTGAATAAAGTTTGATTTAATGATTGATTAACCCATAAATCAATCATTTTATTTCAAAAATCAGTTAAGTTGAGAATAAATCACTTTATTTATTAAATTAATTTATAATTAAATCATGCACAATTAGAAAAGTAGTCAACTAGGAATTAACAATCAATTTTAAAATTGAAACTCAACATCTGATGATGAGTTGAAATTTGATCTAAACTCTATTTTGAGTTAAAAACTGCTTTTGCATGATTTTTGTGAGTTAATTATCTCTCATTTCTTGATAAATCAAAAATCAACCTGAGTTTATCAAGAATGATTTAAGGCTTTTCTCCTGCATCCTCAAAGCCCTATATTTCTATAAAACCAAGGCTCAACTCTTCTCAAAGGTCTGGCTAATCAACACTCGAAATTGCATCCTCACTCTGGCGAATTTATGACTGAAGAATCAATCTTTTGCGGATCAAGGCTATTGTGAGATTTTCATTTATTGTTTTGAGCATTCATAGTTTCATATCATAGTTTTCACATTCACTCATAGCATTCTTAGATTAAATATGCATTTAATTTCATTCATTTAGCTTAGATTCATATAGTTTCTCATTCTTATTGCATAGAAAATACAAAAATATAGAATAATCTGCATTCATATAATCTTTCATATTTTGCATTCAAATCCTTCGTTTAGGTGTTGCATGGTCACTGATCTCGATTCCAATCTGAGAACATCATACTCGCACCTACTAGAAGGCAGTAAATCACCTAGTTAGCATAGTTTCAATTATTTGTAAGATTTTGGTTTTTGCTAACCTCTAATGTTTTACTGAATTATTGTGTCTACAGCTAGGTACAAAATTCACACACACATTTTTGGTGCCCACCGTGGGGCCTTGAAATGGGTTTCCCTTCTATTTTATCAATTTTCTATCATTTCAATTTAAATTTAAAATAAACTCTCACGTGTCAAGCTTGTGTGACTTTTCTTGCTTTCATATCATAGACTTCATTTTGGGCTATAAAACGAACATAGATTTTCTTTCTGCATATCTGTTACACATAGTAAATAGGCCCTATGAACACTATTTGTGGATGATCTTGAGAGATTGAGCTTCTTTCACTTGTTTATTCATGTGAAGCTCCTCTTGACGAAGGATCCCCTTGTAGGTAGGGAAGGTACTGAGAGTGTCTCACGTTCTACTAGATTTGTGCATCTTCAATTTTTGATTGATACATTCTCTCTCTGGAGAGGTTGATAGATCATAAGTGGTTGACATCATAGATCTTTGTGAGATAATCTTGGTCTTAGCATGTCGGGTTAATCTATTTGCTTTGTCTTGGTGAAGTGAAGAGGCTAGGGAATTATGCTCTACTTCCTTTTTGGATAGTACCAGAAACCTAGATCCTTGAATCTAGAACCAGTCCCCATGTGGTATCTTTTGTGAGTCACCTTTAGAGAGGGTTAACCATAGTGGACATTCCCTTAATTGGGTTAACCATGTGGAGAAAACTTTAAGCGGTAATAGCCATTTTCATCGTGGTAGTAGCAGCGACTATATAAATGTCCTTGTGGAGGAAATCTTCATAGGTGTGGTCTCTTGTTGGGCTGTCAGATCTCCCTAGTAGCTCTTGATTGATTAAATTCTCAAATTGTGTCAAAACCCCGGTGCACCTGGATTGGAGTTCACCCTCTTGAGATCACAAAATTTGCAGAGTCAGACCATTACTACAAACCCTAGTAAGGCCAAATTTTTCATTTTCTAGGAATATGTGCATTATTGAAATTTTTTTCGAAACATACACAAGTAGTATTTCTAGGGACTAGCAAAATAAGTCACTATTGCTTATTCATGTGCAAGGTTGCTTTTGCCCCTATTCATTGTTTTCAGATGATTGCTTGCTTCGTTTGCTTGCTATTTTGCGTGCTTGATATCTTCTTGGTTACTTGGAATGAACTATTACATGGACCTTCAAAGTTTGCATAACATTCTGATAACTAAAAAACACTCAAAAATTGCAAAATCTGAGCAAAAATCCTTTTCTGGAAGTGAGAACTGAATATTCTATCAGAGAACATCTAGCACTATGTCTTAAAATCTGTGCCTCAAAAACTTTTCTAAAACTATCAAACTGTGTCCTTTTATCGTGCAAGATTTCAGTTTTTGAGTATTTTCTCATGTGAGACAACACATTCTAGTGCGCAGCCTGGTATTTCCTTGTGCAAAACAACATTTTCTCACGCGAGCCTGTCCTAAAATTTTCAAAACAGTGAGCTTATTCCTGCTAGTTGGTCAAATTTTTGTCAGATCTAATTTTTGTTTGGGATCTGTATGCCTATTTTCCTATTGCACACTGCTTGAAACTAGGACTCTAGAGCTAAGAACCATGTAATTACTGCTTAAAACCAAGTTGTCTCTTTGTTTTGTCAAAAAATCAATTTGCAACAAATCTCAAATTTTGTCAAAATAGCAAACTAATTCTTGTCATTTCTAGTCATCCTTGGTCGGTCTGGGTCAAATCTTAGGTGCTATGACATGTTGCTCAACATCTAAATGAACTTAAATGGTATCAAGTTGCACAAAATGACTCTTGGTCTTCTCTCTTCCACATCTCTCATGTCTTCCTAGTCTCCCATTTCCATCCTTTCTCCTATTCCTTCACGCTTCTTCCTCTTCTTCCTAAAACTCTTCACGTCTTCTTGATTCTTTTCCTCTTATTATCTACTCTACTTTCTTCTATTCATCTCTTCTGTCACTTCCATGCTTGATTCCTCCTCTTCTAGAACCATGAATTTCAACTATCTTGTTATGGAACCTCTCTTGAAAAGGGATGATCTCAAACTCATTGCTCAATTCAAAGAGTATTATTCCTCCAAAAATCCCATGCATGATAAGTTTATGATAGAAATAAAAGAAAAATCAATTAAATTAGATGCCTTTTTTAGGATCATACTCATGATCCTGTCACGACCTCCTTCTTCCAAATGTCTTTCATCTTCTAAGTCTTTTCATTCTTCCTCATCTTCCAAGTCTTCTTCCTCCACTGGGTGCTCACCTTCCTCTTCTCCATGATCTCATTCCTCTTCTACTTCTCCCAAGAGTCTTACTCCTCATCTCAAGACATACCATGTTGAGCAACGTGATAACCCTCATGATATCTCTTCCAAGGAGAGTGACACGCCCATCTTTGAAGACTATGATGACTATGATGATGGACAATATAATGATACCTATGACACCTCTGTTCCTAAGATTCCTCCTTGTCATGTGCTCATGCTTACTAGAAATGGGACATCACATTGGAAAGATCATGATGGTGATCCATATGATTTTGATTTTGAAAGAGACTTTGATGATTTATGTGCACAATACCTAGATGATCCATCTATTTCACTTGAAGAAGAGAAATATTTCCACACTGATTATAAATGTCAATACTATAAGGATCTCTCATCTAAGAACTCTCATGCTGAAAATAAAGATTACACTCTAAAAAATGATCATGTTAATGTTGAACCTTTGTCTTGTGATGGTTCCCTTCCATCCCCTACTTCCTCCAATACCTATACATTTCCTAAAGCTTCCAAGCCTATACAATCTTTCACAAGTCCTTCATCCACCAAAGGTCCTAATACATTTCATGCAGTTTTCTATAGTTATCCTTAAGGGTTACCTCTTAAAGAAACTCAAGCTAACCTTCACTTGGCTACAAATACTTTCAATAATGCTAAACCTAAAGAGCCTAAGCCTTTATATGCTATAATTTTTACTACAGCTAGTCCTCCACCATCTCTTCCAAAGTCTTCCATACAATCCCAACATGATTCCTTGTCCTTAGAAGTGGCTCCATGTCAAGAGGATTCCAAAAATGATAAAGAAAAGAATTTAAAGAAAGATCAAGATCAAGAAACCTCCATGTCATCTAATCCTTTTCATTATGTCTCTTATCCATTCCATGGTTCTTTTGATCCCGTACACCCTTTCTCATTCATCCCACCATGTCTTAAGTATTCTCCTAAGCAAGATCAAGCTACCACTTACACCATTGAGCTTATTGACAATCAAAATAACTTTACTACACTTGTGCTTTCCAAAGATGATACTTCCATTAAGGTTATTAAAACTAATGTTGTTACTTCCAATGTTAAGCCTACTAAAAATCAAGAAAAAAATTATACGCTTGTGCTATCCAAAGCTCTTTGTCAAGATCAAAGTCTTCCATCTTCTTATTCTATCACTCCATGTTCACTTCCACTTTCTACTCTTCCTAAGTCTTTTCAAGCTCCGAACAGTCCTATCAAAGAAGTTGCTCCTATTCCAGATGTTCATGATACTATTGCAAATTCTAATGCTCACTCTAAAGATGCTGATGTCCTTGGTTGTCATATAGATTTTGATGAACTTATTGATTATCCTTTTGTATCTTCCACGTCCATCCTTGGACCTCCTCCACCAATACTAAGAGCTTCACGTCTTCCTTCCATCTTGGGCCCTTATGTCCCTTCACTTTCCCCTCCTAACTCTCCTAATTTTTCATCCATCTTGGGTCCTTACGTCCCTCCATCTCCTATATTTCCTCAAGATCAACATAGATTCATACCCTTGAATCTTTTTCATCCACTCACCCATCTAAACCTGTCATATCCTCTGTCTTCTTCCACAAGTCCCAAGTCTTTTGGAAGTAACTTGAATGATCAATACAAGAAAAATAAACAATACAAGAATCCATCAAAGAAAGAAGATCACCATGTCTCCTCCACTTGAAATGGAAGCATAAAGTCAGAAGAGATATCTAAGAAAAAAATTACAAGACAAGTATGGGTTCCAAAATCTATCATTGAAGATATTCTCTCTAAATCATCAAAAAGAAATAAAAAGCCTATGGCTATATGGATTCCAAAGTCTCTCCTGAAAGAGTCTAATGTTGAGAAACAAGTGAAGTTGACATTCAAGTTTTCAAAGACTTCCACTTCATCTTCTTCCAAAAACATTCTTCCATTCTATGTGCCTAAACCGCAACCTCTTCTATCCATTCACCATATTGCCTTCATTCATGTTTCCTCCATCCTCTCACCACCCTTCAAGGTGTGTGTTGATGTTGATCTTTCCTTCCTTTCCATCTACCCTTTCAAATCCTTCCATTCATTATCCTCCTACCTTCTATCCTTTTTCCTCATTTTCCTATTCCTCCTATCTTCCAACCTCACTCACTTTACATAAAACCTTATCCTCCATTTTTCTCTTCCATCTCCCTTTCCCTATCAGCATCTTTGAGCATATCATTTTTAATCCTTGTCATATCATGGTTTATCCTTTCAAGGAGCATTATCTAAAGAGCTTGCCTTCTAATAAATTAAAAATAATAATAATAATAATAATAATTTTTTTTTGAAAATGTGCCTTGGTGGAAACCTGGAAACAAGTGCCTTGGTACCAAAAGTAAAGAGAAATAAATTCATTCTATGGTGAAAACCACTCCCTTGTGGTGCCTTGGATAAGTACCATGATGAAAACCTGGCAATCAGGCATCATGCATAGTTCTTCTAAATATTTCATCCATTTCATCTTCTTTCTTTGATCTTGAAAATGTTGACCTATACACGAACATTTGGCTATCTTGTAAGCTATTTTACGATGATCTTTCTTTCATTCCTTTCATGTTTAGCCTTCATGTTTATCTTCCTCCATTCATTTTTTCCTATCACTATCCTTTTCCCCTTTGGTCTTGCTCTAAAATGAAAAAAAGAAGAAGAGTGAAACACGGTGCTATGAAGCCTCTTAACATGTCTACTCCTTTGGACTGCATCCTTTCCTACTCTTGCATTATAATTTTGTGACTTATCCTATGCTAGCCTTTCATTTCTTGTCCAAATGTGCTTTACATGACATTTTTTTCTCTAGCTTGGGTATTCTTGAGGATTTTGCCCTTGAGGATTTCTTCCCTTCATTCTCCTTCATTCTCTTGTCTTCCATCTCTTCCACCAGCTTGTCAATCCCTCTTGTTCTCCACCTTGCTAGACATTGGGACTACACGATATGATCTTGCTTGGGATTTTGTAATAGAAAAAGAAGCTATCAAGTATGCAAAAAACTGTCAAAAGTGCCAAGTACATGGTAACTTAATTCATGCTCCGGGGAGAGATCTAATTCCCTTTACTACACAATGGCCTTTTCACCAATGGGCATTTGATCTTATAGGATCCATACATCCTCACTCTTCTAATGGACATACCCATATTATTACAGCTAAAAACTATTTCACAAAATGGGTAGAAGCAATCCCTTTAACACAAGAAACTAGTAAGCAAATTTCTATGTTCATCTTGAACTACATCATATGCTGGTATGGTATTCCACACTCTATAGTCACAGATAATGGTGGAAAATTCAAGAACAAAGACTTAGATGATCTATGTGCCAAATTCAAGATTACACAACATTGGTCCTCTATCTACTATCCTTAAGGGAATGGGAAAGCAGAGGCTTCTAACAAGAATCTATTGAAAATCTTGCACCGTACAGTTAATAAACTAGGAAGAGAATGACATCTTATGATCAAGCTAGCTCTCTAGGCCTACACAACAAGTATCAAAATGCCTACTGGGTCTACACCATTCACTTTAGTTTATGGGTCTGTAGCGGTATTGCCTATTGAGGTTGAAATCCCATCACTAAGAATCAGAATGCATGGTCTAGTGACTGATGATGACTATAGAGTGTCTAGGTTACAAGAACTTGAACTACTAGATGAGCATAGAAAAGTAGCGTATGATCATCTCAAAGTATATCAGAAAAGAATGTCTAGAGGTTACAACAAGAAAGTTAGACACACAGAATTTCAAGTTGGTGATCTAGTCTTGAGAGAGAATCCTAAAAATCAATCACATAGAGAACGCAAGGGGAAGTTTGAACCCAACTGGCTAGGTCCCTTTATTGTCACTACTACTTTTGGCTCTGGTGCCTATCAAGTCTCAATGACTAAAGGAGAATAGCTCTGAGAACCAATCAATGTTCTCCATCTAAAGAAATTCTATGCCTAAGGCATTTAGTCTATGGTAAGATGTCCTAAAAAAATCTTAAAAATCTTAAAAAGTCCTGAAAAAATGAACATCTTGGTGAAAACCTAGCAATAGGCACCTTGATGATTCACAAAAAAAGTAAAAAATATCAAAAGTACAAAAAAATTTAAAAAAATGAAAAATACAAAAAAAAGAGAAAAAGAAAAAGTGCCTTGGTGAAAACCTAGAAACAGGCGCCTTGGTAGAAAAAATAGAATCTTTGCCAAGATGGTGAAAACCTAAAAAATGGGCACTACTTGTTTCAAAACGCTCCATCTATCAGTGAAATCTTGGTCTTTCCCAGCTTTCAATCTTGCTTTAGTTGGAACATATTTCCCGGTTTGTACACCAATCAGTTCAAGTGTCTATATCCTATCAATGCTTAAAACTTGGGGGCAATCAATGTCATATCTTATGGCCTCCAATGTATCTTAGACATGTCATATCTAGTCAGAGTCCTTTGAAGCTTCATTTGGGTCGGTTATTCTATCTCATCTCCAGAAAGGATTTTGCATCTGCAACAATGCAATCAAACATCAAACTAAAAACAATATATGCTTTTACATGCTTTTCTCTCCTTCTATGCTTACTGATTCGCATTGAGATTTTTGCATATTGTGTTCCTTCGAGCTCTTTGATGATGTCCTTTATAGGATTTAGAGAGTGATGACTAGGGGCATAATCATTTCTTTATTTTTTTCTTGTATGTGAAAAGCTAACAACTTTGGAAATTTTGGATTGAAATGGTGTTCGTCTGTAAGAGCCTCTATCTCATATTGGATGGTCATACGTACCTCGACCATTGATACCCAGAAAATTCAAGGAATTTTGATCTAACTATTGTCTTTTTGAGTGAGTTATTTCTCCTACTGTGAAATATGATCTTACCTAAGGATGTGAATGATAAAGGGTCACCACGGGTAATTCACACTGGATTTAGAATGATCTCTTGACTGCTTGATGTGTTTGTTATGCAAGGCATATTCAGGTCATCACGATGTTTATGTTTTGATGCTTATACAAATTTCTTTATCAAAATGGACATGATATTCAGGTCATCCTGGCATTTGTGCCTTGGTGCTTATATCTAATCTGACATTCCAAAAATAAAATCAATATTCATATGTCCATGGTTGTTTGGCCAGTGGGCATTGTATTGATTCTTGCACATACAAATAAATATTCATATGTTCATAGTTTCCTAACTAGTGGATATTGTATTGATTTATCCGGTTACCTAAAAATTTCAATGATGATAACAAATTGACACATGATCAGTGACTAGGTCCTAGGTCTTAGGTTTGCATTTCAATTTGCACTTTGCATATTTGCATGATCTCACAAATTGCTTGAACACTTAAATGATTCTTCAAAACCAAAAATGCTAAACATGACACAAGGACAGAGCATTGTATGAAGGTTCCTCCAATGAAACAGCAAGTAGAATCCTTTTTCGGGATCAAAATCAAAATCTGAGATCATTCATATTATTAACTACTTGCATAATCGACCTTCAATCATCACAGAAATCTAGAATTCAACTTAATTGATTATCTTACATCAAACTATCAAAATTTCAACTTGGTCAACCATGGTCAACCCATGGTCAAACCTAGTCAAACTTGGTCTCTAAGACCTCTAAACGATGCGGAATGCATTCTCAGACGTGTATAACCACTTCTCAAATCAATTAACATGCTTCTAAACCATTTAACGTTGACTTTTCTTGTCAAATTTCAATTTTAATCCCAAAGGGGGCATGGTATTGCACATCATTCAAAGTCTTTAATTCAATTCTGTCAAATCTATTCTTTCTTTTAGTAATCAAGACAACAACCATGTCTAGTTGCTGATTTATCTAAAGTCCTCATCGCTTGGGGAAAATCTATTGATCCTTGGGGCATATCAGATTCATTAATCTAGTACCCTAAATCTATCTTGTAAACTGTATCAACTTTTCATAACTATCAGTTCATTAGCGTCATTTCCTTGTTTCTTCATAACTGATGGGTTCAGGATGTGATACCAATATGATTCATACAAGGACATTCAGGTCTGGAATCGTTCACTCACTTCTTCACAATCATAAAGTTTAGAATCAGACATTTTGGCACTTTTTCATAATCATTGGTTCATTGTTGCTATAGTTGACATTATCTTGGGTTAGTCAGGACCTAAATCTTGAATCTTCAAATCTTTCAATCAGTTTCTATCTCAGAACCGGTTAATCTTTCAAATCAGTTTCATACATATATCAAATGTAGACTATTCTTTGAACCACTACGCTTTGCACAATGATTCAAAGAGGGGCAAAATGTAATACCCCAAAAATGGGCTATAGGTTCATTGACCTCCTACATCTTAAAATTCAAACAAAATCGACATCAAAGTCCTAACCTAAGGCACATCTACACATCATCAAATCCTAATTGATTTTATCTTAATTCTGCATTGAGGAATATTCCTAGCAATATTCCTATTTATTTTTAATTTAATAACTATTTGGGGATAAATCTTATTTATCCTAAAGTTTGATTAATTGAATATTTTGAATATTAATTAGATACTGCCACTTAATTATTTAATTAGATTTAATTAAATTATTCCTAAATTGTGTTATTTTAATTTTGACAATAAAATATAAAATCTCATGACTAATTGATTAAATTTTTATTGAATTAATTAATGTCAATTGTCAATTTTTAATAATATAGTTTTTGAATAAAGTTTGATTTAATGATTGATTAACCCATAAATCAATTATTTTATTTCAAAAATCAGTTAAGTTGAGAATAAATCACTTTATTTATTAAATTAATTTATAATTAAATCATACACAATTAGAAAAGCAGTCAACTAGGAATTAACAATCAATTTTAAAATTGAAACTCAACATCTGATGATGAGTTGAAATTTGATCTAAACTCTATTTTGAGTTAAAAACTATTTTTGCATGATTTTTGTGAGTTAATTATCTCTGATTTCCTGATAACTCAAAAATCAACCTAAGTTTATCAAGAATGATTTATGGCTTTTCTCCTGCATCCTCAAAGCCCTATATCTCTATAAAACCAAGGCTCAGCTCTTCTCAAAGGTCTGGCTAATCAACACTCAAAATTGCATCCTCACTCTAGCGAATTTGTGATTGAAGAATCAATCTTTTGCGAATCAAGGCTATTGTGAGATTTTCATTTATTGTTTTGAGAATTCATAGTTTCATATCATAGTTTTCACATTCACTCATAGCATTCTTAGATTAAATCTGCATTTAATTTCATTCATTTAGCTTAGATTCATACAGTTTCTCATTCTTATTGCATAGAAAATACAAAAATATAGAATAATATACATTCATATAATCTTTCATATTTTGCATTCAAATCCTTCATTTAGGTGTTGCATGGTCACTGATCTTGATTCCAATCTGAGAACATCATACTCGCACCTACAAGAAGGCAGTAAATCACCTGGTTAGCATAGTTTCAATTATTTGTCAGATTTTGGTTTTTGCTAACCTCTAATGTTTTACTGAAGTGTTGTGTCTATAGCTAGGTACAAAATTCACACACAGTAACAATAGAAATGCTTTGGTGCAAGAAGAGTCACTGAATGAACCTGAGAAGGAAAGTAACTTGATGGTAAGGAGAGCACTTTGGAGTGAAAGTAACAAGGAAGATTCGGTAAGGAAAAGTTTGTTCAAGACTAGATGTAGAGTTTCTAACAAAGTTTGGAAGGTAATCATTGAAAGTGGTAGCTCGGAGAATCTAGCATTTGAGGAAATGGTCACAAAGTTGCAGTTGAAAAGGTTGGAACATCCAAGGACCTATCAGATTTCATGGATCAAGGATGAGCATACACTCTTGGTAAGTGAACAATGTTATGTGAATTTGAAAATTGGAAATTACTATGATAAGGTGTTGTGTGATATCATGCCTATAGATTGTTGTCATATTTTGTTGGGTAGACCTTGGAAATATGATAGAAATGCTATATATGATGGGAGATTGCATAAATATACTATTTGAGTTGATGAGAGAAGACAAATATTGTTACCTTTGATGGAAGAACCTGTTAGTAATGTTTGCACATCTATGATATATGTTTTGTTTTGATTCCTAACAAACCAAGTAATAAAACAAAGGATATTGTCCTTGAGGAGATTAATAAGTTACTCACCCAGTACAGTGAAATAATTTTTGATAATGTACCTGATGGTTTACCACCGAAGATAAGTATTGATCATTGTATGGATCTAATCCATGGAGATAGTTTACCGAATAAGGAACCACATCGGTTGACACCTACCAAGAATCAAGAATTGAACCGACAAATTCAAGAATTGTTGCAGAAAGGTTTGATCAGAGAAAGTTTGAGTCCCCATGCAGTACCTTCTATATTGGCACCTAAGAAGAATGGAGAATGGAGAATTTGTATTGATTCTAGAGAATAAACAAGATAACAGTGAAATATAGGTTTCCTATACCGAGAATGGATGACATAATAGACAGTTTGACTAGAGCAAAGTATATTACCAAAATTGATTTGAAAAGTGGATATCATCAAATTAGAATCAGAGAAGGTGATGAATGGAAGAGTGATTTTAAGACAAAAGAAGGTTTGTATGAGTGGTTGGTTATGCCTTTTGGTTTATCTAATGCACTGAGTACTTCTTTGAGATTGATGAATGAAGTTTTGAGGAAATTCTTGGGTAAGATTTTGATTACATATCTTGATGATAGTTTGATATTCAGTAAGACCAGAGAAGAAAATATGTTACATGTTAAACAAGTATTGTAGAGGTATTATGTATTTGGGATTTGTGATTTCAGCTAATGTTTGAAAATGGATCTTGAAAAGGTTGAAGCTATTTTGAATTGGCCTACACCTGAGAATGCTAGTGAGGTAAGATCATTCCATGGTTTGGAAAATTTTTACCGAAAGTTCATTAGTAATTTCAGTTCAATTTGTAATGCTGTGAATGAGACTATGGGAGGAGATAAAAATGAATTCAAGTTGACACATGGAGCTGATAAAAGTTTTGAGACTCTGAAATAGAAGGTTGTTGAATTGCCTATTTTGGCATTGCCTAATTTCAATAAGGTATTTCAAGTAGAATGTGATGCAAGTGGTAGTGCAATTGGAGTGGTGTTGAGTCGAGAAGGTAAACCTGTTGCTTTCTTTAGTGAAAAGTTGAATGATGCAAAAAGGAAATATTCTATGTACGATCAAGAATTCTATGCTATTGTTGAAGCACTGAAGAAATGGAGACATTATTTGATACCAAGTGAATTTGTGTTATATACCAATCATAAGGCTTTACAGTATTTGGGTAGTTAGAATAAGTTGAATCAAAGACATATGAAATGGGTTGAGTATTTGTAGAGTTATACATTCGTGATAAAGTATAAGAGTGGAGTCACTAACTGAGTTGTTGATGCATTGAGTAGAAGGAGATCTTTGATGACTGAGATGAAAATTGAAGTTCTTGGCTTTGATGACATGAGAGATTCTTATGAATTTGATCCTGATTTTTTTGAGCCATGGAGAAAGTGCAGAGAAGCTATTCAAGATCAACCAATTACTAAATGGGATGAATATTTTATTCAAGGAGGTATGTTGTTTAAAGGTATTTAGTTGTGTATAATGACTAGAGGAGCAATGAGAACTAATTTGATAAAGGAGAAACATATTAGTGGTTTGGCTGGACATTTTGGTGTTGATAAGACATTGAATTTTCTTAAGGAGAAATACTTTTGGCCATAGTTGTATAAAGATGTCCAAAAATTTGTGAAAAGTTGTGGAATTTATCAAGTTGCAAAAGGAGTAAGTTAGAATACTAGATTGTATACACCAATTTTTGTTCCTGAGAAACCTTGGATTGACATCAGTATGGATTTTTCTCTTGGCTTACCGAAGACAGTAAGAGGTAATGATTCTTTATTTGTTTTTGTGGATAGATTTTCTAAAATTGCACATTTTATACCTTATAGAAAGACATCAGATGGAGTACATATAGAAGATCTTTTCTTTAAGGAAATTGTCAGATTGCATGGATTACCGAGGAGTATTATCTCTGACTGAGACAATAAATTTCTTGGATACTTTTGGAAGACCCTTTGGAGAAAGTTTGGTACCGAGTTGAAATATAGTTCTATATTTCACCCACAAACCGATGGACAAATAGAAGTTGTGAATAAAAGTTTGGGAAATCTTTTGAGATGTTTAGTTGGAGACACACCAAGTAATTGGGATTCTGTGTTGGCACAAGTAGATTTTTTATACAATAATTTAGTGAATAGGAGTACTGGAAAAACAACTTTTGAGATTGTAAATGGCATACAACTGAGAGGTATATTTGATTTGAGGGATGTCACTGATGAAAGAAAGAGAAGTGCCAAAGGAGTGAAGTTTGATGAGTACATGAAGACATTGCATGAAATGTGAAACATAAGTTGGAAGTAAGCAATTAGAAATACAAAGACAGAGCTGATAGATCAAGAATCCATAAGATTTTTGCAGTCGATGATGAAGTAATGGTTCATTTGAAGAAAGGCCGATTTCCTGTTGGAACATATGGGAAGCTGAAAATGAAGAAGTTTTGACCTTACAACATATTGAGGAAATTTGATAGTGGAAATACATATGAGATTGAGTTACCTGATTACATGGACATATCACCTATATTTAACATTTCTGATTTGTATGAGTATCATGAACCTGATGAAGACATGATAGTACCAATGGATTATCCAAAGAAATAAAGGGAAGAAGTTGAAAATATTTTGGAGAAAAGAATTAGTAGTACAAGAGGAAAATAGTATATGGAATATCTGGTAAAGTAGAAGAATAGAAAAATTGAAGATAGTTAATGGATTTCACAATCTGAGTTGGATGCAGCTCGGATTGTACCTATTTCATGATTTAGAGAATAATTTCAAATAACCCCAGGTGTTTGAAGCAGGAGCATCTCAGGTTCTTGGAAATCCTGTGTCACCAAAAAGATGTTTGTAGTTTTCTATTTTTCTCAGTTCCTTCTTTGACCGAGTTGGTTCAGTGTTGGTAAGTTATCTCTTTGGTGCTTGGTGTATTTCCCTGGTGCTTAGTGATGCTTGTTTGGCACTTGATTTCCTTGCTTACCGTGCTATTTATTTTGGATTTCTATTGAGGCTAACTTGTGCATTTAATTTAGGTCACAGATTTAATGTTGGTATCTATCATTGGGAAGTGTGTGGACCTAGATTTGGTCATTCCTTCCATTGATGGTGGATCTGAAGGCCGACTTGTTCTGTAGCCTCTTGTATAAATGTAGTTGTTTGGTTAGAATTTTGAGAGACAGTTTTGGGGATAGAATATAGAAGATAGAAAATTAGAGATTGTTGGCAGATCCTCGCATGTTGGAGGACTTATGTACTTGATTGTAATATTTGGCCTAAACTAGGAAGGCCTTACAACCTGGCATGTATGAATAAATTTGAAGTAATATATGAAAGTATCTGCATTCTCTCTCTCACTGTTGTGTGTTGTTTCTTCCTCATGTGATCTCTACAAGGTGGATCTATTTTGGGTGTGCCTTTGGCCCCTCTCCCCATCCTTCCTTGTGTCAATTAGATATTGAATCATTTAATCCTAAAAGCATTATATTTCAAGACAATGAGCTTCACCATTTGATCACAATTGATAAATAAAATAAACAAAATGGGTAAAGATGTTGGTGGATGGCCCCTATATCCAACTCAACAAGATAATGTGGTAGCATGGGGAGATCTGAGCACACATGGCTGGGAGGTAGATACTTTTGTTGGTGATCATGCACACGACTGGGAGACTAAGTCTATAATTCATTATCCTTGGTCTCAACAAGAGTTTGTGGATCGGGATCTCATTGCAATGGAGGAGTAATGAATATTGTCAAAAATTGTGTGTTTCTATCATCCATATTGTTATAGATATAAAGGCACACTTGAAAGATACATGTTTTCATCTTCAGATTGTAATAGATAGATAAGCATACTCGAAAGATACATATTTTCATCTTCGGGTTTAGATATATAGGGTATGCTATCTATTTGTAATCCTCATATTGTATAAAATAGTGATATTGGGTTTTTTTCTTTCTTGATTGAGTTTTGAACCAGTTTATTATAAAATAATATAATATAGTGGCATGTCCACTTTTGCTTAAAAAATAAAAATTTAAAATAACATTATTTTTAACATTATAATACTATTATTTTGTAAGGGTTAGGATTATGATTAGGGTTAATGTTGATGTAAGAGTTAAGGGTTTCTAGTAGCATCGAGATTAGAATTTGAGAGAGGATTTTTGATAAATTTAAAATTAAGGTTAATGTTAGGATTAGGGTTGGACATAGAAATAATATTCAACATAGTTTTAGGGTTAAGGTTAGGTTTTGTATTAGGGTTAGGGTTATGCTTGGATATGAAATTATGATTAGGGTTTTTGTTAGGATCACAAATAGGAATTAGAAGTATGGTTAAGATACTAAATGAATTAAGGTCAGGGTTAGGGTTAGAGATAAGGATATTATTAGGGTTTGGATTATAATTATAAATATAATTAAATTTAGCATTAGGATTAAAATTATAGTTGGAGATAGAATAATAATCATATCTATAATATAGAGATGGAATTATGGTTATGAAATTAATAAATTAAAGTTAGGGTAAGGGTGATAATTAGGGTTAAATCTAGGGTTTGGTTTAGTTATAGTATTAGGGTTGGATTTGTGGTTCAAGATATAATAACAGTTATGGCTACGATTAGAAATGAAATTACAATTAAGCAATTAGATGAATTAATCTTAGGTTTAAATTTAGGGCAAGAGATATAAGGTGAGAATTAGAGTTATGGTTTTGGATAGGATTACAATTATAGTTAGTCTTAGAGATAGAATTATGATAAGGAGATTAGTTGAATCAGGGTTAGGGTTCAAGTTAGAGTTAGATATTTAGTAGGTTTAGTGTTATCATTAGGATTATGGTAATGATTAGGATTATAGATAGAAACAAGTTTAGGGTTCTTAATTATGATTAGGGTAGGATTACTGTAAGGGAAAGGATTGTAAGATCTGGCTATGGTGATAGCCACCCGAGATCTAGATTCCTAATGGAAAGCACAATAAGAAGAGAGAATCAATATGAAAAGAATAAATTATATCCTCATCAAGAATGCAATAGGTTATATCAATAGAATTAAGTACATAAGAGATATGTTGGTTAAATATGCCAAGGTGTCTTAATATTATGATATGATACATAAAGTGATAACTTATCACCCACCTATGGTGGAAAAGTGATAGTGTGACATGTCCACTAAAGGTGGATCATCCACCTGAGGTGGAAAAGTGATCACATGACACGTCCATTAAAGGTGGATCACCCTCCAAAAGTAAAAAGGTCATAATGCAACAGATCCACTAAAACATTATTATCTTTTACATGTTTATGAATAGATATGTTAAAAAATTGATCTATGTGAAACTTAACTTTATATTAATAGATTTTGGTATGAAAATGTTGATTTACTATTTTTTTCAAATGTAGAATCAAAAAATTAATTTTAAAGTTTTATAAACAAAAAACTTAATACTCAAATATCATTGATTAGGATGGGTCTCTTTCTCTCTCTCTCTCTCTCTCTCTCTCTCTCTCTCTCTCTCTCTCTCTTTGTGTGTGTGTGCATGTGCATGTGCATGTACATAATGTCGATAATACAATCCTCATTGAGGGGTCTACTACACCTGAGAAATTAATGAAAATAGGCAGTCTTAAGAAAGATATCTCTTAACATAGTTTTTAAATATTATGTTTAATACACTCGTGTGCAACATATAAGATACTAAATATAAAAATACCATATTACCAATGCTTAATAAAATATGTTTATTACAATCTTATATTAATATTATCAAAATGTAATATTTAATCATATTATCATATTATATATTTTTATTATAGATTAAAAATATTATTTTATTATTTAATATTATATATACTTAATAGTAATTATATATACTTAATATATTACTAATTATTTTTAAATAACATTATTTTGATATCTCCTTTATTCTGATAAATGTTTATGGGCCTAATTCGACACAAGACAAACTCAGACTTTGGGACATCTTGACTTAGTTAATTCAATTGCAAGAAACCCAACAAGTCATTCTAGGTGGAGACTTCAATGCAGTTTTGAATCAGGCAGAGAAAATAGGTGGCATTTCTCTACCTCTTAAAACTATTCAGGATTTTTCTCAATTTGTGGACAATAATGACCTTTGGGACATTCATCCTTTCAATCGAAAATACACTTGGATAAATAGGAGGCCCGAATTTGCACAAATCATTGTTCGGCTGGATAGATTTCTCCTTTCACAAGAATGGAAACTTCACAATTATCATATGGAATCAGAGATTTTGTCTTTGCCAAATTCAGATCATCACCCAATTTCTCTGACTATCAGTCAACCTTTTAAAGTGGATCAAAATTAGTACAAATCTTCTTTCAAGTTTGAAAGAATGTGGCTTCACCATCCTCATTTTCTCCAGCTCTTAAAACAATGGTGGGTCATTGCACCTTTTGTTCCTGGCTCCAAGATGCATCAATTTGCCATGAAATTGAAACATGTCAAGGAGCTCATTAAGAAATGGAATTAGAATGTTTTCAAGAATTTTTTTAAACAAAAAGAGGCTATCAAATTGTAGCTGGATGAAATACATAGTAATATTCTTCAAAATGGGATGAACAATGATACCTATGTTAAGCAAAAGTGTCTGTAGCAAGAATGGGAAGAGTTGTGTAGTAGAGAAGAAGAGTATCAGAGACAGAAATCCAGAGAATTATGGTTACAACAAGGAGATAAAAACACAATATTTTCATGCTTTAGCCCAACAAAAGAGAGCTGCTAAAACAATTTTTCAAATCAAAGAATCAGATTCAGGTAACACTTTAACTAATGCACAACAAATTAGGGAGGAAGGTGTCAAGTTCTTCAAGAACCTTCTTGCTCCAGCTGAATATCCAACACCTCAACCTTCACAAGTGGATGATCTCCTTTAGGCTATTCCAACAATGGTGTCTCTCAGAGACAATACTATGCTTAAGGCTCCAATCTCTTATCAAGAACTTCGAGAGGTAGTTTTCTCATTTCCTCCAGACAAAGCCCTGGGCCCTGATGGATTCACAACACTCTTCTTTCAAAGTAGTTTGGATTTAATTGGTTGGGACTTGCTTGCTACAGTGGAATAATCTAGGAAGAACATATCCATGCTCAAATATTTCAACACTACCAATATTGCAATTATCCCAAAAATAAAGGAACCAAAAACATTTGCTAACTTTAGGCCTATTTCATTATGCAATTTGACATACAAGATTATCACCAAAGAAATTTACTTACGGCTTCAGCATCTCATCCCACATAATCTCTCCTGAGCAAGGTGGATTTGTTCCAGGTCAAGAAACTATGGAAGGAGCAATGGTTGCTCATGAAGTCCTTCATTCCATTAACACCAATCAGTCTTCTAATTTTGTGATCAAGTTAGATATGATGAAGGCTTATGATAGAGTATGTTCATCTTTCCTATTTCAAGTCCTTCACAAAATGGATTTCTCCAAATGCTGGTGCAAATGGATCAGAGCATGTATTTTCGGGGGTTGCTTTTTAGTTATTATCAATGGAACAACATCAAGGTTTTTCTCTTCTACGCAAGGTGTTAGACAAGGAGATCCTCTTACCCCAACCTTGTTCATCATTATGGATGAAGCATTTAGCAGAAGTATTAAACATTATCATCTTCTAGGTAAGTGGAAGGGAGAAAACATCATTGGCACATCTATCTCCATTATGCATTCATTATTTGCAGATGATACGTTACTTTTTGGTATCTCACAAGTTAATTCAGAAGCTAGACAGATCAAGAAAGTTTTGCAGTTATACTCTGATGTTTCAAGGCAAAAAATTAATCCTCAAAAATAAAAAATCTTTCTCTTCAATACTAACAAAGTGATATCAGATAGAATTGTGCAGACTTTGAGTTTTTCAAAGGATTTTTTACCTTCTATTTATCTTGGTATCCCATTTTTTATGGGATCAAACAAAACAAGTTATTGGAATTCTTTCCTTCAAAGAATTAAAAGTAGAGTTGTGGCATGGAAAGGTAGATGGCTCTCATTACCAGGTAGGATTCTTCTCATCAAATCAGTACTTTCAATGATCCCAAATTATTACCTAGTAGTTCTTAAAGCCCCATCATCAATTCTTTGACAAATTCAGAATTTGATAAGAGGTTTCCTTTGGGCGGGAAATATGAATGATGAAAAAAAAATCCCACTTATTTCTCTCCAAGATATGGCACATATTCCAGTAGTAGGTGGAGTAGGAGTTCATGATTTGTCAAAGAGAAATACAGCTTTTGGTGGTAAGCTGATTTGGCAAATGTATAACAAACCCCAATCTACATGGTGTCAAATCATGCAACAGAAGTATTTAGATAACAACAATCCCACCAGAATATTCTCAATGCTAGATCCTCCTAAGGGGTCGGTGATTTGGGATTTTATGATTTCTTCAAGAGACATTGTCCTAAAATATATTACTTGGGAACTAAATAATGGAGACAAGGTAAATTTCTGGAGAGACTCTTGGAATGGATATCCTCCACTTATCACTTTGCAAAATACTCAAGAACTATTATCAGTTTCAGAATCAATATGGGGTACTCAAGTCACTAATTTCATAGATGTAGTTTGTCTCCTTTCAAGGAAAGTCATATGGAAGGATAAGGATCAAATTCTACTAGCCAGTCAAGAAAAAGAGTTGTTTTGATCCATCTTTGAAAAAAGACAAGTTTATATATCAAATGGTGAGGATAGTTTGGTGTGGACTCCAACCAAGGATGGAAAGTATTCAATTAAGGAGGGATACAAACTTTTACAAAGAATTGCTTCAGAAAAGAGTCCATCACGTGCTTATAAGTTTTGTTGGAATCATGTGGTCCTCCCAAAAGTAAGTTGCTTTGCATGGCTTGCACTCAAACATAGAATCCTAACGAGCGATCGATTGGAAAGGTTGAATATTACCCCTGCATGTAAGTGTGTGTTGTGTGATGAAGAATTTGAATCAGTTGATCATTTATTCATGAGATGCTCTTTTGCATATTAGTGTTGGATGTTTGTTCTTAAGAAACTTAAGTATATCACACCTCTTCAGAATAACATTTGGGATATCTTCCAATCATGGCCGATTCTTTTCCCCCCAGCTCTATTTGCGGGAATATGGAAATGCACACCAGCATTAGTCATATGGGCTATTTGGTGGGAGAGAAACAAGAGGATCTTTAGAAAATAATTTTCACCTCTAGATAAGGTGTTACAGGGCATTAAAAAGTCAATATCAGAAGTTACCAATGCTAGCCTTAGTAGTTGTAAGCTCAACCCTGTTGTCACTGCATGGGATGGAAGCATTATTTGGAAATGGAAAACTCTATTTATTCCATTATGATTTGGAATAACTAGTAAACCACAAACCAAAGTAGATAGGTCAATTGTGTAGTGGCTTCCTCCCCATCCTAGATTTTTGAAGCTCAATTTTGATGGAGCCTCCAAAGGAAATCCAAGTAAATCAAGATTAGGGGCTTGTGTTAGAGATAGTAAAGGTAAAGTGATAGCAATCACAACTGCACAGTTACCAGAAGGAACTAATAATGTAGCAGAAACCCAAGCTTTTATTCTAGGGCTAATCCTTGTGAAGAAAGGCAACTATCATCAACTATAGATTGAAGGTGATTCCTAGGTAGTTGTTAATGCTTGTATCAAAAGAAAGACTAATTCCTGGCAACTATAGTATATTTTTCATCAAATATGGTATTTGATCGATCAATTTTAGGAGGTCACTAGAGAGGGAAATAAAGTAGTAGATTACCTTTCAAATTTAGGATGTGATTGTGTCACAGTTAACACATTTCAACTGACATCACGTATTGAGCAGCATGAGGCATTGCAAGTATTGATCAAATTAGAATTAATGGAATGACATTTTAATCATTTTTATGCTTGGGTATTATTTCACTGATAAAGATTGCAATAAATATGGTTCATGCCAAATTACCCGCAGCCGCCAAATTTTTGTTATGAGGACATCATCTTGGTAGGCTTAGAGTTTATAAGGGCTGCGTGGTGTACTTCACATGATGCGAGATTATGTTGGTGCATGATCAAATTCTCTAATCACATGGCCTTTGGTCCTTCAAATTTGTAGCACAAGTCCACTTTAGTTTGTATGTTACTCACACATGTCTTCACATTTAAGTATCATTCTTCTTAGTTATTTATAATAGGCAAGAGATTATTTTTTCCATTCAGAACAAAGGATATAGTGCTCTTTCATTTTGCTTGTCTGAAAATGTCAAATCCTATGGAAACCTGTGCCAAATGTGAATCCTTCTACCAATTCCATAGGGTAGTGCTACCTAAAAATTATCAAATATGGATTACACCAAGCTTGGAGGAAAATATCCTACCATTGTAGATTGACGATGCCACCATGGACAAATTTTTTTGTGTGTATTCACCTTCAATTCAGTGGGCTATTAGGCATGTTATTGGGGAAGAGATTCTCTCTCCTTCCTCTAGGAAATTATTATTTCCTTCAAATTTGGTGTCCATTTTTATGTCAAATGCTATGGATTTACTTTAGTCAGTTTGATTACTAGAAATTTTGGCGAATAAAGTTGTTCATCAGAAATTTTGGAATGAAAACAAACTCAAAAGGGGCAATGTAGCATTACGATTTATGGGCAAGAAACACATTAGTTAGAGGTTTGTTCCTGTGGTCATAATTGCTCCAAAAGCATGAATTTTTGGTAATGTTTGAGGCATTGCAAAAATTATTTGAGATGCAAAGCCCCTAGTTCATGAAATCTAGTCTGCAAGTCACAGCAAGGGCTTTGGGTCTTCAGCTAGAGGAAAGGGTGAAGCGTACAGGGTATGCATTGTTGGATATGTTGAGTTTATCAAATAAAAACTATACTCTGCAAGTGAATCAAGGTCTTTCATCTAGTGCTCCACTTCATTCATCTCAAGGTGTGATTGTGGGATCGCATGGGGTTGAATGTTCAACTTCTCAAGATCATTCTCATGGTGGTTTAGTGGATTCGATTTGTGAGGATGTAGGGTCTGGTTGGGCATTGCAGCATCCTAGTGCACATGCAGACACATGGGATTTGACAACAGTTATGGATATGAAATGCAGGATGGGGTGGGAGTCTATGCCATAGCTTCACCTGACATCTGGATGGGAGAGTGTTTTACAACTCTCTAATGAGCATGTTCCCCCACGTGTGGTAGATTGTATAGAAATGGAGGAGTAATTGCTGTGTGTTTTGAAGTTTTAAAGTTTTGTATTATGACTGCTCTTCTCATTGTAAAATTTGTTGAAGTCATAGTTTGATTGCTCATTTTGATTACTCAAAATTTGTTGTAATTAGAGGAATGTTATCTCCAAATTATAAATTGAGTATTAATATTTTGTCGATATAGGTCCTATTGTAAATATCGATAATCAACTATTTTGTACTTAGTGACGATTCCAGGTTTTCTTACTGGTTCTTTCCCAGTTGAGCTTTTTTGAATCAACTTTTTTATAAATAATATATTCAATGGCTTGTCCACTTTTGCCGAAAAAAAAAACATTATTTTTATATTATAAGTAAAAATATTATTTTATTATTTAATATTATATATACTTAATAGTAATTATATATACTTAATATATTACTAATTATTTTTAAATAACATTATTTTTATATTATAATAATATAATTTTATAAAATTAGGGTTAGGATTATGATTAGGGTTATCATTGGTGTAAGAGTAAGGGTTATGGTAAGGGTTACTACTAGCATCAATGTTAGAATTGGAGAGGATTTTTAATACATTTAAAATTAAGGCTATGTTATGCCCTACATACCCGTCCCTACATTTTTCACAGCAAAATGTCAGGTCCCCCTTTATCTTTTGTTTGTCTTTTTTTTTTCTTTGTCCTTGGTTGTCTTTTGTCTTTTATTTCTTTTGAATCCGGTATCCCAGAGTTTCTTCTTGTCTGTTGCCAAGAATTTTAGACTTCAAAGTTTCAACATTGTCCCTTCTATTTTTATTTGGAGAAGTGAATGTTGTGTGTCTCAAGGTTTGGAATTTAGGGCTTACCTACCTTGGGATTCTAATTAGCAATTAATGCACTTACTTAGGCATTATAAAAAGGCTTTCACCCCTCATTTTTACATTTACCATAAGAAAAACTACTTTGCGAGTGATTAACCGAGAAGCACAAAGTGTTTTTTCTAAGCTCAAGTCTTTAAAGAGTAGTTTGGTGCAAGTGTTAGTGTTTATGTGTTTGCATTTGGGTAGGGTAATTTGAGCTTTTGGAAAGTAGTGGGTGAGCATCCTCATCATCTTCAACATTCTTTTCTTGCAGGTAGGCCATCCTTAGCTTTTAGTTTTTTTTTTCATTTTTTTCCTCACTTCCTAGTTTTGTTCTTTGTTTTCTTTATTTTCCTTCCATTTGTGTTTCCCCAAAACTCCACCCTGTAAATAGTGTTGGCATGGAGTTCTTGTGGGTTTGTTCATCATTTGTTTGTTTTGTTTTTTCCATCTTTTGTGGCTTTTCCAACCATGTAAATTAGTTTAAATTAGTGTAAGCTAATGTTGATCTATGTATATTAGTGTAAGCTAGTGTAAGGTAGTGTAAATTGTTGTAATTTAGTGTTATCCTTTGTAAATTTGTATAAATTTCCCATTTGTAAGTGTTTGTATTTAATGGTGTTCTTCTCGCATGTTCCCTATATGTAGCTATGTATCGGTCCTAGTAGGGATGAGTAGATGTATAGGGTGTTGAGTGTAAAGTTAGGCCATGTATATTAGTGTAAAATAGTGTAGGATACTATTAAATCTTGTATAGGTTCTTCTGAAAGTTCTTGTATATAGTGTTGTGTCCTCCGCGTGTAGCCATGTATATAGGTTCTGTTCTTTTGGGTCACACTATGTACAAGCTGTAAATATTGATTGTGCAAATAGTTTCAAGTTTGAACTCTTTGCGAGGTCTTTTAAACCATGTCCAAACAATAATGTATCCCTAGACTCTATGCCTAGTCATTGTAAGTCATGTCTTGTCATTCAAAAATGAGTCATGCCAAGTTGCAGAGTTCATTTAGGTCATGTGGTCGAGTCTACAAGGCCAAAAACAATTAGTTTTGAGTTACCCTTTATTTTTTTCATGCTTGCCTTAATGGTGGCACATATTCCCATGAGTAAGCATTCACGTTTTATCTAGGTTGGTCATTAATTCCCACCTTTTGTGCTAGTTGTAATATTTAAATGTCTTAACTTCACACACGTGTATACGTACGTCCATCCTAGGAAATGAATTTTCATTAAGAAAATGTCACATCAACTAGTTTTTGTACCTTTTGTCATTTCAAGATCAAATTTCGTAGATGTCTTGGTAATTCCTAGCACTCATGCTTTTTTTCAAAATATTTTTGGATTCATCAAGTCATCATTTTTGGACTACTACCTTCTTAGTCATGCTTTATGTGTTTCACGAATTACTTGCATAAATGAAATCCCCCCATATACATTATTGTTAAAATATTTTATTTCTTAAGTAATGAAATAAGTGGTCTTGAAGCCTCAGAGTCTGGGTTTTCCATAAGGCATTTATCATGTGTCTCATTCTAACGGTCGTCTAGTTTTGTGGGTGATAAACCAGAAAGATGGCAATAGAAAGATCCCCTCCCAAAAGTCCAGAGCTTCTAAGATCATTTGTAGGCCCAACCAAGAAATCAAAGGTAGAGAAGCCTTGGAAAATCTCCCATTAGTGATGAAGTATAAGAAAGACAGGGAAATTCATGGGTCTCAAATTGAGACCATGCTTTGGGAAATCTCAGATATAGATTTTGGTACTTGGGCTGAATTGAAGGGTTTTCAGTAAATAATACACAAGTCATGACGGTCTAATGAACTATTTTTAATCAATCTAGCTTCTTCTAGGATCATGCAAGCCACATGCTTCCTGCACATCGTGCAGGCTCTCGAGTTAATATTGCACGTGGCCAAGAACTACAATACAGATATTAGAATTGTTTTGATATCCTATGGGGTGCCCATTTTCTCCTTGTACCAAGATACTATTTCCATAGCTTGGAGAATCCCATTATGTGAGGCCTCACCCTGAGCCTATCATAGCCATTCAGTTTCTACATTTGAGATAGACCTATTTGATGTTATATTTTGATGCTTTATGGATTACTGATACTTTATATTATGGTTTTATCACCTTAGAGGTTAGAATGCACATTCAGTTATGTTATTTTGATGAAAACTGTGATATCTATTTGGAACCTTTATGTGTGATTAAGTGGATTTTAAGAATGATTATGATGTCATGATGATATTTAATCAAAATTATATATGCAATGATTATGTTATAAGCTTAATTTAGTGATGAATTATGTATTTCATGATGAGTTGTATGTATGTTATAGATGAATGATTAGGCCATGTGAATTATGATATTTTAGATGAATTATCTCAATCATTAATGTTATGAATTTACATGTAATTATTTCCTTGGACTACTGATGTTAGACTTTAGTGTGTAGGGAATTAGACCATGGTAAATTCGGGAAACCAAAGCATAGACTTATGTGAAAATTAGTTCAAGCCAAGGTTGCTTCTAGTGAGAGGCAAAAACCTCATTGTATCATGTTTAATTCATAAAAGTAATGTGCATGAATGTATTTAATTTATGTGTTAAATTGTTAATGTAATTTTTGTTGAGTATGCCCAAGTGGATATGCCACATGGCTTGTGATGTGTCATTCTTGTTTGTGTCACTTGAAACTTGTGTGTGTACTTGTGGCCATGACATGTCCACTTTGGGATTGGATACCCATCAACTTAGGATAATATTATGAGGATCCCCATGAGAGATTCCTTGGATAGAGAGCTTGAGGTAGTGTCTTATCTATGAATTTCGAATTTGAGCTTTACATGGGTTTTGGGGGGGTTTAAAAGGTGCCTAAGAATGTGTTTAGGCCATTTTTAGTAAGTCCACTTGATATACCTATGGGTAAGGGGCATTTTTAACCTTACGACATCCCATAGTTGACCAAAAGACCCCTCTAAAAGTTAGATTTTCAAAATGGCCGAAAATCCACTTTTGAAGCAACGTCTTGGTTAGAGCTGCATCCAATTAAGATGCAAGTCTTTGGTCCACCTTTTTAGCCAACCTTTTAGGAGGCCATATTTGGAAACCATGTAAGGAACTTGGAGAAGACCACCCAATGAGAATGATATCTTATCCCTAAGAGATTGTGTGGAGGCCTTTTTAGAGGGGACTCTTATTTTGGAAGAGTTTGAACACCCACTCTCTAACTTAGAGACATAGCCAAATTGGAGAAAGGAGACTTAGAGAAAAGAGGAGGCTCTTCATCAAATTACTTCCATAAGCTTGGATCTAGGTTGGTGGCATTTCTCATTTTACTTGTTGATGCTTCATGTGGAAAGAGTTCTTAAGTGTATTTTCTTTTTTGTATGTTAGTAATTTGATATTGTGTTCTTCATGTGCTTATGAATTGAGGATCTTGTTATTTTGTGTAGTAGATGTGTAGTACCTGTTAGGAATGAATGCAAAGTGTTTTGCCAATCATTCTGTAGCAGTTGTTGTTGCATTCATGACTTGGATTGTCATTGATGTCAACACAGTGATATTCTGGATATTAGCAGGAAAGCAGGTATAGTTTTGTTTTGCACACATGTTGTATTGAAGATTGGATTTTTCAAAATTTATGATATGTTCTTTGGTGTGTTATTAACCTATGGTTAATAGCACAAAAATAAATTCATTCATTTGTAAGAGTTATGAGCATTTTGGTGAAAGCAGTGTTTAGACAGTGTTTTTGTGTAGCGATGTTCATAAATTGCAAGATATCTCTTAGCTGGGATGGAATCTAATTTTTCACAGTTAAAGGGATGTTGGAGACTCATTAATGATGATGTGGTTCATAGCACAAACTTTGAGGATATGTTTGGAGAAAGTTACAATAACTGGAAGCTGACAGTTTTATGTGAATTCTGTGTGTAGCGTGTAGAATTTATTTTGTAATTGAGGACCGACTCATTTGTAATTATTTGAGTTTGGTATATAAGAAGGAATTTTTTCCTTATTGTAATGTGTACTATGAATATTGTGATGCGAATATATGCATGAAGTGAAGAAAAGAGCTAATTCAGTGATGAAGGAAGACTTGTGAGTACAGAGATCTGGAATTGTGATCTTGTATAGCAGAGAGTGCAGTTTTGGCATAGTGTGAAGGAGGTAATATATTTCATATTATTCTGTTGAATAATTCTAAGATCTTTTGGACAGTGGGTTCAGAGATCTTGCCTTGAAGCTGTTTGGGCAGTGGGTCCTTCTGTCTTCCATAAACTCTTAACCGGGTTAGAATCTTTTAACAGGGATTCAAAATCTCCTAACAGGGATTTATATGTACTGAATGTATTTCATAAGACTCCTAATAGGGTCCATCCTCTAACAAGGAACTTTCATATTAGTGCATCATTTTGTGGGCATCATTCCCACCGGGGTTTACTCTTTTCAAGAGGTTCCCTAGTTAACATATCTTGTGTAATTGTGCAATTGTGTATGGTTATCTTTCTATGGTTGATCAATACATTGATTATATTGTTTAAATTTGTTGAATGGATAAATTATCTGATAACTGATTCAGCCCCCCCTCTCAATTTTCTTGGGGATCTTTACTTTCTAATAATTGGTATCAGAGCAGCAGGTCCTTGAAAGAAAAGTTTAACAACTTAAGGAGATCCATGGTGAATTTCAGAAAAGAAAGCCCTAAGTTTGATGGAGTAAATTTTGACAGTTGGAAAGAAAAGATGAAGACACATCTATTGTGTTTAGGACCAAGTTATTGGTTGATTACAAAGAATGAGAAGACTATCATTGAGGAAGACAATCTAGAGGCAAGAACTAAAGATGAACTAGATCTATTCATGTGTAACATACTTGCAAGAGAATCACTTTTATTAGCACTACCAGAGAATGAATATAGTCAGGTAAGATGTTTGAAAACATCTCATGCAATTTGGAAAGCTTTACATTCTACTTTTGAAGGTGATGAACATGCAAAGAAGGCTAGATTACATAATTGGATTTGTACATTTGAAGATATCAGAATGATGGAAGATGAATCTATTAGAAGTTATATTGGTAGGATGTCTGAGATTGTGATAGGAATAAAGTCTTATGGAGGTGATAAGACAGAGAATGAAGTGATATGGAAAATTCTGAGAAAATTGACACCAGTATTCAAGCAGACAATGCAGATGATTGAACAAGTGATATCTTGTACATCAAACTTTTCAAGAGAGACTCTTCTTGGAAGATTAGAAACAACAGAGATGAACTTGAGATTATCAGGAGAGCTACCTAGAATGGAAACAACATTCAGTGCTCTTAGCATCAGACCTACAAGAAGTACTAGTGTGAATGGAGATTATGCTAGCAGTAGCAAATCTGAGGAAGATAAGAAGATTGAAGAAGGTATTGCATTACTTGTAAAAATAGAACCAGATGGTAAGAAAATCTTTAAATGTTGGACTTGTCAAAAATATGGTCATTTTGCATCTAAATATCCTAAAAGAGTTAAGTATAGAAGCAACTTTAAACCTAGGAGATCTAAAGAATGTTATTATGCAAATGATGAAGATTTTGAAGCAGGAATTGAAAAACATTTAAGTGACAGTGATAATGATAACTTTGAGGAAATAGGATTTGTAGCAATTAAAGAAGAAAGTTTTGAATCTAATAAAAGGGAAGAAAAAGCATTAGTTTCACAAGTTGAAAAGAAATCTGATTGGTTTATAGATAGTGGTTGTTCACATCATATGACTGGAGATAAAAGAAAGTTTGTTAAGTTAGATAATTATGATGGAGGAATTGTTAGAGTTGGTAACAATGCACCTTGTTTGATTAAGGGTATAGGATCTATTACTCTTGATGGAAAGACTAACACTGATGATGTTTACTTTGTTGATGGACTAAGACATAATCTACTAAGTGTTGGACAATTGGCTGATAAGGGTTATCAAGTTTGGTTTTCTGAGAAAACTTGTGTGATAAAAGATAAAGATGGAAATCTGATTGGTAAAGGATCCAGAACTAGAGGTAATGTATTTCAATTGAATCCTACTGAGATGACATATTTGATAACTAGGATTGATGATAGTTGGTTACGGCATAAAAGGTTTTGTCATATAAACTTTGATAATATTGTCAAGGTGAGCACTACACTTGTGGTAAGAGATTTACCTAAAATTATGAAACCTACTAACATGATTTGCAAAGAATGTATGATGGAAAAGTAGAAAAGGAGTTCATTTCCCAACAAGAAGTTCACTTCGGCAGAGAAATTGGAGATTGTTCATACAGACTTGAGTGGTCCTACTAGGACTAGAGGATTCTATGGTGAAAGGTATTTTATGATTCTTGTTGATGATTTTACAAGAATGATGTGGATTGCATTTTTGAAAGAAAAATCTAAAGCATTTAATAAGTTTAAGATCATGAAAAGAAAAATTGAGAATGAATCTGAAATGAAGATGAAGTGTCTAAGATCTGATAGAGGTGGTGAATTTACATCTAGAGAGTTTAACACTTTTTGTGAAATGAATGGTATTAAGACAACTTTCAGCCCCTAGAACACCAGAACAAAATGGTATTGCAGAAAGAAGGAATAGGTCAATAACTGAAGCAGCAAGAGCTATGTTGTTTGAAAATGATTTGGCTAAAACTTTTTGGAGAGAAGCAGTGAACACAACAGTATACACTATGAACAGAGTACAAATTAGAGCAGATACAAACAAGATACCTTGTGAATTATGGTTTGGACATACACCCTCAGTTAAGTATTTTAAATTTTTTGGAAGTAAATGTTATATAAAGAGAGATGATGATATAGGAAAGTTTGATCCTAGAAGTGATGAAGGAATATTTCTTGGATATTCTTTAAAAAGAAAAGCATATAGATGTTATAACAAAAGAACTAAGACTATTGTTGAAAGTGCAAATGTAAAAGTTGATGAGAAGTTTAAAATTCAAGAAAGAATGCTTGATTATGAATCTGATGGAGAAGCACAACCTCAGCCTAATATTGAAAATGTAGAATTATTTTTTGAAACTAACAGTGATTTGCTGAATGAAAGTCATACTGAAGAAGACAGAGAAGAAAACAAAGAAGAAAATAGAGAAGAAAGCAGAGAAGAATCTACAGTCAGAACAAGATCAGTAACTATGACACCTAACAAGTATACTTCAAGATATCACCCTATTGAGAAAGTTATTGGAAGTTTAGATAGAGGATTTTTGACTCAGAATAAGATACATTTATGTTTGATTTCTCAAATTAAACCTAAGACTACTAATGAAGCTTGTGAAGATGAACATTGGATCAATGCTATGAAAGAAGAACTAGAGCAGATTAAAAAAAACAAGACATGGGAATTGGTCCCTAGACCTGAAGACAAGAATGTGATTGGAACAAAGTGGGTATTCAGAAACAAGATGAATGAACAAGGAGAAGTGATAAGAAACAAAGCAAGATTGGTATGTAAAGGATATTCACAACAAGAATGAATTGACTATGAAGAAACTTTTGCACCTGTGGCTAGACTTGAAGCAGTGAGAATGTTTCTAGCATATGCAACTTACAAGAAATTCAGAGTGTATCAAATGGATGTGAAGTCAGCATTTTTGAATGGTGAATTGGAAGAAGTCTACATTGAGTAGCCTGAAGGTTTTGCTTTGACACAAGAAGGAGATATGATAACAAAAAGCAAGGAAGATTGGGGAGGCAGCGTTGATGACAAGAAAAGCACCAGTGGTGGAGCCTTTTTTCTTGGAGGTAAATTGGTCTCTTGGCTAAGTAAGAAGTAGAATTGTACTTCACAAAGCACAACAGAAGCAGAATATGTTATAGCAGCAAATAATTGTAATCAGATTATTTGGATGAAGCAGATGTTGAAAGATATTGGAATAAAGTTTGATGAGCCTGTTGTTATACATTGTGATAACACCAGTACAGTGAGTATGTCAAAAAATCCTATTTTACATTCTAAGACTAAACATATTGAGATCAAGTATCATGTTGTAAGAGAGAAAGTTGTAGAAAAAGAAGTAAGATTGGAGTACATAAGTACAAAGGAGCAGATAGCAGATATATTTACAAAGCCTTTACCTAAGGATACATTTGTGTATCTGAGAGGTATGCTTGGGGTTATGTCCCAACCTATTTTTGAGAATTGATGCCAGTGATTGCATCCGTCCAGTGGTATATGAGCCCTATCTTTCTTTTGGATTGGATGTTGGAACTTCCTCTATGGGGGAGTTTATGAGCTGATTCATGAGGACTCTTGTTATTATATTCTTCTGAAAAGTGTCTTTTGACATTAAGTTGTTGTTGACTTAGTGATAGAATTTCTATCATTGATGTCAATGGGGGAGAGATATACATGAAAAACATTATGGATTGTATGAGAGAGCTGAATAGGAAAATGAAGCAAGATTTGATTTGATATTTTGCAGTGATGTTGCAGTATTGGATTTTTGGAATATTGGATATTTTTCATCTATGTTGCCATCAATGCCAATGGGGGAGATTGTCATTCTATAGCAGTTTTTGTTTTATTCATGACTTGGATTGTCATTGATGTCAACACAGTGATATTCTGGATATTAGCAGGAAAGTAGGTACAATTTTGTTTTGTGCACATGTTGTATTGTAGATTGGCTTTTTCATAGTTGATGGTATGTTCTTTGGTTTTTTATTAACCTATGGTTAACAACACAAAAAGAAATTCATTCATTTGTAAGAGTTATGAGCATTTTGGTGAAAGCAGTGTTTAGACAGTGTTTCTGTGTAGCGATGTTCAGAAATCAGAGGATATCTCTTAGCTGGGATGGAATCTAATTTTGTGAAATTAAAGGGATGTTGGAGACTCATTAATAATGATGTGGTTCACAACACAAACTTTGAGGATATGTTTGGAGAAAGTTACAGTAACTGGAAGCCGATAGTTTTATGTGAATTCTGTGTGTAGCGCGTAGAATTTATTATTTTGTAATTGAGGACCGACTCATTTGTAATTATTTGAGTTTGGTATATAAGAAGGAATTTTTTCCTTATTGTAATGTGTACTATGAAGATTGTGATGTGAATTTATGCATGAAGTGAAGAAAAGAGCTAATTCAGTGATGAAGAAAGACTTGTGAGTATAGAGATCTGCAATTGTGATCTTGTGTAGCAGAGCGTGCAGTTTTGGCATAGTGTGAAGGAGGTAATATATTTCATATTATTATATTAAATAATTCTAAGATCTTTTGGACAGTGGTTTCAGAGATCTTGCCTTGAAGCTGTTTGGGTAGTGGGTCCTTCTATCTTCCATAAACTCTTAACCGGGTTAGAATCTTTTAACAGGGATTCAAAATCTCCTAACAAGGATTTATATGTACTGAAGTTATTTCATAAGACTCTTAATAGGGTCCATCCTCTAACAAGGAACTTTCATATTAGTGCATCATTTTGTGGGCATCATTCCCACCGGGGTTTACTCTTTTCAAGAGGTTCCCTAGTTAACATATCTTGTGTTATTGTGCGATTGTGTATGGTTATCTTTCTATGGTTGATCAATACATTGATTATATTGTTTAAAGTTGTTGTATGGATAAATTATCTGATAAATGATTCACCCCCCCTCTAAGTTATCTTGGGGATCTTTACTTTCTAACAGTACCTCCATAGTTTGCTTTCAGTTTTTTAGTGCCATACTCTTTTAGGCCACATTTCATGTGTGCAGATATTATTATTTCAATGGATGTTGATGATTTGGATTATGATTATGTTATGTTTTCATACTTAGTCGATGATATTATTATGATGTGATGCTTTATGTTTTAGTCAGATTATGATGTACTTACCCCATACTAGCATGTGTATGGTGTTTATGTATATGTATCTATTTTATGTGTTTGTATGGTAGAGGGTGGAGGCGTAGTTACTTTCCTTGTCAAGATCCACACAACCAACCATACCCTACCATTGTCTGCTATATATTGTACGTACATGCTTTATTTTGTGATGATCGATTTGTAGGTATAGGACATCATCTTCCCTGAATTGGCAGGAGTGAGCGTGTCCATAAATACTCATCTCATTGGTAAAGAGGGGAGGTAACAGATAGACCCAAAACCCCAACCTAAGCCTATTTATCCTAGGTATGGGTTAAGTATCTAATGACTACCTTAACTAAATTTTTTAGGATGACATAGTTTGTGGATCCCCTCCTTGAGCTTGTTTGTGTTATGAGTTGTTCTCAATTTATTGCTTTTTGAGTGAGTGAATTTTATATAGATGAAGTATCTCATATTATAATTGAAAATAATGTTAAATTAATTCATGTGATAATGTGTGATTATTAATTAATTAAAATCAAATATTAGAATATTTGAATTTAATTAATTGATTGTGTGAAATTAGGATTAGTAATGTTCTATTAAAATATTAAATAATTAATTGCATGTTTTAATTGTGCTTGGAATATTAAATTATTTAATGAGAAATTATAATATTTATATGTGCTTTATTAAGTTTGAGTGTGATTTGTTTCAAAAAGGTGACAACTTGTCTTTAGGAGACTAAGATGAGTTGTGCATAAAAATATGTATTTTTAATTAATAATTAGTAATTTCTTTCAACATTAAGAGAGGTTGTTTGAATAGGAGATGTCTAATGACTCATCTAGGGTTTGCATGAATGGTGGAGTTGAATCCCTAATAGGGGGATTTTGAATTCATTTAGAGTTAATCAGGTTTTGGAGAATTCTTGGCATCTTGAGATTTTGGAGCTTTGTGTGTGTGATTGGGAATTTTCGGTGGAAATTGTGGAGCTTTGGATTTTTGTTTTGGCTTGCATTGTTGATTCAAATCTGCAGGGTTGAGTTTTCATTTGATAGAATTGGAAGTTTCATCATCTCACAGGCATTCTATCATAGTTTCTAGCATTGGAATTGAGGTAGGGTTTGAGAAAATTCTTTGCAATTCAGTTTGAGTAAATTTTGGTAATTTTACTATGCCTAAATTGTTTCATTAGATTTATTGTATCTGTTTCACTTTGTTAGTAATTTTGGGTGTTAGAGAACCCATAGATTTGATGAACTACAACTGATTTAGAACCTTATTAAAAAAACTATGATTTAAGATCACCAAGTAGATTGATTAGATATGTAATATGATTAAATCAGTATTATGTTGTCATTGATCTCAACTAGTTTGACAATACTTATCTTGTAAGTTACTATACCGATACATCTATAGTAAAGGAGTAAAAGAGATAAAGAACATAAATATCTACATGAGGAAGATGGATATGACAGATGAGGATAAGGAATACATTGAGTAACTTTTTGATGAGTCTATGACTTCATGTTATTGACTTGATTATGTTTCATTCATCTATGATGAGGAAAAGAGCTGAAAGATACAAAGCAGTGTTGTCAGTTGATGAATCAATTTAGTATACACTGACAGAGTGTAGTGTATACCGAGCACAGTGTTAACCGAGCTTGTGTTCACCGATGCATTTCTTTGTTAACTAAGAAGAACAGAATGAACTAAACGACTAGTTTAACTGATAAGATTGATGAGCTGGCAAGTGTATGAATTCGAGGTAACAGGTAAAGTTTGTTACACAAATCAACGGCTAACAAAATTAAAGAAGGATCTAAAGGATGAGAATCAAACATGTTATTGACACAAGTACCGAGGTATGTTTAAGAGGCAAAATCAACGGATATGATTAAGTGGTAAAATTTGATGGAGCACAAAAAAATGGTTTACATGTCTATATAAGAGACTGGAGATTTCACTACAAGGTGGTGATGCCAGAAGAGAAGGAAACTATAGAATCATCATGTGAACAAGTTTTCATGCATTCTGATCATACTGGTTAAGGAGAACCCTACTACAGAGCATTACCGAGTGATAAAGAGTGATTATCGATGGATAGTAAGTTGAACAATGATTGAAACAAAATTGTTTTATTGATCAGAAATATTTGTATGAGCTGAACATTGATTTGTAATTTGCAATTGAAGTTGTATTAAGTGAGATCACCTACTGTTACATATTTAACCATTGTACATAGTTAAATCTCTTAATTGAGTGGACTAAGAAAGTCTTATTATGTATCATTCATAGAATGAGCATTGTTATCCTATCAACCTCAGAGTGACTGCTAGTTGGACGATAATGGTTGGTCTAAAATCCTCTAACAAGGTCACACCTAACAGTGTGTTTGTAACCTTTAACAGGGTTGGGTCTTCACCAACCTCACTTCAAAAGAGTGAATATTTTTGGTTGTTGGTCCTAGGTGGTTTTTCCCTTCACAAGGTTTCCATGTTAAATCTCTTGTGTTATGTGTTGATTGTGATGTTTGTTTTGATGTCATATTTACATGTTTCATATTTGATTTGATCGATAACTATTATAAGTTTTAGACTGGTAATCAGTAAATGCACAAATAGTGAAAGTATTTTTAAGTTACCGAGCAATAGAAATTGAAGTATTTATTTTTGGATTATACATTTTATATTGGGACAGTGATTAACTGATTCACCCCCCTCTCAGTTATTCTAACAATTGGTATCAGAGCATTGGTTGCTTTGAATAGAGTTTTAAAGACTTCAGTAAAAAGATCTCAAAATGTATAAGAGGGAAGTGCCAAAGCTAAACAAAGAGAACTTCATAGTATAGAAGAGCCGGATGAAGTTGCACATATCTGGAATTGGGAATGTTTCACTAGAATTGATGGAGAATGGTTATATAGAACCGACACCAGGTCCCCTAACACTTGATCAATTAAAAGATAGGCATGAACACAATGTTACTATGATGGAACTTGTTGTTGCCTATACCAATGCTAAATTCGAAGATATCAAAAGTTACACTACTAAAAAATCCATGTGGGATAAAATTTCTCAAGTTTATAGTGGAGATGTACATGTTAAAAGAGCCAGAGCAGAAAGCCTAAGAGGTTGATTTGATGATATGAAGATGAAAGAAGGTGAGAATATTGTGCAATATACAAATAGACTAAAATAAGTAGTACATGCTATTAGAGCATCAGATGGACAAATTAGTGAAGAAACGGTGGTAAGAAAAGTACTCATAACATTATTGTTGGTTTACACAATCAGAATATCTTCTATTCAAGAGACAAGGTCTTCATCTACTAATGTACTTACACTTGACAATCTAATTGGTAATCTTACAACCTTTGAGTTAAATAATTTTGATAATAGTGTTGTACCATCTATGGAATCTACTTTCATGTCTTCTCTAAAGATTAGTAAGTCTAGCAGGAATAATAAAAATGATAGTGACAGTAATACCGATGATGAGCTTGATGAACTTGAAGTTCTTATGGCCAAAAGATTACCCAAAGGTAAAGGAAGATATAGAGGTAAGCTACCTTTGGCATTCTTTAATTATAAAGAGGTTGGCCACATAAGAAAGATGATGATAGAACCAAAGACCGATCTGAGGGAAGCTATGGGAGAAGATTCAATAGAGGCTATCGACACAACAGAGATAACCAAGATAGAAATGAAAAAGGGAAATAAGTATCTTTCATAGCTGAAGATAATTAATCTGAATCTAATTCTGATGATGATGTAGAAGTTGTATTTGTTGCTATGAAAGATGACTTGAAGGAGGAAGAAGAAAAGCATGAAGAAACAACACTGATCTCTAAAGTTAACAAAAATAATACATGCATCATAGACAATGGTTGTACACATCACATGACTAGTGATGAGGAGAAGTTTGATCTACTTGAAGAATACAATGGAGGTTTAGTTAAGATGGGTAATGACACACCCTGTATGGTAAGAGGTAAAGGAACCTTAATGATAAATGATATGATAAAATATGATAATGCTTATTGGGTAGATGGATTGAACTATAACTTGTTAAGTGTGGCACAATGAATAACTCAGGTCACCAAGTTGCTTTTAAGAGCAAGAAAGTGAAAATCTTTGTTGATGGTGGAAGACTAGTTGGAACTGGAGCACAATCAAGAGGTAACCTATTTTATCTTGATATTGATGAGTCTTCTTGCTTGATGATGAAAAATGAAGATGCTTGGTTGTGGCATAAAAGGTTATGCCATGTGAACTTTGATAACATGATTAAGATTAGTAAAAGGAAAAGAGTTAGAGGGATGCCTAACTTGTCAAAATTAGATTATGTTATGTGTCATGAATGCCAAAAAGATAAGATGACTAAATCTAGTTTCAAAAGTAAGGATTACTCAACAAAGAAGATACTTGAGTTGGTTCATACTGACCTATGTGGTCCTATGAGAACTTAGAGTTACTATGGTGATAAATACTTTATTATTTTTGTTGATGACTATACTAGATTGATGACCGTTATGTTCTTAAAAGAAAAACCTAAAGCATTTAAGATGTTTAAGTGGTATAAGGCTAAGGTAGAAAAAGAGACTGAAAAGGAATTGAAATGCCTAAGATCTGATAGAGGAGGTGAATTTATCTCTGATGAATTTACTAACTTCTATAATGAGCATGGTATCAAAAGATGGGTCTCTGCACTGAGGACACCTCAGCAGAATGGGATTGCTGAAAGAAGGAACAGGTCAATAGTTGACTGTGCTAGGACATTGATGCTGCAAAAGAATGTTGCTCAAACATACTGGAGAGAAGTTGTCAGTACAACAATTTATGTGCTTAATCAAGTGTAATTGAAGGACACCAACAAGACACTCTGTGAGTTGTGGTTTGGACACAAACCTACTGTAAGTTACTTCAGAATTTTTGGAAGAAAATTTTTTATTCTGAAAGATGAGAGAAATGGAAAATTTGACTCAAAAGGTGATGAAGGAATATTTCTAGGATATTCTAGTAAAAACAAAGCATATAAATGTCTGAATAAAACTACTAATAAAATGATTGAAATCAATAACGTCCGTGTTGATGAGTTTGATGAAAAGAACATAGAGAAAAGTACAAAGGAATCAGAAGACTATGGTAGATTCACTTACATTGAACAACCAGAGTATCTACCAAAGTCTTAGCCTGTGATAACCAGTCAACAGGAAAGAAACACCAAATAGTAGGAAAGAGAAATCGACAAGCAGAATGGCCATACTGAGAAAACAAATGAAACTGCACAGGATGAATAGGAAAGGTGAGATAGGATACTGGCAAGTTTTGTCAGAAGACACCATCCTGAATCACAAATCATTGGAGACAAGCAAGCTGGCATGCAAACAAGGAGCAAAGCAAGACAAGGTACATGTCTAGTTTGTGATTATGAGCCAAAAAATGTAAAAGTTGCATTAGAGAATGATGAATGGGTTAATGCAATGAAAGAAAAAATTGAACAGATAGAAAAGAAAAAAACCTGGACCTTAGTACCCAACCTAAAGATAAGAATGTTATCGGTACTAAGTGGATATTTAGGAATGAGAAGAATGAGAATGGAGAAGTAACCATAAATAAAGCTAGATTGGTATGCAAAGGATATGCACAGGAGGAAGGCATAGACTATGGTGAAACCTTTGCACCTGTTGCTAGATTGGAAGGAGTTAGAATGCTACTTGCATATGTTGCACACAAGAAATTCAAGGTATATCAAATGGATGTCAAGTCAGCATTTCTGAATGGAATACTTAAAGAATAAGTCTACATAGAGTAGCCTGAAGGGTTTGTTGATCCTGAAAAGAAAGATATAGTATGTAGAATACATAAAGCTTTATATGGTTTGAAGTAAGCACTGAGAGCCTGGTATGAGAGGCTGCATACTTATCTGTTAAGTATAGGATTTGTAAGAACAAGTGAAAACAACAATCTATATATGAAAGGAGATACTGATGACACAATTCTTATTGCTGAAATCTTTGTGGATGATATCATATTTGGAGGTCAAGATCAAATATGTAAAACCTTTGCTGATGACATGAGGAATGAGTTTGAAATTTCTATGTTCAAAGAGATTAAGGTTTTTCTTGGACTACAAGTGATCTAGCAGAGTGATGGGATATTCATCACACAGTCTAAATATATAAAAGAAGTATTGAAAGCATTTGGCATGGAAGATGTGAAACTTGTGGAAACACTGATGGCTAATGGATGCAAATTGACTAAGGAAGATGAAACTACAGAGGTAAACTAGACATTGTACCCATCAATGATTGGTAAGCTAATATAAGTAGTTCACAGTAGACCAGACATAGCACATGTTGTGGGAATAGTTGCTAGATTTACTGCTAATCCTAGAGAATCACACATGATTGCTACTAAAAGAATCTTAAGATACCTGAAGAAAATAGAGGACTATGGATTATGGTATCCTAAGGAAGGAAAGTTTGAACTCAGAGTCTATACCGACGCTGATTGGGCTGGAAATGTGGATGACAGAAAAAGCACCACCGGAGGAGCATTCTTCTTTGGTGAATGGCTTGTTACTTGGACAAGTAAGAAGCAGGCTTGCATTTCTTAGTCTACAGCCGAAGCAGAGTATGTTGCTGCTGCTACAAACTATTCAAACATTGCATACATTAAACAAGTTCTAGAAGGTATGAATGAGATAATCACTGAGCTAGTGATTATATACTATGATAACACTAGTGCAATTAATATTTCAAAGAATCCAGTGATGCATTCTAAAATGAAGCATATATCAATAAAGTATCACTACTTGAGAGAACAAGTACAGGAGAAGCAAGTTAAGTTAGAGTTTGTTACATCAAAAAAACAACTTGTAGATATATTTACAAAATCTCTATCGAAGGACACATTTGAGTATTTGAGGACTAGACTTGGGGTCCGTCCCCTATCTACTAGTCACTAAGGTGATTTAGATGTTGCATCAACCTAATCTTATCAGAAGATCATACATGTTGATGTAGCATAGTTCACACTTTGGATCATGTATAAAGTTGTGAAAGGTACTGGAACATATTGGCATGTCAGTATACAGAGATACAAAGTATGCACTGGACAACAAAGAGTTACTTGGATATAGACAGAGCTGTTTGTTTATTTGTTTCTTTAGCATTGTTGTCAAAGGGAGAGATAAACAATATGAAACAAAGGGAGAGATAATCTAAATATGCACCGATGAGAACTATCTGAGGGAGAGTATTGAAGATCAGTTACTGAGAACAGAAGAAGGAATCTGAGAGTTGAAAAGATCATATTTACAAATTGACAAAGCTGCATTTTATAATGTTGTTGAGTAATGAAGTGATTAAACATATTAAGCTAGGGAGAGCTTGTACAACATTTGTTCATAGAGTTGTAGAATACAAGTTTGGTATGTGTATGGTATATTTCATATTTCTTGAGTTGCCATCAATGCCAAAGGGAGAGATTGATGAACTACAATTGATTTAGAACCTTATTGAAGAAACTATGATTTAAGATCACTGAGTAGATTGATTAGATATGTAATATGATTAAATTAGTATTATGTTGTCATTAATGTCAACTAGTTTGACAGTACTTATCTTGTAAGTTACTACCGATACATCTGTAGTAAAGGAGTAAAAGAGATAAAGAACATAAATATCTACATGAGGAAGATGGATATGACAGATGAGGATAAGGAATACATTGAGTAACTTGTTGATGAGTCTATGAATTCATGTTATTGACTTGATTATGTTTCATTCATCTACGATGAGGAAAAGAGCTGAAAGATACAAAGCAGTGTTGTCAATTGATGAAGCAATTTATTATACACCGACGAAGTGTAGTGTAGACTGAGCACAGTGTTAACCGAGCTTGTGTTCACTGACATATTTCTTTGTTAATCGAGAAGAACAGAATGAACTAAATGACTAGTTTAGCCGATATGATTGATGAGTTTGCAAGTGTATGAATTCGAGGTAAAAGATAAAGTGTGTTACACAAATCAACGGCTAACAAAATTTAGGAAGGATCTAAAGGATGAGAATCAAATCTCTTATTGACACAAGTGTCGAGGTATGTTTAAGAGGAAAAATCAATGAATATGATTAAGCAACAAAATTTGATGGAGCAAAAGAAAATGGTTTACATGTCTATATAAGAGATTGGAGATTTCACTACAAGGTGGTGATGCCAAAAGAGAAGGAAAATGCAGAATCATCGCATGAACAAGTTTTCATACATTCTAATCATACTGGTTAAGGAGAACCCTACTGCAGAGGATTACCAAGCGATAAAGAGTGATTACCGACAGACAGTAAGTTGAGAAATGATTGAAACATAATTATTTTATTGATCAGAAAGATTTGTATGAGCTCAACATTGATCTATAATTTGCAATTGAAGTTGTATTAAGTCAGATCACCTACTGTTACATATTTAACCATTGTACACAGTCAAATCTCTTAACCGAGTGGACTAAGAAAGTCTTATTATGTATCATTCATAGAATGAGCATTGTTATCATATCAACCCCAGAGTGACTGTTGGTTGGACGATAACGGTTGGTCTAAAATCCTCTAACAAGGTCACACGTAACAGTGTGTTTGTAACCTTTAACAGGGTTGGGTCTTCACCGACCTCACTTCAGAAGAGTGAATATTTTGGGTTGCCGGTCCCAGGTGGTTTTTCCCTTCATAGGGTTTCCACGTTAAATCTCTTGTGTTATGTGTTGATTGTGATGTTTGTTTTGATGTCATATTCACATGTTTCATATTTGATTTGATCGGTAACTGTCATAAGTTTTAGACTGGTAATCGATAAATGCACAGACAGTGAAAGTATTTTTAAGTTATCGAGCAGCAAAAATTGAAGTATTTGTTTTTGGATTATACATTTTGTATTGGGACAGTGATTAACTGATTCACCCCCCTCTCAGTTAATCTAACAAGATTTGCTATTTTATGATTTTATAGAGACTTGGCATAGTAGGGTTATGCTGTCGAAATTTTGAGAGAAAATTCATCCTAGATCACTTAGAAAATGAAAAATTAATCTAGCTATAGTTTATACTATGGAGTTGTTGAAATTAATTAATGGGCTTTTGAGAAAATTCCAATTTGGCTTGAGAAATTACATTCTGGGAAGAAAAATAGATTCTTTGTAAAAAAAGACAATTAAAAGAAATTATCAGTATAGGACATAAAAATAAACATTGAAACCAATAAAAGGAAAAAGTAAGCAATTGTGCATAAGACAAAATATAGACATGCTTAAGAATAAAGTGATGTGTTTCCATTTCTAGAAAAATTGTTGTTCTGTACCTTATTTCCATTTTCAAAAATATTTCCTTTACAAAAAAAAAGTATGTTATTTTCTTTAAATATATATATAATTTTTCGTGTCAAAAAAAAAAAAATTCGCATCATAAAGAAAATATGGTGTGTTTTTAAAAAAAATTAAATTTGATTTTTTTTTTTTTTTTAATTTTAAAATTTAATTTTTAAGGGGGGGGGGGGGGGGGGGGGGCACCTACCCCAACCCCCTTTCCCTTTTTCCGTGCTTGCAGCAATGCTGTAGTGCACGGCACTGCAGGTGCTATAGCGCATGACACTATCGACCCTGCAGTCGCTCAGGGACATGGGGTGAGGCCCACGTGGCCCCCTACTTAATAGTTATTAAAAGTTTTTTTTTGTTTTTTTTAAATTTATATATATAAGTAAATTTTTATTTTATAATCGACAATTTAATTATTAATTTATTATTATTATTATTAATCTTTTTATTTTATGTATAGTTTTATTTATTAATTTAAATTTTACAACTTATTTAATATGTAAATAATTTTAATCTATATTTTAATTAATAGATAATTTAATTTACTTTGTAAGTTAAATTATTTTGTCAATTCAAATTAGATTGTTTAGCTTATATAGTTATTTGATATCTAATTTAGTTTAATTAATTTTGTTCATTTGACTAAATTAGAGATGTATAATAATTAGACTAAGCTTAATTGTTAGATATTAACTTAACTTAAATCGGGATTTTGAACTAAGCTATTATGAAATTTTGAGTTAATTAATTGGTTGATGATCTTTGAATCCATTTGGCAAGTTAGATTAGACTTAGATAAATTGATCAATTTTGAGATAATTAATTAAATCTAGTCTAGGCCTAATGTGTAATTTTATCATAGATGTGTTTTTCCTCTATTAAATGTGTTTTGTTCATTGACATAATATTAGAGCGCATGATCTATTATGTATGTGGAAATATACTTTTGTATACTAAAATTGGCTATTTAATGCAATATGATTTTATCTTTCTTGGTTGTTGGGTTTATCTATTTTATGGGCATTAGTTGACCTAGGGAAAGTACAGAGGCTTGGGGATTGTCTTCTATGTTCATATTTTCTTCTTATGTTTGGCATGTGTGTGATCTGTTTTATACCCCATTTGACCTTATAGGCTCATGATGAACTATGTCTCAGTAATTATGTATTTATAGTCTTTCCTAATTTCTATGATGATACTGGAAGTGGGACTATCTAAATTTATCTATGTTAGATCTAGGAGAGATCTATGAGCCTAGGGTAGTTTACCTAGATATGTGTTAGGGGGGTGGCTTGCAATAAATGTTGGGGCCCACAAGTGGCTACCAGGATCACTTATTGTAAGTATCTGTAATCAAGTGATAACCTAATAAAATTAAGGGAAAATAAATGAACCTAATAAGATAAGTTCCTTGCTCATGCTTGAGTGCTAGTACAGACTAAGATGGGAATGGAGATGATGTTGGCCACTGTGTCTAGCATAGTTAATGGCTTCATTTGTATGAGAAGTCATTGATCCGTGTATGGTCACTTGAGTGCCAGGATCCAGAGTGATTACCAAGATGAGACTCAAGGGTTAGACGTACATGATGACACCTGCCTATGCATAGTCTAGTTATTCTACATGTGTCGGTTGCCTCTAGATTAGTGAGTCATACCTATTATTATACTTGTTGACCTTGAGTTAGTAAGCTTTCAGGATTCCCTTGCCTAGTGGTGTATCTTGGTTTGGCTTGATTATCCAAGTGGGGTCTGATGTTATCTCCTCAGCATGGTGGGGTAGGCCTTTGTGGTTCTACATGGACGGGTGGTAGTGATTCTTTACCATTTGAGATTCAACGTCCTGATGCCAGTGCTTGATGGTGTCTTTACAGTTGGATTCCTTATGTTACTTCATTACTGATGTTCTTTTCTTATTTAATTTTATTGTAAATCTTGTATTAGAGTATCGCATGTGATACCTAATCTAGATATTGTAATATTTATGTTAGAGTGATTACTACATACCCTGTGACATGTGCAGTGGATGTAAGTTTATTAGGATTCATGGATGTTCATAAGAATGTAATTATTATGATGTATTGTTTAATTTAATTTATGGAATCTTTTGTCAATGTTAATAGATGAGATATGTTAGTAAGTAATTCTATGTCATGAGACCCATTAGATTTGTAATCTATGTTGCATGTTGTGTTATGTGAGTAAATGGTAATTGTATTATGCATGAATGTATATCTTTATTTGTAAACATAAAAAAAAATTGTTCAGCAAACTTAGTATTATGTTCTAGGTTAATTTATTTTGGGTTCCTTGGTGGGGCGTTACAAGATGAATATGCAAATCTTGTTCTTGATGTTGTGCAAGCCTTTTTGTTTTGTAAATGTGAAGATTTGTTGTTCTTGTGATTCCTTATTTTGTATTGTTGTTAAGGGAGTTTTGTCAAGACCACCCTCACCCTTGGGAGGGAAGAGTAGCCATGGTGGTGAAGCGAATTTTGGGACAACCATGGGTGTAGAATCTCTCATTGGTATGGAGAAGGAAGAAACATGGATGTATGGGCTCCATGTAGCCATTTATTTTTGTATTTTGGGGGTTATAAGGGGTTGTATGGCTTGAAGCCTTGGGGGTCATAAGGATTTTTGCTGGGTTGGGATTTTGTGGCAAGATGTGTGATGAGAAAGCAAAGGGTAGGCTTGTCTTTTATTAGATGAAATGTGCTTTCTCCCCTTGGGATTTAGTTCCACCTTCACCCCAATTTTTGAGTCATTTTGAGACTCTTTGTTCTTAGCCTTGGATGGGAGTTTAAATGTGCTTAATGTTTTATTGGGATTTTGGTTTGATTGATTGTGAATCCATGTCTATGTGATGGTTCCCCAAGCTTGGGGGTGGCTTCTTAGAAGCCTAGGATAGGAGGTGATCTTCCCATGGTCTATCCAAAATTTTACTTGCGGGATTATGAAGCTATGTTCATGTGGAAAAGGCTCTTGGAGAGGTCTTATTTTGGTGTCATATTGAAGCAATAAGTATAGTGTGGTTGAAGTCTTGATACTACTCCAAAAATTGTATATTTGTATCTTTGTAATTCAATACCTCTTGAGTCTTGAAAGGAAGAACTTGATTCTCTTTGTAATAGTTCATCTTGTTCAATGTTGTGTTGTTGGAACTTTGAGAACTTTTATTTTTCCATATCAAGTTGTAGGAAAATAATGACCTTGTTTATTGTAATACGGATTCAATGGTGTAATGAGAAATGTAATTCCATTCATTCAAATGTAAAGTTCTTGTTGGCTTAGTTTTGTGAGATGTAGTGTATTCTCTTAATGATAATTATGTTAGCATTCATATTGATAACTATGAGGAGGAAGAGAGAAATTTCAATCCTTTTTAGTTTCATTGTGTTGATTTCATTTGTATGAAAATGTTAAAACCTATGAAAAGAATTGTATAAAAACTCTCTCTTTATCATGCAAGCTTTCTTGTTATTATGTTATTAGTAGCTATGTGAAAAGCAATATACTCTAAGAAAATAGACAACTTAGTTATGTAAATTGTTAATATTTGATCATTTAGTCTTTTCTATAGAAACTAGAGTGTTAAAATTAAATCAATAGATAGATCTAACTCTATCACCTTTAGTAAAATGAGTTAAATAAACTATAAATTTTGTGTGTGGAAAGAAAAACAAATTAACAAATAGAAGAATGAAACAAGCCGAAAATTTAAGAATGGTAAAATGAGCACCTAGAAGTCTCTAGAAAATGTATGGGAAAAATCCCATACATTTTCCAAAAACCACAGTCAATATTATATGATTTCTTTCCCCATCCACTTGGCTAGGTTGGCAATTAAATTTGTTATTAAAAAAAAACCTATTACATCCATCCTAGAAGTTTAGTCCTTTTCAGGGACCCACCTGGGTCTCCACCCCAAAAGGACTCTAAAATAGACCTTTAAAAAAAGTACTTGTTAAAATATAATCTATTATCAAAAAAAAAACTTCACGTATGCTTAGCTAAAAGGGGAATGTGCCTTTTTAACAAAATTTAAATTAAATTTAAAAATAAAAATAAAAAATTTATTTAATAATGTGGGGAGGGGAGGGGGGGGCTCGCGGGCCCCACACCCACCTTTGCCTCAGCAGACTGTTGTCGCACGACAGCAGGCCTGTCGCGACAGTCTGCTGCCGCGGGTCCTGTGGGACCCGCCATGCCCCATTGGGACTTTAAAGAAAATATGTGATGGGTATTTTAAAATTTTGATTTTTTTATATTTGTTTTTTAATATTTATTTTTATTAATAACTTTATTAATATTTAATATACTATTAATTAACAATATATTAGTAATTAATATATATATATATATATATATATATTACTTATTAATTAATTAATATAAATATATTAATAATTAAAATATATTTAATTAATATATATTATTAATTTAATATATATTAATTAATTAATATATTTTTTAATAAATCAATTTTTTTGATCTAATTAATATTTTTTTTTTATATTAATTAATACATTATGATAATCAATATATTTATTTAATAATGCATCTCAATCAAAAATTAATTAATATATAAATTAAATAAATGGAGTGTTTATTTAGAAAATTATTTTCTTCATATGGAGCATGTTAGCTAATTTTATTAATGAGGAATTTATTTTTTTAAAAAAAATTAATTTAGTAAGTTTAATTAATTTGTTTAATCTAGTGTGTTAGGTTAATCCTTTTAATTGCTTTAATTAATGCGATATAATTAATTTATTAAATCTAGTGAGATTATTTTGGTTTGGCTAGTTGTATAAACAACTTAGTTAATTTCTTTTTGGTTTAAGATTAGATTATATTGTATTCGATATTGTTTAATACCATAACAACCACTTACTCAATTATAATTAATTTAGTATGCTAATCTTTGAATTAATTCTAGGATAGATCTAGGGGTTAAAGGCAAGATGTTGAAATCCATTAAAATTTTGACATACTGGCAAATTAGAGAATTATCAATTTTAACAAGGCTTGCTAGTTAACCCTAGCACTTGATGGGCATATTGATATGCTAGGGGTGAGCGTTAACAATAACCTCCCAATCAAAGTTAGACAACACCTACTCAGTCTCAACTGTACAACTATAGTCAACTTTAACCATAAACCTAAACTTATAACCTTTATTAAAAAAAAAATTGGTGCATTTTTGCGTGCAAATTTATGGGCATGACATATTATTTAAGGATGCAGTTATTATGACTTAGGTTTCTTCATTGGAATAGTTCACAGTGGCGGGAGACACATCTTGGCATCACCTAAACATAGATTGGTTACAAATCCCCCACTGAAACTATAGGAAAATGAAGATGGATATTCCTCATACCGATTTCAAGGAGCTGATTCAGGTAGGAATCATATATTTATGTAGGGTTTTTGGTGAGTCTCACACCCAAGAGTTCTCTCCATGGATGTACTATTTCTTGTATTGTATGACCACCAACAAGAAGTTTCTTGATTGGGTTTCTATTATCTCCAACCACTTAGATGTCAAAATTAAGAGGGTAGAGGGAGATAAAAAAAATTTACATGACCTCTTTTCTATTGTGGTTACTAGCCCAACAGTATGGAGGAATTTAGGGACTAGACACAATTTGTTTCCTCGGGATAGAAATGAGACAGTCTACCCCATGGGATCATTTTCCCCATATCCAATGGGATGAATGTTTCTAGAATTTTTGTAGAATCATCGACACCTTTGTTTATCATGGAGTTAAGGCGTTGACTTGTTGGATGTTGCTGAGGCATTTAATATGTTTAATCACTACATTATATTATTGAGTGTTGTTGGAATTAATATTGTTGTCATTTTTATTTTGTCACTAATGTCAACATATATTTCTATAAAGAAAATAGATTGGTTATTACAGTGTACAAATACTATATGGTTGATTTAGAATGAGAAAACATAGATTTTTTGCATAGAGAAGTGTTGTGATCTTATATCCAAGATCGGATGTCATAATAATTCATATTGGCTGAGTTACAAAAGATTTAGTGAAGACTAGTTACTGGACTATGACACTAGAAGTTGACAGAGTGAGTCTCTTTGTTTTGAGTATATCTTACAAGCGATATGGATTCAGTATATGCGATCTTGAGGGATGTTTGATAGCATACTAAGAAATGTTCTTTGATCTTAGAAAGTCATAGAAAGCATGATGATGTCATTTGTGGCATGTGTTCTGTAGGAAACCTATTTGGGGCTGACTTCATAATTGAAGCATGTATTATGAATAGAAAGCATGAATTACGGATGTCGGACCTTAATTGTTGAAATGTAATTGTTGTATACTCATTATAGATATTGTGTGTATCTTAGCAAGGAGTTATGTAATTATTTGTATATTAGGAAAGCTTAATTGGCTAACCTGATCATTTATTTTTAAAAAGGTATATATGTAAGATATTTTCTTTTTGAAAAGGTATGTAGTATGGATGGAATGTACAAGAGGATTATGGAAGCTGTGATAAGATAGTTCACAAGGATTGTGTATTTCCTTATATACACTTGTGTTGTGAATAGTGAGTTCTGAAGGTGGACATAACCTTCTTTGGGTAGTGAGCCTAGGCAACAAGCCTCCTCTTTTCTTTGACTCCTAATAGGGTCTGTCCTTTAACAGGGACTATGTTCTGTAATGTTTTAATAAGCTCCTAACATGGCTAGATCTTTTAACAAGGATACAATACTCTTAGTACATCATTTATGGGTACCAATTCCCAATGGGGTTTTACCTTTAATAGGGTTTCCTCGACAACAAATATTATGATATTGTGTTGGCATTTACTATGTTCATTTGATTTGGTATAACTGCTACTTAAAGTTTAAAGTTTAATAATCTATCATACAACTGATTCACCCCCCCTCTCAATTGTATTGGTGGACTGTTATTCTTAACATGACTATGGATGTAGGTTTTAGGGTGTCTCCAAAGGTAATGGCCATGATCAGCCCATGGGGATATTATTTCATCCAATTTTTATAGGTCACTAGGTTCACTGAGAACTTATTTTTTCTACCCAAGCATTACAGAGATAAAGTTGTTTTGTTATAATTTTGTTGGAAAATTTTTGAGTACATGCCCTATAAGAGAAAAAAGAAGATTACCTCAGTGCCCTTCCTCATCACCTGTCGAAAGTACATGTTCTCCCTCATGGTCATTTAGAAAGTGGAGAATGAGTTAAATAGTTTTGAATTAACCAAATTTTCACTTAGACACCACAACTATGATCCACGTGGCCACCTCAAGAAAGAAATTCTCAAGGATCTCAACCCCATGAGCCAAACTTAGAGGATTTTTGGGAGGATTTCAAAGATGATTTTGACATTCAAAATGTTATCATAATTGATAATAATGTTGAAGATTGATTATTTGATGGAGTTGGTGATGAAGACTAACCAATATTAGAGGTATACATAATCATAGTAGAAAGGTTAGATCAGTTATAGTCTTTTCATTGATGTCAAGTGATTGATTTATGATTTAATTATGTTTCCATATGATTCGATAATGATATAAGATGAAGGAGTTAAGGAGGAGAATAAATGAGAAGTTGAGAAGTTGTAGAAATTAAATGGGCAACTAATACAGATCAGACAATTATTTGATTATGTTAATATGATTATTTTCTACCTAACACATGATTATCCTAAGTCGGTAAAGTATGGTGATGAAGTTTTGACAACTTGGTAACTAAAGTTGTTTTGGCTACTGAGATGGAAAAGTCACTCAGTGAGGTAAAATGAAAAATATAGGTCACTCGATAAAGTGGAAAGGTTTAGGCACTGAGTGATGTAACTAAAATTTAAAGTGAAGAACATCGAGCAAGGAAAAAGGTATTAAATATGGATGGAATTGATATTTAGTGATTATCTATGATGAGATGGATGATCATGATGATGACGAAAGTTAGTTACAAGAGACCTACAGTTATAAAAATTCAAGATAAAGATCTACATAAAGATATAAGCAAAAGAAAGAAGCGGAAAAAGTTACAAGAAAAGTTTAAGTTCCTAGGTGAAAAGTTATGCAAGGAAGGGAAGGAAGAGGGACCAAAGGCACACCCTAATCCAAATCCTCCTTGCATAAATCACACATAGAAGAAATTACACAACAAGTGAGAGAGATAATGCAAAAAAGATCCTTATATTTCATCAATTGATTCATACATGTCGGGTTGTAAGGCCTTCCCAATTATGGCCAATACACCAAACCCAATTATAACAGTCCTCCAACATGAAAGGATTCAGAAACTACCTTATATATCCTAAATTGATGTCTCTAACTCCTACATCTCCCCCAAAAAAATTCCTCCCCTAGACTATAACCAACAACTACATTTATACAAGAGGCTACTGAAACAAATCAGCCTTTAGATCCATCATTAGCGGAAGGAATGACCAGATCTAGGTCCACACACTTCCCAATGATCGATACCAACATTAACTCCATGACCACAATTAAATGCACAAGTTGGCACAACAGGAAATCAAAATAAACTACTTGGTAAACAAGGTTAATCAAGCGCTAGGAAATAACCGACCAACTCGGTCAAAGAAGAAACTGAGAAACTACCGAGGCAACTCGGTCAAAGAAGGAACCGAGCAACATAGAAAAACTCAAACTTTTTTTTGGCTACACAAGATTGCCAAGGACCTGAGATTCTCCTGCATTAGACACCAAGGGTTGTTTGAAATGATTCTCTGAATCATGTAGTAGGTACAACCCAAGATGAATCTAACTTAGATTGTGAAATCCATGAACTATCTTTAATTGATATGTTCTTCCACTTTACCAGATATTCCATATATTGTTTTCCTCTTGTGCTTCTACCAACTCTATGTTCCAATATCTGCTAGACTTCTTCTTTCTTTCTCTTAGGATAATCATTCGGTACTGTCATGTCTTCATCCGGTTCATGGTAATCATACAAGTCTACAATGTTGAATATAGGTGATATATCCATGTCATCAGGTAATTCAATCTCATAATAATTTCCACTGTCAAATCTCATCAATATCCTACAAGGTCCAAATTTCTTCATTTTTAGCTTCCCATATGTTCCAATAGGAAATCTTCCTTTCTTCAAGTGTACCATTACTTCATCCCCAACTAAAAAAGTCTTATGTCTTCTTGATCTATCTTCTCTGTCTTTATATTTTTTATTACTATTCTCCAACTTATGTTTCACTTCTTCATGCAATGTCTTCATGAACTCAGCAAACTTTACTCCTTCAACACTTCTCTTTTCTTCACCAGTAATATCCTTCAAATTTGATATACCTCTCGATTGTATGCCATTACCAATCTCAAAAGGTGTTTTTCCAATACTCCTATTCATTGAATTATTGTATGCAAACTCTTCTTGTGCCAACATAGAATCCCTATTACTCAGTTTATCTCCAACTAAGCATCTCAAAAGATTACCCAAACTTCTCTTCACAACCTCTATCTGTCCATTAGTCTGTAGGTGAAATGTAAAACTATACCTCAACTCGGTGCCCAAATTTTTCCAAAGAGTCTTCCAAAAGTATCTAACAAACTTATTGTCTCGGTTAGAAATGATACTCCTTGGTAATCCATGCAATTTGACAATTTCCTTAAAGAAAATATCTTCTATATGCACTGCATATGATGTCTTTCTATAGGTTATAAAATGTGCCATCTTAGAAAATCTATCCACAACAACAAATATAGAATCATTACCTCTCACTTTCTTCGGTAAGCCAAGAACAAAATTCATATTAATATCAATCCAAGGTTTCTCGGGAATAGAAATCGGTGTATACTATCCAGTATTTAACTTAATCCCTTTGAAAATTGACAAATTCCACAACTTTTCATAAATTTATGAACATCCTTATACAAATGCGGCCACAAGTATTTCTCCTTAAGAAAATTCAATGTTTTTTCAATACCCAAATGTCCATCCAAACCACTACTATGCTTCTCCTTTATCAAATTAGTTCTCATTGATCCTATTGGTATACACAACTGAATACCTTTAAACAACATACCTTATTGAATGCAATAGTATTCCCATTTAGTACTTGGTTGATCTTGAATAGGTGCTTTGCACTTCTTCTATAGCTCAGATAAATTAGGATTAGTCTCATACAATCCTTTCATGTCATCAAAACCAAGAACTTCAATTCTCATCTCAGTCATCAAAGATATTCTTCTAATCAATGCATCAACAACTCAGTTAGTGACTCCACTCTTATGTTTTATCACAAATGTATAACTCTGCAAATATTCAACCCATTTCATATGTCTCTGATTCAACTTATTCTAACTACCCAAATATTGTAAATCCTTATGATCAGTATACAACACAAATTCACTCGATATCAAATAATGTCTCCGATTATTTAGGGCTTGAACAATAGGATATAACTCTTGATCATACACAAAATATTTCTTTTTTGCATCATTCAACTTCTCACTAAAGAACGCAATAGGTTTAACTTCTTGACTCAACACAACTCCTATTGCAATACCACTTGCATCACATTCAACTTGAAATACCTTATTGAAATCAGGCAATGCTAACACAAGCAATTCAAGAACCTTTTGCTTCAAAATCTCAAAACTTCTATCAGCTCCATGTGTCCACTTGAATTCTCTTTTATCTCCTCTCATAGTCTCAGTCATAGCATTACAAATTGAACTGAAATTCTTAATGAAATTTTGGTAAAAACTTGCTAAACCATGAAATGATATTACCTCAATAGAATTATCAGGTGTAGACCAATTCAAAATAGCTTCAATCTTTTCAAGATCCATTTTCAAACCATCATCTAAAATCTCAAATCCAAAATACACAATCTCCTCTTTCATGAAGGAACACTTTTTTAGGTTAATCATCAACTTTTATTCTTTCAATCTCTGTAATACTTGTTCAACATGCAACAAATTTTCTTCTCTAGTTTTACTGAATATCAGAATGTCATCTAGGTATAGAATCACAAATTTACCTAAGAATCTCTTCAAAACCTCATTCATCAATCTCATAAAAGTACTCGGTGCATTAGTTAAACCAAAAGGCATAACCAACCACTTATACAAACCTTCTCTTTTCTTAAAATTAGTCTTCCACTCATCAACTTCTTTGATTCTGATTTGATGATATCCACTTTTCAAATCAATTTTGGTAAAATAATTTTCTCCAGTCAAACTATCCATTATGTCATCCATTCTTGGTATAGAAAACCTATATTTCACTATTATCTTGTTGATTTCTATGGAATCAGTACACATTCTCCATTCTTCTTAGGTGCCAATATAGCTAGTATTGTACAAGGACTCAAACTTTCTTGAATCAAATCTTTCTACAGCAATTCTTGGATCTATTGGTTCAATTCCTAATTCTTAGTAGGTGTTAACCGATGTGGTGCCTTATTCGATAAACTAGCTCCAAGGATTAGATCCATGCAATGATCAATTCTTCTCTTTGGTGGAAAACCATCAAGTACATTATCAAAAATGATATCTCTGTACTCGGTGAGTATCTTATCAATCTCTTCAGGGGTGTTGTCCACTATTTTCTCACTCAGTTTGTTAGGAATCACATTAAAACATACATCATTCTTCTTCAAATCCTTAACAAAATTTCTTCCTTCCATCAAATAAACTTTCACAGATGTACAAACATTACTAATAGGTTCTTCAATGAAAGGTAACAAGATTTGTCTTCTCCCATCAGCCCAAATAGTATATTTATGCAATCTTCCATCATATATAGCATGTCTATCATATTGGCAAGGTCTACCCAACAAAATATGACAACAATCCATAAGCATGATATCACACAAAACCTTATCATATTACTTTCCAATTTTCAAATTCACATAACATTGTTCACTTACCAAGAGTGTAGGTTCATCCTTGATCTATGAAATTTGATAGGGCTTCGAGTGTTTCAACCTTTCCAAGTACAACTTTGCAACCATTTCCTTAGATGCTAAATTTTACGAGCTTCCACAATCAATGATTACCTTCCATACTTCATTAGAAACTCTACATCTAGGCTTGAACAAACTTTTCCTTACTGGATCTTCCTTATTACTTTCACTCTAAAGTGCTCTCCTGACCATCAAGTTCTTTTCCTTCTCAGGTTTATTCGGTGAGTCTTCTTGCACCAAAGAATTTCTACTACTATCAACCTTCTTACTTGTATGTGTGCACTCAAATGACCTATTTCCTTATTCTCCACAATTGTAACGAGTTCCTCAGAACCCACCTCTATTATAACTACCTCGGTAGACATTGCATCTTCCTCTAGTCGAACTTTCAACTTTCAACTCGGTCTTGCCTTTGTATATATTTTTTTTGTCCTAATCAGATCTATTATTTTTAGCACAAGATCTACCTCTTTCTCTAGGGAATCTACCACCTCTTCCTCTTTGTCTTTTCTAATGTCTTTTTTTCAATTTCTCCTTAGCTTTCAAGGCAAACTAATAAGATTCCTCAATGTTTTCCAACTTAACCAAACTGATTTCTTCTTGGATGGAAACTCTCAGCCCATTCAGGTAACTAGCAATTCTTTCCACTTCATCTTCATCATGTCCATATCTGATATCTAATCTATATAATTACTCAGTATAATCTTTTACCAAGCTATCTTTCTATCTCAAACTTTACATTCAACTTATTCCATACCTTGATCTTTTCTTTTCCCTTCCTCTTTCTATCCAATTTTAGATACTCCCACCACAAGGATGCATGAATCTTCAACTTTGTGCTTGAAATCTTCACCTTCTTTTCTTTAGGAATATTTTCATACTCAAAATACTTTTCCATCTCAGTGATCCAATCCACCAACTCATCTGAATCCATCTTTCCACTATACTCAAGAGGATTGATATGTGGTGTAGATTTCAAATTTTTCAAAGCCTTCAACAATATTTCCTCACCCTGAGCCATCACAGGTGTAGGTTCTACATCATCTTGTTCTTCTTCAATTTCTTCATCACTAACATCTTCAAGATGTCTTCCTTTGCATTGTGTTGTCTCAACAACTTCTAATCTAGCAGCAAGTTGTCTCAACATGTCTGCCAATCCTAGATCTACATCTCGCCTGCCACAAACCATCTTGAAACCCTCTACAATTGTAGGCTAGATCACAATATGCTACCCTACAAAAAATATTAATTAGGTTTAACAAGAAGGAACCATCAAACCTAGATTCACAAATCTAGATCCAAATCTCAACCTTCACTCTAATGCCACCTTATGCAAGGCAGGGAAAGAAGAGGGGCCAAAGGCACACCCTAATCCAAATCCTCCTTGTAGAGATCACACATAGAAGAAATTACACAAGTGAGAGAGAGAATGTAGAACAAATCCTTATATTTCATCAATTGATTCATACATGTCAGGCTGTAAGGCCCTCCCAGTTATGGCCAATACACCAAACTCAATTACAACAGTCCTCCAACATGTGAGGATTCATAAACTATCTTCTATCTCCTAAACTGATATCTCTAACTCGTACATCTCCCCCAAAAAAAATTCCTCCCCCAGACTATAGCCAACAACTACATTTATACAAGAGGCTACCAAAATAAGTCATCCTTAAGATCCATTGACATTAGCAGAAGGAATGACTAGATCTAGGTCCACATGCTTCCCAATGATTGATACCAACATTAACTCCATGACAAAAATTAAATGCACAAATCAGCCTCAATAGGAAATCAAAATAAACTACTTGGTAAGTAAGGTTAACTGAGCACTAGGAAATAACTGACCAACTCGGTCAAAGAAGAAACTGAGAAACTATAGAGCCATCTTAGTCAAAGAAGGAACCGAGCAACATAGAAAAACTCAAACTTGTTTTTGGTGACACGGGATTTCCAAGGACCCAAGATGATCTTACATCAAAAGGTAACGTATTACGAAGATTTGATTTCATAGAATAATGAAATGAATGGTCAAGATTGATTAAATTAAAACATAATGCATGAGATTAAGAGGCAAAAAATGTATATATAAAGGATTATCTTTTATGGACAATTGGCTAGAAAACTGAATAGTTGAAGGGTTACTGACTATTGCAGAGAAGAAGTAATAGAGAGATTCCAAGCAAGAAAATAGTGATTTCATGAAGTGTTGATGCCATTGGAAGATGAATAATTGAAGTGAAGATTTAAGAGCACATAAGGATATGATTGAGAAAAGATAGTTGCACATCTATGTTAGCATGAATGTTGATGGTATTCTTATAGGGGACTATCCTAGTAATGTTGGAGGCATGCTACAGTGGTTGTGTGTTGTATTCATGATAGATTTTTTCATTGATAGCACCATATGTTATTGACTGGTTGATTAGAAGCTTGTAGACAAGTTGCAGATAATTTTATGGACACCGTACAAAGAATTAGAATGTGTCTACTTAGAAGGAGATTCCTAATGATGTCTTGGGTCACCATCTATGATCGCAGTTGACTGGATAGAGTTATGATAAGTTTACTGGTAACTGCTTTTTAGAAAGAAGAAGCTATATTTTCACAGAGTTGATTGCAATTTGTGGATAGCACTCATGGTTGTTCAAATTATGATGTGATAACATAGGTTCATGTTGGACAATGGATCAAGAGCTTATTTCAATCATATGGAGACATGATAGTACAGCTGATGTCAGATATGGTATGTACATTGGCAAAGACCTATTTGGAGGTCGACTTGGAACATGTTTTAAGAAATATGATATGCGAGCTTAATCAGTGGATCTAAATAATTAATTGATGTAACCACTATGTTTTAACATTGTAAGAGGTAAGCATACAATGTTTCCATAAACATTGTATGCTATCTTAATGGATTGTGGAAATCTATTTGTGTTAATTGTAAGAGGTGTCATGTGCATCTTTGCATGGGTTCATTTTGTATTTTGTAAATAGGATTTATCCTATGAAGGCTGACTTGGATATAATTGTTGTAACTTGTATTTAAGGATTGAAATCCTTGGAAAATAAGTGTAGCACTATATATGTGAGATGCAGAGGTGAATGCATGCTTTAGGCTGCATTGGATATTGTTTGAAGAATAGTAGTTGTGCACTTAGACACAAGGTGGAGCTTGCTCAGTAGTAATTGAAGACTGAAAGAAGTTTTAGTACAAAAGTATATCATACTTAAAGTTGTAAGGTTTGGAGAACCTGAGGATGGCTTTAAATCTCAAATCTCTTGATGGGGTTAATGTATTATACACCCTTAACTAGGTAATTTCCTTTAACATGGTTGGACACCTAGAAGGGTTGATTTCTTAATTGGGATCACATTGTAAAAGGATCTTAATAGGATATGTCCTTTAATCATAACCTACCTATTGTAATACTCATCTCCTAATAGGGTTAAAACTCTTAACGGGGTTATTATAACTATAGTGCAGATATTTGCAGGTACCATTCCCACCAGGGTTTTTCCCTTAACATGGTTTTCCTCGAGATCAAGTCTTGGTGTCTATGTGTATGCTACATTCACTTTTTAGTTTAGTATTTTGTTATAAGCAATAAGTTTGGAGTTAAAATTTTAAGTACTCTATATTGGCATCAACTGATTCAGCCCCCCCCCAGTTGATTGGGACACTATCACTCTAACAATTGGTATCAGAGCTTTTGGTCCTTAATTAGATAGCCTAACAGCTTGAGGTAAAGATTAGGATGGCCTTATTCAGAAAAGCGAGTCCTAATTTTGATGCAGATATTTTTGACACATGGAAGGAGAAGATGAAGAATCATATAATGTGTATGGGATTGGAATATTGGCTCATTACCTAGAAATATGTGCCTATCATGAAGGAGGAAGACCTTGAGACACTTACTACTATTGAAGAATAAAGGAAAATGTTTGTATGCAATGTTATTTCAAAGGAAGCTTTGGTTAATGCACTATCTGATGGAGAGTTCACAGAGCTCGGAGACCTTACAAATGCAAGTGAAATCTGGAAAGGACTAATTACACTCTATGAAGGAGATGAATTGACTAAGAGAGAAAAGTTACAGAATTGGAGAACAAAGATGGAGACAATACTAATGAAGGATGATGCAACAATAAGAATGTATGTTAGAGAGTATCTAAATGTGTCATTGAAATTAGAAATAATGGAGATACTTACATAGAAGATGAAGTCATAGAAAATATTTTGAGGTCTATGACTCCTGCCTACAAACCCAAAGTTATGGCTTTGGAAGAGACCATACCACAATATAAAGACTTACCAGAGAAATTTTAGTAGCTAAGCTAACTACCTTTGAGACCGAAGAGATAAAGGATGCACTACCTAAGTTGGAGACAATATTTAAAGCAATTGTTCATAGAACTGGATCTGTTGAAGCTAGATCTAGTAGAGTAAGAAAGAACAATAAAGATCTTGGAGAATATGTTGAAGAATGGAAAGAGATTCAAAGATTAGATAATCAAGTGGATGAAAAGATCAGGGCCCTGATTTCCAAGAGAGAAATGAAAGGAAAAGGTAAGTTTGAAGGAAAATTACCCTTAAAATGTTTCAATTATAATAAGGTTGGTCATTTTGCATCTAGATGTCAAACTAGAGTACCTAAGCATAGGCCTAAATATGGAAAATATAAGAATGATAAGGAATTATATTATGCTATTGATGGATCTAAAGATTTAGATGATGAATTCAATGATGTATTGGGTTTTGTTACTATCAAAGAAGATGATCCTATCTAGGAAGAAAAAGCCCTAGTTTCTCATGTTGATAGGAAAACTGATTGGATAATTGATATTGTATGTTCACATCATATGACTAGTGACAAAGATAGATTCATTTAGCTAAAGAATTTTGATAGTGGTGTTGTAAGATTTGGTGACAATACTCCTGGAATGATCGTTGGTAAAGGATCAATTACTTTGGATGGAGAAACTAATATTGATGATGTACTATTTTTGGATGGCTTAAAAAATAACTTGTTAAGTGTTAGACAACTTGTGGATATGGGCTATCATTTATAATTCAAGGATGGTCATTTCTCTATTAGAGGAGATAATGGAGAATTGATCGCATCTGGTTCTAAGACCAGAGGTAATATTTTCCAGTTTAAATCTACAGAGGTTAGTTTCTTTATTGCAAAGACTAGTGACAGTTGGTTATGGAATAGAAGGTTTTTTCACATCAACTTTGACAACATGGTAAAAGCATCTAACAATATTGCTATCAAAGATCTGCCTAAAATTGTGAAACCTGACAACACTACATGCAGAGAGTGTATCTTGGGAAAGAAAACAAGAAGTAGTTTTACAAGCAAAGGATACTCAACAAATAGAAAGTTGGAACTTATACACACAGATCTTTGTGGACCTACTCAAACTAGGTCATAGTTTAGAGATAGGTACTTTATTATATTCAATGATGACTACTCTAGAATGATGTGGGTAGGATTTCTTAGAGAAAAATTAGAAGCATTTGAAACTTTCAAGTTCTATAAGGAAAAAATTGAGAACAAGACAAGTCTGAAGATACAATGTTTAATATCAGACAGAGGTGGAGAATTCACTTCACATGAATTCAATACCTTTTGTGAAGAACATGGTATTGTGAGGCAAACTTTGACACCTAGGACACCATAACAAAATCGAGTTGTTGAAAGAAGAAACAGAATAGTTCTTGATGCTAAAAGAACCATGTTGATGGAAGGAAAGGTTCCACATATGCATTGGAGAGAAGTAGTCAATACAACTATATATACAATGAATAGAGTACAAATAAGAGAAGGTACATGTAAGACACCATTTGAGCTATGTTATGGTAAGACACATATTGTTAGTTATTTCATAATTTTTGGAAGTAAATGCTACATTAAGAGAGATGAATGTATAGGAAAATTTGGTGCTAGAAGTGATGAAGGATTATTCTTTGGGTACTCTACTAGAAGTAAAGCATATAGATACTACTGATGGAATATGGATGAAGTGACTAAGAGGGGGGGGGGTGAATTAGTCAACCATAAAACCTTGCCAATTAATTCTTTGTAGATCCCTTTAAGATATCTTAACAATGTTATCTGTTTTAGCACTCGGTAAATAGATTGCAGTAACTTTGAAGATGCAGAAAGTATTATCAATATTATCTTTAGATATTCATCAAAACATGTATATGATTGTGAAAGCAATTAAGAACACAAGAGACACAAGATTTAACGTGGAAACCCAATATGGGAAAAACCACCAATGTATCTAGATACTGATTTTCACTTTTCTGAAGTGATGCCCGGTTAGAAGCCAACCCGGTAAAAGGTTACAAAACACACTGTTAGGTGTGACCTTGTTAGAGGATTTAAAACACCCTGCAAGGAGTGGCCTGGTAAGAGGTCTTGAAAACAATTCAATGGAATTGTCACCTTGTTAGAGGATTTATATTATGGCTATTAAACCAACTCGGTTAAGAGATTTAGAATTCACTGTTACAATGATAAGAAGGTAACAATGAAAAAGTGACCTGTATAATAATGCAACTGTCTTGCTGATTACAGATCTCTGTTCTGCATAAGTCTGATCTTCTCTGATCGAATAAATCTCTGCTGCTCCTCAAGGATATCTGAACATCCTTCACAAACTGGCATATATCTTTCCTTCTTTTCTTCTGTAGATCTTCTGCTGTCTTGTTTTTTACTTTTCACAATTGACCTTTTATTTATATGATTTTGGATTATTCAAATCATCATTATTTAGTATAACAGTCGGCTGAATTAAGTAAACTCTATTTGCAAAAATCCTTCAAGGGTCGACAGTGCTCGGTGACCATATCTCTTATAATTTTTCGGTGACCGAGGGAACTCGGTAAACACCGACAATTCTTTACCTTTAATAACCGACTGAACTCGGTAAACACTATCTTTTCTTCGGCAACCGAGTGAACTCGGTAAACACTAAACTTTCTTCGGCAACCGAGTGAACTCGGTAAACACTAAACTTTCTTCGGCAACCGAGTGAACTCGGTAAACACTAAACTTTCTTCGGCAACCGAGTGAACTCGGTAGAAGCTGATTGCTGCGGACTATGACATAGTGTGACATCAAAGACAATACATAATTGAGTAGCAATTTCCTTCAGACAATTGTTTCCAACAACTACAATCTGAGAGCTAGGAAGCTAATTGAAAGTGCTAATGTGAGAGTAGATGAAAAGTTTCAAGTTAGAGAAAAATGTTGTGGCTCTAACCCCTATGAGATTTCTTTTGAAAACATGAGTACAAATTAGGACAATATGTAGACAATAGAAAATGAGAATGAAGCATCATAGGATGTTTTGGAAATCAACAATGGCATAAGTTTGGAGTTAAGGGAGAAAACCGTACCCAAATATATCCTCATAAATCATCCTAAGGACCAGATCATTAGTGACAATAGCAAAGGAACTAGAAAAATATTGAAAAACAGAGAGGAGAGGTCACAATTTACAAATTCCATTTTCTTGATCTCTCAAGTAGAACCATAGTCCACAGATGAGGCATGTAGAGATGAATCATGGATCAAATCCATGAAGGAAGAACTGGAGTAGATTTAGAAAAACAACACTTTGGAATTGGTTCCAAGGCCTAAAGACAAAAATATAATTGGCACCAAGTGCATATACAGAAACAAGATGAATGGAGAAGGAATTGTTGTTAGAAACAAAGAAAGATTGGTATTGAAAGGATATTCATAGCAAGATGGAATTGATTTTGAAGAAACCTTCTCACTTGTTGCTACAATTGGGGTAGTCATATTATTCCTAGCTTATGCTGCTCATAAAGGTTTCAAAGTATATCAAATGGATGTGAAATTATCTTTTCTTAATGGAGACTTAGAAGAGGAAGTATACATTGAGAAACCTGATGGATTTCCTTTATCAGGGAATGGAGATCTAGTTTGCAGATTGAAGAAGGTTTTGTATGGATTGAAAAAAGTACCAAGAGCATGGTAGATTGGATAAGTATTTGATTTAGTTGGGATTCAAGAAAGGCTATGTAGACAATAATTTATACCTAAGAATCATTGAAGAAGGTATGTTGATCTTTGAAGTCTTTGTTGATGATATTATCTTTGGAGGAAATGATGAAACAAGCAACAAGTTTATAGATGAGATTCTTCCTTGGATTGTAGATCAGTCAAAGTAAAGAAGGGATATTCATATCTCAAACCAAATATCTTAAATAACTATTGAAATTTTTTGGCATGGATGACAGTAAACCTTTTGGTACCCCTATGGTAATTGGAACCAAACTATCTTTGCAAGATGAAGCAAAGAATGTACCTCAAACAAGGTAAAGATCAATGATTGGAGGTCTTAAGTATCTAACACACAATAGACTTGATATTGCTATTGTTTTTGGAATTGTTGAAAGATTTCAAGAAGACCCTAAAGAATCTTATCTTATGGTCGTAAAAATGATTTTTAAATATCTAAAGGGAACAATTTAGTTTGGCCTATGGTATGATGGATCACAAGACTTTATGTTTCATGCTTTCACTGATGTTGATTAGGTAGGGAATGTAAATGACATAAAAATTACTAGTGGAGGAGCATTTTTCCTTGGTAAAAGGTTGGTTTCTTGGCTTAATAAGAAGTAGGACTACATTGCTCCATCCACAATAGAATTAGAATATGTTGCAATGGTGATCAATTATACATAAATCATATGGATGAAGAAAATGTTGAAGGAAAATGGAGTATGTCTAAAAGATTCAATTACTATCCATTATGACAATACTAGCATGGTAAATATATCAAAAAAGCTTGTTATGCATTAAAAAAAAAAAACATATAGCAATAAAGTATCACTTCTTGAGAGGTAAAGTAGCAAAGAAAGAAGTAAAGTTAGAATATATGAATACAAAGGAGAAAATAACAAAAAATTTCACAAAACCTCTGCCTAAGGATACATTTGACTATTTCAGAGGTATGCTAGGGGTCATGCCCCAACCTACTCTTGAGTAATTGGTGCAAAAATTGCATTAGTCCAGCTATGCACACTCAAATGGTGCACTTCTCTAAGTCATTCTATCCAAGGGAATCCATGAAGAGGAAACCTTAGAAAGCGACCTAGAGCTCTCTATGCATGGAGTTGCAAGATTATTTGAAGTTTGCTCTCAGCTAGAGCTATTAAGCTAATGACCTTGCTAGTTAACCACACAATGAGAGATTCAAATGAAGACAAGGGAAAGAATGCCAATATCCCCAAGAATCACTATGAAATGAAAATGCAAGCTAGATTAAGATGAATATGCAAGCTAGAAATGAGAGATGCAAGATAAGCTATGGAAATGAAAGTACAAGTTATGCTATGAAAAGGAAAGTACAAGTATTACCAAGCCTTCCTAGTTAAACTAGATGAGTTACTCTAAAGCTTGAAATGAAATCTAAACTATGAAAGCATAAACATGAAGCTACTATGCATGAATGAAACTAAGAATGGAATGTAGATGCAAAAGCCAAGAATGCTCCAAATCTTCAAAAGCTCCAAAGTGACCTAGAAAACTTGCAGCATAACATTAGCATAAAAGATGGATATGCAAATGAGGAAGAGAGCTCTTCTTTTATAGGAAATGAGAAAGAATGGACCATGGAGATTAAGAGGCAAAAGATTTAATCAACGGTGGAGCATCAAAGAGGAGCAATCCATGTGCACAAATATCCTCCAATGAGAAAATGAGAGTTGACTTTTGTGTCCATATAAGACAAAAAGTTCTTTTTTTCCCTTTGTATAAAATAAGAATAATGCTTTATTTGTGCAACTTAGGATAAGATGAAAAGGTGGGGGCTTTTTATTTAATAAAAAGGGAGGAAATATTTCTTTTAATTAAATAAAGACTTAGGATAAAATGGTTAGCCCAAGGAAAATAATCAGAAATGATAAAATAGGACTTGATCAGGGAAATCGATATATTTGGAAAATGCTGATTTTTGAAAATATTAATTTAGGGATTTGATAAATTGCTGAATGGGGGCCCAAAGTCTAGGTGACCATTTTAGGGTGCATACATTTTCCCCTCTTTGACTAATGTGTGATCATTCTGGGAACATGTGTGGTCAAAGAATAATTGAAATATGAGATCGATTTGGGATCACAAAACAATCCAAACCTATGATCATTCTGGGAACACGCCAGGACAAAAATAAACTAGTTGAAAGACAAAACCAACACTGTTGCTATTAAGTGATAGTCAAGTCTCAAAATAAGAGATAAGAATCAAAAGACAAGATCAAAACCATTGCTATTAAGTGATAATTAAGTCTCAAAATAAGAATCTCAAGCTGAACTAAATGATAAAGCTGAATCAAAGATTAAAGCTGATAGGTACTGCCCCCTCAGAATCAAAATTGAAATCAGGTAGAGGAGAAGCAGCAAATTGATAAACTTGATCAAGTCACTAGAAATCATAATCAAAGGTGAAACATGATAGAATAACCATCAAGTAGTGAAGATACACCCCAATTTGACTGAAAAGATGAAGGATAGAGATGAAGTCAAACCTCAGAGAGATGAAGCGAATGAAAAATGAATGAAAGACTAGAAGTTTGGAAGAGATGGGGGAAAGAAATGAAGATGCCCCAACAAAGATCAAAGGATCAGGCCTCAAATGGTCAGCCAACTGCATAGAAGAAGGGGAAAAATTAAAATATGATTTTGACTATCAAGATTAACTCAGATTTCAATTTTGATCCTGAAAATGTATCCAGGATGTCGAAATTAGCTAGGGGTGTAATTTTTGCGCAATTCCAAGATGTTTTAAAAATTACATCAAAAAGTTAAAATGCTATAAAAGGGGTAAAAAGGTCATTTTCAAAATCATTTGTCTTTTAGTGATTTGAGAATTTTGAGAGCTTAGAGAGAGAAAATGGCTCAGCAAGCAGTAGTTCCGGTTCATAGGCACCAATTTGAGTGCTCCCGATTGCACAACCGGCCTCTGCAGTATGGTGCCGTAGTATGTTTTCAGAAAAACTTGCCCTTGGTTGAGTCATTATGAGCATTTAATGCATTTTAAACATGCTTTTAAATTTTTTAAATTTTCAAATTTTACACTTAGGTGAAAAGTCATGCAATACTTTAGAAGTATCACCTCCTTTGAGAACATTTATTGCGCGATACTTTGCGGGTCCATATAGTATCACGCGGGTATATAAGCCAGTATCGCATGACAAGAAATGAATTATCACGTGATCCTATGTGAAGTACCACCTAAGAAGATATTGTCACCTTGTTATTAGAGAAAGTATCACGTGATACTTTAGCAAAAAATAGTATCACATAGTAAAAATTTGACATGTTTTTAGTGTTTTTGAGCAAAATGACATGGGTCTAGATAATGTTTACTTTTTAAGATGCTTTGTACTAATTTTTAGACATCCATCATGATATGTGTTGACATCTGGCTGGGGTTAATGGTTTGTAGGAGCACTTTTTAGTGCTACATGTCAAAGTGTCGAAGGTGACAGGGCTACAATTTGTTCGTGATCTAGATGATCTAGGCAAGGCAGATTTGAGGGCTATGGGCTTCGGGTACTTGCTACAGTTACCCTATATTAGAGCTGATCATGGGTTGTTGACTACACTTGTTGAGAGATGGCATAGCAAGCACAACACCTTCCATCTGCCTACTAGAGAGGCATTGATCACCCTGGAGGATGTGTATCGGATACTCCGAGTACCTAGTCATGGTGATCTTGTAAGTATAATCATGTTTATAGATAGTCATAAATGTAAAGTTTCCATATAATAGAAACTGACATGATTGTTTGATGACATAGGTATACTATGATTAGGATGCTATCGAGGGATGTCAGGCCATCCAGGCCATGTTCCAAGATGTTACAATTATAGATAGGCATGTTAGCTGGGACCGATTGATGGATGATTTTGGTAGGGACTTCCCAGTACCTTGCATTGTTGCTTCCATTATTACACAGGCTCTTATTACTGATAGGAGTCAAAAGGGTTTTCCACTGGGATGGGGTAGATTGTTAGCAGATCTAGTAGCACACCCACATTGGATGGCATGGGGTCTGGCCATACTAGCAAACATGTACCATGAGTCACATGAGATCGTCTACCATGACAGTAGGACATGGGCATGTGGTGCTATCTTAGCATAGGTGTGGGCATGGGAGCACATCGTTGTGGTGCACCCCTGAGTATAGCCAAGGGAGAGGAGACATCCCTTCATATATAGGTATGTAGGATTCTTATCACATTCTCACAGTGGGGATGTGACATACTATAGGAAGATACTAGATGAGCTCACCTCATTCCAGTGGAGGCCATACAGGGTTGTGGAGGTATGGGCGGATGCGGAGGATGAGCTTAGCTATATGTTATGCAGCTAACCACTGGTAGGTCAACATATAGAGATTATGGAGAGATTTGTGATCACTTGGGTATGGCGGTAGTTTGGGCAGTAGCAGTGAATATCCACTAAGACTAATACATACGCCCGGGCTAGGGATGAGGAGGGTCAGGGTTGGCTACCGATGTTGGATTACTAGTAGGTAGTATAGGATATAGCTACGATCAGGAGAGAGCCCTGAGAGTACCTCCTAGACATGGTGGATGCAAGGGCTGATGCAGCCTATAGAACAGAGTGACAAAGGATTCCATTCCCTTGATTCACAGTTCCTGATGTACAGTTGGCAGCTCAGGGGGATGATGGTGATGATGGCAGAGACAGACGAGATGGTGGTGGGAGAGGGAGATGGAGAGTTAGGGAGACTAGGGAGGGTTCATGATTAGGTGGCCAGAAATGGTCATAGGGTCAAAGCTCTACTAATGAGAGTGAGGATGCAATGAGATCAGTTTTTTGAGAGGTAGAGGCTAGGTAGGACTAGCGTGTAGGAGGCAAGGACCTGAGAGCCAAGATATAGGCTCTAGAGACAGAGATGCAGTAGCTCAAGATCACTATAGCTATTAGAGAGCAATAGTTGATGAATCTAAGAGTAGAGAGAGATCAACAGCTATCTAATCTTAGGGTAGAGATAGCACGTCAGGAGAGATTAGCATAGGAAGATGCACTAGAGATCTGATGGGAGGTGGCGAGAGCTGTGTACTATCATGGGTCCTATCTTTAGGCTATTCCAAAGGGTCAAAGAGCACTGGCATACTCTCAGAGGGTAGGGATGTTGGATATGGTACCAAACAGGGCAATGACACCACCTCCTCCTCCACCAGCTCTACATGATGGGGCTAGTGAGTCCAAGGTTTAGGGCGTAGGTTTTAGATGTTTGACACATATCATGAGACTTTGATCTAGATTTTGGGATCCCATATTTTGTATATTGTACTATGAAATTCATATATGAGATTACTAGATTTGCGATGTATCTTGTGTTATTTGTCTCACTTGTGATGGATGTTTTACTTTTTATATTATCTTGTCATATTGCTCAAAATGTATGTTTATATGCTCATGTATATTCTTTCTCATAGATGTATGTTTAATTCTCATGTGTATGATATAGACTCATGTTTCTAAAAATGATCTCTTTTTCATAAAGATATGATGATAAGATTAACCCCTTATGATGATAGGAATAGGATGTGATGTAAAAGACAAGGAGTGAAAGACATGATTGAGAATAGGAAAGATGAGCGCAGTTGACCAACTAGTCCATGAAAGATAAAAGGAGAGCTCTCTTCATGTGCAAGATGCAAAACTAATCTAACATGAACCTAGGAATGAAAGCTACTATGAAATTGGTTGACTTGCAAGGTCACAACACTAATAGACATCTAATAATCATCATCGAGGTTTATTGGTAGCATTGCAAGATCATATAATACACAATAGTATGACTATGGGTATATGAATATGATCTATATTAGATAGAATGTGGAAATCCCACCTTGGCACCAAAGACATGTAGGTCAAGATGACTAGTGCAGTGAGATTACCTAAGTTTAGTATAGTGAGATTATGCTAGCATCAGGACATAAGAAAGTCAAGATGGCTATAAGCATGCACTCACATAAAACAGTCAAGGATAATACCTTGTAAATCCTAGGTGTCAAGTGGATCAAGCATAAATGCTAATGACAATTAGGACCAACAAAATATACCCACAAGTAGAAAAAGCAATAAAACATGTCCTCATGCCCTCAGTCTTCTAGCTATGCATCATCAAAAACTATCATAGAGAGAGAACATTCATCAAAGAAATCATCATAGACAACACACAAAGAAAACAAAGTCAAACAAGTCTCAGCAAGTCAAGTGTTTAAGTGTGTGTGTGTAGGTCATAAAATCAATCTTTGAGTATCGCATCTACTAGTGGAAATATCATATCATGCTAAACTATAGGGTAGGATATCTGATAAGTGTTGAGAAACACTTGATGCTAAGGTAGTGTTGAAAAAACACTGTTTGGGTGGTGTTGAAAAAAACACCATTTACAAGATGTCCTAAAGACCAACACATCCTAGAGACCAAAGCTAGCACAGTTATGCTCCCTAGACAAAGACAAAGACCAATTCGAAACCAAGGCAACAAGGTCAAGGCATGATGGAGAAAGGCTAAGTGTTGAGGACTCATGCTAAGAAACAAGGGTGCAAAGGCCTCAAGTAGCACCTATTTCCAAGTTTTCACCACTTGGAGATTTTTTATTTTTTCAATTTTTTTGTATTTTTGCTACCAAGGCACCTATTTCCAAGTTTTCACCAAGGCAGTTTTTCTATTTTTGTATTTTTTAGGACTTTTTATGCTTTTTAGGATTTTTTCAACATCATATATGAATTTTTTTGAAATTTTTTCAGGATCAATAAAAATATGTACAAAGGATGCCCCTAGATAGAATAGGCATCATGGATAGAACTTCTTGAGGTGCAAAACATTGATAGGGTTAGGGAGTTGTTCCCCCTTTGGATCAGATAGTAAATAAGCACCTATACCAAAAGCTATAGTAATGATGTATGGTCCAAGACAATTAGGTTCAAAATTCCCTTTTTGTTCTCTATTTTGTTGGTTCTTAGGGTTTTCTCATAAGACAAGATCCCCCACTTGAAATTCTCTAGGGAAAACCTTCTTATTGAATGCTTTCGACATACGCTTTTGGTAGACTCTCATGTGATCAAAAGATGCTTTTTTCTTTTCATCTAGAAGTTCTAGTTCCTACAACCTCATGGTGTGGTAGTCTTCATCTGTCACTAAACCTTTGAGAGAGACTCTAAGTGAAGGGATCTCTACTTCTAAAGGTAACACTGCTTCAACACCATAAGTGAGGGGAAAAGGTGTAGCCCCTATTGGAGTATGAATACTTGTTCTATAGGCCCACAAGGTTGGATTTATCTATAGGTGCCAATCTCTACCATTCTTGTGAACTGTTCTATGGAGAATCTTGAAAATGGTCTTATTTGAAGCCTCTGCTTGTCCATTTCCTTGCAGGAAGTAAATGGAGGACCAATGCTATTTTATCTTGAATTTCTTGTAGAGATGTTTAAGGTCCTTATTTTTAAACTAACCTCCATTGTCAGTGATTATCTCATAAGGAACTCCATACTGACAGATGATATGATTCAAAATAAACAAAGAAATTGTCTTGCCTGAGGCAACAGAAAGTGGGACAGCTTCTACCCATTTGGTAAAGTAATCAGTAGCAGTAATAATGAATTTGTGTCAACTTGATGAGTTGGGATGAATTTTCCCAACAAGATCAAAGGCCCAGCACTGAAATGGCCAATGAGAAATAGAAGGAATAAGCTCCCTACCTAGAGCATGTATCAGGTTTCCATTCTAACACTTTTCACAAGATTTAGCAAAAGCTATTGCATCTGTTTGCATGGTAGGCCAATAGTACCCTGCCCTAAGAAACCTCTAGGCCATGGCAAGACCATTAGAATGTCCTCCACAAATGCCCTCATGAATGTCAACAAAAACTTGGTTTGACTCATCCTTTTCTAAACACCTAAGAAGTGTCCCATCTAAACCCCTCCTATACAGATCACCAGAGATAAGGGTATGGCGAGAGGCATTTCAGATTAGGTTTCCTCTTTCAGAATGATTGAAGGTTTCAGGAATAGTACCATCACAGAGATATGAATAAATGGCACCATAGCGGGATGATTCATGGTTAACCAAGGTACAAATGACATGGCTTTATGAGGAGTCAAAAATAGGGTAACATAGCTCTTCCACTAGGAATTCAAATCTAGATTCATGTTGTTCTAGTTGAAGAAGTGAAGCTAATGTAGCCATAGCACCAGCTTCTTTGTTCTCTACTCTAGGGATTTTTTGAAATGTAACAAAGGTAAAGTATCGGTGCAATGAATCAACCATCTTCTTATAGGGTATCAGTTTGTCATCCTTTGTTTGATATTCTTCATTAACTTGGTTGATAATCAATTGTGAATCCCCATAAATGTGAAGCTCTGTAATTTCCCATTCTATGGCCATTTTCAATCCATTTTTCAAGGCCTCATATTCAGCAATGTTGTTTGTGCATGGGAACAATAACTTATAGGACTTAGGAATAGTATATCCATGAGGAGAGAAAAACAACACTCCAGTGCCTGAACCATTTTGCATGAAAGAACCATCAAAGAACATCTTCTAGGTTCTTGTAGCCATATACATGATGTGCTCATCTGGAAATTCAACTTGAATAGGCACTTTATCTAGAATTGGAAAATCAGCCAATTGGTCTGCAATGCCTTGTCCTTTTATAGCCTTATGATCAACATACTCTATGTCAAATTCTGAAAGAATCATCATCCATTTAGCAAGTCTACCCATGAGAGCAGCCTTATCAAGAAAGTATTTTAGAGGATCAATTTTTGCAATGAGGTGTATTGTATGTGCAAGCATGTAATGTCGCAACTTTTGGGAAGCAAACACCACCGCTAGGCAAGATTTTTCAATACTAGTGTAGTTGACCTCATATGAAACAAGTGTTTGGCTAATGCAATATATGGCTCTTTCTTTTCCAATATCATCAAGTTGAGCCAATAATGCCCCCAAGGAAGATTCTATTGCTGAGACATATAATATAAATGGTTTTCCTGGGATAGGAGGCATTAAGATTGGAGGACTAGCCAAGTACTATTTGATTTGATCCATGCTTTGCTGACATTCTTCATTCCAGACACATTTAACCCCTTTATGCAAAGTCTTATTAAAGGTTTGAGCTCTATTAGCCAATTGTGAAATCAACCTCCTTATAGACTGAAGGCATCCTTGAAGACTCCTCATTTAACTGATGTTTTTAGGAGGTGGCATATCCATTATTGCTTGAACTTTTTCTGGATCCACCTCTATTCCTTTAACTGAAATGATAAATCCTAAGAGTTTGCTAGAGGTAACTCCAAATGCACACTTTTTTGGATTTAATCTGAGTTGAAACTATTCCATATGATCTAGAATTACTTCCAAATCATCGAGGTGTGTATCCCTTTACTTGGATTTTTCCAAGGTGTCATCCACATAGTCTTCCATATTCTTATGCATCATGTCATGGAAAATAGTAGCCATAGCTCTTTGATATGTAGCTCCAGCATTTTTTAATCCAAATGGCATGATGTTCCAACAATAGGTTCCCCATGCACAAGTGAATGCAGTTTTCTCTTTCTCTTCAGGAGTTATTTTGATTTGATTATACCCAGAAAAGCCATCCATCAAAGAATATATCTCATAACCGCGGTCATGTCTATATTTGGAAGTGGAAAATCATCCTTTGGGCATGCTTTATTAAGATCTCTAAATTTTGTGCACACACAAATGGATTTGTCATATTTTGAAACTGGTACAATATTGGATATCCATTCGACATAATCAATGGCTCTTATAAATCCTGGACTGAGGAGCTTCTCTAATTTAGCTTTGACAAGGAGAGCTATGTGAGGATGCATTTCCCTCAATTTCTATTTTACTAGTTTGATTCTTGGAGCTATGGACAAACGATGCATAATGAGACTTGTTGCCCAAAATTTCCTTCTCATTCTTTTTCAGCCACAACCCTATTTTCCAAGTGAAATGCTCAAGTGTCAAAAACCCAGTGTGTTTTCGACCTCCTCTCTGCAGGCTCGGGATGTTTCTACCTTTTGGTCTAAAATTTCAGTGTGTTTTCAACCTCTCCACTCTAAAAATTTGGTGTGTTTTTGACCTTCGCTCAAAAACCCTCTGTGCTTTCAGCACCTTCTATGTTTTCAACCCTAGGTGTGCAACTCTGATTAGGTGGGTCCCAGTGCCTAAGGCCATGCCAGTGTAGTGAAGATCTGACGATTGTCGCATGATCACATGGGATCTTCTGATCCCATGAGATCATACGACAATCGTTGATGCGGTGTCAGCAAGGATCGGTAGTCAAGACAAGCGATATGCGGTCATCAGTTAGCATCATGCAGTTGGTTGCATGATTGCATGGGCCTTCCTGGCCACATGTGATCATGTGACAAATGGTAAGCAATCAAACCACAGTGAGGTGGTGATCGGTGACTAACACCTTATGGTTAGTCACATGATCGCATGGGCTCTTCCGAGCCCATGAAACCATGTGACAAACTGTCAGCGGTTTCAATGGCGGTGGTTCACAATTTAGGCAGTTAACATCATGCAGTTGGTTGCATGATCACATACAGTCTCTTAACCGCATGAGATCATGTGACAAGCGGTCGGTGGGGCCTAAAGTTTTTGCATTAGCACAAGTGCGACAAAGATCTACAGTGGTCGTATGATCCCATGGGATCTTTTGATCCCATGCGATCATGCAACAATCATTCGATGGACATCAAAGTGGGTCCATGCCAGGGGTTGCTGAGGTGTTGTTGATGAAGCTATCAGAATGAATAGAGGGATGATATGTGGTGATTCTGGGCTCGGGGTTGGCAAGCTTTGCATGGTTGCACAGTTGGAGGTGGGTCCAGTTCTAGGTTTGGTTGGGTAATCTCACACTGAAAAGAAGGATATTCTTTCTATCTAGCGATTATGAGACTTCCTTTAGTCGGGTAATCTCCTAATAGAAGGGAATATGCCAAAGGTCTTATGAGACTCAGCGACTACCATCAGATGAAGCAAGGATCAATGGTTTTCACATGGTCACTGGATGTGACCTGGGGTTAAGAAAGAAACAAGCGGTTCAGCTACGAAAGGGAAATATGAACCTAAAGTGAACCCGGGGTTAGGATTGCGAGAACATCTAAAGCTTGTCACATGATCTCATGTGGCCTCTTAGCCGCATGTGATCATGCAACAAGCCCCTAGCAGTCAATAGGGGTTTGGTGGGCTTGTGGTTTGGTGATGTGTCTAGTCTGTAGTGGGTGGCTGGCAGTCGGTGAAGGTTTGATAGGTGGTAGATTTTGCGGGCCTGAGGTGTCATTTGTGGTGAAGAGCGACAGATTCTCAAGGTTGTCCCATGATCACATGAGTTTTTTTTTAGCTCATGCGATCATGCACCCAATGTTATTTTAAAGGTGGAGTAGGCTTCTAGACTTGGCAAAAAGCGCAGTTGCGCAGTTAACTTGTTTCGCGTGGTTGCTAGATAGAGCCCGAGGTTAAGAAAAGATAACGTGATTTGGTGACTAAAGAGGGAGTGAGCCCGAGCTTTGTGTCAAGCGGTGGCATGTTTTCTCAAGGTTGTCACATGATTGCATGAGGCTTTTTGATTTCATGTGATCATGTGACCAGTACTTTTTCAAGGTGGTGCAACCTTTTTTTTCACAAGGTTTCTTCCAAGATGAATGTTGCAGGTGCGGGTAGCTCAAGAAATTGATGTTGCCAGGGAGGTTGCAGGTTGCAAAGTTGATGAAGGAGGTCTGGGTGCCATTTTGAGTCCTTTCCAGTATCTAATCAGATTTGGAGCCTTTATGGCTAAGTGGGCTTGCAGGGGGTTGTTAGGTCAAGGTCTTTTGTCTGCAGGTTGATCAATTCAGGGATGGACATGCAAGGGAAGATATGTCTGATCTATTGAGATATTTTCATGAGCTTTATGATCAGAAGTGACCAATTTTAGGGATGATTATTATAATGCATATCTATGTGGCCCTAATTCAGAGATATTTTTGATTCCTGCCTACATGTAGGGGATGTATATATTCTTTTTTGGAGCCAGTAGTGCTTAGAATTGACATTTTGTAAAAAGGAAAAGACTCTTTTCTTGGAAAACTATCTGTAGCATTTCTTCCTGCTCTCTGGTTTTCCACATCTTGTAAGTTTTCATTGATGAATTCAAATATTGCAAAGCATTCTATGGAACTCTTTTTTTCCTCATGCCTTCTTTTTTGAGTTTGTCTCTTATTGGATTAAAGTTTATGAATGTTGTCAATAGAAATTGGGGTTCCTAGTCCCTCTCACTTTTTGCAATTTTGTGTGTTTCCTGTGTCTGATCTGATTTAGATGTTTTTGTGGGTATGCTACAGCCCCTAACAGTCTTGTCTCATTCCTACACCTAGTTGCAGAGGAGGATGTTTGTCTGCAGGTCATAGGTTGAGTCCTCTGTTCAAGCCTTCCTATGAAATACTTATGCAAACCTATCTAGTGAGTGGTGACTTATTAGACCTGATTCCTCCATTGATCTCATCCCTCTATACTGAGATCCAAACCCTAGTTTTGGTGCATCACCTAGTAGGTAGATTTGCTTTCTATTATTTCCCTTTCATGTACTCCTTCTAACCCTTTCCCCTCAAAGTTTACTTTCCTATTAAGAAGCAAATCAGGGTGATTATCCAAGAGGAACCAGCTTAGAATTTGGAGGTCTCATCTCAATTAGCAAAAGGTCCCACAACCTTGAGATGATTCCCATGTTATACTAGATTATCAAGACTACGAGAGCTTGAGATCAAAGGCACAAATTCAGTGTATAACAAGACTAGTGTCCAATCCTGGAATGTCTGAGTAAGTCCAAGTAAAATTAATTTTCATTCTTTTTAGGAACTTGGTATATGCCTCCTTTTCTTGTGTTGATAATGATTGAGCCAAATGAATTATTTGCAGAGCCTCGGGTGTATTCAGATTAACTGGCTGTGTAGGCTCAACAAGAACTGATGACCTATACTAAAAATAGCTGGGAAGATGATCAAGTACCCCATCCTTAGGTGCCTTAGAGAGGTTTTCACCTTCAGATACATCTTTTATTTTTACTTTTTTTGGTTTTGACACTGCCACATAGTGGTTTTCGCCATCAGAACTCCTATTTTTTGTTTCTTTTCTTTTTATTTTTTGACTGAAGTACTTGATATCCAGCTCTGTCATACTTGTAGTTGGTTCACTATTGGAAGAGACTACAGGTTCAAGGGCATTCAGGTAGCATGCTATTTCATAGTCATTTTGAAAGGTTAGGAGTTGAGGCTCTTGATAGCACTAAGACCAATCAATTAAGTGAGGATTGGCAAGGGGTAGGTCAATGACTAGTTCAACATTGTGTATGTGAATGGTATCATCTCTGGTGATTGCAGAGTTAGGATCCATCAAGTATCCCTCTAAGATACCCAAATTAGGACTTATCCTACTAAGTGAAGCATCGTCCACTAAAGCGACTCATGGATTCCAATCTTCTAATCCTACACTAGACTCGTTAGCTACCTCAGATTGGGAACTATATGTATGGACAATAGAAATGTCCATATCAACTATAGAACAATTAGAAAGAGTCTCCCACTCATACTCATGTGAGTCCGTATCTGAATCCCGACTTGGATGCTTACACCAACCATATTTTTTAGGCCTTGATGTAGAAGCTTTGATGTCACCAAGGGTAACACCCTCTTGAATTCCATTTGTATGTTGAATAGGATCCTCAACATGATCTTCAATAGTGGGTTGTTCTTGTTCTAGTTCTAAAACTATTGGATTATCAACTGTAGTATCTAAATCTCCCCAAAGGAGATTGGTGGAAGGGACCCAATCTTCACACTTATCTTGTTGATTTTGCACATTGGGTATGTATTCATCATCACTATCCATCGCAGCTAGGATAGGGGTAACTTTCTTATTCTAACTTTCAAAACCTAGGCCAATTGTTGTCTTAGATCTATGCCCAAAAAGAGCATGATTGAGTAGTTCAGCCTTAGCATCTAGTCTATGACTGAGTGGACCATGACCTGGGTAACCCATATTTTTGACCAAAGTATATCCTCTCCCATAATTCTTAGGAGATGGAGAAAAACTTTCATTATGCTTGTATTTTTCCTCTTTGTAAATCTAGTCTCTAACGGCTACTTCCTCTTTTTCATCCTGAATGGGTATTGAAGACTCTACAAATGTATCAAATAGAGTCATTACTGAGGATGAGGGATGCATCTCCTATGAAGGTTTACCATAGGACCTAGGTGAAACTGGCAGCTTTGTGAAGGAGTCAATGTGATAACCACCCATACCAAGGTCTATGGTTTTGAACTTATTCTGACATTGTGCCAAAGTTGCATCAAAATTTTTTGCTTCCCGATTAAGAGGAACATGGGTCCCTATTGAAATTGCATTAACAGATAATGTGCTATCCCCGAGTATACAAACTTCTACTCCATTATAGGGAAACTTGACACATTGGTGGTAGGTGGATGGCACCGCTTGCATGTCATGGATCCACATTCTACCAAGTAGAATATTATAGGCTAAAGGACCAGCATCAATAATCTGGGACAAGATGTCCTTTTCAACGGGGCCAATCCTGATAGGAAGGATGGCCAAGCCTTTGGAGCTTCTCTCTGCCTCATCATAGGCTTTGATGATTATTTTCTTGTGAGTATCAATAACTTTCTTTGAGTAACCCAGTATCTTCAACAAACTCAAGGAACAAATATTGAGCCTAGGACCCCCATCAATCAACACACACCTGACATGGGTCTTGTGAATCATGACTTCAATGTGAAGGGAAAGATTATGTGGATGGCTCAAGGCTTTGTCATCTTCTTCTGAGAATGTGAGGTAATGTGGGCTAGCAAGGTGATTTACCATGCTTTGGAATTGATCAATATCTATGTTGTTAGGGACATTAATTGTATGCAAAGCATCTTCAAGGACACGCTTATGTCTTGGAGACAACTCTAGGAGCTCAAAAATTGAAATTTGAGCTAGTGTTCTTTGCAACTGATCAATAAGATTATAGCTCATTTCTGGATTGACTATTGACTTGGTGGTGACATTCTTGGATGTCACTTGCTTTGGTTTGCTAGACTGGTTGGAATTAGGACCTATAATGACCACAGGACCCTGACCTTGGCTTCTAGTGACAACATTAAGAGCTTGAGATGACCTTTGAAAGTGAGGACCTCTAAGCACCACCACAGGTTTGTTATCAAATATAGGAGAGTCCACATCATGACTATAAGAATCTTTGTTTTTCATCATGTTGACATTTTCATCCACAACTTCAAGCATATTGATAACATTCTCTATAGACGTATAGGTGTAGTTGATTGTATCTTTGCCATCTTTGGGTTTAGAGGTTTCCCCCTTATCATATTTAGGAAAAGGTTCCTTAAACACTTTATGATCTGCATTGGTTTTTAATCCATCAATCTGAAGTTTTCCATTTTCAATAAGATGTTGGATGAGATGTTTAAGTTTCCAGTATTTTTCTATGTCGTGTCCAATTCCATTATGAAATATGCAGTAAGCTTTTTCATTCCACCAATATGGCTTAATGTCAGGTATGTGAAATTTTGCTAGATCTTATGGTTGTGCAAGGTTGTTATCAATAAGCATTTTGAAAACATCCTCATAAGAATCAGCAAGCTTAGAGAACTGCTGCTTCTCCTTTTTAGGTCTTTCTTGATATCTTTTCTTATTCTCTTGTTGGTTAGAGGATGTGTTAAGCTTCATAGCTTGAACTACACTAGATAAATGAAGGACACCTTGATCCTTTGGTTGGTTAGAGTAAAAAACTCCATCTTTGACTACTTGCTTATTTTTATTCCAGTGTGAGTTCTTGCCTTTGTCCTTATGATTATTGTTATTATTTTCACTATTATTGTTATTATGTTGTTTAGTCAAAATACCTTGCTCTTTTAAGACATCCTCTATTCTACATGCGGTTTTGACCATGGTGTCGAATGAATGAAAGACCATCTTTTGAACCTCATATTGCATCTCAAGTACTAAATTGCTTACAATGATATCAATTCTCCCCTATTCAAGAATTGTCCTAGAATATCAGGAGCATAATCATCTCCACCTTTGTAAAAATGTAACAAAGGATTCCCCTTGATTCTATTTAAAATTACACAAATCAAGCATGGTGACTGATCTTGATAAATTATAGGCAAAATGTTGCACAAATTTGTGGACCAGTTCTTTAAAATTTTTGACAGGAGGGGTTATGTTGGTAAACCACTCCATAGCTTGACCTTTTAGACTCCTTGGGAATAATCTCATCAGATAGGAATCTTCATGGTGAAATTTGAAACTCATGGTATAAAATTGACACACATGATCATGTGGGTCACCATTACCGTCATATTTGTCATATTGGGGAAATTCAATTTTCCTAGGAATATCCATCATGCTCACACTCCTATTAAAAGCATTAGGACAAATAGAATCAAGATTGAAGGAACTCTTGGGAGCCATCATCTTCTTGATTTTCTTAATCTCCTCTTCTTGTGAGGGATTATGTTTCTTTATTTTCCTATCCACATCAAAGTTATAAGGGACCCTTGCACCCTTATTGATTAGGCTCTCTAGGAACTTATCTTTATTTTTCTCAACATATTTCTCCACATATTGTTGGAAAAGTGGTTCTTGTTGCACTCTCATAAAGTCTTGAGCTTCATAATTTGCACTAGTTCCTCCATGTTGAGAGCCATGATGAGCTCATTGGGAGGGTTTTCTTGAGTTCCTAGGAGGCGTCTGTCTCCTATAGTGAGCATGTTGTAAAGTCCTTCCTCTAGGACTAGGAGATCTTGATGGTGACCTTGAATATTTTTTGCCTCATGGGCTGCCCAAGGGAGTAGATGGTGGGGAGTTGGTCCCACTGTTGGTACCCCTATTATTGAATTGTGCATTAAGTTGTTGGGATAGGAACCTATCTTGTTCTTCTTGTGCAGCTCTTCCCTCTATGTCCAACAAGGCTCATTGTTCCTCCTCTAGGAGCCTAAATGTTTATTCTTTTGCAGCTTGTTCATTTAAGAAGGCTTGTTTTTCTCACTCAATACTTTTTAGCCTCTCACTTGTATATCTTGCAGTTGTTTTTAGTGGAGAGCTTGGCCTTGAACAGTTGAACAAGTTAGCTGCATTCACATGAGCAACACAAGATTTCTTGTTTTGGTCCTCATGTTGTGACTGTGCATCTTGATGAGCTTGTGCATAGTGTCTTTTAGCTCGTTGATGAGCATCTAGATATCTTGAATTAATAGGAGGTGATTCAAGTTGATTGTCATCATTGAATGACATGTTACTCCTATGTCTCTAAAAAATGTCATCAAGAGTTTGATCTATTGATTCTCTTTGTGTCCTAGTCAAAGTGTAGCTCATGTCCATATTTGATTGAGAGGATGGTAAAGAAGTACTCAGCTAACTAAGGCTAGTCTTAGGCTCAAACCAAACTTCTGAAGCACTCCTAGGAGATTGATCGAAGATAGGTTCCTTCCCCTTTTTCCTTTGATGAGTTTGGACTAAAGGTAATTGTTCAAAAATTACTTGAGGTTGTTTTCCTTGACCCACTTGGTATCTTGTTGTAACCGGCTTGAAAGAAAAGACCCTTAGTGAGAAAATAACCTTATGAATCACAAATTGTCAAACTAGGATAGTGAAAATATTCAATTGTCCAAAAAGAGATATGGTGAGATAGAAAGCTAACAAAAGGTATAAATCAACACTGTCACAGTGGTGCATAAAAAAAGGATTCTAGTATCCTAGCACATATGGATCACGAGGATGATTTAACCAAAATATATTGAAATTGAATTTATATGAAAGTGGATTTGGACAAAAGAGTACTACTCAAACTCTCCAAGTGTGCAATCAAAGAATCTAAAGGTGAATCTTGTCAACAAGGATGGTTCCTAACTTACCAAAGACAAGCAAAATTTTTGGTGAAGTCAAAGATTACTAACTCAAGATTTCTAGAGCCAAAAACCTGAGGCACAAACAAGCTTTTAGTTGTAGGGTATGAAACTCACAAAAATATAGTCAACTAAGAAAAGACTAAAAATTGCATGAATTAGGCAAATAGTAAAAAGATTCTGGGTGACAGTTCGCGTTAAGCAGGGTGATAATTTCAGACCAGCTGATACTTCACATTAAGCAGGGTGATACTTTCTAGGAAAGTGGGGTGATAGTCCTCTAGGGGTGAACTATCACATGATATTTTCTAGGGTAGAGAGTGATACTATTCCAGTGTCATGTGATTCTTGACCAGTGAGTGTCAAAATCTTAGTTTTTAAGGCAAATTTGGTCCAAATTTCAGTTTGACGGTTGGTTTTTTTCGATCTCAATCACAATGACAACAGTAAATTGACATGTTTGCAAATAGTAGGTGATCAAACATGTCTTCAAACACTTGAAACAAGGGCAAAAGAAACCTTTCCAAGACAAGCAATTGTGGTATCAAAATTGAAAAACTTCTATGAGCACTACTAAGATGTTGAATATGCAAGAACGTTTACATGGGTATATCACAACGAGAACACTTCAAGCACTTTTTAGCCTAAAAAGACAATGGCTCAATACTTAACAACTTGGCCCACACTTGATGCTCCATTGCCTCACACAAAGTGGTTGCCCACAATAGATATTGGCTTTGTCATGGAAGTGCCAATGGCACAACCAAAGAAGCACAGATGGTGAGTAATCTTGGGGTGATCTAAGTTATTCCACTTGGATCAATCCTTGCACCAAGAAGCTAAGCAAAAAAATAGGGTGGCCTCTATCTATGGTTCTTAATAAGGGCTTATGTTCGTAATACCCCTCTTACTCCCCAAAGGGACTCCTTACCTTGTGGCAAGTAATGGACCTCACGGCCATAAGAGTACCTTAAGTATTCTTGCTCAACACTTTCCTCATGGTCACAATCCCACAAGTACTCACATCAAGTGAAGACAAGTACTACGTCTACCAAGGTTTTGTGTCCTTGATAGCCTTGAGTTTATAGTGGGTTGGAATAGCCAGAAAAAGGCTTGTCCCCACTTGGGTCATTCCTCTTGATTGCTCAAGAGCAGGCCCGCTAAAGGATTCTAAAGGTCTAAACAAAGAATGGATCAACTTATGAGATTCAAGTATTTTGTTTCACCACAAGGGTGAAGAGCATACTCCCCTATCTCAAAGCTTTCTCCCAAACACACCAATAAAATGTTCAATTACCCTCTTGCTTTCAAAATCCAAAGATGGGTCAAGATTTTCTGGTTCACCACAAGGGTGAAGAGTATACTTCTCCTACCACCAAATAATTCCTACAACAAGATATTATGTTCCTATGAAATGAAACAACTAGTAATTGCCACACTTGAAAATCAAATAAACAACAAGCACTTGATTGGGTTTTTATGCTTTGGGCAGCCCTACAAAAACCGTTAGTAGCCCTTGTGCATTTGAAGCTTTGACATGTGTTCTTTTAAGAAAATAATCAAGCAATGAGAGCACCTGCAAGCACAACTTGTTAGCCCCACAAGGTTAGCAAAACCAAAATCCAAATGAAATCTACAAATCAAATCTATCTAACCACAACAAACTAAACCAGCAAGCTAACAAGATCCAAATTCGGCAAGAAAGAACCAAGAAACAACTCACTGCCAGGTATAGGTGATAGTACAGTCACTAGAAATATCGCGTGACACTTTATAGTATACCAGGGTGATAATATATTTTTGGGTGATACTTCACTTTACTGCAAGTGAAAGAATGTCTCAAACGGGGTTATACTTTTAACTGGTAAAGTATCACGTGACCGCACGTGAACTATTACGCAATAATCTAAGACTGAAAAACCTGAGAGCCAAAAATGAAGCTAAAAATTGATGAAAAATTTGATGGAAATGCAGAAAATTAAGGACAAAACAATAATGCTTTGCCCCATGGTGGGCGCCAAAAATGTACACACTCAAATGGTGCACTTCTCTAAGTCATTATATCCAAGGGAATCCATGAAGAGGAAACCTTAGAAAGTGACCTAGAGCTCTCTATGCATGGAGTTGCAAGATTATTTGAAGTTTGCTCTCAGCTAGAGCTATTAAGCTAATGACCTTGCTAGTCAACCACACAATGAGAGATTCAAATGAAGACAAGGGCAAGAATGCCAATATCCCCAAGAATCACTATGAAATGCAAATGCAAGCTAGATTAAGATGAATATGCAAGCTAGAAATGAGAGATGCAAGATAAGCTATGGAAATGAAAGTACAAGTTATGCTATGAAAAGGAAAGTACAATTATTACCAAGCCTTCCTAGTTAAACTAGATGAGTTACTCTAAAGCTTGAAATGAAATCTAAACTATAAAAGCATAAACATGAAGCTACTATGCATGAATGAAACTAAGAATGCAATGTAGATGCAAAAGCCAAGAATGCTCCAAATCTTCAAAAGCTCCAAAGTGACCTAGAAAACTTGCAGCATAACATTAGCATAAAAGATGGATATGCAAATGAGGAAGAGAGCTCTTCTTTTATAGGAAATGAGAAAGAATGGACCATGGAGATTAAGAGGTGGAGCATCAAAGATGAGCAATCCATGTGCACAAATATCCTCCAATGAGAAAATGAGAGTTGACTTTTGTGTCCATATAAGACAAAAAGTTCTTTTTTTCCCTTTGTATAAAATAAGAATAATGCTTTATTTGTGCAACTTAGGATAAGATGAAAAGGTGGGGGCTTTTTATTTAATAAAAAGGGAGGAAATATTCCTTTTAATTAAATAAAGACTTAGGATAAAATGGTTAGCCCAAGGAAAATAATCAAAAAATGATAAAATAGGACTTGATCAGGGAAATTGATATATTTGGAAAATGCTGATTTTTGAAAATATTGATTCAAGGATTTGATAAATTGCTGAATGGGGGCCCAAAGTCTAGGCGACCATTTTAGGGGGGTACATACACTAGTAACATCAGAACATCATTTCATTCTCTAGACTACATGCTTGATACTTCTCTTGTGGGGGAGTATATGTATTTGAGTTGAGTTACTAAGAACTCTTGGAAACACAATAAGACATAAAATATAGAATGGAAATAGTATGAAAGGAACATCCTTTGGAGGATTTGATGATTGATGAAGAGGAATTGAAAAGATGCTGATGTAGATACAGTATAGGCATGTTTGGTATTTATGGAACTTAGATGTTTTTATCTATGTTGCCATCAATGCCAAAGGGGGAGATTGTTAGCATGAATGTTGATGGTATTCCTATGGGGGAGTATCCTAATAATGTTGGAGGCATGCTATACTAGTTGTGTGTTGTATCCATGACAGAGTTTTTCATTGATGGAAACATATGTTATTGATTAGTTTATTAGAAGCTTACAAATAGTTTGTAGAGAATTGTATCGATATCATACAATGAATTAGATTGTGTGAACTTAGAGGAAGACTCCTAATGATGTCTTGGGTTACCATCAATGATTTCACATGCTTATGATTTGATTGGTTAGAGTTATGACAAGTTTACTGTCAACTATTTTTCAAAAGGTAGAAATTGTGTTTTCATGGAGTTGATTGAAGAAATTTTTGGATAGTACTCATGGTTGTTCAAGTTATGATGTGCGAACATAGATTCATGTTGGACACTAGCTGAAGATCTTTTTGAGATCATATGAATTCATTATTTTATAGGTGACTTTTGATATGGTCTGTGCATTGGTGAAGACCTATTTGGAGGCTGACTTGGAACATGTTTCAAGTAATATGATATGAAAACTTAATCAATGGATCTAAATGATTAATTGATGTAACTAATATGTTGTAACATTGTAAGATGTGTCATGTGCATCATTTCATGGGTTCATTTTTTATTTTGTAAATAGGATTTATCCTATGAAGGCCAACTTGGATATAATTGTTGTAACTTGTACTTAAGGATTGAGATCCTTGGAAAATAAGTGTGCACGAAATATGCGAGATGTAAAGGTGAATGTGAGCTTTAGGATGCAGTGGATACTATTTGAAGAGAATTAGTTGTGAACTTAGGAACAAGGTGGAGCTTGCTTGACAGTAATTGAAGACTGAAAGTAGTTTCAGAACATAAGTATCTCAGACTTAAAGTTGTAAGGTTTGGAGAACCTAAGGGTGGATTTAACTCTCAAATATCTTGATCAAGTTGATGTATTGTACACCCCTAACTAGGTAATTACCTTTAACTAGGTTGGACTCCTAGCAGGGTCAATTCCTTAATTGGGATCACATTGTAAAAGGATCCTAATAGGGTCTATCCTTTAATCATGACCTTCCTATTGTAATTCTCAACTCCTAACAAGGTCATAACTCTTAACATGGCTATTATACCTATAGTGTAGATATTTTTGGGTACCATCCCCTCTGGTATTTTTCCCTTAATAGGGTTTTCCTCAAGAAAAATGTAATGTCCCCTCCAAGGAACCCATAAGGATTAGGTCTTTAGGTATCATATTACAACTTTAAAAAAAAAAAACCATTCTAGCATTTCATTGTTTACATCCACAAAGAACATTCCTCAAAGTTTCCCTTATTGAATTCATTTACCAATATAAAATCATTGCATTCCATTACTTATCTAATTGAATTGAATTTCCTTTTTCTTTTACTTTGCATTTTAGAATTTAAGGAAAAGATAAGAACATAATGTTTCTTTCTTAAATACAAGAACATATCTTTTTCTTCCAATTTCATTTTCAAATCTTTGAACTACACATTGAATAACTATATTTATAAAAATTATAATTAAACCTTCACATTAGAGATCTTACATAGGAGAGATAAAAGAAGGAATACAAGATTACGCTTTTTAATTACAACTTTTGAATCTTCAATAAACATCTCTTGAGAACCCCTAAAACTATCCCTCCCTAATTACATTATTGTATTCCTTCAATTTCCAATGATAAATACAATTACATTACATCAAAAGGCCCAAAGGCTTACAAGGAGATCTTTTACATCTTGCATTACAATACAAATAGTACATGGTACAAAATGAGAAGTTTTCTTCCCATTTCATTGTCAATTCTTTGAACTACACATTGAATAACTAGATTTACAAAAATTATAATTAAACCTTCACATTAGAGATCTTATATAGGAGAGATCTTATGTAGGATAGATAAAAGAATGAATACAAGATTACACTTTTAATTAAAACTATTGAATCTTCAATAAACATCCCTCGAGAACCCCTAAAACTATCCCTCCCTGATTACATTGTTCTATTCCTTCAATTTCCAATGATAAATACAATTACATTACATCAAAAGGCCCGAAGCCTTACAAGGATATATTTTACATCTTGCATTACAATACAAATAGTACATGGTACAAAATGAGAAGTCTTTATCACTGTATAAATCTAGACACATCCAAGCCACAAACCATGAATAGTACCTCAAAAGATATTTACCACCCAATAATGTGAAACTAAAGAAGTTCCACCCCCTGTGCTAGGAGATAGAACCAAGATACTTACAAGGCATAAAGAAACCTAATTCTTTACAAAATAATCACTTGAAAGAAAATGAAAAGACATAAAAAATGTCATCATACTATACGTGCATAGGTTAGATTTCTAGTATACCATCTAGGTGAGTGTCATCACACAACCTGTACATTGGGATCCTCCCTGGAAACCATGTAACCTCAGTCCCCTCTTTATGAACAAGGATCTATTAGAAATTTGACTATAGTGTTATATATAACTAAATATAGTGTTTTAATTATGGCAAAAAAGTCATATGATGTTTTGGAGTCAGTGCACTTAATCACAAGATTAGAATATGGCTAAGTATGAAAGATTGGACAGTCAGCAGAGTACCGGGTGAATAGAGCATCAATGCACATGTGTATGACCAAGTTATGGTATGTGCCCTTGAAAATAAGCTTGTTGATATGTAATCATGCTAAGTCTAAGAGTGCATGATCAGATGAGTCAGTATGATGAAGATACAACCAGTTGAAATAACACAAACAGTAAGTAGCAGAGCAGAACAAAGCATGGAGCCGACTGTTGGTATTTTGGTTAGCGATGATAATATTATTTTGTAAAGGCTATGTGCCCATTGTATTTAGGTTATAGACATGTAAATATCTTTATTTGTAAACATGCTTGAGCCAATTCACTTGGAAGTGTTGTATGTAATAGGTTAAAGGCCAACCTAGTAAATAGTTCTATTTGCGCATATAAATAAGACATGCACCCTTGTAATTAAACATGGAAGTGAACAAAGAATTGAAATAAGTAGAGCACAAGAATTTGAAGAGAAGATAGAATGTGGTAGAGCTTTAAAAGAGGTTAAAGCATCAGTGCACAAAAGGAACTGATTAGAAAATCAGTGTCAAAGCAACTGTTCACCTCGCAAATATAGTGTGTATCTAAAATCTAGAAGGTTGTAGCCTTCACCACTTGAGTAGTGAGCTCTAGGAAACTGTGTCCTCACCCCTAATGGTGTAGGATAACCCTTCTATAGGGCTCCCACCATTTCCATTTTGTTGTGATTTTCTTCCTGATGAAGCCTTCTAAATATAATATGACACAAGGTAGGGGTCAAGAGGGCCAATGGATGGCACACCTTGATGATCCAAGCCTACTCAACACACGTAGAGGCTAACAAACACAAAAGTGAGAGAGAGAAAGAAGATCATTCATTAACTTTTATCATATAAAACCATACATGTCAGGCTGTAAGGCCTTCCCGATTTCAGCCAGATATTACAATGAATCTCAAAAGTCCTCAAACATGTGAGGATCTTCTACCAATCACAACTCTAATGTCTACTATCTATCTTCTACTAAGACTGCCTTAAGCTCTAACCCAACAACTACATTTATACAAGAGTCTACCAAACTGAGTCGGCCTTAAGATCCATAATACATGGAAGGAATGGTCAGATCTAGGACCACACACCTCCCAATGAAGGATTCCAACATTAAATCTGTGACCCATAATAAATGCACAAGTCATCCCAACAAGAACTCAAAAATAAACTACTCGGCAAACAAGGATGACCAAGCAACAAACAAGCAACATCGAGCACCAGTGAAATAACTGACCACCCAGGAGATGACCGACCACACTTGGTAACCAAAGGAAACTGATCAACTACTGACCAACTTGGTCAAAGAAGAAATTGAGCAACACAAAAAACTTCAAACATATTTTTGGTGACATAGGATTGCCAAGGACCCAAGATGCTCCTGCATCAGACACCTAGGGTTATTTTGAAATGATTCTCAGAATCATTTAGTAGGTATGATCTGAGATGCATCCAACTTAGATTAAGAAATCCATGAACTGTCTTCCATTAGTCTATTCTTCCACTTTACCAGATATTCCATATATTATTTTCCTCTTGTGCTCTTTCCAACTCTTTCCTTCAAAATCTACTCCACTTCTTCATTCTGCTTCTTAGGATACTCTGTCAGTACTGTCATTTCTTCATCAGATTCATGATATTCATACAAATCAGCAATGTTGAAAATAGGAGATATGTCCATATCCTCAGGTAACTCAATCTCATATGCATTTCCACTATCAAATTTCTTCAAAATCTTGGAGGGTCCAAATTTCTTCATTTTCAACTTTCCATATGTGCCAACAAGAAATCAGCCTTTCTTCAAATGAACCATCACTTCATTAGCAACATCAAAAGTCTTATGTCTTTTAGACTTATCAGCTCTGTCTTTGTATTTCTAATTGCTTTCTTCCAATTTTAGTTTCACATCTTCATGTATTCAGCAAATTTTAATCCTTTAGCACTCCTTTTATTCTCATAATCAATGTCTCTCAAATTGGATATACCTCTCGATTGTGTGCCATTCACAATCTCAAACGGTGTCTTTCCAATACTCCTATTCACTGAATTATTGTATGCAAACTCTGCTTGTGCTAACACAGAATCCCAACTACTCGGTGTGTCTCCTACTAAGCATCTCAAAAGATTACCCAAACTTCTATTCACAACCTCTATCTGTCCATCAGTTTGTGGGTGAAATGTAGAACTATACTTCAACTCAGTGCCAAAATTTTTCCAAATGGTCTTCCAAAAGTATCCAACAAATTTACTATTTCAATCAGAGATAATATTCCTCGGTAACCCATGCAATCTCACAATTTCTTTGAAGAAAAGATTTGCTACATGTACCGCATCTGATGTCTTTCTACATGGTATAAAATGTGCCATCTTAGAAAATCTATCCAAAACTAGAAATATAGAATCATTGCCCCTTACTATATTCAGTAAGCCAAGAACAAAATCCATACCAATGTCAATCCAAGGTTTCTCAGGTACAACAATCGGTACATACAAACTAGTATTCTGACTTACTCCTTTTGCAACTTGACAAATTTCACAACTTTTCACAAATTTCTAAACATCCTTATACAACTACAACCAAAAGTACTTTTCCTTCAACAAATTCTATGTTTTATTTGTGCCAAAATGTCCATCCAAACCACTACTATGTTTTTCTTTTATCAAATTAGTTCTCATTACTCCTCTCGATATACACAACTGAATACCTTTGAACAACATACCTTCCTGAATAAAATATTCATCCCATTTGGTATCTTGTTGATCTTGTATAGGTTATCTGCACTTTATCCATGGCTCAGAAAAATTAGGATCATCCTCATAAGAATCTTTCATCTTATCAAAACCAAGAACTTGAATTTTCATCTGTCATCAAAGATCTTCTACTTAATGCATCAGCAACTTGGTTAGTGACTCCACTCTTATGATTTATCACAAATGCATAACTCTGTAGATACTCAACCCATTTCATATGTCTCTGATTCAACTTATTTTGACTACCCAAATACTGTAAATCCTTATGATCATTATACAACAAAAATTCACTTGGTATCAAATAATGTCTCCATTTCTTTAGTGCTTGAACAATATCATAGAACTCTTGATCATACACAAAATATTTCCTTCTAGCATCATTCAAATTTTCACTAAAGAAAGCAATAGGTTTACCTTCTTGACTCAACACAGCTCCAATTGCACTTCCACTTGCATCACATTCTACTTGAAATACTTTACTGAAATCATGTAATGCCAAAATAGGTAATTCAACAACTTTCTACTTCAGAGTCTCAAAACTTTTATCAGCTCCATGTGTCCACTTGAATACTCTTTTGTCTCCTCTCATAGTCTCAGTCATAGCATTACAAATTGTAGTAAAATTCCTAATGAACTTCCTGTAAAAACTTGTCAATCCATGAAATGATCTTACCTCACTAGCATTTTCAAGTGTAGGCCAATTCAGAATAGCTTCAACCTTTTCAAGATCCATCTTCAAACCATCAGCTAAAATAACAAATCCCAAATACACAATCTCTTCTTTCATGAATGAATACTTTTTCAGATTTATCAACAACTTTTCCTCTTTCAATCTTTGCAAAACTTGTCTAACATGCAACAAATGTTCTTCTCTGGTTTTACTGAATATCAGAATGTCATCAAGATATACAATCACAAACTTACCCAAGAATTTCTTCAAAACTTCATTCATCAACCTCATAAAAGTACTCAGTGCATTAGTTAAACCAAAAGGCATAACCAACCACTCATACAAACCTTCTTTTGTCTTGAAAACAGTCTTCCATTCATCACCTTCTCTGATTCTGATATGATGATATCCACTTTTCAAATCAACTTTGGTGAAATATTTTTCTCTAGTCAAACTATCCATGATGTCATCCATTCTCGTTATAGGAAACCTATACTTCACTATTATCTTGTTCATTGCTCTGGAATCAATACACATTCTCCATTCCCCATTCTTATTTGGTGCTAATACAATAGGTACTACACAAGGACTCAAAATTTCTTTGATCAAACCTTTCTCCAACAACTCTTGAATCTATCAGTTCAATTCTTGGTTCTCGGTAGGTGTTAACCGATGAGGTGCCTTATTCGGTAAACTAGCTCTAGGGATTAGATCCATACAATGATCAATACTTCTTTTCAGTGGCAAACCATCAGGTACATTGTCAGAAATGATTTCACCATACTCGGTGAGTAACTTATCAATCTCTTCAGGAACACTATCCTCGATCTTCTTACTCAACTTGTTAGGGATTACAACAAAACATACATCATTCCTTTTCAAATCTTTGGCAAACTTTCTTCCTTCCATCAAGAAAACTTTCACAGATGTGAAAACATTACTAACATGTTCTTCCATCAAAGGTAACAAGATTTGTTTCTTTCCATCAGCCACAATAGTATACTTATGCAATCTCCCTTCATATATAGAATGTCTATTATATTGCCAAGGTCTACCCAATAAAATATGACAACAATCCATAGGCATGATATCACACAACACCTTATCATATTATTTTCCAATCTTCAAATTCACATAACATTGTTCACTTACCAGGAGTGTATGCTCATCTTTGATCCATGAAATCTGATAGGGCTTTGGATGTTCCAGTTTTTCCAACTGTAATTTAGTGACCATCTCTTCAGATGCCAATTTCTCCAAGCTACCACTATCAATGATTACCTTCCAAACTTTATCAAAAACTCTACATCTGGTCTTGAACAAACTTTTCCTTACCGGATCTTCCTTTTTTCTTTTATTCCATAGTGCTCTCCTTACCATCAAGTTACTTTCCTTCTCAGGTTCATTCAGTGGCTCATCTTCCAATAATCATTTCTATTGCTACCAACCTTCTTAGTTACTTCTGTACATTCAAATGATCTATCTCCTTCTTCTCCACAATTATTACAAGTTCCTCGGAAACTTCCTATGCTATAACCACCTCGGTAGTTACTACTTCTACCTCTAGATGAACTTTCACCTTTCCACTCAGTCTTGCCTTTGTCTAGATTTATCTTCTCAAGTTCAGATCTACCATTTTCACCATTAGATCTACCTCTTCCTCTAGGGAATCTACCACCTCAACCTCTCTGTCTTTTCTCATGTCTCTTGTTCAATTTCTCCTCGGCTTTCAAAGAAAATTGATAAGCCTCTTCAATGCTTTCCAACTTAACCAATCTGATCTCCTCTTGGATGGAAACTCTCAAACCATTTATGTATATACCAATTCTTTCCACATCATCTTAATCATGCCCAAATTTGATATCTAGTCTATATAATTCCTCATTATACTCTTTGACCAAGCTATCTTTCTACTTCAAGCTTTGCATTCACCTAACTAGGTTAATCTGATAATCACAAGGAAAGAATTTTCCTTTCAATTTATTTACCATCTTATTCCATACCTTGATTTTTTCTTTCCCTTTCCTCTTCTGATCCAATTGTAGGTGCTCCCACCATAAGGATGCATGACTCTTCAACTTAGTGCTTGCAATCTTCACCTTCTTATCTTCAGATATGTTTTCATATTCAAAATACTTTTCCATCTCAGTGATCCAGTCCACCAATTCATCATAATCCAATTTTCCACCATACTCAAGAGGATTGAAATGTGATGTAGACTTTAGACTTGTCAAAGCCTTCAAGAATATTTCTTCACCCTGATCCATAATAGGTGCAAGTTCTGCATTTGTTTGTTCTTCTTCAACTTCATCATCACTAACATCTTTAAGATGTCTACCTCTTCTTTGGGCTATTTCAATTGCTTCTAACCTTGTAGCAATTTTTCTTAGCATATCTGCCAATCTTGGATCTTCATCTCACCTCCCACGAACCATCTTGACAACCCTCTGCAATTGTAGGTCAGATCACAATCTGCTACCCCATAACAATCAACTAGGGCTTCAAGAGGAACCAGAAACCTATATCCACAAATCTAGATCAAGATCTCACCTTGCTCTGATACCACCTAATGCAAGGTAGGGGTTAAGAGGGGCCAATGGATGCACACCTTGATGATCCAAGCCTACTCAACACACGGGGAAGCTAACAAACACAACAGTGAGAGAGAGAGAAGATCCTTCATTAACTTTTATCATATAAAACCATACATGTCGGGCTGTAAGGCCTTCTCAGTTTTGACTAGATATTAAAATGAATCTCAGAAGTCCTCAAACATGCAAGGATCTGCTACCAATCACAACTCTAATGTCTACTATCTATCTTCTACTAAAACTACCTTAAGCTCTAACCCAACAACTACATTTATACAAGAGTCTACCGAACTGAGTCAACCTTCATATCCATAATCAATAGAAGGAATGGTCAGATCTAGGACCACACGCCTCCCAATGAAGGATTCCAACATTAAATCTATGACCCATAATAAATGCATAAGTCAGCCCAACAAGAACTCAAAAATAAACTACTCGGCAAACAAGGATGATTGAGTAACAGACAAGCAACATCAAGCTCCAATGAAGCAACCGACTACCCAGGAGATGACCGACCACACTCAATAACCAAAGGAAATTGATCAACTATCAACCAACTTAGTCAAAGAATAAACTGAGAAACACAAAAAACTTCAAACATATTTTTGGTGACATAGGATTTCCAAGGACCCAAGATGCTCCTGCATCACAATAAGAGCATTAGAGCTCAGTGTGTGAGTTTAGGTCCTAGTTTGGGTCCTAGGAGGTAACAGGCTACCTTTGTTTTGGAACTGCTAAGGGACTTAGTGGATGATGTCATCCTGATGTCACCTAGTCCTAGGAGAGGTATAAGTCCAAAAGTGTGGATTTGGGTTTATTTGGCACGTGTGTGCATTAGATATGGCCTTATTAAGGTCTAGAAGCTTAAGAAGAGAAAAAATTGCTCAAGCAAAAAAAGTTTCTTAAGAGTTGCAGAGAAACTTTTATTCTAAAGGGATATATGATGCAGAGGTGGTAGTGGATGTAATGGATCCAAGCTCCAAATACACAAACAAGAGGAATGCAACAATCTTTCTCCTAAGCTTCAACCAAGTGACCCAAAATGGTTTCAAAGTGTGAAATACCAAATAATACTCAAACTAGACCCAAGGAGTGATCAAATGGTTTCAATTTATGCAATCCAAGGTACTTCAGATGGTTCCAAACTTTCTAGCCAAGATACAATCCTTCAATCCTCCAAATTTGCTAAACTAGGCCTAATGACCCTGTCAAATAGGTCTCCAGCAAGCTATTTTAAATGTTTTCTCAAATATTTTTCAAAATAATTTACAAAAAAATTACATATTAGGATACCCTCTATTGAGCAGTCCAAAATATCTCAAATGCAAATATAGTTGTTTTGGAGCATATATCACTGTTTGCACTGTTTCTCTATTTTTCAAGGCCTAAAACCATGTATTTTCAAAGGAAGTACTAACCAGTCAAACTCCCAAGCTCCAATTTTTTTCATAGTGTCATGAATAGGTTCAAATCAAAGGAATATGAATTTGATTTGATTCCAAGGGGTCTTTAAATACAAAAGCCCCCATTTGTGCCCTCAAAACCCTTAAATCTAGGGCTTCCTCAATGTCTCGCTTCCCAAGGTTTCTAGACCCAAAAAATAGATGGATAACCTTTTCCTTGACTCCCTCAAACACCTATAATCATAAAAATACCTTCTCATTAAGGTAGATTTGCTACTGTTGTAGCATTCCAAGCAACTTTCATTAGTATCCATTCACAAAATTGGTGATCACTAAGAAATTAGTATATCACTACATCAAAACATGTTAGTGGATTATAATACATGTTTTTACAATGTCATTCCATGGGCTAGTGTTCCTAGGGGTCATGAAATGACCATGGTTTATCGAAAACTAACAAAACTATCAAATAATTATGTTGAAACTCTACCAAGCAGTAAAAAGTAACTGGAAAATGTCAGTACAAACTTGATTATTGCATAGATATGTTATCAAATCAACCTCTACTTACTTCAATGCATTGACAATAAAAAAAATATTGAAATGTATTCAAAACTATTCCAAGAACTCAATGAATTTGCATTTGGAGGTAGTTTGTATTCACCAAAACTAGTATAGTCCATACAATAGCCTGGTCTGCTTGTACAATGGGACTTTGGAACATTTAAAACACTTCTATCAACTACCCCAACCAATCCAAATTGGTTGGATGGATTAGTTTTCCCTAAAACAATAATAAAATCAAATTCCCTCCTAAATGTCCATAACTGTTATAATTTGAAAATTCAAATTTGTAACTTTGTAAATTTTGAATATTTGTAATTGCTAAGTATTGAAACTTTGTCAAATCGCTTAGATGGACTTATTGACCATTACTAAGAACTAATTTAACCTATTTGAAACTTGCAACACCTAATTCCATCCTAGACTCCAAATTATGGTCCTAATGCTTATTAAGCCTTTTAGGACTTATTAAAAATTTGTTACATTTATTAACCTTATAGGTCATAATAGGCTCCAAAATAATCCAATTGATGTCATTGGATATCTTCATGTTCACTGATGCCATTTTGATCTCCAAAGATTTATTGAACTCCTTATGTGCTCTAGGTGCCCCTGCACCAATATAACCCTAACCTATTAGCTAGAAGCCCTAACCAAACTCATACCCCAAAGTAAAGGCATTAAATGCTTGGAAAAACCCTAAGTTAAGGGTTGGTTGTCAGATTGTATGGTAGTGAGAAGGAAAATCTAGACTGTTGCAGTGTTTAGTATGCCAATCTGCATACATGGAGTGAGGAATGAAAGTTAATGAATATATTTTGAGTGTTCTAGTGTTGTGAATCTTTTTTTGAATGTAATTTTTCATTTCCAATTATTAGATTAGGTTTTCTTTAAATTTTGTGTGTTCTTTTGTAATTTATTTGGATCTTCAAGGTCATTGTCTAGTTTTGACTGGTTCTTGAAGATGAGTCTGTAACTCCTATCCCCATAGTGGAAACTTCATGGAACCATGGGATATGATATTATAGACCTTTTATAGTATACCATACCAAGCAGGGCCTTGGAAAGTTTGAGCAATAATTTATAAGACCAAGCCCTAGGCGAGTATAAACTGTGCCCGGCTGGGTAAGGTCAAGTTTATAGAGGTCCTAGAAGGCAAGGATGAAATTTGCAGTAAGAATACTTTGGAGGATTTGAAGTGAGGTTAGAGAAGCTTCATTGGTGTGAAATATGAGCCACTACCAATCTAGCTAAGGTAGTGTAGAAATCAAACAAGTTCAGTGACCCTGTGAAGCCAAAAGGCACCTAAAAACCCTTAGTTTGGATTACAACATTGTACAGACACTTGGGGTCCTAAAACCTATAAAATTATTGAGATCTTGGCAATTGAATAGGAGTCTCTTTGGAGAGTTAGCCAAGATTTGGTAGAGTTTTCAAGTGGTAGTCCTAGAAACCTGGAATAGAGGCCTAATTGGGTCTCATTTCTTGTAGCCCTATTTTGAGGGAAAATGAAGCAATCAAGTAGGAAGATGTATTTCCTAAGCCTTTAGGATCACATGGAAGGTTGAAAAAACACCTTAGAAGATATCCTCATCCTTTCTAGGACCTGAAAAGGTGTTAGAGAAGTTTTTCCCTTATGAGCTTATGTAAGGGAATGAAGAAGAGCTAAGAAAAGGAGAGTCTAGAAGTTGAAGTACTTGTTCTTGGTGGTTGGATTGGGAAAGGTCAGGGGATTCCACAAGTAAGGGAAGTCCTAGAGACCACAAGGTGAGAGAAGAACACCCCATTATCCAAGGAAGGGATAAAAGAGCATAGACTAGGCTAGTCTATCCCAATCTCCCCATCAGATTGGTATCAAAGCTATTAAAGACTTGGGAATAGTTTGAGGGGGTGAATGTTTCAACCTACAAAATTAGTAGGGTCATCTAAGAAGGAGAAAATAGTGACTAATGCAGAGTTAGAAAATAAGGTAGAAGACTAGGAGGAATACAATAGACTCCTGAGAGAAAGGTTGGCTCAGTTAGAGAAAATCTTGGATGAAGCCCAAGCTAAGGCATATAAGGTCAATGACAAGATAGAGGAGAAGGAAGCCAAGGAAAAAGAAAAGACCTTGCATGATGAGGTTCCTATACTTGATCCTCCAACACAAGATGATAAATTCTTAAAGGCAATTAAAGCCATAACTAGTAAAGCCCTTGAAGGTGTCCCCTTAGTCACTGGCAGAATGGACACTAAATTAGTGATGCAATGGATTGAGGGCATGGAGAAACACTGAGTGTGAAGAGATCTTTGAAGCACAAAAGGTCAAAGTGGCCAAATCTAGGTTGAGGTGCCAAGCTCTGACTTTGTGGAACTATCTCCAAGAAGAAAGGGAGAAAGTGAGGCAGAGGTAGAGACTCTAGAAGGGGTCAAAGAGGTGGTTCTAGTGGTAGAGGAAGTGACTCAAGAAGTTAGGGAGAGAATAGACTCCTTGAACAAATTGGAGAGACTAGTACAAGAGGTACTTTTGGTAGAGGAAGAGGATCCCATGAAGGGTCAAGTAGAGGAAGGAGTCCAGGGAGAAGCAATTCCTATTTTTCTACTATGAAATGTTACCTGAATGGAGGTGAAATAGTGTTCACCATAAAATGTATGGGAGAAATATGAGATCTACTTCTAAATCCAAATTCCCAAAGGAGAGATCCAAATTGATCAACCAAAAGGTTAATACACAATCAAATCAATCGATAGAGAATATGAAGGAGGAAGAAAACCTTATATTTCCCTATAAAGGAGTTGTGTTTTGAAATCTAAAATAATTGAAAAGAAAGTACTAACCTCAAAATAGGGAAGATCTAGAAAATACCAATTTCTGATGTCTATGTGCAGTTTCGGGTAATTCTGCAACTTGTTTCAGACTGGAAATGTCGAGATGAAGAAAATCCATAAAACTTTTATCTTTCTGACAATAGGTAGTTTTTGACCTTGATAAACGGTCAAAGAGTACATTAATATTCTGAAGGTCAACTTTGACTTTGTTCACAGATCTCAAAAGTTCACCAAAAAGGGTATCCAAATCCAATCTTAGATCTGTAGTTCTGCACCTGTACCTACAAGAAAAAGAGGGTTTTTATTGTTTGTATGGGGGTTTTGCCTTGGTCAAACCCCAATTTAGAAATTAACCTTGAAATTGAATTGAAATTATATTGTGCATAAACAAAGTAAATGAAATAATTCACCTTGTTTATGTTGAAGTCCTTGTAGAGGATTTGAATCCATAAATCCCCAAGTAGGGATGCTCCAATGGATGTAGAATGAATGTAGGATGTATCAAATCAATGGCATTTGATATTCAACACCAATATTGAATGGATCTTTGCATATGAATTGACTTGGATGAATGTGGAAGCATGGATCTTCAAGGGGGCTGCAAAGGGATTGAATTCTTCAATGGCTAACAATGGATCTCCTTGATGGATGCTTGAATGCTTGAATTCTAGGCTTGAAGATTAATTAATGCTTGCTTTCTTTCCTTCTCCTTCTTTCTTTCTTGATTGCACTTGAGAGCTTGATCATGAAATTTCTTGTGTGTGATTTGAAAATGATAGAGGAAGGCCTCCTTTTATAGTGAACTAGGGCACAATCTTCTAGAGGGCCCACCTTGGAGAATTAAATCCCAATTAGGTCCTAACCTTTAGAAATATACCAAGATTAAATGAAATTAATGATTTACCATCCCAAAACCCAAAATGGTTGACCCAAAGGTAGAAAAAAGAAACTTTCTGAAACCCGATACCCAAAAATCAAAAAATCCTAAAATTTGAAATGTGGGTCAAGGATGAGGTAGACTCTACCCTAGGTCAGAGTCAAGGTTGACCTTGACCTAGGTCAAAGTCAAACTTGACATTGACCCTCAAGGTTGACTTTGACCTTGAGGTCAAAAACCTCAGGACCTTTGTCCATAATGCCAGGAAATGTAGAAATAAGGTGAAATCAGGTGCAGAGAGAAGCAGAGCGAGGGAAAAAAGACAAATACATGCAAAGACCCTATCAAGGAACTTAACATGACCCTAGACCACTTAATCAAAGGGCTAAATGCTCTTATCATAGAAGTGCTTCCATTTTAATATGATACATTAAGCCCCCACTTTAGCAAGAGTATGGACTCAATGCAAACTCTTGGTAAAGGAGATCATAATGAAAAGATAATCTTATCATAATCAAAGGGACAAATAGAAACCTCAAGCCCCCTGGGACTGAAGTCTTCATCAACTCCAAGATCACAATAAGAGAGACATCTCTAGAGAGAGAGAAAGAAGGTGTGATTATCTCATCCAATGAGAACTTATGTCCCATTGTGAACCACACAAGGAAACAACGCAACTGGAAAGATGGAATTGAACCACCTAGTGAATGTGGCTACTCACTAGTCAACCCATAAAAGATTCATCCTTAGGAATATTCTATTCCATAAGAATAAAACCAAAAACAAAAGAGATCCAGTCTTAAGGTGACCTTCGACCTTGAGGGATCAAAAAATATATATATTTGAAAATGGAGGAATCAAGAGATCCTGAAATATAAATCCATGCTTTAAGGATTAGTTGTTGGAGATTTGCCAACAGGCCAGTACTTACTGTATATTTCTCATTGATGACAACATATGGAAAGTAGTATGCGTAGAAGTCTTATGCAATAAGCTTTCATTATATGTTGCATGGACCTGATATCAGCATGATATCATGGGCGCAGAGGTTAACTATTAGTACATGCAGTTATATTGCAGTTGGTGTCAGCAGTGTTCCTAACAGAGTTACAGGTAGTGTTCTATGTATGGTTGTTCATATAGTTATCATGCAGCCTTGCGTGCTTGGATATATGTTGAAGACATGTTAGTGAAGTTTTAGTTATGGATGCATAGTCTGTTGATGAGTAGAAGTGAAGTTATGCAGTCGCTATTCGCCAACAGTAGTTTCTTATGTTTATCCAGAAGAGCCAATGGAAATTTTATTGGTTATGTAGTTGCACCTATCCTATAGCTATGCTCCCTTAGAGTTAAGCTTAGAGGAGATTTATTAATGTTTGGTTAAGATTGCATGAGTTAATTTAGCTTGAGGAGAAAGATCTAGTTGTTTTGTTGGAGCCGACAGTGTGTAGCGCGCATCTACATTTATCTTATTAGACAGGTCCCAGAATGTGTTGCGTGCATAGTAGAGCTAATAGAATGTTTGTTGGAGTCTTTTATGGTTTATCTAATATGATTTCAAAGTGGTTCTAACAAGCTGAATTGATTATCTCATTTGGAGGAAAGATATTTATAGGCAGTCATTTGTGATTGCTGAAGTGTGGTTCATGGTTGATTAAGAAGAGTAGAGCAGAGTGTGTGAGGTTTTGAGCCATTAGAAGAATGTCTATGTGACCAAGTAAAGTACTTGCGCTATTCATTGGAACTAATCCAGATAGTAGGTCAAAGCACAATTCACCAAGATCTAGATATAGTGCATATCTATTATTCAGAAGGTTGTAGCCTTTGCCCATTTGAGCAATGAGCTCTCAGACAGTGTGTCCTCTTCCCTAACAGGGACAATTGTAAAAGACTCCTAATAGAGTCTAACCCTTGATCAGGTCTAATGTACTAAATATATTGTAAAGAAAATCCTAACAGGGTTAAGGATCTTCTAACAAGGATCATAATACTCTAGTGCAGAATATTAGTGGGTATCAAGTCCCACTGGGGTTTTTACCTATTTGGGTTTCCCCGTAACCAAAATATTGGTGTTGTGTTCATGTGTTCTTTCATTATATTTATGCTTTATGTTTAAGTATACTTAATTGGATAAAAAATTGAATCTTGTAGATAACTGATTCACCCCCCCCCCCTCTTAGTTATCTCTTGGGACTATTCCTAACATTAGTTACTAATCCAAAAAGGGAGAAAAAGTATCTTTGATAAATAATATATGTGTATTGAAAAGTGTGTGTGTGCAATAGGTGAGTAGAGCATATGCACCCATGTTAAATTCATTGCTAACACTTTAACAAGAGCAATGGCTTTAACAGAAACATAAACAACTCTACTGATTATGTTTCCATGTCAAGATGCCCCCAGAAAAAGACAAATAAAGGGAAATACCACATAAACATAAAGAGAACATAGAAGGAATCTACCTACCATGGGGTCAATATGATCATAAGATTATGTGTGTGTGTGTGTGTGTGTGTGTGCGTGTGTGTGTGTGTGTGTGTGTGTGTATGATATTATTGCAAATTAATTGACATCATTCCCCAAAGAAAGTAGAACTACAATCACATAAGATATACAAAGGAGAATCTTTCAGACCATGACATGGAGACCAAAAAGAATCAGTGCTACCACTTCTCAAATCCAAGCAGATTACACAAGGAAACATCTACGAGCATTAGCACATTTACAACATAACATGAAACAATGCATAGAAGAATAGAGATACATATAGAGGAATGGAACAACAGTTTCGATTCCTTTATCACCTTGCACCAACTAAGTAACAAGGGTCATATAAAAGAATCTAACAACATTAAGCAAACACATCATAGGAGAAGCACAATACATCAGGCAAACACACAACAAAGCTACCACGAAGGACAAGCCAATCAAGAGTGCCACCTACTCTCCCCATCTCGTTGTATATCATTTAGGGAAGGTGGATAACTCACAAGAGGGACTATATACAACATAGTAGGAATGATAGCCAATTCCAAACAAGGATCCTCTTGATAATCACAATGTTTGACACTAGGTGTAAGAGTTAATTGTGATGAAAGCATATTAGGTAAATCAATGTCAATGTCAATAGTCTCATATTCATCATTAACATCATTAGTATCATCAAGAGTATCTTCTTCATCCATATTAATCAAAATAGGATCTAAGATATGAATAGAATCATCATAATCATGCATCTTAACATCATTATTAGTAACAACTTCTTCTAACCAATGATGCATAGATTTATCTGAAGAAGGTAGAGATTTTTTTACGAACATAATTACGAGCTTTAGCATGAGCATGATGCTTCTTACAATGTTCATTAGCAAATAGATTACATTTTGATTTACTTGAAATAGGTTGAGAACTAGGAGGAACAATCATAGGATCCTTCACAGGTTCTTTAGGAAGAGCAATAGGATTATCAGTAATAGGAGGAACTTGATTAACAGAACTAGAACCCATAGTTAAAGGAGGTATAGAAGGTGTAGGCAAAAGACCATGATTAAGATCCATAGGAGGTATACTTAATTCAAGAATCTTATGATGTTTATAAGCTTGATATGAAAGGAAAATATTATCAGGTTGAGGAGGACATGAATTAGGTAATGAAGGCCAAAATAAATCAAGAGCAGCACAATCTCTAGGCCTAGAAGGTTGATATAAACTATGATTAACCATCTTCACTTCTTCATCATGAACAAATTTAAGACATTTATGGATAGGTGAAGCAACATCATGCATGGCATTCAAACACAGAAAACCTAGCTTCACTTGAAATTGATCAGAAGTAGGAACAACAACAAATGTAGTGTTCACCACTTTTCCACAAAGTTCAATCGGTAAAGTAATAGAAACAAATGATGGATAAAGAAAACCATTGCAAGTTTGAATCCACACATCTGATGTATCATAAGAATCATGTTGTAAACTTTTCATAAAAAAATTTTCTTTAGTAATAACATTGACTAAGGGTGTAGGATCAACAAGACAACCATGAGTAAGTTTCCTAAGAAATCCTAGCATAAATATAAAGGGGACCATCAGGAGCCTTAATAGTCTCAGAATCATCAAAGGTAATCAAAAGTTATCGAGGTCTTTTATTCTTAGGTTGTTATCAAGGTTTAGATTGAGTTTTCAATTTAGGCTTAAGTTTTGGATGAGGCTAAGATTGAACTTGAGGTTGAATCTGAGGTTGAGGTGGAGATACAAATTGACCAACATGCTCCACTTGATTAACAACATGATTGAGATCATCCATCATTGAATCATACAAAATTTCCATAGTAGATGGCTGAGCAATGGTGTTAGTATCATGCATAGGTAAAGGATTTGTATAGATTTGAAGGTTTTGATTAGGAGGAGAGACAAATTTATTCCCACTACCATCAAGATTATCAACAAAAAAAGCATTAGAATTGATTAAGTCTTGAACCTTATGTTTTAAAGAATAAGACTTCTCAGTATCATGACCATTCTGATGATGATATTGACAAAAAGCTTTTGGATCAAAAGATTTAGATGCAATCATAGCAAGTAAAAGAGGTCAAATAGGAGGTAAAGTAAGAATATTAGCAGTTAACAACCTATTCATAATAGCATGTAAAGATTCAGAAAGAGGAGTAAACATATGATTTAATTGAAAAGCAGTGGATGCAAAAGTGGCATTATGAGATGCAATAACAACTTGATCAGAAACTGCATTCACTTGTTTGTTTATCTTGACATATTTGTTGAATTTTTGAAATTTGTTTGGATTAGGAGCAGCATCACTTTTATCAACTAGAATAGGATCCATTGGAGTGGTGCTCTCAAATTGACTCACTTGTAATTGATAATGATGAAGCACTACACAAAGTTGTTGAAAAGAGGTAAATTCAGTAAGCAAAATCTTATCTCTAATATTTTTTTGCAAATTTGAAATAAACATACGTTGAATATCAATATCAAGAACAGGATAGGAAATCTAAGCATACAAATGCTTAAATCTACCAATAAATTCAGTTAATTTTTCCTTAGCACTTTGTTTACAATGCATCAAATCAGTCAAAGACACTTGCAGGCCAATATTATTTTGAAATTATTGAATAAAGGCATTAGCAAGTTGTGGAAAGGAATCAATAGAATAAGGAGGCAAGGAACAATATCATTGTAAGGCCTTGTCACAGAAATTTCAAGCAAACAGTTTGGCTAAAATCCTATAGTCATGAGAATAATCACTACAAAGGATTTGGAATGTTTTAACATGATGAGCGGGATCTCCTTTTCTGTTGTAATTCTCAAGATGAGGCATATCAACTTGCTGAGGAATAGGACTATGAATGATGTCTCGGGACAAGGGCTTCCCATGTCACATGTAGGAACACTAAACTTGTTTTGAATTAGGGAAGCAAGTTTTTGTTGTAAGGATGACACAGTTTGAGCCAAACTGATGATTGTTGTATCATTAGATGAAATAGGAGGAATAAAAACATTAGAAACACTAGGTAAAGTGTAAGAAGTTGCAGGAATAGAAGATACAATTGAAGGAACACTAGGAACTACAATTGGAAGCGGATTGGAGTAAGTAAAAGGAACATTATGATATGAAGGTTGTGATATAGGAAGGGACACAGGAGGAATAGAGGGAACCGTCATAGTCACCAAAGAAGGAGTATAGGTAGGAATACTAGGTAAAGGATTAGAAAAGGGTTCTACACTAGTGATAGGAGGAATCAACCCTAAATCTTGAGCTTCTTGAGCTAAAGGTTTAACATTTGAATGCATGAAGTGAGTAATACCATGCAAGAGGTTAACACCTTGATCATTATCATGAAGAACTTTCTTAAGAGCTTCTATAGCTTGAATAGAATCTTGATTATGGTTCTTTTGAATAAGCCAATTACCCATTTTATCAAGTTCAATTGAAATTTTTTGGACTTGTTTAGGAGGAACTCTTAAAGCGTCATCCTCATCATGAGATGAGTGAGAAGATTTTTGCTCCATAATAGGATTAGAATCATGAAGAATCAAATTTTCATCCGGAATCCTAAGGAAAGAAGAGGAAGATTTGGGATCAAAGGCACCCATGAGTCTATGACTTCTTCTAACCAGAATTTTATAAGTAGGACTAGTACTAGTAAAGCTCATAAACCAATGTAATGCAAATGAACTAAACTAAGAACACATAAAGCATGAATATTTTTGTATTTTTGAAATCTAATTAGCATGCAAGATTTAACATAAAAGAGAAATCTAATAACAAGATAAAAGGAAATCTAATACCACAAATGATGCAGGAGCATCCTAGGTGTAAGAGCAATCTTGCATCACCCAAAAATATTTTTGTTTTTGTATTTAATAAGGGTTATCTTGTGCAGAGCTACTATTTATGGAAATTTGTTATTTTTAGTAAGTTGGTCATACGATCTCAGAACATTCTGATTTTACATGTGGAGGTTCATCTCAGTCATATTAGCCTACCAGTAAAGTTTCATGGCTAGATCAAGTCTAGTTTTGAAGATATTGAAGATTTTCAGTATTGGCAGTAGGGTACAAAAACATTGAACTCAATTTTGAAGGCTTTAGAGGCCTCGGATGAGGTCAAAATTTTGGGTGATAGGTGCTTGTGCTGGTCAAGCTTGTAGAGCACTTAGTGGCCTTTTTGGAATAGGGTTATAATAGTCAATCGGGTCAACTAGTGATGACTTATGGTCTCCAGAAGTCAGGCCACCTGAAATGGCAGGAAATAATTTTCCTTCAAAATTTATGTTCGGATTTCAAAAGTTATTTTGAGCTGAATTTGATGTAATAAATTGAAAAATAAAATAATTCTAAGTTGGTCGGCCCTAAGGGCTAAATTTCTAGAACATTATCAGGTGGTGGAAAATGCCTATATAAAGAAGGCACATATTGTTGTCTAGGATAGTTCTGGTAGTAGATCTAGGTATTGATTTGAGGTTCTGTCCTACAAAATATTGTAAGGGAATGCCCATGTGGCTTTGCATATTGTAATTCTGAAAGTTTGTAATTCCACATTTGTGGAGATAATAAGAAGCCCATTTTTTGTTCTTACATATTGTTGTTATTTCTCTATTTCTGTTATGTGTTTGTGGTATTAAGGGGAGCACCCTTCATCAAGTGGTATAAGAGAAGGAGTTCCTTAGTGTGTAAATAGATCACCGATTATGAGGCAGTTTGCACCAAGACCGTGGTTAGGGTTTCAATGAGAATCACAAAAATGCCTCCATGAAGGGAACGTGGTGAAAGAGCTGGTGTTGTTACACCTAAGGTTAGAGTGCTCCAGAGACAAGTTCAAGCATTGCAAAAGGATATTCAAAAAAGAATGAATCTTAATGTTAGAGACGAAAGCAAGGATGAAGCTGAAGAAGAAGATCAAGAAGGAGAAATTAAAGTTGTGAACTAGGAGGAAGAAAGACTTTTCCAAGCCATTTCCAAGATAGGGAAAAGACCTAAGATTGAGGTTCCTACATTTTTAAGAAATCTAAACCTAGAGGAGTTGATTGATTGGATCAATGAATGTGAAGAATATTTTGAGTATGAAGATATTGAGGATCCTGATAGGGTCAAATTCATGAAGGCCAAACTAAAAGGTCATGCGAAGATCTGGTGGCAAGAGATTTAATTAGAGAGAAATAGAAGAGGGGAAGATAAAATCACAAGATGGGATCGAATGCTGGATAAATTGAAGTGGCAGTTCATTCCTGTGGATTATGATCTTAACCTACTAAAGAAGATGCAAAATTTGAAGCAAGCAGGAAGATCTGTTTAGGAGTATACAAAGGAGTTCTATCGAATCCTCATCAGAACAGGCCATATAGAAGCAGATAAGGAGAAATTTTCTTGTTACCTTAATGGGTCGAGACTAAGCATTCAGGAAAAGCTGAATCTGGTTCGAATGAATAGTATTGAAGAGGCATACCAATTTTCCCTAAAAGTAGATGAAAAACTAAACAAGAAGTTCGAGAGCAGACAAAATGGAAGAGGTCATGGTGGACAGTCATATAGAGGATAAAATGAAGATTTGAAAAAGAAGGATGACGCCAGTAGTAGTCAAAATTAGAGAGGAAATAATTCCAATTATTTCCAAGATTATAACAATAGAGATCAGAGAGGAAGAGGAAGAGGACAAGGTTCAAGAAGAGGAGGCTTCTGTGGAACATGTTTTCACTGTGGAGAAGAAGGTCATAGGGCATTTGAATATCCTTAATGCCAATGAAGGAAGGATAGGAGGAATGAAGGCCAGGCCAGAGTTGCACATGTAGATGAAGATGCTAGATCATCAAATTTTGAAGATGCTGAAAGAGGAGAAATGTTGATTAATAAAAGAGTCCTATTGAGTGGTGAGAATGAACCTGAGCAAAAGAGGAGCCTATTTTGCACTAGATGTAAGTGTGAGGGTAAATGTTGTGATGTGATTATTGATAGTGGAAGCACTGAAAATTTAGTGTTAGAAGAGATGGTGACAAAGTTGAAGCTCAAGAGATAGAAACACCCACATCTATATCAGATTGGCTGGGTGCAGGATGAACACAAGGTCATGGTCAGTGAACAGTGCCTAGTAAAGTTCAAGATTGGTGAGTACCATGATGAAGTACTATGTGATATCATACCTATGGATGCATGTCACATTTTGTTGGGTAAGTCATGGAAATTTGACAAATGTGTTGTACATGATGGTCTTGCGAATACCTATTCATTGACAAAGGATGGAGTGCGACATAAGCTAAAGTCATTGAAGGAGACCGAAGAAAAGGTATGTGGTAATGCAAGAATAAATTTTGTTGATGGAAAAAAATTCCTAGATGGTATGAGGCATGAGCACATGTGTTTTGCTTTAATTCCAAAAGCTAGTAAAGAGGAAGTAGAGGATGTACTTGTAGAGATTGTAGATTTGTTGAATGAGTTTCAGGATATTGTATCTGATAATGTACCTGATGGATTACCACCGGTAAGGAAGATCAGTCATCAAATGGATTTGATTCTAGAAGCCAATTTTCCAAACAAGGCAACACACAGAATGACACCAGCAAAAAGTGAAGAGTTGAACAGACAAGTACATGAGTTATTACAGAAGGGGTTTATTCAAGAGAGTTTGAGTCCCTATGTTGTACAAGCAGTATTAGCACCAAAGAAGAATAGAGAATGTAGGATGTGTATAGATGCTAGAGCAATAAACAAGATCACAATCAAGTACCAGTTTCCATTACCATGAATGGATGATATTATGGATTGTTTGAGTGGGGCTGTGTATTTCTCAAAGATAAATCTGAGGAGTGGATATCACCAAATTTGGATCAGAGAAGGAGATGAATGGAAAACTACATTCAAGCCAAAGGAAGGACTGTATGAGTGGTTACTCATGCCTTTTGGGCTAACCAATGCACCGAGCACTTTCATCCCGCTCATGAATGAGGTTCTAAAAGAATTTCTAGGTAACTTTGTAATTGTTTACCTAGATGATATTTTGATCTTTAGCAAGACATTGGAGGAACATATGATACATGTTCGTATGGTGTTTGAGAAGTTGAGAGATAAGAAATTATTGATTAATTTGAAGAAGTGCATTTTTGTGAAGGAGTTAGTATATTTGGGATTTGTAGTTTCAACAGAAGGTCTAAAAATGGACCCAGAGAAAGTATAGGCTATCCTCGAATGGCCTACTCCAAGGAGTGCTACTGAGGTAAGATCTTTTGATGGTTTGGCTAGTTTTTACAAAAAATTTATAAAAAAATTTAGCAGTATTTGTGGACCCTTGACTGAAAAAATGAGAGGGGATAGAAAAGAGTTCAAGAGTATTAATGGGGCAGATAAGAGTTTTAAATTGTTGAAACAGAAAGTTACAGAACAACCTATTTTAGCACTTCCAAATTTTAGTAAGGTGTTTCAAGTAGATTGTGATGCTAGTGGTACTACAATAGGAGCTATTATGAGCCAAGAAGGTAGACCTATTGCTTATTTCAGTGAGAAGTTAAATGATGCCAAGAGAAAATATTATGTTTATGATCAAAAATTTTATGCTATAGTTCAGGCATTGAAGAAGTGGAGACACTATCTACTTTCTAAGGAGTTTGTTTTGTATACTGATCATCAAGCTTTGCAATATTTGAATAGTCAAGGAAAGTTGAATCAAAAGCATTTGAAATGGGTTGAGTTTTTGCAAAGTTATACATTTTTTTTGAAACACATAAGTGGAAAGTCTAATAGGGTTGTAGATGTGCTTAGCAGAAGGTACCTATTGCTAACAAAGATGCAGATTGAGGTGGTTGGGTTCAAGGAACTCAAGAATCTATATTCAGAAGATCCTGATTTTGGTGAAGCTTGGAAAGCTTGTATAGAACCTGTTACTCTAGACAGGACGAAGTGGTTGGATTTCATCATTCAAGATGATATGCTATTCAAAGGGAGTCAGTTGTGCATTCCAAGAAGTTCTATGAGGGAGAATCTCATCAAGGAGAAGCATAGCGGAGGATTGGCTGGACATTTTTGTCATGATAAAACCCTTGCTTTGGTTAGTGAGAATTATTATTGGCCATAGTTACAGTGAGATGTCAAGAAGCTTATACAGAGTTGTAGAGTATGTTAGATGAGGAAAGGAGTGAAGCAGAATACTGGGTTGTATCAACCATTACATGTACCAGAGAAGCCTTGAAAGGATATCAGTATGGACTTTGTTCTTGGTTTACCAAGGATACAGTAGGGACATGATTCAATTTTTGTTGTAGTTGACAGATTTTCAAAGATGGCACATTTTGTTCCTTGCAAGAAGACTAATGATGCTGCTCATGTAGTAGAATTGTTTTTCAGAGAACTAGTGAGACTACATAGTTTGCCAAAGAGTATAGTTTTAGATAGAGACACTAAGTTCATTAGATATTTCTGGCATACATTGTGGAAGAAGTTGAAAATAGATTTGAAGTTCAGCTAATCACATTATCCACAAATTGATGGATAGACAGAGGTGGTGAATAGGAGTTTTGGAAATTTTCTAAGATGTTTGGTTGGAGATAAACCAATAGGATGGGATTTGATTTTACCATAGGCAGAATTTGCATACAATAATTCTATCAACAGGAGCAATGGTAAATCACCATTTCAGATTGTATATGGGAGTAGTCCCAGAAATGCATCTAAGTTGAGAAAGATAGATAAAGGAGAAATAAGTACTGCTGAAGCTAAGGATTTTGTAGAACATTTGAAGAACATCCATGAGGAGGTGAGGAGGCATATTACCAAGATGAATGTGTAGTATAAGGCTAAGGCAGATGAGAAAAGGAGGCATAAGGAGTTTCAGGTTGGAGATAAAGTCATGGTTCATTTGCGAAAGGAGTGATTTTTGGTTGGTACATATAACAAATTGAAAATGAAGAAGTTTGGGCCATGTGAGATACTGAAGAAGCAGGATTCAGGAAATGCATATGAGGTCAAGTTGCCTACTGAGCTAAATATTTCACTAGTATTTAATGTTTCAGATCTAAAAGAGTATCATGAAGGAGGTATTGAAGATGAGGTTACAGTAGCATAGTGGAGTATTCTAGCAACTAGTTCAGATAACAAGGAGATTGAAGACATACTAGATAGTTGTGTTGGCAGAAGCACAAGGAACAAGACATATGAAGAATATCTGGTTAAGTGGAAAGGATGACCTATTGAAGATTCATCATGGCTAACAAAGGAGGATGTTAACCGTCTTGGTTTTCCTCTGCACACCTAAGTCGTGAGAGGGTCACTTCTTAAATTACCCTAGGTGTCTGATGCAGGAGCATCCTGGGTGTAAGAGAAATCTTGCATCACCCAAAAATATTTTTATTTTTGTATTCAATAAGGGTTATCTTGTGCAGAGCTGCTATTTATAGAAACTTGCTATTTTTAGTAAGTTGGTCATACGATCTCGAAATGTTCTAATTTTACATTTGGAGGTTCATCTCAGTCATATCAGCTTCCCACAAAAGTTTCATGGCTAGAACAGGTCTAGTTTTGAAGATATTCAAAAATTTTGGTATTGGCAGCAAGGTACAAAAACTTTAAACTCAGTTTTGAAGGCTTTAGAGGCCTCAGATGAGGTCAAAAATTTGGGTGACTGGTGCTTGCACCAGTAAAGCCTATAGAGCGCTTTGTGGCCTTTCCAAAATGGGGTTATAATAGTCAATCAGGTCAACTGGTGATGACTTATGGTCTCTGAAAGTCGGGCCACCTGAAATGGCGGAATATAATTTTCTCTCAAAAATTTTGTTCAGGTTTCAAAAGTTGTTTTGAGCCGACTTTGATGTAATAAATTGAAAAATAAAATAATTCTAAGTTGGTCGGCCTTAAGGGCTAAATTTCTAGAACCTTCTCGAGAAGTGGAAAATGCCTATATAAAGAAGGCCCGAAGTGTTGTCTAGGACAGTTTTGGTAGTAGATCTGGTTATTGATTCAAGGCTTTGTCCTACAGAATATTGTAAGGGAATTCCCATGTGGCTTTGCATATTGTAATTCTAAAAGTTTGTAATTCCACATTTGTGGAGATAATAAGAAGCTCATTTTCTATTCCTACACATTGTTGTTATTTCTCTATTTCTGTTATGTGTTTGTGATATTAAGGGGAGCACCCTTCATCAAGTGGTATCAAAGAAGGAGTTCTTGACTGTGTAAATAGATCACCGATTGTGAGGCATTTTGCACCAGGATCATGGTTAGGGTTTCAGCAAGAATCACAAAAATACCTCCACGAAGGGAACACGGCGGAAGAGCTGGTGTTGTAACACCTGAGGTTAGAGTGCTCTAGAGACAAGTGCGAGCATTGCAAGAGGAGATTCACAAAGGAATGAATCTTAATGTTAGAGATGAAAGCAAGGATGAAGCTGAAGAAGAAGATCAAGAAGGAGAAGTCAAAGTTGTGAACCAGGAGGAAGAAAGACTTTTTCGGGCCATTTCAAAGATCAAGAAAGGACCTAAGATTGAGGTTCCTGCATTTTCAAGAAATCTAAACCCAGAAGAGTTGATTGACTAGATCAATGAATGTGAAGAATATTTTGAGTATGAAGATATTGAGGATCCTCATAGGGTCAAATTCATGAAGGCCAAACTGAAAGGTCATGCGAAGATCTAGTGGCAAGAGATTCAATTGGAGTGAAATAGAAGAGGGAAAGATAAAATTACAAGATGGGATCAAATGGTGGATAAATTAAAGCGGTAGTTTATTCCTCTTGATTATGAGCTTGACCTACTGAAGAAGATGCAAAGTTTGAAGCAAGCAGGAAGATCTTTTCAAGAGTATACAAAGAAGTTCTATCGAATCCTCATCAGAACAAGCCATGCAAAAGCAGATAAGGAGAAAGTTGCTCATTACCTTAATGGGTTGAGACCGAGCATTCAAGAAGAGTTGAATCTAGTTTGAATGAATAGTAATGAAGAGGCATACCAATTTTCCCTAAAAGTAGAAGAAAACCTGAACAAAAAGTTTGAGAGCAGACAAAATACAAGAGGTTGCGGTGGACGATCTGGTGGATAGTCATAGGGAGGCCAAAATGAAGATCTGAAAAAGAAGGATGAGCCCAATAGTAGTCAAAATCAAAGAGGAAAAAATTCTAATCATTTTCAAGAATAGAACAATAGAGATCAGAGAGGAAGAGGAAGACGACAAGGTTTAGGAAGAGGAGGCTTCCGTGGAACATGTTTTCACTATGGAGAAGAAGGTCATAAGGCATTTAAATTTTCTCAATGCCAATGAAGGATGGATAGGAGGAATGAAGGCCAGGCCAAAGTTGCACATGTAGATGAAGATTTTAAATCATCAAATTTTGAAGATGCTTAAAGAGGAAAAATGTTAATTAATAGAAGAGTCTTGTTGAGTGGTGAGAATGAACCTGAGCAAAGGAGCCTGTTTTGCACTAGATGTAAGTATGAGGGTAAATGTTGTGATGTGATTATTGATAGTGGAAGCACTAAAAATTTAGTGTCAGAAAAGATGGTGACAAAGTTGAAGCTCAAAAGATAGAAACACCCACATCCATATCGGATTGGCTGGGTGCAAGATGACAACAAGGTCATGGTCAGTAAACAATGCCTAGTAAAGTTCAAGATTGGTAGGTACCATGATGAAGTACTATGTGATATCATACCTATGGATGCATGTCACATGTTGTTGGGTAAGCCGTGAAAATTTGACAGATGTGTTGTACATGATGGACATGTGAATACCTATTCTTTGACAAAGGATGGAGTGTGACATAAGCTAAAGCCATTGAAGGAGACTGAAGAAAAGCTATGTGGTAATGCAAGAATAACTTTTGTTGATGGAAAAAAATTCCTAGATGGTATGAGGCATGAGCACGTGTGTTTTTCTTTAATTCCAAAAGCTTGTAAAGAGGAAGTAGAGGATGTACTTGTAGAGGTTGTAGATTTGTTGAATGAGTTTTAGGATATTGTATCTGATAATGTACCTGATGGATTACCACCGGTAAGGAAGATCAGTCATCGGATGGATTTGATTCTAGGAGCTAGTTTTCCAAACAAGGCAACACATAGAATGACACCAGTAGAAAATGAAGAGTTGAACAAACAAGTACATGAGTTATTGTAGAAAGGGTTGATTCGAGAGAGTTTGAGTCCCCGTTCTATACCAACAATATTAGCACCAAAGAAGAATGGAGAATGGAGGATGTGTATAGATTCTAGAGCAATAAACAACATCACAATCAAGTACCAATTTCTATTTCCATGAATGGATAATATTATGGACTATTTGAGTGGGTCTGTGTATTTCTCAAAGATAGATCTCAAGAGTGGATATCACCAAATTCAGATCAAAAAAGGAGATGAATGGAAAACTACTTTCAAGACAAAGGAAGAACTGTATGAGTGGTTAGTCATGCCTTTTGGGCTAACCAATGCACAGAGCACTTTCATGTGGCTCATGAATGAGGTTCTAAAAAAAATTTTGGGTAAGTTTGTCATTGTTTACCTAGATGATATTTTGATCTTTAGCAAGACATTGGAGGAACATATGATGCATGTTTGTATGGTGTTTGAGAAGGTGAGAGATGAGAAATTGTTGATTAATTTGAAGAAGTGTAGTTTTATGAAGAAGGAATTAGTATATTTGGGATTTGTAGTTTCAGCAGAAGGTCTAAAAATGGACCCAGAGAAAGTACAGGCTATCCTCGAATGGCCTACTCCAAGGACTGCTACTGAGATAAGATCTTTTGATGGTTTGGCTAGTTTTTACAGAAAGTTTATAAAAAAATTTAGCAATATTTGTGGACCCTTGACTGAAACAATGAGAGGGGATAGAAAAGAGTTCAAGTGGATTAATGGGGTAGATAAGAGTTTTAAATTGTTGAAATAGAAAGTTACAGAACAACCTGTTTTAGCACTTCCAAATTTTAATAAGGTGTTTCAAGTAGATTGTGATGCTAGTGGTACTACAATAGAAGCTGTTATGAGCCAAGAAGGTAGACCTATTGCTTATTTCAGTGAGAAGTTAAATGATGCCAAGAGAAAATATTATGTTTATGATCAGAAATTTTATGCTATAGTTCAGGCATTGAAGAAGTGGAGACACTATCTACTTCCTAAGGATTTTATTTTGTATACTGATCATCAAGCTTTGCAATATTTGAATAGTCAAAGAAAGTTGAATCAAAGGCATTTGAAATGGGTTGAGTTTTTGTAAAGTTATACATTTGTTTTGAAACACATAAGTGGAAAGTCTAACAGGGTTGCAGATGCGCTTAGCAGAAGGTAGCTATTACTGACAAAGATGTAGATTGAGGTGGTTGGGTTCAAGGAACTCAAGAATCTGTATTTAGAGGATCTTGATTTTGGTGAAGCTTGGAAAGCTTGTATAGAACCTGTTACTCTAGATAGGATGAAGTGGCTGGATTTCATCATTCAAGATGATATGCTATTCAAAGGGAGTCAGTTGTACATTCCAAGAAGTTCTATGAGGGAGAATCTCATCAAGGAGAAGCATAGCAGAGGATCAGCTGGACATTTTGGTCATGATAAAACCCTTGCTTTGGTTAGTGGAAATTATTATTGGCCATAGCTACAACAAGATGTCAAGAAGTTTGTACAGAGTTGCAAAGTATGTCAGATGGTGAAAGGAGTGAAGCAGAATATTGGGTTGTATCAGCCATTACCTGTACTAGAGAAGCCTTGGGAGGATATTAGTATGGACTTTGTTCTTGGTTTACCAAGGACACGGCAGGGACATGATTCACTTTTTGTGGTAGTTGACAAATTTTTAAAGATGGCACATTGTGTTCCATGCAAGAAGACTAATGATGTTTTTCATGTAGTAGAATTGTTTTTCAGAGAAGTAGTGAGTCTACATGGTTTGCCAAAGAGTATAGTTTAAGATAGGGACACTAAGTTTGTTGGATATTTCTGACGTACATTATAGAAGAAGTTGAAGAATGATTTGAACTTCAGTTCATCACATCATCCACAAACTGATGGACAAATAGAGGTGGTGAATAGGAGTTTGGGAAATTTGTTGAGATGTTTGGTTGGAGATAAGCCAACAGGATGTGATTTCATTTTACTATAAGCAGAATTTCCATAGAATAATTTTGTCAACAGGAGCACTAGTAAATCACCATTCTAGATTGTATATGGGAGTAGTCCTAAAAATGCATATGAGTTGAGAAAGATAGATAAAGGGAAAATAAGTAGTGCTGAAGCTAAAGATTTTACAGAACATTTGAAGAATATCCATGAGGAGGTGAGGAGGCATATTACCATGATGAACACATAGTATAAGGCTAAGGCAAATGAGAAAAGGAGGCATACGGAGTTTTAGGTTGGAGATGAAGTCATGGTTCATTTACGGAAGGAGCAATTTCTGGTTGGTACATATAACAAATTGAAAATGAAGAAGTTTGGGCCATGTAAGATAGTGAAGAAGCATGATTCAGGAAATGTATATGAGGTCGAGTTTCCTACTAAGCTGAATATTTCACCAGTATTTAATATTTCAGATCTGATAGAGTATCATGAAGTAGGTGTTGAAGATGAGGTTACAATAGCATAGTGGATTATTCTAGCAACCAGTTCAAATAACAAGGAGATTGAAGACATACTGGATAGTCATGTCGGTAGAAGCACAAGGAACAAGATATATGAAGAATATCTGGTCAAGTGGAATGGATGACCTATTGAAGATTCATCATGGCTAACAAAGGAGAAAGTTAACCATCTTGGTTTTCCTCTGCACACCTGAGTCATGACAGGGTCACTTCTCAAATTACCTAGGGTGTCTGATGTAGGAGCATCCTGGGTGTAAGAGCATTCTTCCATCACCCAAAAATATTTCTATTTTTGTATTCAATAAGGGCTATCTTGTGCAAAGCTACTATTTATGGAAACTTTCTATTTTTAGTAAGTTGGTCATACGATCTCGGAATGTTCTGATTTTACATGTGGAGGTTCATCTTAGTCATATCAGCCCGCCAGTAAAGTTTCATGGCTAGATCAGGTCTAGTTTTGAAGATATTGAAGATTTTTGATATTGGCAGTAGGTTACAAAAACTTTGAACTCAGTTTTGAAGGCTTTAGAGGCCTCAGATGAGGTCAAAAATTTGGGTGATAGGCACTTGCGCCAGTCAAGCCTGTAGAGCGCTTTGTGGCCTTTTCAAAATGGGGTTATAATAGTCAATCGGGTCAACTGGTGATGATTAATGGTCTCTGGAAGTCAGGCCACCTGAAATAGCGAAAAAATAATTTTCCTTCAAAATTTATGTTCGAGTTTCAAAAGTTATTTTAAGCCGACTTTGATGTAATAAATTGAAAAATAAAATAATTCTAAGTTGGTTGGCCCTAAAGGCTAAATTTCTAGAACCTTCTCAGGTGGTGGAAAATTTCTATATAAAGAAGGCCCATAGTGTTTTCTAGGAAAGTTCTGGTAGTAGATCTGGGTATTGATTCGAGGCTTTGTTCTACAAAATATTGTAAGGGAATTTCCATGTGGCTTTGCATATTGTAATTCTAAAATTTTGTAATTCCACATTTGTGGAGATAATAAGAAGCCCATTTTTTATTCTTGCATATTGTTGTTATTTCTCTATTTTTGTTATGTGTTTGTGGTATTAAGGGGAGCACCCTTCATCAAGTGGTATTAAAGTAGAAGTTTCTGAGTGTGTAAATAGATCACCGATTGTGGGGCAATTTGCACCAGGACCGTGATTAAGGTTTCAGTGAGAATCTTGAAAATGCCTCCACAAAAGGAATGTGGCGAAAGAGCTAGTGTTGTAACACCTGAGGTTAGGGTACTTCAAAGACAATTGCAAGCATTGCAAGAGGAGATTCGTAGAGGAATGAATCTTAATTTCAAAGATGAAAGTGAGGATGAAGTCGAAGAAGAAGATCAAGAAGGAGAAGTTGAAGTTGTGAACGAGGAGGAAGAAAGACTTTTCCGAGCCATTTCCAAGATTGGGAAAAAACCCAAGATTGAGGTTCCTAAACTTTCAAAAAATCTAAACCTAGAGGAGTTGATCGACTGGATCAATGAATGTGAAGAATATTTTGAGTGTGAAGATATTGAGGATCTTGATAGGTTCAAATTTGCAAAGGCCAAACTAAAAGGTTAAGCGAAAGCTTGGTGGCAAGAGATTCAATTAGAGTGAAATAGAAGAGGGAAAGATAAAATCACAAGATGGGATCGAATGGTGGATAAATTGAGGTGGCAATTCATTCCTATTGATTATGAGCTTGACCTACTGAAGAAGATGCAAAATTTAAAGCAAGCAAGAAGATCTGTTTAGGAGTATACAGAGGAGTTCTATCAAATCCTCATCAGAACAGGCCAAGCAGAAGTGGATAAGGAGAAAGTTGCTCGTTACCTTAATGGGTTGAGACCGAGCATTCAAGAAGAGTTGAATCTAGTTTGAATGAGCAGTATTGAAGAGGCATACCAATTTGCTCAAAAAGTAGAGGAAAAACTAAACAAGAAGTTTGAGAGCAGACAAAATAGAAGAGGTCGTGATGGATGATCTGGTGGACGGTCATATGGAGGCTGAAATGAAGATCCAAAAAAGAAAGATGAGGCTAGTAGTAGTCAAAATTAGAGAGGAAACAATTCTAATCATTTCCAAGATCAAAACAATAGAGATCAGAGAGGAAGAGGAAGAGGACAAGGTTCAGGAAGAGGAGGCTTCCATGGAACATGTTTTCACTGTGGAGAAGAAGGTCATAGGGCATTTGAATGTCCTCAATGCAAAGGAAGGATGGATAGGAGGAATGAAGGCTAGGCTAGAGTTGCACATGTAGATGAAGATGTCAAATCATCAAATTCTAAAGATGATGAAAGAGGAGAAACATTGATTAACAAAAGAGTCATGTTGAGTGGTGAGAATGAACCTAAGCAAAGGAGGAGCCTATTTTGCACTAGATGCAAGTGTGAGGGTAAATGTTGTGATGTGATTATTGATAGTGGAAGCACTAATAATTTGGTGTCAAAAGAGATGGTGACAAAGTTCAAGCTCAAGAGACAGAAACACCCACATCCATATCGGATTGCCTGGGTGCAAGATGACCACAAGGTCATGGATAGTGAACAATGCCTAGTAAAGTTTAAGATTGGTAGGTACCATGATGAAGTACTATATGATATCATACCTAAGGATGCATGTCACATGTTTTTGGGTAGGCTGTGGTAGTTTGACAGATGTGTTGTACATGATGGTCGTGCAAATACCTATTCATTGACAAAGGATGGAGTGTGACATAAGCTAAAGCCATTGAAGGAGATTGAAGAAAAGGCATGTGGTAATGCAAGAATAACTTTTGTTGATGGAAGGAAATTCCTAGATGGTATGAAGCATGAGCATGTGTATTTTTCTTTAATTCCAAAAGATGTTAAAGAGGAAGTAGAGGATGTACTTGTAGATGTTGCAGATTTGTTGAATGAGTTTCAACATATTGTATCTGATAATGTACCTGATAGATTGCCACTAGTAAGGAAAATCAGTCATTAGATGGATTTGATTCTAGGAGCTAGTTTTCCAAACAAGGTAGCATTTAGAATGACACTAGCAAAAAGAGAAGAGTTGAACAGACAAGTACATGAGTTATTGCAAAAGGGTTTGATTCGAAGGAGTCTGAGTCCCTGTGCTGTACCAAAAGTATTAGCACCAAAGAAGAATGGAGAATGGAGGATGTGTATAGATTCTAGAGAAATAAACAAGATCACAATCAAGTATTGCTTTCCATTGTCATGAATGGATGATATTATGTACTGTTTGAGTGGGTCTATGTATTTCTCAAAGATAGATCTGAAGAGTGGATATCACCAGATTCGGATCAGAGAAGGAGATGAATGGAAGACTACCCTCAAGAAAAAGGAAGGACTGTATGAGTGGTTAGTCATGCCTTTTGGGCTAACCAATGCACCAAGAACTTTCATGCGGCTCATGAACAAGGTTCTAAAAGAATTTCTAGGTAACTTTGTCATTGTTTACCTAGATGATATTTTGATCTTTAGCAAGACATTGGAGGAACATATGATGCATGTTTGTATGGTGTTTGAGAAGTTGAGAGATGAGAAATTGTTGATTAATTTGAAGAAGTACAATTTTGTGAAGGAGTTAGTATATTTTGGATTTATAGTTTCAGTAGAAGGTCTAAAAATGGACCCAGAGAAAGTACAAGCTATCTTTGAATGGCCTACTCCAAGGAGTGCTACTGAGGTTTTGGCTAGTTTTTACAGAAAGTTTATCAAAAATTTTAGCAGTATTTGTGGACCCTTGACTGAAACAATGAGAGGGGATAGAAAAGAGTTTAAGTGGACTAATGGGGCAGATAAGAGTTTTAAACTGTTGAAACAAAAAGTTACAGAACAACCTATTTTAGCACTTCTAGATTTTAATAAGGTGTTTTAAGGAGACTATGATGCTAGTGGTACTACAATAGGAGCTGTTGTGAGCTAAGAAGGTAGACCTATTGCTTATTTCAGTGAGAAGTTAAATGATACCAAGAGAAAATATTTTATTTATGATCAAGAATTTTATGCTATAGTTCACACATTAAAGAAGTGGAGACACTATTTTCTTCCTAAGGAGTTTGTTTTGTATACTAATCATCAAGCTTTGCAATATTTGAATAGTCAAGCAAAGTTGAATCAAAGGCATTTGAAATGGGTTGATTTTTTGAAAAGTTATACATTTGTTTTGAAACACAAAAGTGGAAAGTCTAACAGGGTTGCAGATGCACTTAGCAGAAGGCAACTATTGCTGACAAAGATGCAGATTGAGGTGGTTGGGTTCAAGGAACTCAAGAATTTGTTTCCAAAGGATCCTGATTTTGGTGAAGCTTGGAAAGCTTGTATAGAACCTGTTACTCTGGATAGGATGAAGTGATTGGATTTCATCATTCAAAATGATATCCTATTTAGAGGGAGTCAGTTGTGCATTCCAAGAAGTTCTATGAGGGATAATCTCATCAAGGAGAAGCATAGCGGAGGATTGGCTAGACATTTTGGTCATGATGAAATCTTTGCTTTGGTTAGTGAGAATTATTATTGGCCATAGTTACAGCAAGATGTCAAGAAGTTTGTGCAGAATTGCAGAGTATGTCAGATGGCAAAAGGAGTGAAGCAGAATACTGGGTTGTATAAGCCATTACCTGTACTAGAGAAGACTTGGGAGGATATTAGTATGGACTTTGTTCTTGGTTTACCAAAGACACAGTGGGGACATGATTCATTTTTTGTGGTAGTTGACAGATTTTCAAAGATCACACATTTTGTTCCCTGCAAGAAGACTAATGATGTTGTTCATGTAGTAGAATTATTTTTTAGAGAAGCAGTGAGACTACATGGTTTGCCAAAGAGTATAGTTTCAGATAGGGACATTAAGTTCATTGGATATTTATGGTGTACATTATGGATGAAGTTGAAGAAAGATTTGAAGTTTAGTTCATCACATCATCTATAGACTAATAGATAGATAGAGGTGGTGAATAGGAGTCTGGGAAATTTTCTAAGATGTTTGGTTGGATATAAGCCAACGGGATGGGATTTGATTTTACCACAGGCAAAATTTTCATACAATAATTCTATCAACAGGAGCACTGGTAAATCACCATTCTAGATTGTATATGGGAGTAGTCACAAAAATGCATCTAAGTTGAAAAAGATAGATAAAGGAGAAATAAGTAAAGCTGATGCTGAGAATTTTGAGAATATTTCAAGAACATCCATGAGGAGGGGAGGAGGCATATTACCAAGATGAACACGTAGTATAAGGCTAAGGCAAATGAGAAAAGGAGGCATAAAGAGTGTCAGGTTGGAGATGAAGTCATGGCTCATTTGTGGGAGCAATTTTTGGTTGGTACATATAACAAATTGAAAATGAAGAAGTTTGGGGCATGTAAGATACTGAAGAAGCATGATTCAGGAAATGCATATGAGGTCGAGTTTTCTACTGAGCTAAATATTTCACCAGTATTTAATGTTTTAGATCTAACAGAGTATCATGAACAAGGTGTTGAAGATGAGGTTACAACAAAACAATGGAGTATTCTAGCAACCCGTTCAAATAACAAGGATATTGAAGACATACTAGATAGTCATGTTGGCAGAAGCACAAGGAAAAAGACATATGAAGAATATCTAGTCAAGTGGAAAGGATGACTTGTTGAAGATTCATCATGGCTAACAAAGGAGGAGGTTAACCATCTTGGTTTTTCTTTGCACACCTGAGTCTTGACAGGGTCACTTCTCAAATTTCCCCAGGTGTCTGATGCAGGAGCATCTTGGGTGTAAGAGCAATCTTGCATCACCCAAAAATATTTTTATTTTTGTATTCAATAAGGGCTATCTTGTGCAGAGCTGTTATTTATGGAAACTTGTTGTTTTCATTAAGTTGGTCATACGATCTCAAAATATTCTGATTTTACATGTGGAGGTTCATCTCAGTCATATCAGCCTACCAGTAAAGTTTCATGGCTAGATCAGGTCTAGTTTTTAAGATATTGAAGATTTTTGGTATTGGCAGCAGGGTACATAAACTTTGAACTTAGTTTTGAAGGATTTAGATGCCTCAAATGAGGTCAAAAATTTGGTTGATAGGTTCTTGCGCCAATCAACCCTATAGAGCACTTCGTGGCCTTTCTGAAATGGGGTTATAATAGTCAATCGGGTCAACTGGTGATGACTTATGGTCTCCAGAATTCGGGCCACCTGAAATAGCAGAAAATAATTTTCCTTCAAAATTTTTGTTCGGGTTTCAAAAGTTATTTTGAGCTGACTTTGATGTAATAAATTGAAAAATAAAATAATTCTAAGTTGGTTGGCCCTAAGGGCTAAATTTCTAGAACCTTCTCGGGCGGTGGAAAATACCTATATAAAGAAGGGTCATAGTGTTGTCTAGGACAGTTCTAGTAGTAGATCTAGGTATTGATTCAAGGCTTTGTCCTATAGAATATTGTAAGGGAATGCCCATGTGGCTTTTCATATTCTAGTTCTGAAAGTTTGTAATTCCACATTTGTGGAGATAATAAGAAGTGCATTTTCTGTTCTTGCATATTGTTGTTATTTATCTGTTTCTGTTATGTGTGTGTGGTATTAAGGGGAGCACCCTTCATCAACAAAACACAATAGGACATCCAATTCCACAAAAGAAAGGAGAGTAAGTATGTCAGTTTCACCAAAATGAATGGAGGTGAAATAGTGTTCACCCTAAAATGTATGGGGGAAATATGAGATCTACTTCTAAATCCAAATTCCCAAAGGAGAGATCCAAATTGATCAACCAAAAGGTTAAGACACAATCAAATAAATCTATAGAGAATATGAAGGAGGAAGAAAACCTTATATTTCCCTATAAAGGAGTTGTGTTTTGAAATCTAAAATAATTTAAAAGCAAGTACTAACCTCAAAATAGGGCAGATCTGAAAAATGCCAATTTATAATGTCTATGTGTAGTTTCAAGTAATTTTGCATCCTATTTTGGACTAGAAATGTCAAGGCAAAGAAAACCCAGAAAACTTTTATCTTTCTGACAGTAAGTAGTCATTGACCCCGATAAAAGGTCAAAGGCTACATTAATATTCTGAAGGTCAACTTTGACTTTTTTCATAGATCTCAGAAGTTTGTCAAAAAGAGTATCCAAATCCAATCTCAGATCTATAGTTCCACACTTGTACCTGTAAGAAAAAGAGGGTTTTTGTTGTTTGTATGGGGGGTTTGCCTTGGTCAAACCCCAATTTAGGAATTAACCTTGAAATTCAATTGAAATTGTATTGTGCATAAACAAAGTAAATGAAACAATTCACCTTGTTTATGTTGAAGTCCTTGTAGAGGATTCGAATCCTCAAATCCACAAGTACAGATGCTCCAATGGATGCAGAATGAATGTAGGATGTCTCAAGTCAATAGCATTTGATCTTTAACACCAATCTTGAATGGATCTTTGCATATGAATTGACTTGGATGAATGTGGAAGGATGGATCTTCAAGGGGGCTCCAAAGAGATTGAATCCTTAAATGGCTAACAATGGATCTCCTTAATGGATGCTTGAATGCTTGAGTGCTAGGCTTGAAGATGAATGAATGCTTGCTTACTTTCCTTCTCCTTCTTGCTTTCTTGATTGCACTTGAGAGCTTGATCATGAAATTACTTGAGTGTGTGATGTGAAAATGAGAGAGGAAGGCCTCCTTTTATAGTGAACTAGGGCATAATCTTCTAGAGAGGCCACCTTGGAGAATTAAATCTCAATTAGATCCTAACCTTTAGAAATATACCTATATTAAATGCAATTAAGGATTTACCATCCCGAAACTTGAAATGGACGAAAATCAAAAAATCCTAAAATTTGAAATGTGGGTCAAGGATGAGGTAGACTTGTTGGCAAGTTGTCTATACTAAAGTATATGACTAGATATAGTGTTTTCATTATGGAAACAAAGTCATATAACAGTTTGGAATCAGCGCACTAGATGTAAAGATCAGAATTTAGTTAAGTGTTGAGGACTGGATAGTATACGGAGTTTCGATAGGTCAGAGCATTAGCATACGTGTGTATAGAAGAATTATGGTATGCACCCTATAATTTAAGTTGGTTAGACTATATTCTTGCTTATTCTATGAGTGCATAAGCAGATGTGCAAGGATGTGTAAGTTACAATCAGTTGAAGTTGCACAGCTAATGTGTGCCAGCAGAGAATAGAGCATGGAGTCGATAGTTAGCATTTTGGTTTGTGATTGTAATGTAATATTATAAAGGCCATGTGCCCATTGTATTTAAGTTTCTGACATGTCTATATGTATAATTGTAATCATGCTTAAGCCAATTCATTTGGAAGCATTATTTGTAATTAGTTATAGGGCTGACCTAATTGTATATTTTGTATGATCGCATAAATATAAGGTGTGCCCATTGTATTCAGTATGGAAGTCATGATAGAGTTGTGATAAGTAGAGCAAAGGTATGTGAAGATAGCATAAGATGTATTAGAGATTTTCTAGAGATTAAAGTATCAGCACATCAAAGGAACTGATCTGACAAGCAGTGTCACAGTGACAGTTCACCAGTAGATATAGTGTGTATCTGAAATTAGAAAGTTGTAGCCTTCACCATTTGAGCAATGAGCTCTAGGATAGTGAGTCCACTCCCCTAATAGGGATCATTGTAAAAGACTCCTAACAGGGTCCAACCCTTAACAAGGTCTACTATACTTAAAGCATTGTAAAGCTACTCCTAACAAGGTAAAGGATCTTCTAACAAGGATCACAAAACACTAGTGCAAAATATTACTGGGTATCAAGTCCCACCGGGGTTTTTACCTATTTGGGTTTCCCTGTAATCATATTGGTGTCATGTGTTGATTTCATATTTCATGTTTATGTGAACCTTTATTTCATTACTTAAGCATTTAAGTTTAACATAAAGATTATAGTGAAAAGTTAAAATATGGTGAACACTGATTCACCCCCCTGCCCCTCTCTCAATGTTCCCATTCCTAACAATTGGTATCAGAGCTCTAGTCCTCAACATAGAAGTTTAACCACTTGAGGAGATCATGGAAAAAGATGAAATAAAACATCTGAAAAGAAATCTTGATGCTTCTCTTGAAGATTTGGACAAGTCGGAAAGAGAATCTAAAGAACTTAAGGACAAACTCAGTCATGCTCAATTAGTCATCAAAAAGCTAAGGAAAGATTTGAAAGAATGCTCTACTAGTGATCTAGGGACAATGGTCAAAAAGCTCAATGAAGAAAAAAAATCCTTAAAAGAAAAACTTGAAGAGGTTGATGATAAGCTGACTAATAATTAGGTAGTCTATGATAAACAAATCAAAGAGAACTTTCAGCTGAATGAAGAACTAAGGAAAGAAAACATGGAAATCTTGGAGCTAAGAAATAGCAAAGAAAGCTTGGAGTCTGAATTGAAAGAAGCAAAGAATCATATTGACAAACTACACATGAGTTCTGATTTGATAGAATCTCAGTTGTATGAAAGAAGAGCCAAAGGAGACACCAGTTGTATTGGATACAATGAAGCACAAAATCAAATTGACAATATGCAAGCAAGAAAGGATTCACAAAAGGACTCTACTGATGCTGAAAAGACTGAAGATCAAACCAAAGATAATAGTGGACCAACTAATAATGAGTGCAAGCAAGTAGAATGCACCTATTTTTCTTGTAACAAGCATGGACACATTGCAAGGAACTGTACATAGGTAAAGCCTTTTAATGGTTATTGTTATTCATGCAATAGATTTGGTCATAAAGCTATGAATTGCAAGACTAGTAAGAAGAAAATGACTCAAAATGATCAAAAGAATCAGAATCAAACAAATGTAAGAAGTGCTTAGAATGTTACATGTCAGATATGTAACTATAATGGTCACACAAAAAAATAATGTAGAATGGTGACTCATGTCAATGCACCAAGGAATATAAGACCTCTAGTCATTTGTCACTCTTGTAACAAGGCTAGACATATCTCAAGGTTCTGTAGATCAAGGACGAAAGGTTAGGGAAGCCCTAAAAAGGCCAGAGAACCAGTTTTGGATCCCGTAGGAGAAGTTAATTTTGTCAAAGCCTCAGATGATGTGAGCATGATTTGGTTAGAGAAAAATAAGGAAAAGACTGATGAGAGTGTATTGGATGCATCCTCAGTGGATGCACCCTCTACATCTGCATGAATGGCCCTCAGGGTCATAGGGGGAGCTAATTTAGCTCTAGACCCCTACGTGGCTGGTATACTCATCCTCAAAGTATGCACCTTTGGACTTAAGCTTTTGGAGTGTAGAGGTACCTATGTGCAAGAGCGCACACGCTGAATGTTAGCAGAACTCAAGTTGCAAATTTTGAAGTGATAGCCTGGTTTACGTGACTTGCATTAATGGTGAATTTCTCACTTTAAGTACACATAAAGTTGTTTGTTCACTCATTGCATTTGAATTTAGAGCGATTGAAGAGTAGATTGAGCTTGGAAGTTGTTGTGAAGATTTGGAGATTGAACTATCAATGTTTGCAGTGCATTTGATCGGTTGTAGAAACCCTAGCTTGTTGCGCCTATTCAGAAGCCGTCAGATTATCTCTAAGTTCAGTTGGAAAGTGATTAACAAGTAAGTCATGGCCACTCCCAATTTTTATGATGTCACTAAGAAGAAAAGATATGTTTTCAAGAGGCAACCATTTAAATCAACCCTAGATGATTTAGAGGGAGCTTTCTCCCACATGCCTATGGGTGTCATGCATGTGGAAGACATAAGGGCCTACATCTATTGTAAGAAAGAACCTGTTGGAATAGATAGGTTAAGGGCACACGTGGATACCATGTTGAAACATGATAAAACATTCATTGATGAATACACCAAATGGAATGATCACCCTATTGTTGAGTATGCTACAACATATGAATTCTATGAGATAGAATGGATAAAGATCTTATTGAGTAGAATCCATGATGATCTATTTTGGATTGGAGATGTTCCAGTAAGAATCACAAGTGATCTGATACATGAGATGATAGGCCTTTCTAGGATAGGCGTCATCCTTCCAGTGGGCAAGGATGTCAGGAAAATGGTAGAGCAAGTATGTAAGTCAAGGAGTGATAGGTGCGACGTGACCATTCAGCCGATTGAGCAAGCTAACATCAAATTGATGTCAATGATACTGGGTTATAGATTTCATCACACCAGTAGGGTGAATAGTGTGTTTGCGAGCACTATTCTAGCTGCCATCAGACTAGTAAGGGAAGATGGAGAGTTCAACTTGTGTGAGATCTTGCGCGCATAGTTGATAGATAACATCAAAGCTATCAAACATAATAATAAAAAAGATATTCAGGTTTGGGTCCCTAATCATCTATATGTACCTTCATATAGTTGGAAGAGTTTTAGATTTGTATTTGGACAAGTCCATTCCAACAATGCCTCAAATATCCAACAAAGCATCCACAGAAAGCACACTAAGAGACTATGTGACATTGGAATTGAAGACCTTTCGAGCTAAGATGCAGATGAGGTATTAGATTCCAAAAAGCATTGTAGAGAAATATAAGGATACAATATGCTTTATCGTGCAGACTGATACTACATGTATGGAAGCTGTTGAACCTAGAACTGTAGTACCTCACCCCTAGTTTGATTTTGTAAATGTTATGATTACTCTAGGATGATAGATTATATGTTAGGAAATTATTGATGCGTATGATTTTATTGACCCCATACTTGCATGTGTATGGTTGATGTGTTTATTTTATATTTTTGTTTGATGTGCCTGATGTGGCTAAGGGATGGAGTCGTAGTTACTTACTTGCGAGATCCACACGATTGGCCGATCCCTGCCATTGTCTATTTTATATTTATATATGTATGTACATGCAGGTGTTGTATGTAGGTTTGCAGGTACTGGGCATCAACTTCTCTAAATTGTCAGGATGAGCGTGCCCTATCACAATATCTCAAATAGTAAGAGAGGGGAGATAACACGGGTCCAAATCCTAACCTAAGCCATATTATTGTCCTAAAATAGTGGACAAGATTCTATTATTCCTACCCTTCCTAAACTCATCTAGTTGATGTGAGTTTATAACCCTGTCCTTGCATTTGAATGTGGGTCCTTAGGTCCTTGTGATGCTTTCAATTTTTGGTGCTTGGCGTGTTTTCTATAATTAGATTATTTAATTTGATTAAATTGCACAATTTTTAATTAAATAAAATCTTTGCTATTTTTATCTTTGAGAGATTATTTAATTAATTGGAAATTAATTAAATGCAAATGTTAAGTTAGTTTATTATGTGGTAGAAGTATTTCATTAAATGCAATTGTTAAGTGTGGTTGAAATATTTAATTAATGAGAATTAATTAAATATCTTCACCTTAGAATTACTTAATTGTAAATTTAACCTTTGTTCAATTAAAATATATTTATTAAATTAAGGGTTAATTTAGCATGTGGTATTTATGTCAAACTAAATGTTCTAATTTTTAATTGTTTAAATGCATTAAGTTGTGCATTCATAATTGAATGAATTTAAATTAATGATATTAGTTAAGTTTGGTTATGTGCTTTCATCAAAAGTCAAAGTGGGGAGAAGACTCTAGTTCAACTGAAACTGAACTGTAAACTAGAGTTTATTTTCATGCAAAGCTTTCTTGGAGTCGAGTTCAAATTCTTGCTTGTGGAAGGTAATACCTTTATGTATTGTGGGTTTAGCCATTATTCGATTACACAGTTTTGGAGGAGAAATTTGGAGACAGGTTTGGAGAGAGCTCTTTGAAAAAGCTTGGATTTTATTTCTTCATTTTGGACGTTGTTGAATCTGTATAATTTGATTTGAGGTAGGTTTTGATTTATTATGGTTATTTCTTTTCGGATCTTTGTAGGAAAATAGAGCGTGTCTTCCTCATGCCTGTTGGATCTGTATATTTGAGAAGTTTTTGGGTTGTTTTATCTTTTGAATTTCTTTTAAAGGATGTGAAATTGCATGCAATTCAATTTGAATATTTTTGTCTATCTGATATGAAAGTTATGAAGGCTTTGCGAAATCTATAGAAAATTTTTAGAAAGCCAAATGGATTAGGGTTTTGATCTTTGTTGAGAATTAGTGGAGTTAATATTTATGTTAAGAGAGTTTTTGTTATTGTGGGATATCTATATATATTCATGTATATATGTTGCATTTTATATATATATATATATATATATATATATATATATATATATATACATATATATATATATATACATATATATATATATACATATATATATATATATATATACATATATATATATATATACATATATATATATATACATATATATATATATATATATATATATATACATATATATATATATACATATATACATATATATACATATATATATATACATATATATATATATACATATATATATATACATATATATATATATACATATATATATATATATATATACATATATATATATATATATACATATATATATATATATACATATATATATATACATATATATATATATATCAAATTGGGGCAATTGATATCATATATATTAAAAGGGTTTTGTTAAAAAAATATTTATTAATAAAAAATATATTGAAATGGTTTGACGGGCTTTTAACTCCCCCCAAACCGTGGCCACACGGCTCCCCACAAGGAGGCTGTCATGCAGCAGTACCCAAGGGTACTATTGCACAACAGTTCCCATGGACTGTCGTGCGGTAGTACTCTGTGAGTACTGTCACACAGAGATTCATGCGTACCTTTTTTTTATATGTGTATTATTAAACACAAACACTTTTTTCAATTTTGCTATTAAGTTTTGTTTTATTAATTAATTTTTATTTTTATTAATTTGAAACTTATTTATTTATTATTAATATTAAATTTTAAAAAAAATATAATGTTTATTATTTAACTAAAAGGGAATTTTTAATTAAATGGGTTTTGTTCATGTTAATGGCTTTTAAAATTTAATCTATGAGTACTTTTATTATTTGAAGAATATTTTGATTAAGACTTTAGCAATTGAAAGATTTTATTAAATGCATGTTTTTATTTTGAAATATAGTTATATTTTTAAGATGTTAGTTCTTGGAACTATGAGTATGCACTTTATTAGTAGATTATCTTTGCATGTCATTAGATCATATGTGCTTGCGGTTAAATAGGGAAATATTTTTACCTTGGATCTTAATTGTGAATGTTAAACCAGGCCATTTGACTTTCAAAATATTATGTCTTATATTAAATCTAAGGGGTTAGAATTTTCCACCAGAGAGTGTGAAATCTAGAGGCAAGTTTTGGTTATCTTTTTATCATGTTTGTTTTCCTTTCATATTCTGTTGTGTCGGGAACTCGTCCTAGGATGATTCTGGTTTTGCATGGTTCTGTCACTGTTGGATCTAGTTGTTGTGATTCATGAGTTGTGTTAACTCAGGGTTATATTTGATCTTGTGAGACCTTAGGGTAGGTCATCTGAGTGTATATCAGGAAGTGGCTTGTAATTGGTGCTGGAGACTGGAAGTGGCTACCAGGATATCCTATTACAAGTAGCTTAATAAGTGCTAATTAATAACATTAAGAGTTTAAAATGAACCTAATAAGATACTATGTGCCTCGCCCATGCTTGAGTTCCTGATTGTGTTTTGACTAGGATGGGAGTGAGAAGATGCTTGCCGCCTACATGGACTGGATATGGCATAGTTAGTACCTTGTCTACATGAGAGGTTACTGATACCACATAGAGTCACTAGGGCGTCAGGGTCTGAAGAGACTACCAGGATAACCTTAGAGTTGGCTCATGTGATGACACTTCCTTTATACATCTTAGGTTTCCTACATGTGTTGGTTGCCTCTAGTTGTGTATGTTGTACCTTTTGAGTTGAAGCTTTCAGGATCTCTTCCTTAGTTTGTTCTGTTGTTTTTTGTTATCTGAGTGGGATCTGATGTTATCTTCTCAGCATGGTGGGAGTGGACCATTTAGGTTCACGAGGTTGGGTGGTAGTGATTCTTTTACCATTTGAGATTCTGACATTCATGTACCAGTGCTAGATGATCCCTGTGGTAGTTGTTCCTTCTTGATCTTCATTGATGGAGATGTGTTATTATTCTTCCTTTCTATGTGGTCTTGTATTATTGTTTTAGATATTCAGAGATATCATGTTGTACTTCATTTCAGTTTTGTGTTACATACCCTGTAACATGTGCAGTGGATGTAGGTTATTATGGTTACCTTATGGTACCAGTTGTATCTATGTTATCTTTTATATGATGTTGCATTTATCTTTCATTTGTTTACATGAGTTTGTAATTATGTCTAATCTAAATTAATTAGTTTTTTTATTCACATAATCTTCATCATGTAATCCTTGAGACTTGTAACCTATGTGAGTTGTTCATTTCATTGTATTGCTTAATGCATTTAAACAATTAAAAATTAGAACATTTAGTTTGACATAAATACCACATGCTCAATTAACCCTTAATTTAATAAATATATTTTAATTGAACAAAGGTTAAATTTACAATTAACTCTAAGGTGAAGATATTTAATTAATTATCATTAATTAAATATTTCAACCACACTTAACAATGGCATTTAATGAAATACTTCTACCACATAATAAACTAACTTAACATTTGCATTTAATTAATTTCCAATTAATTAAATAATCTCTCAAAGATAAAAATAGAAAAGATTTTATTTAATTAAAAATTGCACAATTTAATCAAATTAAATAATCTAATTATAGAAAACACACCAAGCACCAAAAATCGAAAGCATCACAAGGACCTAAGGACCCACATTCAAATGCAAGGACAGGGTTATAAACTCATGTCAATTGGATGAGTTTAGGAAGGGTAGGAATAACAAAATCTTGTCCACTATTTTAGGACAATAATATGGCTTAGGTTAGGATTTGGACCCATGTTATCTCCCTTCTTACCCTTTGAGATATTGCGATAGGGCATGCTCATCCTGACAATTTAGGAAAGTCGATGCCTAGTACCTACAAACCTACATACAACACCCACATGTACATACATATATAAATATATAATAGACAATGGCGGGGATCGGCTGATCATGTGGATCTCGCAAGAAAGTAACTACGACTCCATCCCTCAACCACATCAGGCATGTCAAATAGAAATATAAAACAAACACATCAACCATACACATGTAAGTATGGGGTCAGTAAATCATACACATCAATAATTTTCTAACATATAATCTATCATCCTAGAGTAATCATAACATTTACAAAATCAGACTAGGGGTGGGGTACTACACTAATCCTATCAATCCTAATCCTAATCTTAATTTTATCAATCCTAATCCGATACCTAATTCTCCATCTATTCATCCTTGCTCTTCCCATACTTATGATGGGATTCAAGCTATAGTTCAGGATGCAGATGTGCATGATTTCTTTTATTTACCTTCTCCTCTGATTCATGATGATATTAAAAGGAAGGGTAAAGAAACTTCTTCAAAACCTATTATCCCACCTTATACAACCTTTACTCATGAACATGATAAACAATCACCTCATGTAGAAGCTTTACATAATATGTACACTACTGGATATAATATGATGACTAAACAAAGTTATAAAGGTTTAGGGCTTGGGGTTAATGAGCATGGTATTAGGTTTCCAGTTCACATACCCCCTAAACCAGATATGTATGGTGTTGGTTGTTCAAAATCTCAAGTTAAGGTAGGTGATGCTAAACATCATCCTCCTCTTCATATTCTTCTCCCCACACCTACCTTAGAGAACATTGATACTCATCAAGAAGTGGCTAAGAAGGTATATGTTGAGCTAATGAATTCCAAGAAAGAAATCTTTAGACCTATGCAAATAGATGCTTTATAAAAATACAAATTTCCTTTTCATTATAGTAACAAATATTTACTTGTTGATTATAAACATTTCAAGTTATATGTTAGAGAAAGAGCTGCTTTAGGAATTATATCTCACTCTTGTGCAGTTTTACAATTCCTTCATAATTTTGATATAGGGGATTCCCCTCATTTAGATATAATGTAGATGTTCTCCCCCTCTTGTCTCATGACTGGGGGGCAAGAGGTGTATCTTCATCCAGTCTTCTAGAATCCATTAGGTCTTTTATTGGGGACTTAATTGGTATTCTTTCTCTCCTATTTTTCTATTGCTTTGCATTATGTTTTTAATCATCCATAGAATCTATCCTTTCTTTTCAAGATATCTTTTCTAAGACATTTGTTTTGAAAAGGTATCCCTTGTCTTTATCTCTAGGGGGCAAGGTACCTCTTTCTTTCTCTTTGTCTACGGAGCCGCTTTCCTTAGCTTAGTAGTATTTGTTTATATTGTAATATTATTTCAACACATTGATAGATGTTTTGACTACAGATAACATTCTTATATGAGAATTTGTTGTCCTAAGTCGTCACTTTTTCTCTATTTTGCAAATTATGTTCTTTATAAAATCTCACCCTTGCTTTGGTGTTAGAGTTGTTTCCCTCATTCCAAAGATTCCTCTTCCTCTTGTTTGCAAGGGGCTTGATGATTGAATCTTTGTTCCCACCGTTGAAAGATGATATTTTATCTAAAGCACTCCTATTTGGTGGGGGCTCTTGTTGATAAGATCTCTTTCTTTGAGGATCCTTTTTCCATGAGTGACATATCTTTTTCATGATTATCTATATTCTTGGATGTAGGGGTCAATATCCCTCACTAAGGATATGGTGTACATTACTGTATTAGGATATCTCCTTGTATTGTGAAGTAGGTATCCTCTTCCATCTTTGTTCCTACACTTGGAGGGTAAGGATGTCATCTCCTTCTTTTCTATCTTTCTGGGATGCCACTCTTTCCTTGGGTAAGTAGTATTTATCTATTATGTGATATCCAATCATACATGAAAATTTTGGTTTGCATTGAGGATCTTTGTCCTTGATCACAGCCTATTTTTTTGTTTGACATTGGGTTTTCATGGTTGATATATCTCTCACCCTGGAAACTGAACAATGTGTTATCCCTCACAAGGGTCACTTTTATTCACTTCTTGCATGATATCTCTTTACATTCATCCCTTCCATAGCCTCATAGGAGCTGTGACCTTCTTGGCTTGGACTAGGTGTTGTTTGTGGATATTGTCTTGATGTTGAAGAAGGCTTTATCCTTGTTCTTTCTTTCCTTAACATATCAAAATAGTATGTTTTTGCCATATTAAGGAGGGGGGCATATATAGGGCCTCCCTTGTACTATAGTTTTTTATTTTTACATGCTAAATCTTGGAAGGTAATGCACATAAGTTGCTAAATCCTGAAGGGACACACATCTCCAATTTCAAATATGCTAAATCTTCTGAAGGTAATGCACATAAGTTGCTAAATCTTGAGGAGACATGCATTTCATATTCATAGTGATACAAGAAGGTGGATCTATGAGTATTCCAGAAGCTGTTAAAAGATGCATTACAATTTCAAGCACAATTTATGGGTGAACCTATTGGGCTCTCCCTCTAAGGTGATTCATGGTAAGGTGGGCATCTTACTAGGCAAGGTAATCACTCTTTTTCCCTTTCTCTTTTCGCTTTCATGATAGTAGGACTAGATCATGAAGCTATGTGATTTATAGTGTTGTTCTTGTCTTTCTTATGTAAACATTTATACTTTTATGATAGCTTTCCAAATATGATGTTAGTATAAGAAATGTTTTTTTAGCAAGGTTTCTTGTACTAGTTGATTTGGGTTTGTTTTAGTACTAACCCCTCTTTTGTGTCCTTTTTTTTTTTGCACCCTCATGCACATATGTTGAGCTAGAATCCTTAGCCTAGGGTCTTGTGTCCCTATCTAAGTGTCATTCTATCTCATTTTGAATCCACTAGGATCTTTTCTTCCTTCTCCTTTACCAAGAGTTTGCATCGAGTCCATACTCTTGCTAAAGTGGGGGCTTAATGTATCATCTTAAAATGGAAGCACTTCCATGTTAAGAGTGTTTATCCCTCTGAGTGAGTGGTATGGGTCATGTTAAGCACCTTAAATTATCTCATTGCTTGTATCATACTTGTTCTCCTCATTCTACTTCTATATATCCTTGATTTTCACTCCAATCTGCATTTCCTTGCATTTTGGGTCAGGATCCTAAGGTTTTTAACCATAAGGTCAAAGTCAACCTTGATCTTGACCTAGTCAGATACAACCTCATCCTTGACCCCCTATCTAGATTTCAAATTTCCTTGATTTCTGGGTGTCGGGTTTCGGGGATATTTGTTTTCCCGCCTCTAGGTCAGCCATTTTGGGTTTCAGAATGGTAAATCCTTTAATTTCATTTAATCTAAGTATATTTAATCCTTTAATTACATTTAATCTAGGTATATTTTCTAAAGGTTAGGGCCTAATTGAGATTTAATTCTCCAAGGTGGTCCCTCTAGAGGATTGTGCCCTAGTTCACTATAAAAGGAGGCCTTCCTCTCTCATTTTCTTAATCAAGTTTTGACATCCATCATTCATATCTTCTTTGGCTATCAAGATATCAAGGTGATCAATAAAGCATCCATTCAAGCATTCAAGTCCTCTTCTCCATCCAAGTTCTCCACTGAAGATCAAGGATTCAAGCATTCAAGCCATTGAAGGGATTTGGTTCAAGCATTCAAGATTCATCATTCAAACCCTAGATCTAGCCATCATGATGGTGTGATCTTCCTTCAAGATGCTTTGTGTATCTTCTAGATCCATTCATTATTCCCTCAAGGTGGATTCCAAGCATACAATCATGGAGGTTTGATTTACATTTACCATTGTTGTGTTCAAGCTTTCATATCAATATACTTGTTTACATTAAAAATACAATTACATATCTATCAAATTGCATAGCTTCATTGTTAAATCCATTTATACTACTTGCTAGCATTCTTATTTCAATTTCAATATTAAGGTTGATTCCAAACTGAGGTTTGACCAAGGCAAACCCCTCAAAAAAACAATAAAAACCCTCTTTTTCTTGCAGGTACAAGTGCAAAATTTTGGATCTGAGAGTAGATTTGGATACCCTTTTCAGCAAACTTCTAGGATCTGGGAACAAAGTTAAAATCCACCTTCAAATAAAGAATGTAGCCTTTGACCTTTTATAAGGGTCAAAGACTACCTATCGTTGGAAAGACAAAAGATTTTTGGGTTTTCTTCATCTCGGCATTTCCAGTATGAAACAGGTTGCATAATTGCTCAAAAGTACACATAGACATCAGAAATTGACATTTTTCATATTTTCCCTAATTTGAGGTTAGTACTTGTATTTCAATTATTTCAAACTTCAACTCTACAATTACATCATAAGGAAATATAGGGTTTTTCTCTCTCTTTCATATTCTCCATAGATTGATTCAATTGTGAATTAACCTTTAGGTTGATCAAATTGGATCTCTCCTTTGGGAATTTGGATTTAGGAGTTGATCTCATATTTCCCCTTACATTACACACACATTTAAATAGAGGTGATTCTAAATTGCCTCTATTCAATACCCTAAATCGTTGTATCACAATAATTAAATTTTGGGAAAGGAGAAGGAGGTGTAGAGGAAGACTTAGTAGAGATGAAGTCATCAAGGACTTCATCCATCATATTAAAATCTTTTCTACTAAATGGATCATAAAAAGAAATGAAGCTTCGGACAAGGAAATAAAACATTTTATAATGAAAAAAGCTAATTTATTATGAAACAAAGCATAAAAGGAACTAGCCTAAAGACACATAGCAATGCATGAAAAGAAAATAATTTTGGATTTTTATTGCTTTTAACATGTAAATACATTAATGAATCTATAAACCATGTGTCATTTTTATATCTTGTTTATGAATAAATGAAAAATCAAAACTAAATGCATACAAAGGAGATCTAGACACAATCAAAAGTGGAAATGTTATGAGTTAGGTTTGTAATACCCCAAAAATGGGCTATAGGTTCATTAACCTCCTACATCTTCAATTCGAATGAAATCGACATCAAAGTCCTAACCTAAGGCACATCTGCACATTATCGAATCCTAATTGATTTTATCCTAAATTTTGCATTGGGGAATATTCCTAGCAATATTCCTATTTATCCTAATTATTCTTAATTTAATAATTATTTAGCAATAAATATTATTTATCCTAAAGTTTGATTAATTGAATATTCTAAATATTTAATTAATTAGATTTAATACTGCCACTTAATTATTTAATTGGATTTAATTAAATTATTCCTAAATTGTATTACTTAATTTTGACAATAAATCTAAAATCTTATGACTAATTGATTAAATTCGTATTTAATTAATTCAAGTCAGTTGTCAATTTTTAATAATATAGTTTTAGAATAAAGTTTGATTTGGACAATTGATTAACCTATAAATCAGTTATTTTAAATTCAAAAATCAATTAAGTTGAGAATAAATCACTTTATTTCTAAATTAATTTATAATTAAATTATGCACAATCAAAAAAGCAGTCAACTAGAAATCAACAGCCAATTTTAAAATTTAAACTCAACATCTGATGATGAGTTGAAATTTGATCTAAACTCTATTTTGAGATAAAAACTACTTTTGCATAATTTTTGTGAGTTAATTATCTCTAATTTTTTGATAACTCAAAAATCAACCTAAGTTTATCAAGAGATATTTATGGCTTTTCTTATGCATCCTCAAAGCCCTAGATTTCTATAAAATCAAGGCTTAGGTCTTCACAATTAACCACCTCAAATTTGCACAATTACTCTGGCAAAATTGCATACGAAGAATCAAGCTTTTGTGACAAGTGACTTTGTGAGATCAATTCATAGTTTTTCATAGCTTTGCATAGATTTTCATATCAATTCATGTCATTCTTAGATTAAATTTGCATATCATTTTCAATCAATTCTAGCTTAGATTCATATAGTTTTCATCTTAATTGCATAGAAAATACAAAAATATAGATTAATCTACATTCATCTTTTAGCATTAAATCCTTCGTTTAGGTGTTGCATTATCACTGATCTCAATTCCAATCTGTGAACATCATACTCACACCTACTAGAAGGCAATAAATCACCTAGTTAGCTTAGTTTCAATTATTTGCAAGATTTTGATTTTGGCTAACCTCTAATGTTTTACTGAAGCGTTGTGTCTACAGCTACAAAATTCACACACACATTTCTGGCACCCACCGTGGGGCCTTGAAATGGGTTTCCATCTTTTCTACTTCACTTCTATCTATTTTTTTGTCATTTTCTAGTCCATTCTACAACTTCATTCTCTGTCCATACATTTTTCATATGACTTTTGTCAGAAAGTCATACCAGAAGCTACTGGTTGTCATACGACAGTTGAGGATTTCAAGGCTCATTTCAGCAACTGCAGATTGTCATTTGAGAATTGAATTTTCATCTGGTGAGACATTCACTGTCGTACAAGTTTCTAGACACAGAGCTGACCCATTGTCATATGGGATTTGGATTGTCATCTGGAAGGTAACCCACTATCGTTCAAGTTTTGACTCCAGGATTCAATTGTCATTTCAAAATTTTTGGCATTTTTTCAAATTTGATTTTTAGATTTGGACTAACAGCTATCCCTAATAATTGAAATCTTCTATTTTTGACTAATATTTGTTGAATTTGATTGGGAAAAGCACAACTAAATTGTTAAAATAGGTAAAATCTACTAAGCAAATTGTGAGGAATTTGGGTATTCTACTATGATCTGATAACACTTTGATTTGGACATAAAATGAACTCTCATGTGTCAAGCTTGTGTGACTCTACTCGCTTTCATATCACAGACTTCATTTTGGGCTATAAAATCAACATAGATTTGCTTTTTGCATATCTATTACACATAGTAAATAGGCCCTATGAACACTATTTGTGGATGATCTCGAGAGAGTGGGCTTCTTTCGCTTGTTCATGCATGCAAAGCTCTTCTTGATGAAGGATCCCCTTGTAGGTAGGGAGGTTATTGAGATTGTCTTACATTCTACTAGATTTGTGCATCTTCAACTTTTGATTGATACATTCTCTCTCCAGAGAGGTTGATAGATCATAAGCAGTTGACATCATAGATCTTTGTGAGATAATCTTGGTCTTAGCCTATCAAATTAATCTATCTGCTTTGTCTTGGTAAAGTGAAGAGGCTAGGGGATTATGCTCTACTTCCTTTTTGGATAGTAACAGAAACCCAGATCCTTGAATCTGATCTAGTCCCCTTGTGGTATCTTTTGTGAGTCACCTTTAGAGAGGGTTAACCATAGTGGACATTCCCTTAATTGGGTCAACCACGTGCATGGAACCTCAAGCGATAATAGCCATTTTCACCATGGTAGCAGCAACCACTATATAAATGTCCTTGTGGAGGAAATCTTCACAGGTGTGGTCTCTTGTTGGGCTGTCAGATCTTCCTAGCAGCTCCTGATTGATTAAATTCTTGGACTATGTCAAAACCTTGGTGCACCTGGATTGGAGTTTTCCCTCTTGAGATCACAAAAGTTACAGATTCATACCATTACTACAAACCCTAGTAAGGCCAAATTTTCATTTTCTAGGAATATGTGCATTGTTGAAAAACTTTTGAGAACATACACAAGTAGTATTTCTAGGGATTAGCACAATAAGTCACTATTTCTTGTTCATGCACAAGGTTGCTTTTGCCCTTGTTCATTGTTTTTAGATGATTGTCTACTTCCCTTTCTTTTTGTTTTGTGTGCTTGATATCTACTTGGTTATTTGAAATGGACTATTACACAGATCTTCAAAACTAGATAGAAAACTTTACCAACAATTTGAAACTAAAAACCAGAAAATTGCAAAATCTGAAGTGAAATTCCTCTCTGGAGTCAAAAGTCATCCCACAGTCTCAGATTATCATATGAGTCTTTAGAAAAATTTGTTTCATAACCCCTGTATTGTTGTATAGTAGCCAGTATTGTGTTGTACAAGTGTTGTCACCAGAAATCAAAAGAATAATTATTCCTGGCAGCAATTATCGTACGAGTCCTGCAATTGTCATTTGAGAGCATACCTAGTGTCGTACAAGCTTTCAGAAACTCATTTGAGAATTTTCAAAAAATTGTCAAAGACTTGTCAAATTTGTCAAAAATCCAGTTTTTATAACCTATTTCCAGATTCTATCAAAACATTCATTGTGTCAGGAACAAAGCAAAAACTAGAAAGAATCCATTCATTTTCCTAAGGTGGTCTCTTGAGTTTGATTTAGCCTTCTGATTTATCAATTTGAGTCTTTTTCATCTTGTGTCAAAATTATCTTCAAATTCAATCTTCTTACTAAATAGCTAAGTGTTGTGAGCTCATGCCCACCAACTTTGGGCATCTACCCATACTACTGTGGCACAGTATCCTTCATTTATGTCCAATCTAATCTTCAATCAAATCCAATCTTGACAAGGTTGCATCATTTGATCTTCTTGAATCAAGTCATTCTTCAGTTGTCTTCATCTTTCATTTTTGCTTCACCCAAGGTTAATGATAGAAACTAGAGCTTCTCCACACAAGAAATCAAGAGAAGCACCCAACACTGTACTTTTGACTACTCACGTGGGTCCAAGTCTTGAGCAACTCTACAATTTAGGTCTTTACGAAGATGACGGTCTTGGTAAATTTTGATTGAAAACTGGTTACATACCCCCTCCATCCACTCACGGAGGTAATCAAAAAACTCCACCTCAATCTATCCCAGGGAGTCCTAAAACTCCTAACATGTCTCACGGAGGGACACATCATGGGTCTCAAAGACCTCATTCTCAACATGGTGCGGATCAAGAACCCACACCTTTTGAAATTGCTCGATATCAAAATGATGATGACTTCAAGAAAATGATGAGGCATTTATTAAAAGAAGATAGAGAAGCATATTTTCTAGAGTTAGCTCATCAAGGAGCTAAACTTCCTCCAAACTTTAATGTTGAAAATATCATTACACATGAGGAAGAAACCCCTATCATGGCTATGATGAAATAGATGCATGCCATGCAAGTCAAGCTCAACAAACTAGAGAAAGAAAAGGAACCTAAGGAGTTCTCCATGGAGGCTCTATGCCCTTTTCCATTTGATAAGGACTTGTACATGTTGCCATTCCCTAAGAGACTAGAGATGCCTAAATATGATAAGTATGATGGAAACTCTGATCCTCAAGATCATGTCAGATAATTATGTACTCAATCTATGGAGTTTATGCATGAACCAACCTACTTAATACATCTTTTCGCACGATCTCTAGAAGGAGAAACCATTCATTGGTTCTCTAGGATGCCTCCAACTATCAAAACTTTTGAGAAGTTAATCAAACTATTCTATCAATAATACTCCTACAATATCCAACATCTGGTCACCATGATCGACATCTGCAATCTAAAACAATATCCAGGAGAACCATTACTGACATTTCTCAAGAGATGGAGGAAGAAATTTTCTCTATATGCTAGACCCATTCCAAAAACTGAGAAGCTAGAAATCTTCATCAATAATCTTGTTCCAGAAATCAACTACCCTTTACAAATGCAAAATCATACATCCTTTAATAAGATGGTAGATAATGTGATCAAAATTGAGAAAGTACTTGTGAAAAAAGGAGACATCACACTTCAAAAGGACAAGTATGAATCTGGATCTAAATCTAAGGACAAGAACAAAAACTAGAATAAGAATAAGGGCATCATCATAGATGGCATTTTTTATACTATTCATGCCCCATCCAAGGCACCCTCTTTCAATCTCACTATTGGCACCCAATCTATCAAAGCTTCTAAAGCTAAAACAACAGATCCCAACAAAAAGTCATCTGATTATAAACCTTGGCCTACATATCCTAACCGCAAATTCACTCTTCTTGGAGAGTCCTTGGAATCTGCCATGAAAACTCTATTGGCTAACAAAATCATCTACTTGCCTAAGATAAAAGTCTTTGATCCTAAACCTAAACTGAAATGGTGGAGAGAGAATGATTTTTATGACTTCCATCACAATAAAGGTCATAAGACTAATAACTACATTCACTAGAAACACATCATACAAGACAAAATTGATAATGGAGAAATCACGATTGACAATCATAAGAGAAATAATGATCATACAGCATTCATGGAACCATTTTCAAAACATGGTAAAGAATATTCTTCTTCTCAACCTAATATGGGTGCTAAAGTCAATTATGCCTACTCTGGAAACAATGTTGTCATCAATATGGTTGAACCATGTCTATCTGAGGATTGCAATGTCATCACAATTGTAAGAAAAGATAGAGAAAATCAATTAGCTAATGCAGTTATTTGATCACAAGCTCAGGCGTATCTACAAGGACAAATACCCAATTCATCCAATGTCCCTAAGGTACCTTTCAATCTTTCATCTGCTTCTAAACAGAAGGCTACATCTAAATCTTCAAATCCTAAAGACATGAGGCCTACATCATACAGTATTGTTCAACAACTCCAGCATACCAATGCAAAAATCTCCATGTTTGAGTTGCTTCGGATATCTCCGGCTCATAGAGCCATTCTAGACGAAGCTTTGCTCAGATCCAATGTTCCTGATAACCTTGATTTAGATAGATTCCATAATATATTTACTTTTCAAAGGAAGATGATAACTCCTTAAGTCATCCACATAACCAGCCCTTGCATATTGAAGTCTTGATCCAAAACCATCATGTCAAACATGTGTTGATAGATGGGGGCACTGGTCTAAATATTTTTTCTTTTAGCTTGATCACACAACTAGGATTTTCAAAAATGGCCATTGATCCTAGAAAGAAGATAACTATCAAAGCATATGATGAGCAAGAAACATCTTCCAAAGGAACAATTGTCCTACCTATCAGAATAGGTCCATTCATCAAAGATACTATATGTTAAGTTCTTGATCTACCTTTGGCTTACAACATCCTTCTAGGGAGACCCTAGATACATGAAATGAAAGCTATTCCTTCTACTTACCATCAGTGTTTGAAATTTCCTTATGAAGGAGTAGAGGTGACAATTCTAGCTGATCTATATACAACTTGCAATGCATTGAAAGAAAGTGTTGATAAACTTGTTCCTAATAATAGAGAATCTTCCACTAAGCAGCTAGACGTTGCTTCAACATCCAAGATGGAAGACATTGCTAAAGAGGTTAAAATCAAAGAAAATGGTATGGGAGAATATACTATAGAGCCAGTCTTATCTTTGACATCTCTCCCTATCTTGCTTAAGTCCTATGGGAAAACTCTAAAACAATCCAAACTAGAGTCTAAAGAACCTCTTGAGGCATATAAAGGGAATTATGTTGTAGAACAAGTATCTAAACAAGAGTTTGAAGAGGTGAAGTTGTGCTTTCATGGCTCTACAAAGAGGAACTTGAATCTCAAATTGTTCAAACATGTGATGCTAAAACACCGAAGATCCCTTCTAAGTCATATGGCCCAGGGGACAAATTGATCACAAAAATGGGATATACAGGAAAAGGACCTCTAGGACTACAGGGTAAAGGTCTTTTGTCACCTCTTGACCATTGTGGCTGAGAAAAGAAGAATACAACAGGTCTAGGATATAAGAAGAAGCCTTTCTATCTTAGCAAGAACTCCCCACATGTCTTAGAATAGATTGAGCCATCCATAGTAAATCAACTAAAGGGAGAAACAATAGAACAATCTGATAGTGATGATTCAGACACCACTGAAGATCTCATTCCTTATGAGTGTTTACCTAAAGAAATAAAAGACCTCCTTGAAGCAGAAGATGATCCAGTAAAAAGAATCAATGTAGTAGAAACACAAGAACCTACTATGGAATAAGAGATAGTTGCACCATAAGAACAGACTAATCTCAAAGACAATCAAATAGACAAAGAGGAAGGTGGTAGTTATTTTGAGACAGATTCCCATGAGTATGAATTCAAATTAGAATCTGAGGGTAACCCTTCTTGGGGTATTCATCCTTACTTTACTCATGTTCTTAAATTTTCTAGAGGCATAGATGAGGAATCAAATGACTATGAATGGGGAGCCATTCCAGAGGAAGATGAACTTATCATAGAGAAACATGTTGATGCTATTCACCAATATGCACCTAAACCCAATGTAAGTCTAGAGAGAAATGATGAACTTAACAAGTCTAATCCACCGATAGCTGAAGTGGACTCCCACAATGACATTGATCCTATTCATGAATTGAACACCTTAAGTTGTAATATCACCTTCAAACTCAAGCATTAGGTTAGGACCAATGATGACAGATCCATATTCGTAAACACTATCTCCCAATCTTTCACCACTTTGACTATCCAACATCCTAAACTTCTTGACCAAACCTCTACGAATCTGAGCCAAGGTATTTATACCTTTCCAAATGACTATGCCCTTGCTTGCTACCTCAATGCAGTTGAGCCTATGAGGACTTCCATCAATGAACCAAACGTTAGCATGACGGAGTCGGACATCAAGTATCTTAGTCAAAAAAATAAGAATAAGAATAAAAAGAAAAGGAGTTTTGAGGGTGAAAACCACTTTGTGGTAGTCTCAGAACCTACAAAAGTAAAAATAAAAGATGTATCCAAAGGTGAAAACCTCTCTGAGGTGCCTAAGGATGAGATATTTGATGTCCTTCTGAGTCATTTACAGGATAGATCTCCAGTTCTAATTGAGCCCACTCAGTCTATCAAATTGGGAACAACAAAAGAACCACAGTTGATCCATGTATCACAATCCTTATCAAAAGAAGAAAAGCAAAAATTTACCACATTCTTAATAGAAAAGAAGATCAACTTTGCATGGAAATATTTAGATATGTCAGGGTTGGATCCTGATCTTATAATGTACCATTTATCTATAGCTCCAGGTGTCAAACCTGTTAAGTAAAAATTGAATAAGATGCACCCACATGTTGCACTCTTGGTCAAAGGTAAATTAGAGAAGCTACTAAAATTTGAATTCATCTGAGTTATTGATTATGTTGAATGGATCTCTAATATTGTACCTATTTCAAAACTAGACAAATCAATCAGAGTATGCATAGATTTTAGAGATGTAAACAAAGCATTCCCTAAGGATGATTTTCCACTACCTAACATTGATATGATAGTGGACATGACTGGGGGCTTTGAGATGTATTTTTTAATGGATGGTTTTTCTGGATATAATCAAATAAAAATTGCTCTAGAGGATCAAGAGAAAACTGCTTTCATATGTGCATGGGGTACCTTATGTTTGAATGTCATGCCATTTGGGCTTAAGAATGTTGGTGCTACATATCAAAGAGCTATGACATCTATTTTTCATGACATGATGCACCACACTATGGAGGATTATGTTGATGATACTTTAGAAAAATCTATGATAAGATCTGAACATCTAAAAGACTTGAGTAAAATACTAGATAAAATGGAAAAGTTTAGTCTTAGACTGAACACTAAGAAGTGTGCTTTTGGTGTCACTTCTGGAAAGCTCTTAGGCTACATTGTTTCAAAGAAAGGAATTGAAGTTGATCCAACTAAAGTTAAAGCCATCATGGAGATGAAACCTCCCAAGAATATCAGTCAAATGAGAACATTAAAAGGGAGAGTTCAATCTATTAAACGCTTCATATCTTAGCTAGCAGACATATCACAGCCTTTCACAAAGACATTACGTAAAGGTGTGACCTTTGCATGAAATGAGGAATGTGAAATGAATTTTAATCATATCAAGAAATATCTATCAAATCCTCCTATTTTTATGCCTCCCATTCAAGGGAAGTCATTGATCTTATATGTCTCCACAATAGATACATCACTGGGGGCATTGCTTGCACAGCATGATGAGAACAAGGAAAGAGCTATATACTATATTAGTAGAACATTGGTAGCATATGAAAAGAACTATTCTATGATTGAAAAGGCTTGTATAGCTATGATCTTTTCATCACAAAAATTGAGACATTACATGTTGGATCATACCATGCATTTGGTAGCTAAGATCGATCCACTAAAGTACCTACTAAGCAAAATTGCCCTCACAGGTAGATTAGCCAAATGGGTCATGCTCTTAAGTGAATTTGACATTAAATATGTTGAAAGAAAAGCTATTAAAGGCCAAGTTATTACTGATCAATTAGTAGATGAACCTTTTTTTGATGATACACCAATGCAAATGGAATTCCCAGATTCTTCTATCATGAATCTTTCTTCTAGAGAATGGAAATTGTTCTTTGATGGCTCCTATACAAAAAATGGATCTAGAGAAAGCATATCATTTATCACTCCTCAAGGATACTCCATTCCTAAGGCATTCAAATCAAATTTCCTTGTACAAACAATATTGTTGAATATGAAGCCCTTCTAAATGGTATGAAAATAGCAATTGAGTGGAGAGTAACAAAACTACACATTCATGGAGACTCACAACTTGTAATACACCAAGCCAATGATGTGTATCAAATGAAAGATGAAAATATCATTCCATACAAGAGAATGGTATATGATCTAAAGAAATACTTCATATCTATCACCTTTGAGAAAATACCTAGAATAGAGAATAAGGCTACCGATGCAATGGCAATGCTATCTACTTTATTACAACAACCTGAACATGAGCTATGCTATGAGTTCCTGGTGGAAGCACTATCTTATCCTGCATATGATTCCCCTAATACCCATATGATTTTCACTATTGTAGGTCATGATTCATCTAGATATAAAAACCTTTTCTCCTATCTCAAAGACCAAATCATTCTCAATACCTTTAACCACCATGAAAAGAGATACCTTATCTGCAATGCATCCTGATATGTTATCATTCATCATGATCTATACAAACGAGGTCTAGATGGTATGCTACTTAGATATTTAGAATGGGAAGACTCTCAACATGTGTTAGAGGAATTCCATGATGGTATTTGTGGGTCACACTTGAACGGTTTAACACTAGCCTAAAAACTTATTAGGGCTGGGTACTATTGGCCTGAAATGGAGAAAGAGACTATTAAGTTTGCTAAGAACTGTCAAAAGTGCCAAGTACATGGAAACTTAATTCATTCTCCAGGGAGAGATCTAATTCCCTTCACTACATAATGGTCTTTTCACCAATGGGCATTTGATTTTATAGGATCCATACATCCTCATTCTTCTAATGGACATACCCATATAATCACAGCTATAGATTATTTCACAAAATGGGTTGAAGCAATCCCTTTGACACAAGAAATTGGTAAGAAAATATCTATGTTCATCTTGAACTACATCATATGTTGATATGGTATTCCACATTCTATAGTCACAGATAATGGTGGACAATTCAAGAACAAAGACATAGATGATCTATGCGCCAAATTCAAGATTACACAACATTGGTCATCTATATACTATCCTCAAGGGAATGGACAAGCAGAGGCTTTTAACAAGAATCTATTGAAAATCTTGCATCATACAGTTAATAAAATAGGAAGAGACTGGCATCTCGTGATCAATCCAGCTCTGTAGGTCTACAAAACAAGTATCAGAATGCCCACTGGGGCTACACCATTCACTTTAGTTTATGGGTCTGAAGCGGTACTACCTATTGAGGTTGAAATCCCATCACTAAGAATCAAAATGCATGGTCTAGTAACTAATGATGACTATAGAGTGTCTAGGTTACAAGAACTTGAGCTACTAGATGAGCAAAGACAAGCAATGTATGATCATCTCAGAGTATATCAAAAGAGAATGTCTAGAGGCTACAACAAGAAATTCATACATGGAGAATTTCAAGTTGGCGATCTAGTCTTGAGAGATAATCCTAAAAATCAATCACATAGAGAAAGTAAGGGGAAGTTTGAACCCAACTAGCTAGGTCCCTTTGTAACTACTGCTACTTTTTTCTCTGGTGCTTATCAACTCTTAATGACTAAAGGAGAATAGCTCTAAGAACCAATCAACGTTCTCCATCTGAAGAAATTCTACGCCTAAGGCATTCAGTCTTTGCAAAATGTCCTGAAAAATTTATAAAAATTTGAAAAAGTCCTGAAAAAATGAACATCTTGGTGGAAACCTAGCAATGGGTGCCTTGATGATTCACAAAAAAATCAAAAAGAGTAAAAGTACAAAAAAATTGAAAAAATGAAAAATACAAAAAAATGAGAAAAAGAAAAAAGTGCCTTGGTGAAAGCCTGGAAACAGGCACCTTGGTAGCAAAAATAGAATCTCTACCAAGATGGTGAAAACCCAGCAAATGGGTGCCACTTGTTCAAAACGCTCCATCTATCAATGCAATCTTGGTCTTTCCCAGCTTTCAGTCTTGCTTTAGTTTGTACATATCTCCCAGTTTGTTTCTACATTCCTATTTTCAATAAAGTCGATCTATCCACCAATCAGCTCAAACGTCTGTAGACTATCAATGTTCAAACTTGGGGGCAATCAAAGTCATATCCTATGGCCTCCAATGTATCTTTAGATGTGTCATATCCAGTCAGAGTCCTTTGAAGCTTCATCCGAGTCAGTCAGTAAGTCTCATCTCCAGAAAGGATTTTGCATCTACAACAACGCAATCAAACATTAACACAAACTGAAAACAATATGTACTTCATGCTTTTATCTCCTTGTATGCTTACTGATTTGCATTGAGATTTTTGCATATTGTGTCCCTTTGAGCTCTTTGATGATGTCCTATACAGGATTTAGAGAGTGATGACTGGGGGCATAATCTTTTCTTTGTCTTATGCTTGTATGTGAAAATCTAACAACTTTGCAAATGCTGGATTGAAATGGTGTCCATCTGTAAGAGCCTCTATCTCAAATTGGATGGCCACGAGTACCTCAACCATTGATACTTAGAAAATTCAAGGAAGTTTGATTTAACTATTATCTTTTTGAGAAAGTTCTTACTCCTACTGTGAAATGCGATCTTACCTAAGGATGTGAATCATAAAGGGTCACTACAGGTAATTCACATTGGATTTAGAATGATCTCTTGACTGCTTGATGTGTTTGTTATGCAAGGCATATTCTGGTCATCATGACGTTTATGTTTTGATGCTTATACAAATATATCAAAATGGACGTGATATTTAGGTCATCCCAGCATTTGTGCTTTGGTGCTTATATCTAATCCGACATTCTGAAAATAAAATCAATATTCATATGTCCATAGTTGTCTAACTAGTGGGTTTTGCATTGATTCTTGTGCATACAAATCAATATTCATATGTCTATGGTTTCCTAACTAGTGGGCATTGTATTGATTTATCCAGTTACCTAAAAGTTCAATGATGACAACAAATCGACACATGATCAGTGACTAGGTCCTAGGTCTTAGGTTTGCATTTCATTCTACATGTCATTTTGCACTTTGCATGTTTGCATGGTCTCACAAATCAACTTGACACTCAAATAATTCTTCAAAACTATGGTAAACATATCACAAGAGCTGAGCATTGTATGAAGGTCTCTCCAATGAAATAGCAAGTAGAATCCATTTTCGGGATCAAAATCAAAATCTGAGATCATTTATATAGTCAACTATTTGCATAATCGACCTTCAATCATTGCAGAAATCCATAATTTAACTTAACTGGTTATCTCAACATCAAACTATCAAAATTTCAACTTGGTTACCCATGGTCAACTCATGGTCAAACCTAGTCAAACTTGGTCTCCATGACCTCTAAATGATGTAGAACGCACTCTCAAACGTGTATAACCATTTCTCAAATTAATTAACATGCTTCTAAACCATTCAACGCTGACTTTTCTTGTCAGATTTCAATTTTCATCCCGAAGGGGGCATGGTATTACACATCATTCAAAGTTTGTCAATCTAATTCTATCAATCAAATCTTTCCTCAGTAACCAAGAAAACAACCACGTCTAGTTGCTGATTCATCAAAAGACCTCATCACTTGGGGCACATCGCTTGGGGCATATCAGGTTCATCGAGATCCATATCAATCTGGTATCCTAAATCTATCTTGTAAACTGTATCAGCTTTTCGTAACCATTGGTTCATTAGTATTATTTCCTTGTTTCTTCGTAACTAATGGGTTTAGGATGTGATACCAATATGATTATTTTTAGGAAAATCTGTTAGAAATAGGGAATACTGAGAGGAGCAGGTGAATCAGTATTCTACAAACTTTATCTTTTTCCCAATTATGGATATAACAGATTGTCTTTATAAATGCATAACATAAGAAGCTAAACAACATGCATAATAATAAAGAACTCATAACACATTATTTGTTCTCGAGGAAACCCTAGCCAAGGGAAAACCCCGATGGGGATGGTACCCACAAAGATCCACTAATCAAAAGTATCCTATTAAGTATGTTGACCCTGTTAGGAGTCTATTACAAGCATATAGTGTATCAGTCTTGATTAAGGGACTATAGGCCTTGTTAGAAGCCTCAACCCTGTTAGGAGTTGGTAGTACAAAATGTGATTACCAGCTAAGCCCACTACCTAAACAAGTAATGTACAATATACACTGATTACAAAAGAAGTCAAGGTACATAACCTTATACTACTTCCATCAATATCTCTTCACTGATCTTTCACTATTATTCACATCATAACACTTTTCACAACTCTTTTTCTTTTCTTTTTACAATTATATTTATACAAGTTAATAAGGCTAATAACTTTACTTGGTCAGCTGCCATATTAAAAAATAACTTTATCTAAGGGTAAACATCTAGGATTTCATCCCTTTATATTTTCAAGTCATTATTTTGATAAACAAAATAATCCCTTAACTCTTTACTAGTTCTGTCTTCATATTATGTCATGTCGGCTTCACACTGTCTTCGGTAAAACTATCATAACTTCTTCCGTACATGCCATACTGACATGCACTCTGAGATGGGTCATCATTAGTCACCATAGAGTCTATGTTCAAGTGCACAAGCACTAAACTCACTCCAGTCAATGTCGCAAACAAAAACTATGTCCGGGTACATTGGTAAAAATACTATCTCATACTTAGATAAATTTGCAATGCGCTCTGTCATACTTGCTCTCTAACTTGTGTAATCTTCATGTGGATCATATGTTTCCATAATGACAACATCTATGCAATAAACTTAGCCAAATTGCCAACAATCTCCCCCTTTGTCATTGGTGGCAACATATGAGAAAATTGGCTAAGTGTTCTCAAAAATTGTCAAAATTGTGGCCATAGTATAACATATATATATACTATCCTTATAACTCCTTAAAAAATCTTATCTTTAATACAATACTCCCCCTAAGAGTATCAATCCTTATATACTATCAATTTTCTACTAAATATCTCTCCCCCTTTGACAACAATGACAAAATAATGGTAGGGAGGGCTACAAAATTGTATCACAAAAAGTTATACCTCAATTTATTTATTGCAAAGCTGGTAGGCTTGCAACACAGTCTGCAAAATCTATCTTCATGGTTTCTATCTCCTTTTCCCATGATTTCTTAATGGAATCTACCACATTGAGTAGTGCACTCAGTCCATAAGATGTTATTTGACATGCTTGGAGGTTTTCAAAGTTAAATTTTTTAAAAGACATCTTAGCTGTAAGACAATCTTCCAACTACTCTTCAATAACACTTAACTTCATAGAAGCATGCTCTCTCAAAAGAGTATATCTTCTTAATTTCCTATCTTTCTCATCTTGTAAAATTTTGATTTCATCATACAGTTGCCTAACTTTCTTCTCAACATTACAGACCTTCACATTAGGGTTAGATAGAAGGTTTGTTTCATTTAGAATCTTTGCTTCCTTCAATTTTATCTTCTGATCTTCCTCAGCTGTCAAAGTCTCTAATTATGTACACTGTATGTACAAAGATTTTCTTATTTCCAAATGTTTCCTCAAATCTTTGATACAGATATCAAGAGTATTGATATCATTGCTAATGTACTGACTGATGCTCAACAGCATTCTAGCCTCATAGTCTGTCTGTGCTTTCACTTTTGCAATATCAGATAAGTTAGTGAACTGATCATCAAAAGTGCTCATCACTTTCTTTTCCTTCTCCATAAGGTCTGCTTCTACAATCTGTATGGTCACAATACTTTGTAACTTTTCAGTTAGGTCCTTTAGACATCCTTCTAGGCTCTTAACTTTCTTATTCTTCCCAATGATTTTGTTCAAAGATGTGATCAATTCCATCTAATCATCATCATCTACTTCTTTTCCAAAATCCTCAAACAAAGATCCAGTTTACTTCTTCTTTCCAGTTTCAGGAGTAAGACTAATTTCTTCTAAAGAGGGTACAAGTGCTTGTACTTCTGATACTTTGGGTTCTTCAACAATAAATCGAGTCTGCTCTGCTTCTGTAGTTCTATCCAGTTCATCAACAGCTGAATTGTCAACAATGTTCTCTAGATTCTTGAATACATTATCATCAGTATCCAAGGTGATCTTGTACCTTCAACATTCATAGATTCTTCTTCAATGTTTATAGCTGGTGGAGAGGGAATGTCCTCTTGTTCTGCTTCTTCTTCTTGCTCTACTGCAACTGATGTCTCTCCAACAATTTTTTCCATAACTTTAATTATTTCTTGTTCAATCTTTGCATTCACTTGTTCATATTGTCCTGCCATGATCTGAATGGTTCTCATTTTTGTCCTTAAATGGGTGCTAAGGGGCTTCAAAATTTGTTTAAGATGTTCATCATCTCTTACATCACATAGTTTCTTCACAAGATTCTCTCTGATAGATTTGTCTTCTTCTTGTGCTCTCATCTTCCCGTTAAAAAGTTTCTTCAATGAGTCATCAGGTATCTTTCCCTGAATAGTGTCAAACTTCTTATTAGCCAGAATCAAATGCTTGACCATTGCATTTTCAAGATTCAATTTATTAGAATAGTCATAAAGGTCACAGTATTTATTCATTTTAGTGAAGTCTCCATCTTTTATAATTTCTTCGTTCACTCTCTCAACTCTAGGTTTCCATGCTTTCTTCTTGACAAAAGTGTCATCATCTTTAATTTCTGCAATTTTCCTAGGTACAGGTGGCACCAAAGTTTTATTGCTCTTACCTGGTCCAGTAGCAATTTCTTTCACTCTCTTTCTCGGTGTGGAGGAGGTAGATCTAGCAGGTTTGCTTGCTACTTGTTCCTTCTTAGGTTCCTCTACTTTCACCTTGACTGGTACTACACTAGATGATAAGGGAGGTACAAACAAAATCTCTTTCTATCCAATATCTCTGATTTTTGTTGCTATCTGCTTTGCCACTAAGAATTCTCTCTCTGTCATTCTTGTATCCTTCAATATTTTCTTAATCGTGCTCTCAACTCTTTTCTTAGACTATTTCTCCTCAAGTATAGCATTTGCGGAGTTGAAATTTTCTTCAAAAGTTCCAAATCTGTTACTATGAGTGTCAACCTTGCACTTAAGTAGCCTATTCACATACTCTTCTATCTCAATTTCAGATATTTCATAGCCAAGAGGGTCTATGAACTCAATTATAGGTTCAACTACTTCAATGTATGTAAAGTCAATGTCAACCATAAAACATACTTCATTCTTGTATTTCTCCACAAGAGACTGTGGAATCCTTGATCTGCTAGACACAATATTCTGAAATGTCTTAATAACAAGTATTGCACTCTCATTAACATTGTCAATAACATGCTTTCTATATACTACATTAATCCTTTCCATCATAGTTTGTCCATCATTCCAATCATTTCCTATGGTGTAAGGAAATCTCCTCAAAAGATGAAAAAACATGTAAGTGATCAAAGATGAAAATCTAAATTGTGCATACTTTGTCTTCTTAATCTTCTCCAAGTTCTCAAACAATTGAATTCTCATAATTTCACACATATCAACTGGCACTTTGTCAACACACATCAAATAAGCTATGTGTACCATTCCAGCTACCATGTCATCCTCTCTTGAATTTGCACAAAACTTAGTTGTTAGGATTTTGCATAAGTATCTAACATCATGTTGTTGGATCTTACTAATTATAATTCCTCTACCATTATAGGATGAATTAGTGTTATCAATGACTATTTTTCTCATGTTCTTCTCATTTAAAGGAATAGCTCCAGATTTAGACAATCTAGTGACTTCATGAATCAAATCAGTTGTAATGTCTATCACTCTATCTTCTAGCCAAAACTTCCCATTATGAATTCTGCTAAGGATTATCTTAGTACATTCTTCATTATCAAACTCATACTATAATGCATACTTAACAATCTCATTGTCTTTCAAATGATCATATCCTTCTTTCAATGACATGTCCTGGTTGTAAATCTTCTCATACTCATTTGTAAAATCACTATCATTGATGGTTTCTAACTTTCATCCAAGATAACTTCTTACATTCTCTAAATGCAAAGCTCCGTCTGGTACGGATGATAAAGCTAACTTAGGGTCTTCTTCCAAGGGTTCTACTAGTTCTCTCTTCATTCTAGGTCTATTTTTATCTTTGACATTGTGAATTAAAGATACATCCATGATTACTTCAAATTCCTTTTACCGATTCATAGATCTATTAAGTAAAATACCTCGATTTCATAATTTTAGGGCTTATGTAGATTCAATGCTCAAATCCTTCACCAAATCATTGCAAAAAGCTTCTAATCACTTCTCTTTGATCTCCTTAACACTTGTATTTGCTTTGATGATCAAATAACACCAATCATAACCTTTTATTACTTCAATCTCACTTAGGTCTGACATCGCATTCAATTCTTTTGTCATTTCTTTCCAAAAAGTTGTTTTTGCTATCCTGCAAAACTTAATACTTCTTCGATCTTGCAAAACATAATATTTTTCTTTGTGCTCTTAACCATAGCATTAGAATATCATAAACTACCTTTCATTAACTGTGCAAGACTCAATTCATCATAAATCTACCTCTACACTAATCTAAGTTCCTAATCTACTATAATTTTCATAAATTAAGTGCTTTGAGATAGGTCAAGTAAGGATTCACTCTTACCACTTGATACTTCACCTTTCTGATTACCTTCAATGTTGAATATGTATCCTTGATCTATGCTTTTAACAAACTTCACTTCATCTGTATTGCTACAACAACCTTTCTATCTGTTACTTGCATCTTCATTTCTTCTTTCATGATTTCTAGGGTTAGGGTTAGGATGAAAAACTCCGTTGTTCATTCTACAAAACCTTGTTGTATGTCCAATCTTGTTGCATATCTGACAAACAATTCCATTGTTTCCATATCTTGGTCCAGGTGGATTAATCTATGATCTACAATTTTTAGCAATGTGTCCAACCTTGTTGCATCTATAACATATTACTCCATTTCTTTTGTTCATATCTTCAATAGGTTTCTTATCTACATTGTTAGTATTCCTAAACATTCTACTATTATTATTATTCTCAACAAATTTAGGTTTCCTACATTCAATGGCTCTATGTCCAAATCCATGATAGTTATAACAATAACCATTAAGAGGTTTAAATTGCTTACCTGTGCAATCTCTCTTCATATGACCAATAGTATTACAAGAAAAACATCTACCTTTGAATTCTCTTTGCATAGCTTTGGATGATTCCTCTTGTTTCGATGATTCTTCTTCTTTAGGTGTATCTTCAGATTTGTTTATCTCATCAAACTTCTTCTCATCTAAGCTTTCAGATACCTTCAGATCCGGTTCCTTGCTTTCATCATTTGCTTTAAGAGTGTTGAATCCAAGACCAGTCTTATCATAGAATGGTTTCTGAAAAGATGCTTGTTTATCAATCTTCTCACTAGTTGAATATAGCCTTTCAAGTTGTTGCTTGGATTGAGTTAGTTCACCTTTCATAATCTTGTTGTATATCTCAAGTTCAGATGTTACATTTCCAAGTTTAGATTTTAGTCCTTCATTTTCAATTTTTAGACTTTCATTCTCAGATTTTAGATTCGCTTCATTCTTGCCATTTCCATCTTTCAAAATAAGCTTCAAATTTTCTATCTTCAATTCATGCTTAAGGATCTCATTTTATTTTTCCACATTGTCATTACAATCTTCAATAAAAACTTTGGATTCTTTTTCAGATCTCAAATCTTCCAATTTGTTTTTTCTCAATGAGGTTCTTTGCATCATCATATTTTCCTTTCAGAGTGTCTCTTTCATCAATAAGCATATTAATTTATTCAAGAGCTTCTTCAAGATTCTTTTGTAGTTGATCCATATCCATAGAGATCTTACTCAAGCTATTAGGCTTACCTTGAATGATTCTTTTCCAAGTAACTAGGCTCTGATACCAATTGTTAGAAATAGGGAATACTGAGAGGGGGGGTGAATCAATATTCTACAAACTTTATATTTTTCCCAATTATGGATATAACAGATTGTCTTTATACATGCATAACAATAAAGAACTCATAACACATTATTTGTTCTCGAGGAAACCCTGGCCAAGGGAAAACCCTGGTGGGGATGGTACCCACAAAGATCCACTAATCAAAAGTATCCTATTAAGGATGTTGACCCTATTAGGAGTCTATTACAAGCATATTGTGTATCAGTCCTGATTAAGGGACTATAGGCCTTGTTAGAAGCCTCAACCCTGTTAGGAGTTGGTAGTACAAAATGTGATTACCAACTTCACTGATCTTTCACTATTACCCGCATCATAACACTTTTCACAACTCTTTTTATTTTCTTTTTACAATTATATTTATACAAGTTACTAAGGCTAATAACTTTACTTGGTCGGCTGCCATATTAAAAAATAACTTTATCTAATGGTAAACATCTAGGATTTCATCTCTTTATATTGTTAAGTCAATATTTTGATAAACAAAATAATCCCTTAACTCTTTACTAGTTCTGTCTTCATATTCTGTCTTGTCGGCTTCACACTGTCTTCGGTAAAACTGTCATAACTTCTTCCGTACATGTCATACTAACTTGTGCTCTAAGATGGGTCACCATAGAGTCTATGTTCAAGTGTGCAAGCACTGAACTCTCTCCAGTCAATGTCACAAATAAAAACTATGTCCAGGTACACTGGTAAAAATATTGTCTCATACTTAGACAAATTTGCAATGCACTCTATCATACTTGCTCTCTAACTTGTGTGATCTTCATGTGGATCATATGTTTCCATAATGACAACATCTATGTAATCAACTCAGCCAAATTTCCAACACAATCAGGTCTTGAATTGGTCACTCCTTCGTAATCATAAGTTCAGAATCAAGCTTTTTGGCACTTTTTCGTAATCATTGGTTCATTGTTTCTATAGTTAACATTATCTTTGGTCAATCAAGACCTAAATCTTGCATCTTTAAATCTTTCAATTAGTTTCTATCTCAGAATCAGTTAATCTTTCAAATCAGTTTCATACATATATATCAGACACAGACTATTCTTTGAACCACTGCGCTTCGCACAGTAATTCAAAGAGGGGCAAAATGTAATACCCCAAAAATGGGCTATAGGTTCATTAACCTCCTACATCTTCAATTCAAATGAAATTGACATCAAAGTCCTAACCTAAGGAACATCTGCACATTATCGAATCCTAATTGATTTTATCCTAAATTCTACATCGGGGAATATTCCTAGCAATATTCCTATTTATCCTAATTATTCTTAATTTAATAATTATTTGGTAATAAATCTTATTTATCTTAAAGTTTGATTAATTGAATATTCTGAATATTTAATTAATTAGATTTAATACTGCCACTTAATTATTTAATTGGATTTTATTAAATTATTCCTAAATTGTATTACTTAATTTTGATAATAAATCTAAAATCTTATGACTAATTGATTAAATTATTATTTAATTAATTCAAGTTAGTTGTCAATTTTTAATAATATAGTTTTAGAATAAAGTTTGATTTGATAATTGATTAACCCATAAATTAGTTATTTTAAATTCAAAAATTAGTTAAGTTGAGAATAAATCACTTTATTTCTAAATTAATTTATAATTAAATCATGCACAATCAGAAAAGCAGTCAACTAGAAATCAACAACCATTTTTAAAATTTAAACTCGACATCCGATGATGAGTTGAAATATGATTTAAACTCTATTTTGAGATAAAAATTGCTTTTGCATAATTTTTGTGAGTTAGTTATCTCTGATTTCTTGATAACTCAAAAATCAACCTGAGTTTATCAAGAGAGATTTATGGCTTTTCTTATGCATCCTCAAAGCCCTGGATTTCTATAAAATCAAGGCTTAGGTCTTCACAATTAACCACCTCAAATTTTCACAATTACTTTGGCCAAATTGCATATGAAGAATCAAGCTTTTGCGACAGGTGACTTTGTGAGATCAATTCATAGTTTTTCATAGCTTTGCATAGATTTTCATATCAATTCATATCATTCTTAGATTAAATTCGCATATCATTTTCAATCAATTCTAGCTTAGATTCATATAGTTTTTCATCTTAATTGCATAGAAAATATAAAAATATAGATTAATCTACATTCATTCTACATTCATCTTTTAGCATTAAATCTTTCGTTTAGGTGTTACATTGTCACTGATCTTGATTCCAATCTGAAAACATCATACTCACACCTACTAGAAGGTAGTAAATCACCTAGTTGGCTTAGTTTCAATTATTTGTAAGATTTCAATTTTGGCTAACCTCTAATGTTTTACTAAAGTGTTGTGTCTACAGCTAGGTAGAAAATTCACACACACAAGGTTCGCCAAAATGTACAATAGGTGAACCATAAGATGTAGAAAAGATGTGATGTTGATGCAGGAGCATCCTGGGTGTAAGAGAAATCTTGCATCACCTAAAAATATTTCTATTTTTGTATTCAATAAGGGCTATCTTGTGCAGAGCCACTATTTATGGAAACTTGTTATTTTTAGTAAGTTGGTCTTACGATCTTGTAATGTTCTAATTTTACATGTGGAGATTCATCTCAGTAATATCAACCTACCAGCAAAGTTTCATGGCTAGATCAGGTCTAGTTTTGAAGATATTGAAGATTTTCGGTATTGGCAGCAGGGTACAGAAACTTCAAACTCAATTTTGAAGGCTTTAGAGGCCCCGGATGAGGTCAAAAAATTGGGTGACGGGCACTTTTCTTGTAGAGTGCTTCGTGGCATTTTTGAAATGGGGTTATAATAGTCAATCGGGTCAGGGTTTCAGCATGCATCATGAAAATGCCTCCATGAAGAGAACGTGGCGGAAGAGCTAGTGCTATGACACCTGAGGTTAGAGAGCTATAGAGACAAGTGCGAGCATTGCAAGAAGAGATTCACAGAGGAATGAATCTTAATGTCAGAGATGAAAGTGAGGATGAAGCCGAAGAAGAATATCAAGAAGGAGAAGCCGAAGTTGTGAACCAGGAGGAAAAAAGACTTTTTCGGGTGATTTCCAACATTAGGAAAAGGCCTAAGATTGAGGTTCCTACATTTTCTGGAAATCTTAACCCAGAAGAATTGATCGACTGGATCAATGAATGTGAGAAATATTTTGAGTATCGGTGGGTACAGTGCCTGGTAAATTTCAAGATCGGCGGGTACCAAGATGAGGTACTATGTGATATAATATCTATGGATGCATGTCATATGTTGTTGGGTAGACCATGGCAGTTTGATAGATCTGTTGTACACGATGGTCGTGCAAATACCTATTCCCTAACAAAGGATGGAGTGCAACATACGCTAAAGCCATTGAAAGAGACCAAAGAAAAGGTATGTGGTCATGCAAGGATAACTTTTATTGATGGAAGAAAATTCCTAGATGGTATGAGGCATGAGCATGTGTGTTTTCCTTTAATTCCAAAAGCTAGTAAAGAAGAAGTAGAGGATGTACCTGTAGATGTTGCAGATTTGTTGAATGAGTTTTAGGATATTGTATCTGATAATGTACCTAATGGATTACCACCCGTAAGGAAGATCAGTCATCAGATGGATTTGATTCTAGGAGCCAATTTGCCAAACAAGGCAGCACATAGAATGACACCAGCAGAAAGTGAAGAGTTGAACAGACAACTACACGAGTTGTTACGGAAGGGATTGATTCATGAGAGTCTAAGTCCCTATGTTGTACCAGTGGTATTAGCACCAAAGAAGAATGGAGAGTGGAGAATGTGTACAGATTCTAGAGAAATAAACAAGATCACAATCAAGTATAGGTTTCCATTGCCATGAATGGATGATATTATGGATTGTTTGAGTGGAGCTATGTATTTCTCAAAGATAGATTTGAAGAGTGGATATCACCAAATTCAGATTAGAGAAGGAGATGAATGGAAGACTACCTTCAAGACAAAGGAAGGACTGTATGAGTGGTTAGTCATGTCTTTTGGGCTAACTAATGGACCAAGCACTTTCATGCGGCTCATGAACGAGGTTTTGAAAGAATTTTTGGAAAATTTTGTCATTGTTTACCTAGATGATATTTTGATCTTTAGCAAGACATTGGAGGAACATATGATGCATATTTGTATGGTGTTTGAGAAGCTAAGAGATGAGAAATTGTTGATTAATTTGAAGAAGTGCAGTTTTGTGAAGAAAGAGTTAGTGTATTTGGGATTTGTAGTTTCAGCAAAAGGTTTAAAAATGGACCTAAAGAAGGTACAAGCTATCTTTGAATGGCCTACTCCAAGGAGTGCTACTGAGGTAAGATCTTTTCATGGTTTGGCTAGTTTTTACAGAAAGTTTATCAAAAATTTTAGCAGTATTTGTGGACCCTTGACTGAAATAATTAGAGGGGATAGAAAAGAGTTTAAGTGGACTAATGGGGCAGAAAAGAGTTTTCAATTATTGAAACAAAAAGTTACAGAACAACCTATTTTAGCACTTCTAGATTTTAATAAGGTGTTTCAAGTAGATTGTGATGCTAGTGGTACTACAATAGGAGTTGTTATGAGCCAAGAAGGTAAACCTGTTGCGTATTTCAGTGAGAAGTTAAATGATGCCAAGAGAAAATATTTTGTCTATGATTAGGAATTTTATGCTATAGTTCAGGCATTAAAGAAGTGGAGACATTATCTGCTTCCTAAGGATTTTTTCTTGTATACTGATCATCAAGCTTTGCAATATTTGAATAGTCAAGGAAAGTTGAATTAGAGGCATTTGAAATGGGTTGAGTTTTTACAGAGTTATACATTTGTTTTGAAACACAAGAGTGGAAAGTCTAACAGGGTTGCAGATGCTCTTAGCAGAAGGCAACTATTGCTGACAGAGATGCAGATTGAAGTGGTTGGGTTCAAGGAACTCAAGAATTTGTATCCAGAGGATCCTGATTTTGGTGGAGCTTGGAAAGCTTGTAAAGAGCTTGTTACTCTAGATAGGATGAAATGGTTGGATTTCATCATCCAAGATGATATGCTATTCAGAGGGAGTCATTTGTGTAATCCAAGAAGTTCTATGAGGGAGAATCTCATCAAAGAGAAGCATAGTGGAGGATTGGCTGGACATTTTGGTTGTGATAAAACCCTTGCTTTGGTTGGTGAGAATTATTATTGGCCACAATTGTAGCAAGATGTGAAGAAGTTTGTATAGAGTTGCAGAGTATGTCAGATGGAAAAAGGAGTGAAGCAAAATACAAGGTTATATCAGCCATTACCTATACCAAAGAAGCCTTGGGAGGATATCAGTATGGAATTTGTTCTTGGTTTACCGAGAACTCAGTGGGGACATGATTCAATTTTTGTGGTGGTTGACAAATTTTTGAAGATGGCGCATTTCATTCGCTGCAAGAAGACTAATGATGTTGTTCATGTAGCAGAATTGTTTTTCAGAGAAGTAGTGAGACTACATGGTTTTCCAAAGACCATAGTTTCAGATCGAGATACTAAGTTTGTTGGATATTTCTGGCGTACATTATGGAAGAAGTTGAAGATAGATTTGAAGTTCAGTTCATCACATCATCCACAAACTGATGGACAGACAGAGGTGGTGAATAGAAGTTTGGGAAATCTGCTGAGATGTTTGGTTGGAGATAAGCCAACAGGATGGGATTTGATTTTACCATAGGCAGAATTTGCATACAATAATTCTATCAATAGGAGCACTGGTAAATCACCATTCCAGATTGTATATGGAAGTAGTCCAAGAAATGCATCTGAATTGAGAAAGATAGATAAAGGAGAAATAAGTAGTGCTGAAGCTGAGGATTTTGTAGAACACTTGAAGAACATCCATGAGGAGGTGAGGAAGTATATTACCAAGATGAATGCATAGTATAAGGCTAAGGCAGATGAGAAAAGGAGGCATAAGGAATTTCAGGTTGGAGATGATGTCATGGTTCATTTGCCAAAGGAGCAGTTTCCAGTTGGTACATATAACAAGCTGAAAATGAAGAAGTTTGGGCCATGTAAGATACTGAAGAAGTGTGATTTAGGAAATGCATATGAGGTAGAATTGCCTACTGAGCTGAATATTTCACCAGTGTTTAACATTTCAGATTTGACAGAGTATCATGAAGGAGGTGTTGAAGATGAGGTTGCAAGAGCACAGTGGAGTATTCCAGCAACTAGTTCAGATATCAAGGAGATTGAAGACATACTAGACAGTCGTGTTGGCAGAAGCACAAGGAACAAGACATATGAAGAGTATTTGGTCAAATGGAAAGGATGACCTGTTGAAGATTCATCATGGCTAACAAAGGAAGAGGTTAACCATCTTGGTTTTCCTCTGCACACCTAAGTCATGACAGGGTCACTTCTCAAATTACCCCGGGTGTCTGGTGCAGGAGCATCCTAGGTGTAAGAGCAATCTAGCATCACCCAAAAATATTTTTGTTTTTGTATTCAATAAGGGTTATCTTGTGCAGAGCCGCTATTTATGGAAACTTGCTATTTTTAGTAAGTTGGTCTTACGATCTCAGAATGTTCTAATTTTACATGTGGAGGTTCATCTCAGTCCTATCAGCATGCCAGCAAAGTTTCATGGCTAGATCAGGTCTAGTTTTGAAGATATTGAAGATTTTCGGTATTGGCAGCAGGGTACAGAAACTTTGAACTTAGTTTTGAAGGCTTTAGAGGCCCCGTTTGCAGTCAAAAAATTAGGAGATGAGTGCTTTTCTTGTAGAGCGCTTCGTGGCGTTTCTAAAATGGGGTTATAATAGTCAATCGGGTCAACTAGTGATGACTTATGGTCTCCGGAAGTCGGGCCACCTGAAATGGCAGAAAATAATTTTCCTTCAAAATTTTTGTTTGGGTTTCAAAAGTTATTTTGAGCTGACTTTGATGTAATAAATTGAAAAATAAAATAATTCTAAGTTTGGTCGGCCTTTAGGGCTAAATTTTTGGAACCTTCTTGGGCGGTGGAAATTGCCTATATAAAGAGGGGCCGTAGTGTTGTCTAGGGCAGTTCTGGGTAGTAGATCTGGGTATTGATTCGAGGCTTGTCCTACAGAATATTGTAAGGGAATGCCCATGTGGCTTTGCATATTGTAATTCTAAAAGTTTGTAATTCCACATTTGTGGAGATAATAAGAAGTCAATTTTTTGTTCTTGCATATTGTTGTTGTTTCTCTATTTCTGTTATATGTTTGTGGTATAAAGGGGAGCACCCTTCATCAGATGTAAATATTGATTAATGAAATGCCTACAAAGTAGATATTGACACCTAATCAGAAGTATGTAAGAAGAGTCAAGTTGACCAAAAGGTACAATAATGAAATGGAGATCATGTAAAAGGTATAATTTCCCCAATTCATAAGGCACATTGGAATAAAAAAATACCTTAAGACAAATATGAATGACCCCACATAGTAAGAAGGATTGCAATATAATATCTATTATTTTGGGGTTTATATTCATTTATTTCTTAGAATTGAGGAGATAGACAAGACAATTAATCAAACTAGGAAGTGAATTAACTAAACTAAAAAGTAAATATAGAGAGAAATTAGAGAGGATTTGAGTGCACATAGAATCGAGATAGAAGGTATGTTGATTCATATCTAAATTCTTGACAGATAGAATCTTTAAAATACCTATAAGTGAAAATATGGAACTTGAAGCCTATAACCTAACTTCTTGCCAAAACTGAGTTGGATCTAGAGGGTACATATCACCAAACTTGTTTTGTACCCTGGGTTTTACCCTCAAACTTTCAGCATTTTTCTAATAGGTCTCAATCTTCCTAGATTTTGTCTAAACTATCTTTAACCCATTCTTCCACATAGAAAAAAGGGAAAGAAGGTTGTCTAAGGGGGTTTACCTCATTCAAACCCATCTTTAGGAATCAACCTTGAAAATATAATAAAAGTATATAAGAAAAGATGAAATAGAAGCCAAATCTAAATTTTAAATTACATAATGCCTTGATGATGCAATACTTCTTTGGATTTAAGAATAAATGTTAATGCAATACCTTTTAATTACACAAAAAACCCAAAAGTATATCATGAAAGATAAGCCTTAGGTGATGGAAGTTGTATTTTTTCCATAATGCTTGATGAAGAAGAAGAAGAAGATTGCCTTGATGATGCAAGGGTAGGGTGGCTAAAGGTAGAATCAAGGTTAATTGAGACTTCTTCAACCCACAACCATGCCCTACGAAGAGTTACACATAAAATAAATATGAATAAACCACATGAAATTAGTGAAAACACAATGGATATGAGACAAGCAACTGCGCACAACACTGGGATAATTATATTAATCCTTCAACATGCCCGGTTGTGAGGCCTTCTGGGTTTTAGCCTTATACAATGAGAATTATGAATTTAGAGTCACAGCTCACATATTATCTTCTCAATTAATTCTACTACTACCTACTGATACTAACTAAAAAACCTAAGCTCCAAATATATAGCCAGCAAAGCCACAAGTTGGCCAGTCGAGCATTTAATTACAATATAGGTCCACTTAGGAAGGAGAAACCAAAACTAAAGCAAGAAATAAAAAAACATGATGTGAAGCTAGATTTAGGTCCATGCATGATCCAAGAATGGATCCCCAATTGTGCAAGATCCAATTTCCCTGCACGGAGCCGTGCAAGCTGAAATACCACACGTTTCATGAGTGAAATTGGCCAAAAATTGATGCCTAAGGAAAATTGCGATAACTTTTAGATCCAAATGAATTAGGACATGTTCCCTTAGGAGAATGCTCAATATTAGGTCTACATCACTGAATTAACTTTGCAAGGTGAGAAACCAACAAAAACATCAGCACTAAAACAAACATCAGACTGGTATAGGAAACAAGAAATATTTTTGGTGATGCAAGATTGCTCAAGACCCAAGATGCTCCTACATCAGACACCTGGGGAAAAAAAACAACTGATGTCCACATTAGGCACTTCTCATATTCTAACCTGAATCATAAAGATCCAACTTAGCTTGTTTAATCTATGAATTGTCTTCAACTGGCTTATCTTTCCACTGAACTAGGTATTCCATGTAGTCTTTTCCTCTTGTACTCTTGCTTACTTTGCTATTCAAGATCTTCACAATGTTGTCTCTATCCTTCTCAAGATAATCTAGATCATCTTTAGTCTCATCATTTCATTCAAAGTACTCAAATATATCAACAATATTGAATATAGGTGATATATCCATGTCCTATGGTAATTCCACTTCATAAGCATTTCCACTGTCAAACTTCCTCAGAATCTTACAAGGTCCAAATTTCTTCATTTTCAGCTTCTTGTAGGTACCAACTGGAAATCTATTTTCTTCAAATGAATCATAACCTCATCTCCAACTTCAAAATATTTATGTATCCTTCTCTTATCTGATCTCTTTTTATATTTCAGATTACTATCCTTAAAATTCATTTTAACTTCATCATGAAAAGTTCTCATGTATACTACAAAATCCTTAGCTTCAACACTTCTTCTTCTCTCATTAGGTAAATCTCTCAACTTTTTGGTTCCCTTAGGATGAAATCCAGTAACAACCTCAAATGGTGTCCTCTTAGTACTTCTATTCACATAATTATTATATGCAAAATCTTCTTGTGCCAAAACTAAATCCCAATTAGTAGGTTTATCTCCAACTAAACATCTCAACAAGTTTCCCAAACTTCTGTTCACAATTTCAGTCTATCCATCTGTCTGAGGGAGAAATGTAGAACTAAACTTCAATTCAATATTCATCTTTTTCCAAAGTGTTCTCCAAAAATAACCAGTTAAATTAGTATCTCTGTCTGAAATAATAGATTTACGAAACCCATGAAATCTTACCACTTCCTTTAAAAATAATTCAACTACATGCAATGCATCGGATGTCTTCTTACAAGGTATGAAATGAGCCATCTTAGAAAATCTTTCAACCACTACTAAAATAGAATTATTACCTCTTTGATTTCTAGACAATCCAAGAACAAAGTCCATACTCACATCTTCCCAAGGTCTATTAGGTACAGGCAAAGGTGTATACAATCCCACATTCTAACTAGTTCCTTTTGCTACTTGAGAAACTTTGCAACCTCTAACCATTCTTTGTACACCTCTATAAATCTACAGCCAAAAGTATCTTTCCAAAATCATTTTCACAATTTTATCAATCCCAAAATATCTAGCAAGTCCACCAATATGTTTCTCCTTTATTATCTTCTCTTTTATAGATCCTCTAAGCATGCACAACTGAACTGCTTTAAACAACATGTCTTCTTGAATGAAATAATCAGTCCACTTATCACTCATTGTTTGTTTCTTACAAGCTTTCCAATATTCTACAAAATCAATGTCAATTTCATACAAACACCTCAAATCATCAAAACCAAGTACCTCAACTCTCATTTCTATCAACAAACTTATTCTTCGGCTCAAGGCATCAGCAACCTTATTTGATTGTCCACTCTTATGCTTCAATGAAAAGGATAAATTATGCAATAACTCAACCCACTTCATATGTCACTGATTCAATTTCTTTTGACTTCCCAAATACTGCAAAGCTTTATGGTCAGTATACAACACAAAATCTTTAGGCATCAAATAATGTCTCCATTTTTTCAAAGCTTGAACAATAGCATAGAATTCTTGGTCATAAACTGAATATTTTCTCTTAGCATCATTCAAATTTTCACTAAAGAAAGCTACAAGTCTTCCTTCTTGACTCAAAAAAGATCTAATTGCAATTCCACTAGCATCACATTCAACTTGAAAAACTTTACTAAAATCAAGCAAAGAAAGCGTAGGTAATTCTGCAATTCTTTGTTTCAATGTTTCAAAAATCTTATGTGCTCCATGTGTCTATTTGAAATCCCTTTTATCTCCCCTCATGGTTTTAGTCATAGCATTACAAATAGAACTGAAATTTCTGATGAACTTCCTATAAAAACTTGCCAATCCATGAAATGATCTTACCTCTCCAACATTCTCTACTGTAGGCCAATCAAGTATAGCTCTCACTTTCTCGAGATCCATCTTCAATCCATCAGCTAAAATTACAAAACCAAGGTACACAATCTCCTCTTTCATAAATGAACATTTCTTCAAATTAATCAACAACTTTTCTTCCTTTAATCTCTGCAATAGTTGTCTGATATGCTCAAGATGTTCTTCCTTAGTCTTACTGAATATCAAAATTTCATAAAGATATACAATAAAAAATTTTCCCAAGAATCTTTCTAGAACTTCATTCATCAACCTCATGAAAATGTTAATATGATTTAGAACAACAGAGAGGGGGGGTGAATCAGTTGTTCTCGAGTCCAGATGTATAAAAAAAACTTCAAAAACTTTTCTTTAAATTAGATCTAACAACCAAAACCAACTCGGTCATCATTGACTCTATAATAGAAACATATAACATTGCAATCCACTACCTAGCTATATCTAACTTGTAAAACACATAAATGTTTAAACCAAAACATTCACACAAGCATTGACACTAAGATTTATAGTGGAAACCCAATCTAGGAAAAACCACTTTGTAACATGCTACTATTATTTTCACTCTTCTAAAGTGAGCTCAGTTAAAAGCCAACCCTATCAAAGGTTACAATACACACTGTTAGGTGTGACCCGATTAAAGGATTTTAATAACTCTATTAGAAGTGAGCCTTGTTAAAGGACTTACATACATTCCATTAGAACACAACCTTGTTCAAAGGATTTAAACATATGACTGTTAGGTCAACCTCTGTTAAAAAGATTTTGACTGTTACAATGGTTAGAAAGTAGCAGCAGTATTGATATGAAAAACATACAACTCACTTTGCAAATATCAGATCCAATTCCCTATACAAATGCTGGTTTACTAACTTTGAAACTTTTCCATCTCCATCTCTGATTTGCTCGGAACTTTTCTTCAAGCAATCACCACACTTCTCCTTCAACCTTTTCTTCTTATACAGTCAATAACATCTATTGATCTTCCAGCATCCTTTGTTCACCCATGCACACACATACCTAATGCTTAGGTTCCCTTAATACTTCCTCAATTAGGTTAACTCATATTTTGACACTCAATCTCCTTCATAGATCTTAGGGTTAGGTCAGATTCATTGAACCAACTTTATGTTCTTCAGCTCCTTTTCTAGAAACATCCCAAATCTCTTAAAGATTTACAATAAAACATTTTTTAGTGCATTCAATGCTTTCAAACAATCAATAAAGTCAACACGTTTTACATAATCTAAGAATTCAATAATGTCAACTCCAAATCTGAATTCTCTTCAAATATAAAAATACTGATGCTCTGTCAATACTGTGATCAACTACTCAATCTTCATGTAGAAAGCTCGATCATTACTAAAAATGTTTCCTCGGCTTATAATGTCTTCCTCGGCAATTAACTGATGTTCGGTTGACACTAGAATTTTTCTCAGCATACACTAACTCGGTCGACACTAACATTACTCAGCTTAAACATGATTTCTCTATTTTTGCTCGGTCAAGCCTACCAGTTTAGTCTTCAATGTTACTAAAATAAACAATACATTGTCTCATCATTGTACAACATAGTCAAGTACACTTTGTAGTATCAAGATAACTCAACCTTTCCTTAGGTTCTATTGTTACCAACCTTGTCTATCCCCTTAACAACACTCAAATAGATATAGTACTTTCCTAAGTAGCAACAGTCTTACCAATTAAGGTTTTTACATCAATGACAAAACAAAAATTGCTTCAATTGTAGTTTCCAACAATCTCCCTCTTTGGCATTGATGGAAACACCATATGATATCACCTAAATAACACATGGATTACCAACCAATCCAAAAACTTATCTATCCATCAAAAAAAAAAAATTTAATATCCTTAGCTTCATTCTGATTCAGAATCTATAAGCCTCACTTATGTGATCGTCAGAAATATCCATATCTCCCTCTATCCTGATCCTTCATTTTAGTTCATCATCTCCTTACTTTTCCTTTCAGTGTCATGTGTTATTATATCATCTCAGTTCATCTCCCTCTTTGACAAAAATGCCAAAGTAGCAACTAAAACATACATCCATCAGATGTAGATATTATCTATGTAGCTCAGTGTTTCTCCCTCTGTCATCTTGCTTATGATTAATTCCTTGTCTTTTCTCTTCTTCACAACTCTAGGCCAGTCCTAAAGTGTGACAATATTCTGCATCAATCTGTCAAATATTTTGTTGTAGCATATTTGATGTAGTGCTCCTATCTTAACTAGGCAACCTCAGTTAGGGGAAGAACCCCTAATTGACTTCTCAAATACTCATGTGCTTCTTTAGTTAAAGCTTTAGTGAATATGTCTGCTAATTGTTCCTTTGTATTCACATATTCCATTCAGACTTCTTTATCTTGTACCAATTCTCTCAAGTAGTGATACTTGATTGCTATGTGCTTGGTATTAGTATGCATCACTAGATTCTTAGAAATGTTGATAGCACTTGTGTTGTCACAGAAAATAACAATAGGTTCAGTGATTTCTTCTTTCATGCCTAACAACAATTATTTTATCCATACCAAATTTGAACAATTTACTACAGCAGCAACATACTCAGCTTCAACAATAGATTGGGAAATGGAATTTTGTTTCTTGATCATTTAGTAGACTAATCTCTGTCCAAGAAAGAAAGCTCCACCACTAGTACTCTTTCTATCATCTACATTTCCTACCCAATCAGCATCTGTATATACTCTTAGTTCAAATCTCTCATCCTTCTTGTAATATAGCTCATAGTCAGTAGTCCCTTTCAAGTATCTCATAATTCTTTTCACAGCCATCATGTGTGTTTCCTTAGGATTGGTAGAGAATCTTACCACAATCCCAACAGCTAGTACAATATCTAGTCTACTATGTACAACATACTGCAATTTTCCAATCATGGATCTGTACAAATTTTGGTTCACTTCTACAGCATCATCATTTTTAGATAACTTTTTTCTAGTAGCCATAGGAGTACTCATTGGTCTAGAATCTTCCATCCCAAAAGTTTTCAGTATTTCATTAACATACTTACATTGTTTAATGAGAATTCCTTTCTTCATCTGATATACTTGTAAACCAACAAAGAATTTGATCTCACAAAACATGCTCAGTTCAAATTGAGTTTGCATTTCATTTGAAAATATTTTACACAAAGCATCTTGTCCACCAATAATAATATTATCCACAAAAATTTTTGCCAACAGGATACCTTTACCTTCTTCATCTTTCATGTACAGATTTCTTGTGTCATTTGTTCTTGAAAATCAAATCTGTATCAAGTAGTTATGCAATCTCTCATACCATGCTCTAGGAGCTTGTTTTAATCCATATAGTTCTTTGTTCAATTTTCATACCATGTTTTTTCTATTTGGATCAATAAAACCTTCTAGTTGTTCTATGTAAACTTCTTCTTCTAGTATACCATTTAAGAATGCAGACTTGACATCCATTTGATAAACCTTGAAATATTTATAGGCAGCATAAACAAGTAGAGTTCTTACTCCTTCCAATCTAGCTACAGGGGAAAATCTCTCCCCATAATCTATTCCTTCTTCGTGTGTAGCCTTTGCATACCAGCCTAGCTTTGTTCCTAGTTATTTCACCTTTTTCATTCAACTTATTCCGGAAGACCCACTTTGTTCCTATAACATTTTTGTTTTTAGGTCTTGGCACCAGAGTCCAAGTATCATTATTCTCTATCTAGTCTATTTCTTCATTCATTTCTTGTATCCAATCTTCATTTCTAATGCCTCTCTAGTTGACTTAGGTTCAAATTCACACAGTAAACATGTTGGATCCTTTGTCTTACTTCTGGTCAGAATTCCAGTATGTTTGTCTCCAATTATTTGTTCAAGCTTGTGATGTCTTCTTATATATTTTGCCAAAATAGGTTCAGCTCTTATCTCCTCTATTTCATCAAGTTCCTCAACAAGATTTTCAGATTTAGCTTCTGAATTCTTGGCAACCTCTTCCTGATACTCGGCAGCATTATCTTGTTTCTTGGCATGTTCTTGTTCTCTTTCAGCACTGCTTTCCTGATGCTTGGCAACCTCTTCCTATCGCTCATAATTGCTTACTTGAGAGTTTGCATCAGGTGCAAGTCTATTACTTGCCTCTTCTTGTTCTTCAATATACACAAAACATCTATAATCTTTTGGTTCTCTTTTGCTGTCAACTTCATTTCTTTCTGCATATTCATCAACTTTGACATTCACACTTTCCACAATTTTGTTAGTGTTAGAGTTCAAACACTTATAAGCTTTACTTTTTGTGGAATACCCTAGGAATATGCCTTCATCACATTTAGCATCAAACTTTCCATTCCTATTTTCTTTTAATATGTAGCACTTGCTTCCAAAGATTCTAAAGTATTTAACACTCAGTGCATGCCCATACCATAATTCATAGGGTGTCAGATTTGTACCTTTCTTGATATGTACCCGATTAAGAGTGTAGACAACTATACTTATAGCTTCTTTCTAGTATTTCTGTACCAAATTCTTTTCAATCAACAATGTCCTTACACAATCCAAGATAGATCTGTTTGTTCTCTCTGCTATACCATTCTATGGAGGTGTTCTAGGTGCAGACATCTATCTTTTGATTCCTCTTTCATTGCAAAGTAGATTGAATTCATTTGATGTAAATTCTCCAGCTCGGTCAAATCTAAGACATTTCAAGTTCCTACTTGTCTCCTTCTCAACCTTAGCCAAATACCACTTAAAGAATTGAAAAGTGTCAGATTTTTCTTTTAGAAACATTACATGCATCATCATGGTATGTTCATCAACAAACAAGATAAAGTATCTAGCACCACAATAACTTTGTACACCCATAGGTCCACAAAGGTCAGTATGAACCAAATCTAAAATGTTATTAAAAGTAAAGGATTTTCTCTAAAACTTGACTTTGTCATTTTTCCTAACTGGCATTCCTTGCACATCACATTCTCAGGTTTCTTCAATCTAGGTAGGCCTCTTGCTTTCTTCTTCTTACTTATTTCTACCAGATTATCAAAGTTAACATGACATAGCCTCTTATTCCATAACCAAATGTCAGCAAGTTGTACAACCATACATGCTTCTTTAGTGTTGGAAATATTCAAGACTATCCAGGTTACTGAGAGGGGAGGGGTGAATCAGTAACTTCAAAACTTTTAACAAATTCAAATCTTAACCATATTTCAAATAACATTAGATTGATAATCTGACTACATGTATGAGTAACAGAAAGAATAAAATATTCATAACACTTTGAACACAGAGATTTGGTGACCCAGAAACCTTCCAAGTAGAAAGTAAAACTAGGGTGGGGATGATACCCACAAAACTTCAATATTGTAGTATAAAGATTGTCGGTTAAGGCTTACAATGATCACTTCTGATGATCTACCTTGATAGGAGCAATAAGGCTACTAGGTCCACCTTGTTAGAGGATTTACAAACATACAATAAAGTATGCACTCGGTTAAGATATTTTAAAAAGACTATTAAGTCTACCCGGTTAAAGCATTTTAAGCTGATTCACCTGTTAGGATGAAACAATAGATCTCTTACTGCAACTATACTTGCTGATTGAGATTCTCTGATGTACTGATCACCTTCTATGATGGATAGATCTTTGTTGCTTCTTATACTATTGTAGCCCTTTGTAATTTGCTTATCTCTGCCTTTCTCTCTTTTTCATACTTCGCTACTTCACACCTTGGAAATGATACAAAACATTATTTATATATCAATCCAAAACAATTACAAAATAATTACAAAGTTAGCTCTTAACAAAAATATTACTGAGTCGGCCCAAATATAGTTACTCGATTACTGCAAACTAACTCGGTGACTTTCTGATACTCGGCATCCACTATGTTACTCAGCATCATCATGCTCTCAGTAGAAGTGGAGGCTCGGTCCATACTAACCACTCAGTTGTAGTTTTGAACTCAGTATATATTGGAGACTCGGTAGATATAGTGTCACTCGGTAGAAACTGAATTCCCTCTTTACCATGCTGGCACTCGGTAAACACTGTTCTGTCTACTCGGTAAACACTGTCATGTCTGTTCGGTAAACACTGTCTTGTCTGCTTAGTAAACACTATCCTGTCTGCTTGGTAAACACTGTCATGTCTGCTCGGTAAACACTATCCTATCTACTCGGTAAACACATAGAGTCTGAATAAGTGTTTTCACTAATGAAAAACATAATTAATGCCAACACTTCAGATAGGTCAAGATAGAACAAATTGCCTCTAGTCTGTTCTCCACTTCTGATCAGTTCAACAATAGCATCAAATATTTTAGCTTTCTTGTGATGAAATTCCACTTAGTAACCAGTGTTGTTGAGCCATGCAACACTTAGCAGATTATAATTTAGACCTTCAACCCAATATGCATTTTCACAAGAGATCTTATCAGTCATTTTAATGAAACCTTTTCCTCTAACAGGACATGGTGCATCATTACCAAATTTTACACTTTTACCTCTATAATGATGTAAGGTCTCAAACTTACTCTTGTCACTAGTCATGTGATGTGAACAACCATTGTCAATAATCCATTTTTCATTTTTGTTCACATAGGAGATCAATGTAGTTTTCTCATCCTCATCAGATTCATCTTTCATTGCAACATAGACTACCTCAATTTCAAAATCATCACTATCAGTGTCAATTTCTTCTTCAGCAATGTAACAAGATTTCTTACCTTTTCCTTTGTAGTCTTTGTACCTTCGGTAGCTTCTGTCATCTCTTCTATCTTTATTTTTTCTTTTTCTTTCTTCATCTTTATCATTCCTATCAAGACATCTAGTAGTTATATGACCAACTTTATTACATGAAAAACATATAATAGGGAGTTTACCTTTATATTTTCCTTTTCCCCTTCTCAGTCTTCTAGCCATAAGAGCTTCTAGATCTTCAAGTTCTTCATCAGAAGTGTCATTGTCACTTTCACTTTCACTTTCACTTTCAGTGATGCATCTTTCTTTTTCTTTCTTTGTCTTGTTCATAACTAATTGTGACTTAAAAGAAGATTCAACATTATCAATACTACCAATAGTGAAGTTATCATAGTTAGAGAGTTCAAAAGCAGTCAGCTTGCCAACCAAACTTTCCAAAGTAAGCACATTTGTAGAGTTACATCTAGATTCCTAAATAGCTAAGATCTTAATAGCATATATAAGACGTAGAGTTCTTAGTACTTTACCAATTATAGTTTCATCCTCAATAGTCTCACTTGCTCCTCTAATAGCATTCACAACTTCTTTTATTTTACCATAATATTGTGCAATGTTCTCACCTTCTTGCATTCTCATTTCATCGAACTTACCTCTCAGACTCTGGGCCTTAGCTTTCAGTACATTTATGTCACCACCATAGATCTTTGCAAGAGTTTCCCACATCTCCTTAGCACTTGTGCAATCCTTAATGTCCTCAAATTATGGATAGCTTAGGGAAGATGCAATTTCTAGCATTGCCTAATTATGTTCTTTCTTAGCTCTCATTTCTTCGGTAGTCAAAGGTGCGACAGGTGAGATATAGTCATTCTCAATGTAGTATTTTGTAGAATCACCAATAATAGCCAGATGCAGCTTCATCAAGCTTTTCCATGCAAGGAAGTTTTCCTTATTCAGCTATGGTACCTCCTTCTTATACATCCTAATCATTTGCTTCAAGTCCCTTTAAACTTGATTTTTGTAAACACCAATAATAAGCAACACAGCTTTGATACCAATTGTTAATATGATTTAGAACAATAGAGAGGGAGGGTGAATTAGTTGTTCTCAGGTCCAGATGTATAAAAAAAATTCAAAAACTTTTCTTTAAATCAGATCTAACAACAAAAACCAACTCGGTCATCACTAATTCTATAATAGAAATATATAAAATTGTAGTCCACTACCCAACTGTATCTAACTTGTAAAACACAGAAATGTTTAAACCAAAACATTCACACAAGCATTGACACTAGAATTTATAGTGGAAACCCAATCTAGGAAAAACCACTTTGTAACATGCTACTATTATTTTCACTCTTCTGAAGTGAGCTCGGTTAAAAGCCAACCCTGTCAAAGGTTACAATACACACTGTTAGGTGTGACCCAATTAAATGATTTCAATCACTCTGTTAGAAGTGAGCCTTGTTATAGGACTTACATACATTCCATTAGAACACAACCTTGTTCAAAGGATTTAAACATATGACTGTTAGGTCAACCTCTGTTAAAAGGATTTTGACTGTTACAATGGTTAGAAAGTAGCAGCAGTATTGATCTGAAAAACACAAAACTCACTTTGCAAATATCAGATCCAATTCCATACATAAATGCTAGTTTACTAACTTTGAAAATTTTCCATCTCCATCTCTGATCTGCTCAGAATTTTTCTTCAAGCAATCACCACACTTCTCCTTCATCCTTTTCTACTTATATAGTCAATAACATCTACTGATCTTCTAGCATCCTCTGTTCACCCATGCACACACATACCTAATGCTTAGGTTCCCTTAATACTTCCTCAATTAGGTTAACTCATCTTTTGCTACTCAATCTCCTTTGTATATCTTAGGGTTAGGTCAGATTCATTGAATCTACCCACTTTATGTTCTTCAGCTCCTTTTCTAGAAACATCCCAAATCTCCTAAAGATTTACAATAAAGAAAATTTCAGTGCATTCAATGCTTTCAAACAATCAATAAATAAAGTCAACACATTTTACATAATCCAAGAATTCAACAATGTCAGCTCCAAATCTGAATTCTCTTCAAATATAAAAATACTGATGCTTAGTCAATACTATGATCAACTACTCGGTCTTCATGTAGAAAGCTCGATCATTACTAAAAATGTTTCCTCAGCAATTAAATGATGTTTGGTCGACACTATAATTTTTCTCGACATACACTAACTTGGTCGACACTAACATTACTTAGCTTAAACATGATTTCTCTATTTTTGCTCGGTCAAGCCTACCAGTTTAGTCTTCAATCTTACTAAGATAAACAATACATTGTCTCATCATTGTACAACATAGTCAAGTACACTTTTTAGTATCAAGATAACTCAACCTTTCCTTAGGTGCTATTGTTACCAACCTTGCCTATCCCCTTAGCAACACTCAAATAGATATAGTAATTTCCTAAGTAGCAATAGTCTTACCAGTTAAGGTTTTGACATCAATGACAACACAACAATTGCTTCAATTGCAATTTTCAATAGAAAGTACTAGGTGCATTAGTCAAACCAAAAGGCATAACTAACCATTCATACAAACCTTCATTAGTCTTAAAATTAGTTTTCCATTCATCCCCTTCTCTGATCCTAATCTGATGATATCCATTTTTCAAATCAATCTTTGTGAAATACTTTTGTCCACTCAAACTATCCATTATTTCATCCATCCTAGGAAATGGAAATATGTACTTTACTATTATCTTGTTTATAGCTCTAGAATCAATGCACATTCTCCATTCTCCATTCTTTTTAGGTGATAACACAATAGGTACTACACAAGGACTCAAACTTTCCCTAATCAAACCTCTCTCAATAAATTATTGCACTTGTCTATTCAACTCAGTCTTCTCATCAGGTGTCAACCTATGTGGTGCTTTATTAGGAAAACTAGCTCCAGGTATCAAATCCATACAATGACTTATACTTCTCATAGGCGGTAAACCATCAAGTACATTATCAAAAATGATGTCATGAAATTTAGTCAACAAAGGTTTAACCTTGGGTGCATGTTCTAACTCATATTGTTTCTCAGTCTTCCTTGGAATTAAAGAAAAACAAACATTTTGTTCTTTCATTTCTCTTACAAATTTTTTACCATCAACCAGGCATACTCTGACTATAGTACAGTGACCTTCATAAAACTTCTCTACCAAAGGCAATAATACTTATTTCTTTCCATCCATCCAAATGGTATATTGATTCAATCTACCATCATGCAAATCTTTCCTATCATATTGTCAAGGTCTACCCAAAATAATATGACAGTGATCCATAGGCATGATATCGCACAAGACTTCATCATGATAATTCCCAATTTTGAACTTAACAAGGCATTTTTTACTTACAAGTAGTTTATGCTCCTTCTGGATCCAAGCAATATGGTAAGGCTTAGGATGTCTCAACCTCTGCAACTGCAATTTGTTAACCAACTATTTGGATGCCAAATTATCAAAACTTCCACTATCAATGATTACCTTGCAACATTTGTCAGTGATCTTACATCTGGTTCTGAAAAACTTTTCCTCAGAATAGGTTCCTCATCAGCTTCTTCATTCCACAAGATCCTTCTTAGCATCAGGTTCTCAAAATGTTTAGGTGCATTAGAAATTTCCTCAACTTCTTCACAAGCCAAATTATTTCTATCATTACCTCCAATCTTCTTTCTAGAGTTAGTACATTCAAAGGCTCTATGTCCTACTTCATCACATTTGTAACAAGTACCTTTAAACCAAGATTTATCCTCTTTTCCCACTATTTTTATTCCTAGAGTAACCAGTATAGCTACCTCTAGAATAGTTACCTCTTCTAGAAGGTTCATCTTTCCATCCTTTATCTTGTACTACATTGTCAGATCTACTACTTTCTCCATAAGATCTTCCTCTACTTCTCTGAAATCTACCACCTCTTCCTCTATGTCTTTGTTCATGTCTCTTTGTCAATCTTTCTTCTGCCTTCAAAGAAAATTGGTATGCTTCTTCCACACTTTCTATCTTCACATAACTAAGCTCATCTTGAATAGATGTCCTCAAACCATTCAGGTATCTAGCCACTTTCTCAACTTCATCATCCACATGTCCAGATTTGATATCCAATTTGTAAAATTCCTCAATATATTCTTTCACACTCATGTCTTTTTGTCTCAGATTTGCATCTTTCTCATCAAACTAACTTGGTAGTCAGCTAGAAGAAACTTATTCTTCATCTTTCCAAGCATTTTTATCCATGTCTTGGTCTTTTCTTTTCCTCTCTTTTTTCTCTCAGTTTGCAAATGATCCCACCAAATAGATGCATGACCTTTCAACTTTTTAATTGCTATTTTAACCTTCTTATTATCAGGATTACCTTCATACTCAAAGTATTTATCGATCTTAGAGATCCAATCCAAAAGTGCATCATTCTCAAGTCTTCCATCATAGCAGGAAACTTCAACTGCAGGTCTGGAGTTAGCCTTAGATAAAACTCTCAAGAGTCTTTTCTCATCTTGTTCAACTTTAGGTTCAAGATTAGGCACTGCCTCTTCTTCATCACTAACATCTTCAAGATGTGTGCCTCTTCTCTGGGTTGTCTCTATAGCTTCAAGCCTAGTTGCAATCTGCCTCAACATATCCATGATAGCATTATCATTTCCTCTACCACAAACCATCTTGACAATCAGGTTCTATCAAGATCGTAACCTTCTACAAGTTATAGGTCAGATCTCAGATCTGCCACCCTACAACTAGTCCAATAAGGGTCTCCACAATCCAATCCACAAGAAATAACTTTCTCTAATACCACTTGACGTAAGGGCGGGGTGGCTAAAAGCAGAATCAGGGTTAATTAAGATTGCTTTAACCCACAACCATGCCCTATGAAGAGTTACACATGAAAGAAATATAAATAAACTATATGAAATCAGTATAAAAACAATAGATATGAGATAAGAAATTGTGCGCAACACTAGGACAATTATATTAATCCTTCAACATGTCCGGTTGTGAGGCCTTCCGAGTTTCGGCCTTATACAATGAGAATTTTGAATTCAGAGTCACAACTCACATATTATCTTCTCAATTACTTTACTACTACCTACTGATACTAACTAAAAAACCTAAGCTCCAAATATATAGCCAGAAAAACCACAAGTTAGTCAGTCGGGCATTTAATTATAATATAAGTCCACTCAGGAAGGAGAAACCAAAACTAAAGAAAGAAATAACAAAACATGATGCAAAGTTGGATTTAGGTCCACACATGATCCAAGAACAAATCCCCAACCGTGCAAGATCCAATTTCCCCGCACGGAACCATGCAAGCAAAAATACCACACGTTTCATGAGAGAAACTGGCATAAAATTGATGCCCTAGGAAAATTTTGATAACTTTCAGATCCAAAAGAATTAGGACATGAGCCCTTAGGAGAATGCTCAAGATTAGGTCTGCATCAATACATTAACTTTGCAAGGTGAGAAACAAACAGAAGCATCAGTGCTAAAACAAACATCATACTGGTACAGGAAATAGGAAAGATTTTTGGTGATGCAAGATTACTCAAGACCCAAGATGCTCCTACATCACTTGAAGACTTGAAGGCTTGGATGTTTGAAGAACTTTAAAATGCTTGGACATTTTATGAAACTTGATTGTAAAGTTACAAGTCATGCATGAATATTCATAAAAATAAGGAGAGATAGGGTGTTTATATACTCAATCCATCATTTTGGAGATTAAAACTCCAACAGGGTGATTGTAAATCAAAATCCTCTGCTAAAATAATGAGATGAGGACCCAATTTGAATTTGGGCACAAACATCAAGGTACAGAATGCCAAAACCATTCTATACCCAAGTAAATAATACCAAAGTCATTATGTACCCACCAATTAAGGCCCAAATTTGGACTATTGGTCCCATAAATTTAGGGAGTGGGAGATTTGATCTGACAACCAATTTTAGGGTTGGGAGAGAATGTAAAGGCCATAAATGGTAAGATAGGACCTTGGAGATGAAATAAATAATTTTATTGGAGGAAAAATAGAGGAACACACTTTTAAATAAGGGCTAACCTTGAGTTTTGAATAAATTTAATCAATACATGACTTATAATATTAATTTAAGGTCCAATGAGCATTAGGAGAGCATGAAATCAATGTGGGAACCCATACATACTAAAATGGGGCTAAAATGAACACAAAATTTAGGGTGCTTACTATTTAGGATGGTACCATTTCAAGAAGGCTTGCACCGACTTTCCTATTATTTTCCAATTGGAGGCAAAATGTTAGCAAGGCAATAATATCCTAAACCCATGGTACAAAAATACCAACATTATAAGGAGACTTATAATTCTAATCAAATTGGGTACCCTCCACTGTTACACCTCTAAAAAACTTATTTTTCTCATCTTCATTGATTCTTTCATAATTCTCTATAATATTTTCTAGGTCAATGTGGATGTTTAAGTTTTTATTTTTTGCTCCAAACCCTAAGTCCAACAAAATTTTAAATTATTCCTTAGTGATGGATAAAATTTCCTTTTGTGTTTTTTTATTAACAATTGATCTTCTAGTTTCATCATAACTTTGGGTGCAAACCATGACAATTTTCATGCAAGGGAAAACTTGAGGTAACATCATGTGTCCCAATCCAACATTTCATGATACAATTTTATTTGTGTGTGCTCTTAACATTTTGTTAAAAATATTGTGTCATGTCCTGCTAGCTTCAATTGTTGCTTTATTCTCCAATGAAATTTTATTATTATTATTTTCATACCATGGATAATAGGATCATAAATATCATGGTATTTATCAATGAAACTTGAGGTTTTAACTAGTTGGGTATAGTCTATATTTTATTTTTCTATACCTTTTGATTTCCCCATTTCTGGTAAAAAATGGTGGTACACAAGTCCAAAAATGTAAACCCTCAACCCCTAATTCTAGAATCTAAACCACAATATTAAAAAATAAAAAATTTGGGATACAAGTGTTCTATATTTTACCTAGAATTTGAAATTGAAATGATGAGTAGAGAGACTAGAGGAAACAAACTATGTTGCATCCCTCAATCTTGTTTCTGAATCTCCCTAGTTAACTAGTTAGTCCAAAGACAAATCTCCCTTAATGTCAAAATCTTGAAAGCCTAAAGGGAAAAAATTTTAGAATCATATTATCCTAGACGTAGTCTCAAAGTTTTAATAATTTTATTCCTTCTCTTTGAAGACTGACATGTGTCACTTTTATAGAAACTTTTGAATATTTTTTCATGCCTCATAATTTCAGCTCGAAACAGATCTTATGTCATTGATTTTCTATCATCCAACGGACAAACAATGAATGAATTGATTATAGTTAACTAAGTATATAATTAAAATTAAAGTATAGTTAATAAAATCTACAATCGCCAATGTAGGTGTCATAGGTTGTTAGTGTTTGGCCTTGTGGATGTTACTCAAAGCCTTCATTCAGTAAATTTGACACATCACACAGATATGTGTCTCTTTTTTGAAAACTTTTTGAAGAGTTTTTTATGCTTCAAAACTTGAGCCCAAAATAGAGTTTATGTCATCTGACAGTGAATGAATTAATTATAGTTAATTAAGAATATAATTCAAATTTATGTATAATTAACATAGGTTCCTTAGGTTGTTGGTGTTTGGATACATCTGCGATCATCGAACGGTCATTAAATTGATTCAACTATAGTGAATTAAGTATATATTCAATTAAGTATACTTAGTTAAATCACCAATGTCTAATGACAAACTCATGCCACGTGGGTATTAGTTGCATGGTGGATGTTATGTAACTTGAATCTTTCATTCATTTAATCATACACGTCACACTGACACATGTCTCTTTTCTAGAGGAAGTTTCTAGAATTTTTTATCCTTCAAAAATTCATCCTGAAATAAAGTTGTTTTTAAGTTATCTCTTTTCCCTTTTCCAATCAAAGTTATGGTCAAAGGTGATATTCCAAATCCAATAGGAACCAACCTAGAATCTGTAGATTCCTTCTTAATCAGAGTCCACCCACAACTCGAGAAGGTTTCCACTATTACCATGAAATATTAGTGTAACCTAATGCCTGAGTTAGGGTGATATTTCAAGGCCTTAACAAGAGCTCATGTCATTGATCTATGATCATCCAATGATCATTAAATTGATTTAGATTATTCATTATAGTGAAATTTGAATTAACTTATAAACTATTATTTATTAATAAGTATAGTTAATTTAGTATACTTAGTTAAAACACAAATGTCCAATGACAATTTGTGACACATCAATGTGGGTATCAGTTGGGCAGTGGGTCTCATAGGCTATTTCCTATTTGGCCTCATGGATGTGATAAAAATAAAAATTAAAAAAAATTAATTCAACACTCTAACATGTCACCTTGACATGTGTCTCTTTTCTAGAGGAAATTTGTAAAAAAAATTATCCTTCAAAACTTCATCCTAAAATAAAGTTTATGTTGTTGATCTATGATCATCCAATAGTCAATAAATTGATTGTAGATCATACCACATAGGTATCAGTTGGATGGTGGGTCTTGTAGGTTTTTTAGGGTTTAGGGTTTATAAAGTCTATGAAATTCTTGATTTTGCTACTACAATTGGCTGTGAGGTTGGCAATGGTATTATGCGGAGCTAAGGTATTAAGTGACGATAGCTATTAATGATAATAAAAATTAAACATTTACTCCTTTTTTTGACATGTAGTGTACTTTCATTGGGGCATAAGGTGGTAGTGGTATGACCTCTCTTAAGGAGGATTTGTTTATGCAAAAGGGCCGAGTGGTGTGTTTATGCAAAACCCCTGCAATATCACTGAAATGGAGATCATGAAACCCCTATAAATTTTCAATGTTCGATAGACTGGTATGGCTTAAATCACTAAAATAGAGCTCGTGAAACCCCTGTAAATCTGCAATGTTCGATAGACTGCAGGTATGGCTTAAATCACTGAAACCTCTGTAAATCTACAATGTTCGATAGACTGGTATGGCTTAAAAAACCCAAACCCTAAAGAGTTTTGCCCAATACTGGTTGTCGCAATGAGCTCCCGCGTTTAACATGAAATAGTAAAATGAAGTTTTTTTGCCTCCCACATTTTTTAACTTAATGTTATGGTGTTGGTCTCAATTTTGACCAATACCGTGTTAGTTGAAATTGAGACCAACATGGGCATATATTTCAAAAAAACAAAATTTTTCATTCTCTCATGCGACCAAGTAAACTTTTTTTTTTTATGGTCAAAATTTAAGGTCAAAATTTAGGGTAAAATGTACTAGTGAGAGAAAAGATCATATCACTCAAGGTAATTTAGTCAATTATGATCACAAGGCAAGATCATATGATTTGTATTGCTCAAAGTAACTTGTAAGTTGTAAGTGAATTGTCCACTATCAAATTGATCATTTGCCTATAAATTAGACATTGAGGTGGCTCTAGTCTCCACTTGAAAACTAAAAGAGTGTTGGAAACTCTAATTAGTGAGTTTAAGAGTTGGGAGAGATTAACACGCCTATAATGCTCGATGCAACAAAACCACAAGGAGTGCTTTTGGGGGAAGTCATTGATAAGAGTTTAAGGGATGTACTTGTAAATGACCACATGTACATTATGCATGTGGTTAAGGTAGTGCTAGGTCTATAGTTTTTACTAGTGTATCATATGCACAGGGTCAACTCAGACATTTTGACTTTTTTCCTGGACATGGTCCTATTTATGAGGGTTTCCAAGAAATGGGAAAAAAATATCACCTAGATGGTGTTTCACCATACATATCTAAAAGGAATTGACATTGTGCTTATTAATGTGGATGGGATTGGGAAACTCCTAATTTCTCTACCACAGAAGCACTACATTTTGGTACTTTAGGTGTGAAAACATCCAATTGTGAAAAGAGAATTTTTAGAGTTGCTACAAGGTCGATGGAGTGACATAAACAACAACATCATTTTTCTCTTGTGTTTGGCCAAAATTAAGGAACCCAAAGTGGATGACTATCATTGGGACTATCTAGGCACTTGAAGGGTTTCTTGATGAAGATGAATTTGATGAAGTGGATGCTTCCAAGATTGTTACAGAGCTAGAGCTGAGAACTGAGAGCTGAGAGGAGTGGATTTTTTAAGACCGATGGGAAATGAAGGACATTGCAAGAGGGGAATCTCATGCCAACTATGGAGAGGACTACTCAGTCATCCTTAGTCCAATGAAATTTAGGCTTTCTAGAATGGAGGTGGACCAAGAGGCTATGAATGCAACAAGGCCAAGGCATCAAAAAGCTCAAAATGCTTGAATAATGGGGTACTCTTTGGTCTATATTTTGTATTTTTGGGTTATTGGTATATAAGTCCCCTCACCCCTATTTTTTATAACACAGACAATCTAGATATTGGTTTGGACCCTAATATAAACTATAGTTTAGGGGGTTTTTTTATAAGTTATAACAGAGGTTTCAAAAATAGTCCTCTAAGTCTATTTGGAAAGCATACATTAAACAAATGTAAGGATCCAAAACTATATTAATATTAAATTACTGATTTTATGTATTCTCTAGTTACATTATCAAAAAAATATTAATTACTTAGTTAAATTACTCTTTTTAATCCTTTTAATTTTGGTCTATAAAATGAACCCAGATAGTGTGATATAAAAAAAACTAAAGAAATAATATCATAAAATAACATAACAATTTTTATCTTTCATAAATAATTGTAAAATAACATAACAATTGTAGTTTCAATCTTTTGTGTTAGAGATTCACAAAATCAACATCATACACAATTTTACTGCAAACCCTTTGTCCATTTCATTCAAAAATTGAAATATGCTTAGTGTGACAAAGCATTTTTATAGAATTTGTGAAATTTACATTAATATTTGAGATTTCTATGAATATTTACATTGAAGAGTAATCATAAGATTGTAGAATAATTAATTACCACAACATTATTATTACACTTCAAGTGGGGATACCCCTAATTCTACCAAATATTTACAATAATCCCTTCAAGGATTGAAATTCAAAAGGTGGTATAGCATTAGTAGGGTGCTCTTCATTTCAAGAAAGTAGGGCCACCTGCAAACCAAAAAATACCCTTCATTTCAAAAAATTAGGGTGCTCTCTTCCCTTCATTCTAAGTGGAATGCTTCAAAGATGATAAGTTGCACAAATTCCTACAGCCATTTGTAGCGTCCTGTTTTGTCAAGGAGAAACCATTTATGGAGGAAATTCCTCCCAATTGATGCCCATTTCCTATGTCGCTCTAATTTCTTATCATCCAAGTTAAAAATAAATGGTTGTCGAGCTACATTTTGGCCTGGCTACTAGAGCTTTGGGTATATCCCTTTTCCATGGGATCCCCACCACTATTTTTTCCAAGGAGAAAACTTGAATGTGATCCCCCATGAGTTCTTTAAAAAATTTCCTTAGCAACAATGGTATCTCCACCTTGTCTCCTCTGAGGTCTAGAAGAGAGGCCAAAAATTGGGACATAATATATGTATTCACTCAATATTTGTCAATTGATACTATAAATTCACATCCTAGCACTATCCACATGACCTCAGTTGTAAACATTTCAGTCAAGACCTACCTACAAACTAATTTTAGATGTTCATCTTTGATAGTGCCCAAAAAGGTAGTCAACTTCTCCTTACTTGTCAATCGGATAGGAATATCCATCTTCAAAGTTTAAATTCTATAGTGTACACCCAGCTACTAGCCTACCATACTCTATCTACCCAAACTCAAAGAGAATTTAAAAATAAAGATGAAATTGGAAAATGCCTGAACCATACTTTCAACCAATTACTACAATCTATAGATATCTAAGGAGAATTAAAGAAGAAAAAAATGTAAATCATCTATACATAGCCTAAAAAATGTCGCCCAACCTATTTATCATTGGTTGATAATAACTCTTAGTCATTATTAATTACTTATGTAACCTTGTTAAATCTTTGATATCTCTTTGTAAATATTTTCAATAAATGGAAGAGTGCAATATTGGAAATAACATCATTCTTTCAAAAGCCAATTGGACGCCATGCATGGATAATCGCACTTGAGAATATCAGTGAAAAGATATTTATTTAATGTTCATCGCAATAGCACAACATTATCAACTTTCCTTGTAACCAGTTGTGGTCAACGTTTAAGGTTAATCTTTTCCATAAATGGAAGTGTGTGTGAAATTGGGAATAACATCATTCCATCAATACCAAATTGGATGCCATGTGTGGATGATCGCACTTGAGAATGTCAATGAAAAGACATTTATGTAATGTCCATCACAACAAAACAATATTATCAATTGTCCCCATTACTAGTTAAGGTTTACATTAAAGGTTATAATGTGAAGTGAAGTATACAAATTTGATAGGTGTTTCTATTCTATGGACTTTCTGTAAAACTTCATGTCATTCAAAATTTTGGCCCAAACTAGAATTTATGCTATTGATCTTGAATCATCCAACAGCCATAAATAATAAATTTATCATAGTGAAATGATGGTTGTTAGGTATGTGTGTATGTGGTTGTAATTATCAATACCATTGTGCAAGAAAGTTGGGAACAAATCAAGGCTTTATTCTCTTGAGATTTGATGTGACGTTGCCTTAAATATTACATTAATAAATCATTTGGCATTGGCCCATCATGATGAGTCATGATTCATGGCAAGTGGTTATTAATAAAATGTGGATACTCCAGATTGAAAAATTTGCCAAAAATATATATATTTCCCCATAAATAAAGAAAGATTAGCCAAAATAATTTAACAATCTTCATATGATTGAAAAGACTTCACCAATAAAATTAAATATTTTTTACCTTATAATAAAAAATTTGCAAATATACAGACTGGGGCTTGGATTTTTGCATATCCCCCCCCCCCCCCCCCCTTGTTATTTTTTGTAAGGGTTTGGGGTTGATGGTTATCTCTTCCTAAATGTATTGGGGTTTTTATTGGATAAGTTGGGAGTTTGGATTATTGCATATATCCATCCCTTAAATCTTATGGGGGTATGGGAATGATGGTTATTTCTATCTAAATGTATTGAGATTTTGGATGGGCTATGTAGTTAGGATCAGGGATTTAAGGAAAACTTGCATATTTGTTTGCCTTTTGTATTATGGGTAACAAACGGAGTTTTTCTTTACTAGTTCTTTTCTCCGGAAGCCCTTTTTTGAACCAGTTTTATTAATATAAATATCAAAATTTTGCCACAAATAATAATAATAATAATAATAAATTTGCAAATACACTTATATATTTCTTCCTTTAAGAGTAAACCATTTGCCAAATTCATTATTATTTTATTCCCATGATAATGACATATTCACCAGGAACTTATAGAATTTTCATACAATTGAGAAAAATGGCCAATGGAAATTAATATTTTTTCCTTTAAAATTTAAAAAAAAATCGCTAACAAAATCAATATTTTTCCCCCAAAATAATGAAAGATTCACCAAGATTTTACACCTTATCCAGGGGGTTGCTAGGGGGGGTCTTAAAGTTATCCCTAATAACCATTCAACAAGAGTTGGGATGAGTTGTCCAAAAGACCCTTTCATTTGTAATGGTCACTTATTTCTTGAATTTTTTTCTACAAAACCCAAATGACACAAATGCCAACACCCATTATGAGCCCCATAAATGTCAAATTTAATATTTATTTCCCTCTTGATATTTGAAATATTTGCATAATAATAAATATTTAATGTATTATTATTCCTATGCTTGCTTGATTAACCCACAAAAGTGTTATCTCTTTTTGAGCATTAAAGATTGTCATTAGTATCAAAGATGATCAGTCAGTTACCTATGCTATATAGTCGATAAAAGCAAGTACTTCAAGCTACTCATGCTAGTCGGTCAACTACATAAGCATGTACACTGAGTTATCTCAAGTCTATACTAAGAATAAAAGATATTAGCTCAAACTGAGCACCAGAGCAGTTTTACCAAGCGTCAATAAACACCGAGCAGACTAGACACCGAGCGCTAGTATAACTACAAATCATTATTTATAGTGTTTACTGAGCAATATAGAAAATGGCATAGTAATCATTTTTGGCACATCTATCTATGTGGATGGTTACAATAGAATCATAAAACATTTTACCAAGATCGAGGATCATTTATTATAGATATAATTATTAATTGTGATGATGATCTCTATGTAATTGCTAGATCTAGGTTATTTTTGTACACCGTAGATCTTAGGGTTTGTCCTAAGATATTGTAACCTAATTTTGTTAAGTGGCATAAGCAGTATGCTATATATTTGTATTTCATATCATTTTGACATAAGCTTCAGAAGGAAGATATGTTTGGTATGAACAAGTGAAGGAGATCTTGAAGTAGAAGCCAACTTCAAGACATCAGTATCAGATAGAGAAGATCAGTATACAGAATTATTCATATTAGGCAGAATCAGAAAAGGCTACCGAGTAGTTCAGAGATAAGATCTTCACATATCAAGGTGATATCTATTTTATACTACATTGATCTTTATCAGACAAGGTTGAGTTATTAATTGCAGATACATCCTGTTATTTTCTAATCATTGTAACAGAGTTTGATAAAATCTCTTAACAGAGTAGACCTAACAGTCTTTATGTAAATCTCTTAACTGAGTGCACACTCAAGTAGTGTTGTTGAAATCCTATAACTAGGTAGATCTAGCTAATATAATTATTACTCCTAATAGGTTAAGATCACTAGAAGTGATCACAACTTGTAGCCTTAATTGGCATACTTTATTATCTGCAATAGTGAAGATTTGTGGGTGTCATCCCCATCACAGTTTTTACCTTCTAAAAAGGTTTTCTGCATAACCAAAATACTTTTTTTATGTTATTGATTTATTGTTGATTTCATGCTATTTACTTTTACAAGTTAATTAAATGATTGATGCATACAATGGATATAGTACATAGTTGAGTTTACTACTGTTTGCTGATAAAGTTTTGGGTGTTAAAGTTTTTGAGGGCACTGATTCACCTCTCCCCTCTCAATACCCTATCTCTCCATTCCAACAATTGGTATCAGAGCTCAAATCTCTTATTGGATGGTTTAACCAGTGAAGAGTAAAGATCTAACCATGGAGAGATATAAGTTGGACAAAATAATAGAGAATCAAAAGATTCAGATGCAGATGTTCATTGAGCAGTATAAACAAGCTAAGGATGCATTGAAGAAGTTACTGGTTCAGAGAAAGAACTTGTCTATTCTGGAAAATGAGACTAGTTACCATGAAGAAGAGATTGATGACTTATTTCATAACATTGGATCTAGTTCAGGAAGTATTTCTAATGGTTCTAAAAGTGCAATCTCTGATTTATCTGAAAAGAATATTCACTTAACTAAACAAGTGAAAGTCCTACAGATTGGTTAAGAATCACAGATGGTGAGAATGGTTAATGTAATGAATAATGCTAGACAAGCTGAGCAAAAAAGGAATCTAGTTGTTGAAGACCAAAGATAGATGATTGAACAAATTCAAGCAAAATAAACTGAGATACAAAGACTTACCGAGAATCATTTTGAAATATCCAATTAGATGATGATTGTAAACTAGGAAATCAACCGAGTAAATGGTGAGTTGTCTAGAAAATTTGAAGATATTGGAGTACTCAGGGAAGAGAATGAGAAATTGAGAAATGAAGTAAAGATACAATTACAACACAATGAAATGATGAAAATGATAGAAGACAGTTCTAAGAAGATTGATGATTTTCTGACTAATCAAAGAATATTTGGAAGCAAAGTTGGATTAGGCTATACTGGGGAAGGAGAATCATCCAAAAAAACTGAACAAGTGAACAATAGTCAAAATTAGAAACCTAAGATGCTTTCATGCTATCACTGTGGCAAACTGGGACATACTTCAAATGTGTGCAGGAGTAAAGCACAAGGTAAACCTCAAGTCACTCCTAAGTTTAATGGTTATTGCTATTATTGTGGTAAATTTGGACATCAAGCTTATGAGTGTAGAGCTAAATTGAATAAGACTTCTAACAATCCTACCATGGAGAAACTATGTTAGACTTGCAACAAACATGGACACAATTCACAAGAGTGTAAGGAAAAGATGAAGCAAGTCTGGACACCAAAACAAAAGAACAAAACTTATCAACCGAAGAGACAAGGTAGTGCTTACACTTGGGATTACAACACATGGGTCAACTATACATTATGTGGAAGGTATGGATATATAGCAACAAATTGTATGAGGAAGAGATGGGCTAGAAAATCATAAAGTTGGACAAGAACTGGTATGGTATGCTTACACTATCATAAAGTCGGTCACCTAAGCAAGGATTACAGAGACTAAGCACTAAAAGGACACATATTTGAGAGTGGCAACACTATTTCATATATCATGAGAATTAGAAGACTATGTAGATAAAGGCATCAAATGAAAATGTTGAGTCAAGTAATGCTGACGGTGAAACCTCATCCAGTGGATTGGGTGACATCGGTACCTCCACCTAAGGTCAAATAGGTATGTACGGAACTGATATTCCAAATTAATCTTATCTTACATATAATTCCTTATATTTGATGGGCACATACCAAATCTATAGGAATAAAGATACATTGTGGTTTATAAATTTTGAGCTAACAAAGTCATACAGTCGGTATATGTAAGACCGAGTAAAGAGTTACCCATCGATAATCATTATCCAAGGTTAACCGAGTATTAGTATCAACTGAGTGGAAACTTTTGTGTTAACCGAGTTGTTGATGTTTTGCGGTAATCATCGAGTTGACAGTTGTCACTATGCTGGAAGTAGGTCAAGCATTTATGACAAAATTTTTGAGCGGGAATTTGAAAAAGGCTATAAATACATAGAAGAGTTAGTTCATTCTTCACAAAGTGATTTTGAAGAGCGATAATTTTATAGAGAAAATTCAAGTTGAGAGTTTACAAAAGCATTCAAGGTAGTTACAGGTCAAACCGAGCACGTTCTTCATTTATTTTGAGTAAGTACAACTTCTACCGAGCACATTCAATGTATTTGCCAAAATCTTGAATTGATTATAATGGCATCAAAGGCAAAAAAATCCAAAATTGTAGAAGAGGAAGTGAACCTTATTATTTCAGCTAACTTAGATGAACCCCACTACAAACTTCAATCGGAAGTTGCATCAAAAATAGATTCAGCGGGAGCTTTCTCAAGCATCCCACGTAGGGTTTTGCTAGTCGAGAACATTAGATCTTACATCCACTACAAAATAGGTGAAATTGGAGATTTTGAGACTATCGTAGCTTATCAACAACTTTGCACTGTAGATGGAAAACTAAAATCAAAATTCAAATAGGTCGAGAAGATTGGTCTCACTTATGCCCTAAATTTCCTAAAAAGCTTTAAAACTGAATGGATTAGGGTTGTGCTCAGTCGGTATCATGATGGGATATTTTTGTTGGATGAACCGGTCCAAGTAACAAAGAAAATGATTCATAAGGTTACTAGATACCCAACAACTGACAAGGCCAAGGCTTTTTGTAGTGCTTCAAGAGTCAAAATTGAGAAGAATATAGGTGCAGTATGGGATGGCCGAGCATTGAAAATTGCTACGATTAAGGGTCCAAAAGTTAAATTTGCAGCACATGCTATTGGTTACAAGATCTATCAGTCAAGTAGACTGAATAGTGTTCCTATGTGGAGCTATGGACATGGCATATAAAATGATAAAGAAGAATCACTAGTTGGACCTTGGTGAGCTACTTCTGAGGTAGATTGAAGACAACATGAAGACTATCTAGTCGGCAAAGTCAAACACTTGTAAGTTCAGATCACTTCTAGTGTGCTTATTTTTCTATATTTAGTGATTTTTCCCTTCTGTCAATGATGTAGATTGGTCTACCGACAAACCAGTAATTGTGCAAATTTCTGATATGATTAGTGATTTGGGAGACAATCTGAACAAAGATGTAGATGATTATTTTGAACAATTTAAGATAAGGATGAATTCTCAGAGCAGAATTCCTAGAAAATTGGATGAGGAATATGAGATGGACATATGTTTTCTTATGGACACCAATCACACTATGATAAAAGTATTTGAGCCAAGAGTTAAATGGTTAGCCCCCATGGGATATGAAATGAATATTAATTTTGCCTCAAAATCAATCAAGGCTCTACTGGCTACACCAAATAACAAAAATGCAGAGAGGTTTGGAACATATGAAGAGGCCAAGACAAGGATAAAGACATATTGGTAAGATAACCAAAAAGTCAAGGAAAATGATGAAAATATTAGTAGAAAAGTTTGGAGATAAATCTGACTCATCCGATGAGTCACCGGTTGGAATTACAACCGAAGGTCAATTACTACTAACTGATAAACCCCATGATAGTGAAGAAATCAAGTTTGACAATGGAAAATATTCAACACCAACTCCAAAGAAGTAGTTGGAAGTGCAGTCTAGAGCATAAACAAGGTCAGCAACTGCAGCTTCACCACCTTTGAAGAAGGGAGTTGTGAAGATTTCAAAACCAAAATTTTCTTCACTAACAAAAACATACATAAAAAGAGGAGAAAAGGTCATAGCTAAAGCACCAAGGAAAAGGAGAAGACTAATAAGAGGAAAAGAAGACCTTGAAGATCAAGAGAATGATAGAAATCAGTTTAAAGTGGTCAGCAACAAGGATAGAACAATTGATGAAGTTGTTAAGGACATAATTGAACATGGAGAACTAATTGATCCTAAACTTAGTTGGTTTGAGCACATATCAATTGAGGATCCAAATAAAATAGAGGAGGCAATCATCCAGATGATGATTCATTGCAAAAGAGTTCCATTGGAATTTGCCAAGCAACTACCTAAGGCATTAGAGGAGAGAATAAATCAGAAATGGTCCTATGCCTTGGACATAGAAAAGAAAATGAGGGAAAAATCCCTAGTGCTGGCAATTCCTAATCTATCTATTGATGAAATTGAAGAATACATGACGACATACTCTAGGAGATTCAGAGTAAAAAGTCAGGCTATGCAAATACTAGATGAGAATCTAGCAGGCATAGATGATTCTAGCCAACTCATTTGGACATCCATAGTAGAAGCCCGAGAGTAAGTTGAAAAGAAGGAATTCATCAACTTGTCTAAGAAGAGGCAAAGATCAAAAGACAAAGGCATTCATATTGATGATGTTGACTTGGTACATAAGGAAGAAGATATAGATACATCAATTACCGAGGTGATTGATACTACACTTGCCAATATGGATATAAATATCTCACAGAATGCACCGGATCAAGTTGAGATCCAAGTTGAAGATAATAAAGCATTAGATGTATTCATTAAGGACATTACTAATGGTGATTATGATGATAGAGATGAAGATGAGGATGTGAATATTGTGCAAGTCACAACTCAAGATGAAGGTACTTTTACCGAGCCTACCATCACATTAATACCAGGTGAACTTCCTATCCTTATAGAAGTAGTTGAAATTTTGACAAAGGAACAACCTAAAGGCTCAAACCCCAAGCAAATGATGGACACATCAGGAGAACAAGGAGCAGAAACACCAGCAGATACAAATAAGCCTGAAGAAAAAGAGGTAATGGAGACAGACACAAAGGGCCAAGATGACCCCAAAGTAACTGAGGCTACTCCACCAAACACAACATCAAAGGTTCCACCTCATTCAACCAACACATAGATTCTCAAGGAGAAGAAGAAGGAAGAAAATGTGTCAATTGGGCAGGTTAATCAAAGCACTGAGGTAAAGGATATTGTACCATTTGTAAAAAGCTCACCTCAAGAGCTGAAGAAGAAGAAGAAGAAAAAGAAACAAGGGAAAGGGTTGGTCACATTAGATGAAGTAATTGTTATATCAGACTATGACCCTAGGACCCTAAGCTTGGAGGAACTTAGAAAATATGGGGAGCTTTGTACCAGGAAAGAAGCACAAGAAAAGTTAAAGATGGAAAGCAAGAGAAAGGAAATACTAGAGAATATAAGAGATATCTTATAACAGGTCATACCAGAGGTAAAAATTAATGAGGATACTCCCATTATGGACCAACTTTCTACCCTTGCAGAAGAAATCAATTCCCCAGATACTGAAGTTGAGAAAAGAATAGAAGAGAGGGCAGAATCAAAGATTCAAAATAAACTTGTAGAGAAAATCAGCTAGGAAGTGGCAATAAACAAGGTGAAGTTATCTAAGGTAATAACTAACATTTAGTCTATTACTTAGTTAATAAGTCAAATTTTGATCAAGCTATGCACTGTGGAAACCTTCACTACTGAGGTCAGTGAAAAGATTAAACAACTAGATACTGAAATCCAAGCCAGTGCATAGGTAGCTTTAACCAAGCCAAAAGATTTTTCTGAGCATATACTAAGAGTTTAAGAACTCAGATGGTTAAGAGAAGATCTTAGGAAACAGGAAGAAAGAATAAGTGATCAGGCCACCGAGCTACAAACTAAGTTACTTCCTTACCTAAAAAATTTTGAGAAGCATATTGTCAAAGCGCAAACACTTGTTGCAACACCAGAAATATCTGTGTTGGAAAACATCTTTTACATGCATGCACAAGTCGATCTTGAGCACATTGCTCTCACCAACTTGAAATAGGAATGGGAAAACCTCCTGGATTCATTGAAGAAAACCCATTAGCATATTTTTGATAAATTGTAAGTATACACTTTTGTATTTGGCATTAATATCAAAAAGGGGGAAAACAATGTATATTCCAAATATGCAAATAAATGCTAAGTATACTACATACTATCAGGAGCATGCACCGAGGGGGAGTAAATTTTTTAAATTTTGTTAAGTTAAGGTATCTGTGTATATATGGTAGAGTTAGAATAAATTTTGAAGACATCAGGTCTATATACATTCAAGTTTTGATACTAATGCCAAAGGGGAGATTGTTATCTCTATTTGAGCATTAAAGATTGTCATTAGTATCAAAGATGGTCAGTCGGTTACCTATGCTATATAGTCAATAAAAGCAATTACTTCAAACTACTCATGCTAGTCGGTCAACTACATAAGCTTGTACACCGAGTTATCTCAAGGCTATACCGAGAACAAAAGATATTAGCTCAAACTGAGCACCAGAGTAGTTTTACTAAGCATCAGTAAACACCGAGTAGACTGGACACCAAGCACCATTATAACTATCGAGCATTATTTATAGTGTTTATCGAGCAATATAGAAAATGGCATAGTAATCAATTTTGGCATATCTATCTATGCAGACAGTTACAATAGAATCATAAAACATTTTACCAAGATCGAGGATCATTTATTATAGATATAATCATTAATTGTGATGATGATCTCTATGTAATTTCTAGATCTAGGTTATTTTTGTACACCATAGATCTTAGGGTTTGTCCTAAGATATTGTAACCTAATTTTGTTAAGCGGCATAAGCAGTATGCTATATATTTTTATTTCATGTCATTTTTACATAAGCTTGACAAGGAAGATATGTTTGGTATGAACAAGCAAAGGATATCTTGAAGCAGAAGCCAACTTCAAGACATTAGTAATCAAATAGAGAAGATCAATATACAAAGTTATTCAGATTAGGCAAAATCAGACAAGGCTACTGAGAAGTTCAAATACAAGATCTTCACATATCAAGGTGATATCTATTATATACTACATTGATCTTTATCAAATAAGGTTGAGTTGTGAATTGCAGATACATCCTGTTATTTTCTAATCATTGTAACAGAGTTTGATAAAATCTCTTAACAGAGTAGACCTAACAATCTTTATGTAAATCTCTTAACCGAGTGCACACTCAAGTAGTTTTGTTGAAATCCTATAACTAGGTAGATCTAGCTGATCTAATTGTTACTCCTAACAGGGTAAGATCACTAGAAGTGATCACAACTTGTAGCCTTAACCAACATACTTTATTATCTGCAGTAGTGAAGATTTTTGGGTGTCATCCCCACTACTTTTTTTACCTTCTAACAAGGGTTTCTGTGTTACCAAAATACTTGTGTTATGTGATTGATTTATTGTTGATTTCATGCTATTTACTTTTACAAGTTAATTGAATAAATGATGCATACAATGGATATAGTACATAGTTGAGTTTGCTATTGTTTGCTGATAAAGTTTTGGGTGTTAAAGTTGTTGGATTAGGAGAGGTAGGGTAATGAGAGGGGAGGGGTGAATTAGTTCCCACAAAAACTTTAACTCATTAACCTTTCAGATCTACAACAACAAATAGTAGTAACCTTGCAAAATAACTTGTATCTAATGCATGTATCATTCATCTATTCAACTTGTGAAAGGAAATAACATGAAATCAATAATGTAACAGTCCCATAACACAAGTATTTTGGTAATGTAGAAACCCTTGTTAGAAGGTAAAAACTATGGTGGGGATGACACCCACAAATTCTTCACTACTGTAGATAGAAAAGGTTTGCATGTTAGGGCTACAAGTTTTGATCACTTTTGGTGATCTTACCCTGTTAGGAGTAACATGTTAGATCAGCTAGATCTACCTAGTTATAGGATTTTAGCAACACTACTTGAGTGTGCACTCGGTTAAGAGATTTACAAAAGACTGTTAAGTCTACTCTTTTAAGAGATTTTACCAAAAACTCTATTACAATTGTTAGAAAGCAATAGGTGACTATGTGCTTGTTGGTTCTTCAAAAGATTTTACACTCTATGAGATACCAATATACTTATGACTGATGTTAAGAAATGGTTAATTCCAAATGTGGGAAATCTATAAGCAACTGGACCAACTATAGGGACAAGACTATCCTCTTCACTTCTGGCTTTGCAAAACCAAGGCAGGTACACCTGATCCAATAGATTCAACTATATTCTTCACTTAATATTGAATTTTACAATAGATGACAATGAGAAAGTACTAAATAACAACCTATTATTCATTGACTCTCCATCACTGGGTAAAACAACTTATATAAAGTAAATAAAATTGTAAAAGACTGGTATTGATTATATGTTTTAGGATTACAAGATTTTGATCATTCCCCACAAAGAAAAGATAGGAAAATACAGGCCAGTGCCTTATCCATTGGGCAAAATATTAGAAGATAGAATGAATACAAAGTTGTGAAAATTACTGGTGTTTTAAACATAAATACAAACACCCCAACTCTTTCCTACTTATAGAAAATCCTCAAATAAATTCATTAAACATGTACCCCACCTTGAGCAATTTTAATCCAAACCTAGATCAGAACTCAAAGCCAAATACATACATATAAATCTCAGAAAGATTTAAAGATTCATAGAATAAACTCAAAGGAGAAACAAAGATTTGAGATTTGTATTAAGTATAACCTTGATTTTTTGTATACATCATATTCTAAATAGTAAGCTTGCAAAATAGCAGAAGCAACCTGTACTTATTCTCTATTTCTTGATGAAAAATAATACAAAAAGTTACAATCCTTGACTAAGGGCTAGGGTTTCAAAATTTATATCTTTTCAACACCTAAACTCTCAATGCCTAGAATGATCATGGAAAATCCTTTATATACAAGGAAGTGCAACAAGCTACCGATCATTCTAGGGTTTACAAAATTCTTAACCTAAAAAACTTTACAACAACCCTATTGGGTTTACAATAAATATACTAATAAAAATTGGTGAGATATTTGTAGATGAGCTACCTTGGTTTATGTCTTCAATTATGTCCTTGGCTTCTTTCAACAATTTTGATTGCAATATCTCTGCTGTCAATCCTATAATAAATACCTTTCTACATATCAACAACCTTGATGGCTCAAAAAGTAACTATCTCCACTTGTCTCAAGAGGTTGGTGGAGTATTTACTTTTTCTACATGAGGTATGTACTGATACCTCCACCTATTATACACCTCTTCACTTGGGAACTCAAAATTTGCAAACTCTGCATTTTTGCTAGACAACTATTCCCACTTGTCTTCCAATTGACTAATCTCTCACTAAATAAAATCAAATTTAGACTTAGCATAAATTAAAGTCTCAATAGTATGTATAAAGAATAAATTATTCTCTAGAGTCAAAATGCTAGTCATTCTAGCAGAGAAATCATCAGTATGTGTGCTCTCCACTTGATCAATTCTTTAAGTTCACCATTCTTCTTGAAAACTCTCGGGATCAAGTCACAGCTGGGGAGTGTTAATTCCTTCTTCATCAAATTTGATTTTCTCTCAAAATCACCCAAAAGTATGTCATGCTCTACAAGCTTCTTGACATTCTGGTGCAATGGCTTGATCAATGGATCAGGATCATTTTGGGATTTAGACAACAATTTGAACAATCTCACATTTGGAGATCTCTCAATCCATTTCTTAAAAATTGGTTCAAACTCACTCTTATATTTATCCAATGAGGTGAGTAGTGTCCTTAGCCTCCTAGCATGGTCAAACAAGACTGTGGGGTTCAAGTTTGTAGTGAACTACATAACAGCCTTTGTTACCTTGTCTTCATATTCCTTCTTCAACAAGCTCTTATCTTTCAAATACTCTTCCTTTATCCTGTCTAATTCTTTCATTTTCCTTTTGAAGTGATTGGTTTCCTCAAGCAATTGTTGCTTCTCCCAATTGATTCTTGCATCAAGGTGTGTCTCTAGGTAGGGTGATGGTGGAAACTAGGGCTAGATGATGAAGCCATACAGGTTTGTCATCTATCATTAGTTGTGGTGACCTGTGATCTTGTGGTCCTAACAATTCAGTAATTAACTTGTCCTTTTGGATCAGCTCTATCTTAAGCTCATTGTAGGACTTGAGGATAATTTCAAATTTGAGTCTCAGCTCTTCCTTTTCTTGATCATCTTTCTCTGCCACCTTGACATTAAATTTGGCAGTCTCCAAAATTAGGTTTGAAACTTCTATACCAAAAGTCTCACCTACTCTTTGTACCAATAGATTTCCTACATATTCTATAGAGAGAGCCTCTCTTTTTCCTTTGTCTTCCTCCCTCTTAAGGGACCACATTACCAAGGTAGCATGATCATCTAAAAAATCAATTCCCCTCGTAGCTTGTTGTGCATGTTCTGCAGTAGCAAGAGTTTTTATCTTTCTCTTCCTGACTTGATCAAAGACTATTGCATCAGCAATATCCCATTCTGGTAGAATTAGTAGCCCTGCAGTATGGACCATAGCCCTTCCCTCTCAAGATTAATCTTTTCAAACTGCTTCATCATTTCTCCCTTGGTCTCATTCTCAATTTCTGTTATGTCCCTATTAGGGAACTCTTCTTTCTTCTTTTCACAAATCTCCTTGAACTGATTTAGTTTCATTCTCCACAAAAATTGGAAGAATGCCATAGTCTTTACAAATTTATCATCAGCAACAAAAGAGTCACTAGCTTGTTTCAAAATAGGGTCAATTTGCTTACCCTCAAATTCAGCAATAGTAAGATCCATTGCAACCTCCTTAGGTGCCTCTGGCATTCCTTCCTACCTCTAGCATTCCTTCCTATAGTTCATCATTGGAAACAAAAATGTTCCCCTCATTCCTCATCTGTACCAACTATTTTGCTACCCCATGTTCATCTAAATGTAAAGGGGATTGAGAGGGAGAGTATACATTTTGTTCTGATCCCGATCCCTCTTGTCTTTGCCTCTTCAGAGAGGGTCCTTGCATTTTTGGATCATCCATAGGCCTCCTTCCTGTTGAAGTAGAAGGAATATCCTCACCTCTCTATTGTGTTGGTAAAAGAACAGTGTACCCACTTCTCTTTTGCATAGTATAGACTCCCCTTGGGGTCGATTTTACATATCTTGGCTGGCTCAAAATCTACCTAGCTTTCTCAGGGTTTGTCCTGCTCACAGTAGCCCTTTTCTCATTTACTACATGCATGATGCCTCTAAAATGCTCCATAAGAGCCTCTACCTTTCTTGCCCATGGCTCAAAACCCTTTAATGGATCATAAGTTCTATCAAAAAAATTTATGAAATCTACAGTCTTCTTGTAGATCACCCACTTTTCCTTCTTAATTTCTTGAGCTTGGAGGTCAAACTCATTCCTTATCATATCCTTAGGAAAATTGAATTGGTGCTCCATAAGAGCACACCTAATCTTATCTCTAAACATTCCTAATAAGAAACCTTCATTATCTACACATCTTGGTGTAGCTGTAGGCATTCTGTAGGGTTACAAGACCTAGTTCAAATATACCCATCCTCCCTTAGTAATAACATACTGATGAGAAATTGTAATATCAGGGAAGAAAGTCCCTCTTCCTTTACCAGTAAGGGCATTCTCCTGTAGGTCACCAATCTGCCTCAAAATTTCAGCATATCCTACCTTCAATGGAACTTGGTAGGGAAAAATATAAGGTGCCTTTCTACAACCATATACTTGGAAAACTATGGAAATAGGATACAATATGATATCACCAAAATTGTGAACTATAGTAATATCCTAACAAAACTCTTTTGGCCTGATTAATCTTAGCAACTCCCTTGGGATTCTAGGATTGTCAAAAAATAACAATGTCCTAAGTCTTGAAGCAAAATCCCTATCAAAAGCTATAAAACTAGCATCAACTCTATCCCATGACAAAGTTGTGGTCCACAATTGAACTAGAAGGGTCTCTCTATTCCTCTCTTTAACAATATTGACTGTTGAGCTAAAAAACTACTCACCCTTGTATAAGAACATATGCATGAGCATAGAATACCACCCAAAGGGCCTACTAACCTTCATATTCTTTATTCCCATTAATCCCTCATGGATTAGGTCAGCTAAGTGAGAGGAAAAATCAAAAATTAATGCCAACTAGGGATGTAAAGATTGCACCATCATGAACATATATGGATTTGGCATATGAGTGGTCTCATCATGCCCTAGGATTAAAGTCAAAGACTTATAAAAACCTTGTCCTCTTTTGCTGAACAAATCCAACCTAAAGGGATCTGGTGTACTTGGACTAATAACACACATGGATCCAATCTGATCTAAAAAATCCCTCAGAGGCCCTGTCCTCAAATAACCCTTATGAGCTTCATATATCTCTGTGAATTTAGTAAAATCTATTTTTTCTAACCCAACAAAAGGGTCATTCAATGAGAATACCTCCCTAATCTCATCTTCTGTGATACTAATTAGGTTATTTCCATTTACATCCTTGACACACTTTGTCACAGGATCATAACACTTAGCAATTTGGATTAATAATTCTGCATCCATAAAAACTCCAAGAACTACCAACTTTCCTATATCAAATTGCCATATGTTGCTAAGGGGGGCATAGGAATTCCTCTGTGAGTATGCTGCTTTAAACAAAATAAGACCATTATAATCTTCTCCCACCTTAGCATCTCTCATCCAGTTCCCTCTGTCATGGAGCCCACTATTCAAATAATCTCTAGGATTCCTTTGGACCAATTCTTTCAATCTAGTTGCCCCATTATTTGAATGTGGGAGAAATTGCATTAAGTCTTCAAAGACACCCCTATCTTTATACTTTGTCTTCCTTGACAATCCCCTCTTTGGCAGCATTTTAACTAGGGCTTCCTAAAATAATGTATAAATACCCAAGAAAACCCTAAATACTATCAGCTAGCAACAGAATTCCCTTACAATTTCTTCATAGACTGAAACAATTCTTGAATTCAAAGATTATGACCTACCAGGCACCTGAAAAACTTTGCTTGATATCACTCTAGAGAACAATCTAGTTCGCCAAAATACTTATGAGAGAGGTAAAGAATACAACCATCAAATTTGGCTATATAATGTCACCAACCATTTGCAATTCATCCACACGTAGCTCATTAAGTCCACCATTATTGAAAATTGGTAGCCTCAGCATTCACAGGATGCAAGCAATGTCATAGAGAAAAAATTTGAATTCAGACCATTGATCTTGTTTCCTTTTCGGCACATCGGACGATTAGCAAAAATAGTCGTGCAACCCTCTTTATTTTCCCCAAACTAGTTCCCAACCAATGAGAACAGCTTAATTTAACCATGTGGGAAAATAAAAAACTTAACTTAATTTTGATCAGAGTGGATAGGTGTCACCTTGTCGCTAAAGCATGGGCATAGGACCCAAGCATCTTTCCTTAGCGGTGTAATGACAACCATAGGATTCTTTCCAACTCATAGCGCTTTATCATTTCCCAAAGCAATGACCCCACCTTCCCCTTTGAAACCTTCATCGAATTAGAAAATGCCACGTCGGACAGATCAGTAGGTGGAAAACCCTAAATTTCTCCTCAGTGTCAAGCATACTAACAACTTGATAGGTCATCCCCTGCCCTCAGCCAATCAGAAATGAACCTATTAGCATGAACTGGTGACAGAGGACCCACCTTTCAGTCTTCATCCTTTGAACAAGATCAATGGCTGTCGCTATACCACAGGCCTTAAAAATCATGCACCTTATCCTAGTGGTATACCGATAACCACAAGATCTATTCAAACCTTAAGTATCCAAGAAATCTGACCCCACAATAACACTTCACTTAACTCTCTGTCAAATCAAAAGCTGCCACGTTTACAAGAATAGGTGGGTGGGCCCTTTCTCCTTTTCTTCTTTAATATCAAACATCCTGTCAACCACCACATCATACTTATTTCAACCAATCAAAAGCACACATGTCAGAGTGACATGGCAATTTAGGGCCCATTCACCATCTCATCCATCATATAGCATTAGATGGTCATCGCTATACCACGAAGCTTAAATACTTCACATCTTTCATCAGCGGTATAACGACAACCATAAGATCAATCAATGTTTTACCTTTTGAAAAGTCTGACCCCATAGCTGCTACATCACCTAAGATAGATGTCAACCCAAGAGAAACACCACGAAGACTGCCCAGCCAGAACCTGCAGCTGTCAGAACGGATGTTAATCAGACGCTTGTTGCTATACCGCGACACTTAAAAAGAGATCAACTATTCCCAACAATATAGCGACAGTCGTTGATGTATTCCTTTGTTTAATCACCAGTAGGCTTCACTAAAGATGGGCCCACCAAGACAGGTGTCATCTTGTCACCAAATCACATGTCAAAAATTCTGACAATAGGGAGCCTTAAGATTTAACGAGGACCACACATTTTAAAAGGTTAGTCACTTAGAAAAATTTACGGGAAACTTACGCTTTGAAAGAATTATTAAAAAGGTATCCCATTCGACAACCTAACAATATAACATGTAAAGTGGTCACTTTAAAAGGGGTGGAAAATTGCACATGCGTATTTGGAGAGTTAGTGAGCCAAACAGTAACACAAAAATATAACAATGCTAAGACCAGCTAGGGCTTCCATCAAATTTAGGGTTTTAACCATAAAACCTCACAATCAGGTCTAAGAACCAGATTTTCAAAAGTTTTAGCATGAAGCTAAAAAATTTTAGGATAGTACCAACACTACTAATGACAACTTAATTGTCTAATACAGATCAATAAAATACTGATAAAATATCACCTTTACTGTGAAGAATCTCTGCTCTAAACTGCTCGGTTAGCCTGCTCTGATTCTGCTTAATCTGATTATCTCTGTATATTGTTCTGCTATGTCAACTGATAATCTTGAAGGTAGGCAAGTGCTTCAAGTTCTTCTTTGTTCATACATTAGTTCTCGCATCAAAAATGATGTAAACATACAATTATATAGCATACTACTTTATGCAGCTTAACTCAATTAGGTTTACAAATTTTAGAGAAAAACCCTAAGATCTACGGTGTACAAAAATGACCTAGATCAAAACTATTACATAGGATCTTCATTACATTTAATGAATATCACAACAATAAATTTTTCTCAATCTTGGTAAAACATTTTTTGATATGTTCTAATAGTTTACATAGAAGAATGTGCCATTCCTAATTACTATGCCATTTTCTGTGATCCTCGGTAAACACTGTATAATATGCTCAATGATTATACTGGCACTCAATGTTTACTGTCACTTGGTGTCAGTGTCTGATGCTTGGTAAAATAGTTATGTGCTCAGTGTAAAGAGTAAATCAACTGCCTTGTGAAGCTTGCTTTTACCGACTGGCTTAATGTAAGTGACCGACTGATATTTTTGATAACCTTTGATACTAATGACAACCTTTAATTCTCAATAGAGATAACAATCTCCCCCTTTGGCATTAGTATCAAAACTTGAATTTATATAGACAAAATTTCTCAAAAAAACTTATATCTTTGCCATATACATATATACTTAGCAAAAAATTTACTATATACTCCCCCAAGGTGCATGCTCTGGTAATGTGTAGTATACTTAGAAAAAACTTACATATTTGGCATATACATTATTTCCCCCTTTTTTATATTAATGCCAAATGAAAAAATTGTATACTTACAGCTTATCAAAAATGTGTTGATGGGTTTTCTTCAATGACTCCAAGAGGTTTTCCCATTCCTCTTTCAAGTTGGTGAGAGAAATGTGCTCAAGACCGACTTGTGCATGACTGTTAAAGATGTTATCCAACATAGAAATATTTGGTGTTGCAACTAGTTGTTCCTCTTTGACAATATGCTTCTCAAAGATTTTCAGATAGGGAAGCAACTCGGTTTGCAATTCTGTGACTTGTTCACTGAGTGTCTCTTCTTATTTCTTGAGATCAGCTATCAACCACCTGAGTTCCTAAACTCTGAGTATATGCTTTGAAAAAGCTTGTGGCTTAGTTGTAGTTGCATTTGCACTAGGCTTGATTTCATCTTGCAGTCCTTTTATCTTTTCACTGATCTCAGCAGTGAAGGTTTCCACAGTGCATAGCTTCAATAAGAATTGACAAATTAACTAAGTTATTAATTTAATCTCGGTTATTACCTCAGCTAGTTTGACCTTGTTTATTGCCACTTCTTGGCTGATTCTTTCTGCAAGTTTGTCTTGAATCTTGGATTCTGCCCTTTCTTCTATTCTTTTTTCAGCTTCAATATCTAGGGCATTGATCTTCTCAGTAAGAGTAGCAAGTTGGTCCATAATCGGTGTGTCTTCATCTATATGTACCTCGAGGACCACCTATTGTAAGATATCTCTTACATTTTCTAATATCTCCTTGCTCTTACTCTCTTGTCTTAACTATTCCTATGTTGCTTTCCTTGTGCATAACTCCCTATATTTTCTAAGTTCTTCAGGGCTAAGAGTCCTTGGGTCACACTCAGGTATCACAATAATTTCAACTAGGGTGACCGGCCCTTTACCTTTCTTTTTCTTCTTCTTCTTCTTTGGTTCCAATGATGAACTCTTGGCAACTATAACAATATCTTTCTCTTCTACCCTTGGTGTGTTTTTCCCAGTTGACACACTATCTTCTTTCTTCTACTCCTCGATAGCCTGTGTTGGTTGAATGAGGTGGAGCCTCAGATGTGGTGTCAAGTGGGGTATCCTCAGTTGCCTTAGGCTCTTCTTTTGCCTATGTTTCTTTTGTTGGTGCCTCTTTCTCTTTAGGCTTGTTTGTCTCTAAAAGAGGTTCGATGCTTTGTTCCCCTATTGTGTCTTGTGGTTGATTGGGGTTTGAGCCTTCAAGTTGCTGCATTGAAAGAATTTCAACTTCTTATACAAGTATGGGAAGCTTACCTGGTATAGATGCAAATGCACACTCAGTAACTTGTGCTTCATCTTGTGTGATGTCTGGTGCATTATTCACATCATCATCATCATTTATATCATCAAGATCACCATTTGCGATGTCCTCAATGAGTACATCATCATCATTATTCTCCTTCACCTTGATCTCTGCTAAATATGGTGCATCCTGTGAACTATCCTTAATGTTCTATGCAACTGTTGTGTCAATCACCTCGGTAGGTGATAACGCTGACTCTTTGATCTTCTTTGTTGTACTTTCCTCAATAAATATTCCTTTTCCTTTTGAATTTTGTCTCTTCTTAGACAACTTTTGAAATGTTATTCTCTCATTTTGCTCTCTATCAGCTAGAATTGAGGTCCATATGAGTTGAGCTAACTCATCAAGTTCTACCAAATTCTCATCTAATAATAACATTGCTCAGTGTTTCACTTTGAATTGTTGCACATGGGTGTCCATAAGTTCTTTGATCTAAATAAGAGATATGTTCAGTGTAACTAACACTAGAATTTGTTCTCTCATTTTCCTCTCGGTTTCCAATGCATATGATCACTTCTGATTTATCCTGTCATCCAATTCTTTAGGTAGTGATAATGCAAATTCTAATGGATCTCTCTTAAAGTGAATCATCATCTGGATGATTGCTTCCTCAATTTTTTTTTGATCCTTGGTTGACATTTTGTCAAATTGGCTAAGTTTCGGATTAGTGAGATCTCCATACTCAATAATATCTGTTGCTACTTCATCAATTGGTCTTTCTTTATTACTGACAACCAAAAATTGATTATAGTCATTATCATTTTCATTATCCTCAATATCTTCTTTACTTCTTATTAACTTTCTCCTTTTCTTCGATGCTTCAGCTATAGCCTTCTGACCTCTTTTAGTATATGTTTTTGTCAGTGTAGCTGCCCTAGGCCATGTTACCTTTACTACTCCCTTCTTCTATTGTGTTGAATTTGTAGTTGAAGATCTTGTGCATGTACCTATTTGTACTGGCAACTACCTCTTCTTTGGATCTTTAGTGGGAGGAACCAATGTAGAGTCTTTCTCATTTTCTGACTTGGTTTCCTCACTATCATATGGTTTGTCAGCCAACATCAACTGACCTTCAGTTACAATTTCAACCAGTGACTCCTTTGATGAGTCAGAAACATCTCCAAACTTCTCACGCAAAAATTTCTTCATTTTCTTTGCTTTCCTAGTAACCTTACCGATGACATGTCCAATTTGAATTCTTGACTTTGCTTCTTCAAAGCTACCAAACCTTTCAGCCCTTATTTCCTTTGATAATGCTAGCAGTGTCATAATTGGTTTCGAGCCAAAATCATAGTTCATTTCGTAGCCCATTGGTGCTAGCCATTTTACTCTAGGTTCTATAGCTTTAATCATGGTGTGGTCGGTGTCCACTAGGAAACAAATATCCATCTCAAATTTCTCAACATTTCAGAAATTTGTACTATTATCGGTTTGTCTATTTTCCAGTTCACTTTACCGACTCCTAGAAAATACTTTTGTAGATAGAAAAACAAACAAACAAGGAGTGATCCAAACTTACATGTGTTTGTCTTCTATGACCTTTTTGTCTTCATGTTTTCCTATAATTAATTCATCAGTACCTCTACAAGATCTATCTAATGATCTTTCTTTATTATTTTGTGTGCCATGTTGACTAGGCTATAGGGTATGCTATTTAATTTACTCAACTAAAATGTCTTGTACCCAATCACATGTGAAGAAAATTTCACTTAAGGGTCTTTGATTGTAGAAATCTTAAGTGCTCAACCATCCCATGTTGCCCCGGTATTCTTCTCAACATCTACTCGGGATGAGCTTTGAAAAGATTTGACCTTGTTGGTAGTCGGGTAGCTAGTAACCCTACTGATCATTTTCTTAGTAACCGCAATCGGTTTCTCCAACCAAAACTTTCCATCATGGTACTGACTTAATACAAATCTAATCCACTCTATTTTGAATGTTTGTGGAAAATGTATGGCACACGATAAACTTGATTTCTCAATCTGGCATATTCTGGTTTCAACTTTCCATTGTTGCCACACAATTGTTGATATGAAACAATAGTCTCAAAATCTCCTACTTCTCCAATTTTGTAGTGAATGTACGATCTTATGTCTTCTGTCAACAAAACCCTAGGTGGGATTCTTGAAAAAGCACCCACTGAATCTGTTTGAGATGCTATTTCAGGGTGAGGTTTTTACTTTGGTTCGTTAAAACTTGCTAAAAAAATTACGTCTACTTCATCTTCAACATTTGGTGATTTTCTTGTAGTGGAAGAAGATGCCATAGCTTGACTTAGGGTTTCAAAAAAATTAAGTTAAGAGTATGTTCGGTAGCAAATAAACTTACTCAGAATCAATGAAGAGTGTTGTCAGTTCGATCTACAATGGCTTTAAATCCTTCTGAAAAATCTTTAGCTTGAACTCTCTCTATGAAATCTTCGCTCTTCTCAATAGCTTTGTGTAAAATGATTAGCCCTTCCGTCTATTTATAGCTTTTTCATGTTCCTGCTCAAAACTTTATGCAATAAATGCTTGACCTACTTTTTGGCTTGTGACAACTATCATCTCGGTGACAACAAAAAAATATTCACCAGCTCAGTTAACACATGATTTCTTCATCGGTTGATATATATGCTCAGTTAACCTTGAATAGTGATTACTGATGAGTAACTAATGCTTGGTCTAACATTTACCATGTGACTTTATCAGCTCATTACATATAAACCACAATGCATCTTAATTCATGCAGATTTGTTATTTTCTCATCAAATATAAGCAATTGTATGTAAGATATGCTCATTTAAAATATCAGTCCCATACATACCTATATCACCTTAAGTAGAAGTACCGATGTCACCTAGTCCAGTGGATGAGGTTTCACTGATGGCATTACTTGACTCAACATTCTCACTAGATGCCTTCTTCCACATAGAATTCCTAATTTTCATGATATCTACTATAGTGTTTCCACTCTTAAATACATGATTTTCTTTTGGTGTTCAATCTCTACAGTCCTTGCTTAAATGATCAACTTTATGATAATGCAAACATGCCATTCCAGTGCTTGTCCAGCTTCTTGATTGTCCAGCCCATCTTTTCCTATTACAATTTGCTGCAATGTGCCCATATCTACCACATGCAATGCAGTTAGTCCATGTGTTGTACTCCCAAACATAAGAATTACCTTGTCTCTTTGGTTGATAAGGCTTGCATTATGTTTTCTACTTCGGATTCCATACTTGCTTCATCTTAGCCTTACATTCTCATGCAGTGTGTCCATGTTTATTACAAGTATAGCACAATTTCTCCATAGTAGTATTGTTAGCATTTTATTTAGCTCTACATTCATAAGCTTGATGACCATACTTTCCATAGTAGTAACAATAACCATTAAACTTAGGAGTTACAGGAGGTTTACCTTGTGCTCTGCTTCTACAAACATTAGAAATATGTCTTGGTTTGCCACAGTGGTAACATGTCAACACTTTAGGTCTTTTAATTTGATTTTTATTGACTTGCTCAGCTTTTTGTGATGACTCTCCTTCACCAGTATAGCCTAATCCAGCTCTGCTTCCAAACCTTCTTTGATTAACCAGAAAATCATCAATCTTCTTAGAGTTAACTTTAGCCAATTTCATCATTTCATTATGTTGTTGTTGGGTTTTCACTTCATTTCTCAATTTTTGATTTTCTTCTCTGAGTATTGCAACATCTTCAAGTCTTCTTGACAATTCTCCATTAACTCGGTTGACTTCTTGACTCAAAACCATCATCTGATTAGATATTTGAAAGTGACGATCGGTGAGTCTTTATATTTCACTTTCTTTATCTTATATTTGTTTAGTTGTCTATCTTCGATCTTCAATAGATAGATTCCTTTCTTGCTCAGCCTATCTAGCATTGTTCATTATTTCAACCATTCTCACCATATGAGATTCTTGACCGATTTGTAGTGCTTTCTCTTGTTCGGTTAATTGCTAATTCTTTTTAGACAAGTCAGAGATCATGCTTTTAGATCCATTAGAAATGCTCCCTAAACTAGATCCAGTATGATCAAATATATCATCAATAGCTTCTTCATGATAACTGATCTCATTTTGCAGAATAGCTAGGTTCTTTCTTTCAACCAGTAGTTTCTTCATCCCTTCCTTAGCTTGCTTATACTGTTCAACAAACATCTGCATCTAGATCTTCTAATTTTCAATGGTCTTATCTAGCTTATACCTCTCCATGACTTAGATATTTACCCTTCAGTGGTTAAACTATTCAATAAGAGAACTGTGCTTTGATACCAATTGTTGGATTAGGAGAGGTAGGGTATTGAGAGGGGAGGGGTGAATCAGTGCCCACAAAAACTTTAACTCATTAACCTTTCAGATCTACAACAACAAATAGTAGTAACCTTGCAAAATAACTTGTATCTAATGCATGTATCATTCATCTATTCATCTTGTGAAATTAAATAACATGAAATCAACAATGTAACAGTCCCATAACACAAGTATTTTGGTAACACAAAAACCCTTGTTAGAAGGTAAAAACTACGATGGGGATGACACCCACAAATTCTTCACTACTGCAGATAGAAAAGGTTTTCCTGTTAGGGCTACAAGTTTTGATCATTTCTGGTGATCTTACCCTATTAGGAGTAACATGTTAGATTAGCTAGATCTACCTAGTTATAGGATTTTAGCGACACTACTTGAGTGTGCACTCGATTAAGAGATTTACAAAAGACTGTTAAGTCTACTCTATTAAGAGATTTTACCAAAAACTCTATTACAATTGTTAGAAAGAAATAGGTGACTATCTGCTAATGACAACTTAATTTTCTGATACAAATCAATAAAATACTGATAAAATATCACCTTTATTGTGAAGAATCTCTGCTCTGAACTGCTCAGTTAGCCTGCTCTGATTCTGCTTAATCTGATTACCTTTGTATACTGTTCTGCTCTATCAACTGATAATCTTGAAGGTAGGCAAGTGATTCAAGTGCTTCTTCATTCATACATCAATTCTCACATCAAAAATAATGTAAAAATACAATTATATAACATACTGCTTTATGCCTCTTAACTCAATTAGGTTTACAAATCTTAGAGAAAAACCCTAAGATCTACGATGTACAAAAATGACCTAGATCAAAACTATTACATAGGATCTTCATTACATTTAAAGAATATCACAACAATAAATTATTCTCGATCTTGGTAAAACATTTTATGATATGTTGTAACCATTTGCATAGAAGAATGTGCCATTCCTGATTACTATGTCATTTTCTATGATCCTTGGTAAACACTGTATAAACTACTCAGTGATTATACTGGCACTCAGTGTTTACTGCCGCTTGGTGTCAGTGTTTGATGCTCAGTAAAATAGTTATGTACTCAGTGTAAAGAGTAAACCAATTGCCTTGTGAAGCTTTCTTTTACCGACTGGCTTAATAGAAGTGACCGACTGATATCTTTGATAACCTTTGATACTAATGACAACCTTTAATGCTCAATAGAGATAACAAAAGTTTTTGAGGGCACTGATTCACCCCTCCCCTCTTAGTACCCTATCTCTCCATTCCAAAAATAATAATAAAATTAGTTAGTATTGACCAAACCCCAATTTAAAACATAATTCTTAAGTAAATAAAATAGCTTTTAATTGCTAGTTGTTATGTTGTACAAAAAAATTTGAAAATTTGAATTGTGAAGAACTACATTCCAAGAGAGAAGACCGCCATAGTAAACTCTACAAATGGGGTTTGGCTGACTGTTTTAGGAAAAAGGGCTAAGCAATCTACAAGAAAAATCATCTCGAATTATCTCTCGACAATATGAGCAAACCAAATTCCACTGGGGACAAGAAAAGGAAAATTGAAAATAAATAGTGGAAAGGAAGGGAAACTTACCGTATACCAATCTATGGGGGTCCCAAGCCCAAAAGAACAGATAAGAAGAGAAATGTAAAAAATCACCAAGAGAACAATTGACCTTTCAATACTTCAACATATAAGGACACGAGGTCAAAATTCAATCCTTGGATTGCAAAATGACATGTGTTATCACTATCAGGCCCCCCAAGAAATGTTGTTGGAAGAAGAAGACATCCAGAGATAAGAGAACAAGGGGATAGAAAACCATATTATAATCCCCCCTAAAGATCAGTAAATGAAAGAAGATAGAAGTGAAGTGCTCGGATAGAGAGAAATTTTATAAAGGGATCAAACCCTAGTTTAGCAACAAGGGTGAATAGCATTCCAGTGGGGAGAAAAGGAAATCCAAATGTATTACATCACCAGGATAATAAAAAGGAAAAACAATGTACTAGTAGAGAATGGAAGCAAAAAGGAAGAATTTTAGAAATCAAAACAGAGACATTAAAGCCTTTCTGGGATCACTATAAGGATCTTGGAGTTCTTGTATTATGGAGTGGGTGAAAGCAAACAATACAACAGAAAATTGATTGGTGGGAGAAACACTTCCCTAACTAGGTAAGTATTTCTACACTAGAAATTGATTTCTTACTAATAATAAGCAAAAATTAAAAAAAAGGTGAAACAAGAAATACTCTATGGTAATATTAAAACTTTTAAGGGTTGTTATTTTCATTGCATAGACTGGATTCTTAATTTTATTCCGAGCCTATATAAACCTAAGAGTTTATAATATCATTTTCCAGAGATTATTGAAGCAATAGGAAACACCATGGGCTCCATCATGGGATGTGAAGGTATCCAAGGGAAGGATCTTACAAAGGAAGTTAAAATTTTAATTAGCATATATCCTAGGATAAAAGACCTAGAACCCTTGGATCTAAAAATAGAGAAAGGTAGTTAGCTCCTAAAGCCTAAATTTTACAACATAAAGATATATAACCCTAAAAATAAGGCATGTACCAAATTAGGCTCAACAAAGAAAAATAAATTCAAGGACGGGAGTAACAATGGACCCCAATGTGAATATCAAACTAAATGAGGAAAGGGGGGGATTTGAGATCTATTTCAATGAGTCAAATAAAGGTAAGGCAATGGAGTTGATAACAAATCAAGGCAATCATGAAAATAGGTGTAAGGAATTAAATGCTAGTAAGGAAATATTGTAGACTTTTTTTGTTGAAACAGTAAGTTTCCAAGAAGAATAAGGGATCAACTATCCCTATTAGAAAATCATTGGGTTAACAAGGAGGCAATAAATAGTCCTCAAGAACCTAAGGTATATTTGAAGGCCCAATAAGATATGGCCCCCTGGAAAGTGATATAATGGAGCAGGAAATAAATGATAAGTTGGATATACCTTTAAAACTAAAGGTTTTCTTTGAATTTATGGGTCTAACAACATAAGAAGAACAAACAATGGAAAAATATGATACTATGGAATAAAAACAAATAATAAAAGGCATTATGGATTTGATGGAGGAGGAACTAGAAGAAGCGGAGACAAACAATAACAATGAGGAGAATGAAGTAGAAATGGTAGCTGAAAAAGAAGAATTAACATTAGGCATCAGTCAAAGATGCTCAAGCAAGCTCAAACTTGACTATGCTAAATCTCCCAAAAAAAGAGGAAGACTTTTACAGAGCTGAGAAATAAGGATGAAACAACAACAAATCAAAAAAAGATAACAAATTTTTTAATCTAGGGAAGGGTAAGTTCCTTCCTACCTCACCATGAAGATAATTATATGGAATTTTAAGGGCATGAATGTCCTTAAAAAGAAATGAATAGTAAAAAATTGCATTTTTTCAACTAAAGTGGAGATAATTATGCTCCAAGAAACAAAATTGGAAGATATTGAATCAAAGGAGTTTATGAAAAGGATAGGATGTTGGAAATGGGAGGTAGTAATTGTTAGATAACTGAGAAGGGGGTGAATCAATTATGTTCAGTTATCCTATAGTCCCAAATTCCTCTCATATGTATAATACCAACTTCAACAAACAAACTAAATAGCTCGGTAAAAACTTGATTGTGCCTTACTGATTAATTAACTGACTGTCAAATAATGTAACATATATTGATCTAACTAGTTATTGTAATGTGTAAAGTAAAATATCAAAACATCACATGCATATACATTTAACACTTTATTTTTAACTTGGAAACCTTGTTAAGGGAAAAACCACTTGGGACCGATACCCGAAATATTTTCACTCTTCTATAGTGAGCTCGGTTAAGAGCCAACCTTGTTAAAGGTTACAAAACACATTGTAAGGTGTGACCTTGTTAGAGGAATTATCGCTAACAGTTCTCTGTGACCATACATTCACTTGGGTCAACAAGAAAACAAGTAACATTCATAGAATGCTAATAAAGAAATAAAGATAGTTAAGTCTCACTCAGTTAAGAGATTTTGTTTGTAGCAATGGTTAGAAAGCAACAGTATATGACCTGATTCAAATGCAAATTCCTTTTCTCATTTTTAGATCTAGCTAAGATCAATATGATGCTGGTCATCATAATCTCTTCAATCTCCTTCTTCCTCTAACTATGTTCTTCTCGGTTAACTCTTTTTGGCGCTCGGTGTTGTCTGCAGAATCACTCAGTTCTTACTTCAACCTGTCTGACCAACTTCACATGTATGCAATATTTTCTCTCATGTGTGATCCTCTCTTTGAATTATTTTTCTCCTTATATAGACATGATAAACCATTTTCTTTTCAGCCATAGATTTTGTCTCTTAATTTCCATTGTTGATTTTGCCTCTTTAACCTTCCTCAGAACTTGTGCCTTGAAACATTTTCAATCTTCATCATCCAATCATCCTTAAATTTTTTCAGTCATAGATCTTCATTGTTGGATTAATTGTGTGGTCTTTGATGTCACACAAATGTCATATCACTTATCATGCTCAGTCGGTCAGCAAAGTAGTTCCTAGTGTCTACCGAGCTTAGTCGGTCAACTAAGCAATTCCCAGTGTCTACCGAGCTCAGTCGGTCAGCAAGGTGGTTTTTTGTGTTTACCAAGATCTCTCGGTCTTCAAAGGATGTTGCAGAATTTGCAGTGGTAACTGAGTTGACTTGGTCATCAAAGGAATTCTTTTCTGATTAGTGTTTACCGAGCAAGGTCGGCCCAGTAAAGAATTTTGTTAATTTGAGGAATAAAGTTTGTTTATTCAAGCCAACTGGTGTAATGAGTGTTAATGTTTGTAATGATTATTAGTGTCAACTTGACAATGTGAATGGGAAATTCAAATGGTGTATATAGAAGGTCAAGTTGTGAATTAAAAGAGTGTGCAAGTGAAAAAGAGAGTGAAAGTGTGGACAAGTGTGAAGGAGGAAGAGTGTGTGGATGAGTGAACATGCAAATCATTTTGAAGGAAAGTGTGAGCGAATTTTGAAGGATGGTTAGATATCCTTGAGGAGCAGTAGAGATATATTTGATCAGGAAGGATCTAGTGAAGCATAACAGAGATCTGTAATTAGCAATTTAGTTGCATCATTATTCAGGTCATTTCATTGTTACTTTCTTACCATTGTAGCAATGATTTCAAAATCTCTTAACAGAGTTGGTTTAACAGCCATTTTGTAAATCCTCTAACAAGGTGATAGTTCTATTGAATTGTTTCAAAGACCTCTTACAAGGCCACTCCTAACAGGGTGATTAAATCCTCTAACAAGGTCACACCTAACAGTGTGTTTTGTAACCTTTAACCAGGTTGGCTCCTAACAGGGCTCACTTCAGAAGAGTGAAAAATAGTAACTAGTTACATTGGTCATTTTTCCCATATTGGGTTTCCATGTTAAATCTGGTGTCTCTTGTGTTCATTTTATTTTCTTTATGCATGCATGTTAATCACTGATGAATACTTAAGAACAGTTATAATTAATACTCACTGCAATAACTTAGTTTTCAGCATTTCTCTATATGTTTACCGAGTGACAGCAGTAAATGAATTAATAAGACATATAAGGAATCTGTGGTAATATTTTTGTGGTTAACTGATTCACCCCCCCCCCCCCCCCCCTCTTAGTTACTCCATCTATATTTCCAACACTTCATAACAAGATTTATCTTTATCCTTGGAATCTTCTAGATTCATCCAGCTCATCATCTCATGTCGGCAATCACATGTTTCACTTTATTTCTCCTACTTGGTCAATACCATGATAAGTCAGTTTCTTCCTACTTGGTTAATATCGCACTCGGTATACACTACATTTTCTCAGTGTATACTAAGTTCTTCATATACCGACCAAATTAACTTGTACATTATTGATCTTCAATACTTAATAGAATTATGTAAGCCAATCAAATCACTATCATAATTTCATAGACTCACGAATAAGTTGTCCAATGAATACCTTAATCATAACTTACTCATACATCTCATTTTCATGCTAATATCTCCTTTCCTTCACCAAAATCACCTCCTTTAGATGTTTACAACTATCATAATAAGTAAAATCAAAACTAGTTGACATCAATGACAATATAACAACTGATCTAATATCTCACATATACCTTAGTAGCTCGGTGATCATTTGCACACTCTCCCAATCTATTTTCCAAGTAGTTCATCAATTGTAGTTCTTAACAGTAATAGCAGAAGGAGCATCAGGAGGTTTGGGCATGTTATGGGACCCAATAAAATCTTCATTAGAAGTAATAAAAAAAGATAAAATTGAAAATGCTTCCTAATTAAAATCCTAAACAACAATATTACTTTCATATTATTTAATCTATATGGGCCTCTTCTTAATAATATGAAAAGAGAAGTATGGGATGAAATAGGGAACCTATTAATATTAAATCCAAATTGGAATTGTATATTAGGAAGAGAATTTAATGCAATTTAATATTTATCTGAAAAAATAGGGGGCATCAAGAAGGAACCTCGAACCTTAACAGAATGAAGAAACCGGTTAAATAACCATAACATCATGGATATAAAAATGGAAAATGACATATATACCTAGAATAATAGAACAATGGGTTTTAGAAAAATTGTAGAAAAACTAGATAGGTTTTTTTTCGAAGGCAATTTGGAACACTTCAAGTATAACTTCAAATTAGAAATCCTTCCCAATTCAGTCTCAGATCATTATCCAGTCCAACTAACAATATTAGAAGAACTAAAAACTAGAAGATGCCCCTTCAAATTTGAGAAAATGTGGATGAGAAATGATAATATTTTTGAAATGGTAGAACATTGGTGGAAGGAGGAGAAATTTATAGGTTCCAAACTCTACTATTTCACCACCAAGCTTAAAGCAATCAAAAGGAAATTATTACATTGGAAGAAGGAATAGTTTGGAATCATCTTTGAAATCAAAGAGTGAATAGAAAAGGATATGGAAATGCTAAATGAAGAAGTAATTAAGAATGGAATGGATCAAAGTAGTATCACAAAGAAAAATAATTGCTTCAAAAATATGAAGACATAATGTCCAAGGAGGAAACTTTTTGGAGGTAGAAGTTGAGAGAAACATGGCTTAAGGAGGGTGAAAAATTTTTGATTTTTTTTCATAATAGTACCAAAACAAGAAATAGCATATAGAATCACCAAATAAAGGAATGTGGGAGGAAGATTATCAGAAGAACCGAAAGAAATAGAAAAGGAAGTTGTAACTTACTTCTAGAATATGTTAAACAAATATGAAGGTGTAGATTTAGTTGCTCAATCTAGCTTGTTAAATACCATTCCCAAACTGATAACATCAACACAAAATAAAAAAGTAAAGAGTCAATTCACCAAAGAAGAGATAGAATTACCCTTGAAACAACTTCATCCAGATAAGAATCCTGGTCCAGATGGATTCCTAGCATGTTTTTTTCAAAAATATTGGTACTTTTTGGGTGATGAAATGGTAGAGGCTTTGGAAAGTGTAAGAAACTCAAGAAGATTCTTAAAATAAATAAATAATACTTTCATTACACTAATAACTACAAAAGAAAGATTACAAAATTTAGATGAATCTAGACCTATTTCTTTATGTAACATGCTATATAAGTACTGCCAAAAGATATTTTAAATAGAATGAAGGTATTACTACCTAATACAATAGCTGAAGAACATATGATATTTTTTCCCGGTAGGCCTATCTATGAAGAAGTAATAATAGCTCAATAAGTAATACATTTTGTCTAGCAGAATAGACAACCTAGTATGCTTGTAAAATTAGATATTAAAAAGGCATACGATAAGGTGGATTGGAGATTTCTTTGTAAGTGTTTGGAGGCATTTGGATTTTCCAAACAATTATTTAATTTAATTTTTGAATGTATTTCTAGTCCTAGGATATATTTTTTAATAAATGGTACCCCGAAAGGCTTCTTCAAAATATCTAGAGGATTAAGACAAGAATATTTGTTATCCCCCCTTTTTCTTATCATCATGACAAAAGCATTAGGTAGATCAATAACAAATCTCAGGAACTTAGGAATATAACAGGTATAAAAATTACCAATAATCTTCCATCTATAACTCACCAATAGTTCGTTGATGATACCATATTGTTTGGGGAAACTAGCATTCAGGAAGTAAGAAATCTGAAACTTATTTTACATTGGTATTCAAGGGCATCAAGGCAACAAGAAAATCAAGATAAATCAAAAATATTCTTCTTTAATATGAATAATAGAAGGATGAGAGAAATAATGAATATATTAGGATACAGAAAAGGAAAGCTTCCATGTAAATACCTAGGATTACCCTTGGAGAGGGGCGCGAGATCCACCAAACTTTAAGATAATGTACTATCCATATTAGACAAAAATATTCAATCATGGAAGGGCATATGGTTATCAATGGTTGGGAAAGAAACTATGTTAAAATCAATGTTATCAGCAATTCCCCAATATCATATGGCTTGCCTCCCAATACCAATAGGAGTCAGAGATAAAGTGGATAAGAAACTTAGAACCTTTTACTGACAAGGGATGGTTGATAAAAAGAAGTAAGCATTGATTGCATGGGATAAAATATACAAAACTAAAACAGAGGGAGGCATAGGATTATGAAACCAAGAGAGACAAAATAAAGCATTAGGAGAAAAATTGATTTGGAAGATGTACAAAGAGCCTAATTTGAAATGGGTAAGAATAATAAGTCATAAATATCTCAACACAAATGATTTGATTAGCATATTCAGAATTGCCTCACCCCCAAAAGGATCAAGAATATGGAGTTTTCTACTTGATTATAGAAGCATAATCATAGAACAACTATCCTGGAATATAGTTGATGGAAGTAAAGCACTCTTTTGGAGTGATTCATGGGGAGGATATCCATCTATACATAGCCTCCTAAATAATCATAGATTGAAAGAGGTTTTAGAAGCCCAAATTGGTAAATATGTTATTTATACTGCATAGTTATAAACAATAATGATCCATCGTTAGGTTGGAGTTGGAAATCACTAGAAATTTTGAATTTGTCAAGAGAAGAAGTTAGCTCTTTAAAAGACAAATTACAACACATAAAATTAACAATAAGAAAAGGGGAAGATAGTCTTATATGTAATAAGGAAATGTTAGGAGAATACAATGTCAAGGAAGCATATAATTATCTGAAAAACAAACTATAACACCCTAAAATAGATCTACCAATCACACTATCTTGGGATAGTTCAGGTCTGCCCAAATCAAAAATATTCTTGTGGGCAGCCATGCAAAATAAAATATTAACAATGGATTGGTTTAGGAAATTTGGTTATGAAGGTCCAAATAGATGTCCCCTATGCAATAAAGATAAAGAAAATTTAGACCACTTGCTACTAAACTGTGATACACAAGCCAATGTTGGACTTGGTTGTTTAACAAGTTAGATTGGTATTCAGCATGCCCTAATACACTTTTAGATCTCTTGAGGGTTAACCCAATTATCTTAATTATGATTTTTATGGGATGATATGGATTAATGCACCATCTATTTTTCTTTGGAAGGTGTAGAAGGAAAGAAATAGGAGAATCTTTAAAATGACTCTGGAAAATCTCACAAATAAAATAGAAGCTTCAATTATTGAAGTAACTAACAACAAATTGTTAACCCTTCAACACAAAGAAAAGCCTTTTACAATCAATGATGAGCTCAGATTAGAAAGAAGTGGTTGGGTCTCAAAATTCCTCCCTTCTATGGTACGGGGGGAAGCATCAGAAGAGAAAAGGAAAGAGTACAAGTGGTTTACTTTGGCAAGAGGATGGTATAAACTAAATTTGACAGGGCTTCTAGAGGAAATTTTGAGAAAGGAGGGATAGGATGTGTAATACATCACTAGGATGACACAAAATTATCAAGCTTGGCTAGGCCAATTGGAGTTGAAACAAATAATGTAACAGAAACAAGTGCTCTAATAGAAGGTCTTCTAATCAGTGAAGATCTAAATATCAAAAAGCTAGAAATTGAAGGAGATTCAACATTGACAATCATTGAATTGAGATTGGGAAAAACACAAAACTAGAAGTTAAATAACCTAATTAGAAAATCTTTGAAGTTATTATAATATTTTAAATCAACTATAGTTAATCACATATATAGGAAAGGAAACAAAAGAGATGATTATCTAGCCAATCTAGGTGTTGATGAGATTTGGTAGGAGAAGGTAGGTCAAGGATAGTAGCAGTTAAAATAACATTGCATTGATATAAGGCAGTGAATACCTAAATTTATTATGATATCTCAATAATTTTTTTAGTTTCTCATTGGGCTCTACTAATAATTAGCTACAGCATTTAAGTCTCCTCATTTTCACTTTGTTTTACAGATAACTTTAAGCATTCTAATACTAGCATTACGTTAGGTCAAAATAAGCAGATATATACACATTAATATGGTAATTGATGCATGGCATTAAGCCAAAAATCAAGCAGGTAAACATACTTGAATCGTGGGTAGGAAGTGTTATATAAGTCATTTAATGTTGATGAGAAGTATGGCCAAGAACATAAGGATAAGTTAAATTATATCTTTTGTTCCAAACCATATGTATCAATAAATTTATAGCCTGGTGAATTGGAGTTTATACACTTTTTATTTTGGACTTTACAATTATTAAATGTATGGCATGTATTATTGTAGTGTGTTGTCATAGTAATATATAGGTTAATTGGGAACCCAACATTGTGACAAGTTATCTAATTATGATTAGTAGTATTAGATGGAGGGCAAGGAAGGATCAAGAAGCTCTCAGTGGGAGTGATTGATCATTATAAAAGCTAATAAGGATTGCAATATTTTAGATACCCGTCTATTCACATAGCTTTTGATCAAGCCTTAGGTAGTTATATAGTGTTGTAATCCTTTATGTAGTATCTTTCGAGTGAAAAATTGTGTCTAAAATTGCAGTAGTTCACTAGATATTAGGCATTGTTAGCTATGGAGTCGGATCTTAGGTTTTTACCCTTGAAAGGAAAGTGACAAATGGCTTTCTTGTGGAATATTATAGAAGAAAGATGGAGTAGGGTCCTAGAGGGGATTGATGGTATAACCATTAGGAGAGTCAAATTAATATTGGGGGAAGATTATTTTTTCTCTAAAGAAAGATTTAAGGCTAGTACATAGATACAAGTGGTTTTCATCTCCATTATGTTAGTCATGGGTATCCTCAAACATGAAGCAATACAATTATGTAAAGAAATTTTTGTAAAGGAGATATTAGGGGATATGGAGATTGCAGTGTATAACGTGGATGATGATTTAAATGTTCCCTATCAATAATATTATGTCTACCCTCTAGATACAAGGAGTGTTCTCTTAAATAGGGAAGGAATGATCAATAAATTCATTCTAACCTAGAAAGATGAGAGGGTCTTCGAGGCAAGAAAGCCAAATATAACCTAGGTGTATCATCTTAAAATGGAAGCATTTCCATGTTAAGAGCATTTAGCCCTCCGAGTAAGTGGTTGGGGTCATGTCAATCACCTTCATTGGGTCTTTGCATAGATCTGGTTGTTTCCCCCTATTCTGCTTCTCTCCATGTTTCCAACCTCATTTCTGGAAACTTTCTCTGAGAATCTGAAGATCTTGACTTTCTGGATCAACGATGACCTAGTCCCTGACCTAGGTCAAGGACAACCTCATCCCTGACCTAGGGCAGAGACTACCTTGTCCTAGACCCCAAGTCCAATTTTCAAACTCCAAAAGTTTTGAGATGTCGGGTTTCAGAAAGTTTTATTTTCCCACTTCTAGGTCGGCTATTTCGGGTTTCAGAATGGTAAATCCTTAAATTGCATTTAATAAAAGGAAGCCTTCCTCTCTCATTTTCACATCCACAATCAAGCAATTACATCCACTTTTCATGATCAAGACATATAGCCCTCAAGTGATCAAGTTAGCAAGAAGGAGAAGGAAAGCAAGCAAGCATTCATTCATCTTCAAGACAAGCATTCATCAAGGAGATCTGTTGTTAGCTATTGAAGGATTCAATCTCTTTGGAGCCCCCTTGAATATTTCTCCATCCATATTCATCCAAGCCTTTTCATATGCAAAGATATAATTTTAGATTGGTGTTGAAGATCTAATTCCATTTATTTTAGACATCCTACAAACATTTCTACATTCATTTGGAGCATCCCTGCTTGTGGATTCAAGGATTCAAATCCTCCACAAGGACCTCAACATAAGCAAGGTGAATAGTTCCATTTACTTTGTTTATATATATTGCAATTTCAATTCAATTTTAAGGTTAATTCCTAAATTGGGGTTTGACCATGAAAAACCCCCCATCCAAACAACAAAAACTATTTTTCTTGCAAGTACAGGTACAGGATAGCAAATTGAAGTGCAGATCCAGATACCCTTTTCGGAAAACTTCCGACATTCGTGAACAGAATTTTTGTCAAAACTATTCCAGGTCAGGGATGACCTTTAGTGAGGGGTAGGATCCTGCCCTAGGGTAAGACCTTGCCCCAATATCTGGGTCAAGGATGACTTGCTTCCAAAAGACAAAAAAAAATTGGGTTTTCTTTGTCTTGGCATTTCCAGTTCGGAGTAGGTTGCAGAATCTCCCAAAACTGTGCACAGACATCAAAAATCAGTATTTTCTAGATTTGCCCTATTTTGAGGTTAGTATTTGCCTTCCATTCATTTTAAATTTCAAGTACATACTTTCTATAGTAGATTATAGGGTTTTCTCCTTTCCTTATGTTCTCCATTGTTTGATTTAATTGTGCATTGCTCACTTCTTTGTGATTAATCCATTTGGATCTTTTCTCTTGGGGATTTGGATTAAGGATAGGTCCTATATTCCCCTTTTCATATCATATTATCTTATGTACCCTATATTTACCACCCTCATAATGGTGGATCCATTTCACCACTATTCACTAGGCATACAATTTTTTTGAAGAGGTGTCTTGAAAAAAAAATCAGCATTGGGAGATAAGTGATGGAAAGAGGGGCCTAATCTATATATGGGTGTATTTTATAGATTAGCAGCATTTCTGAGTAGCAGGTCTAGTTTTTTTTGGTAAGATGTACTAATCTGTAAATAATGATATTAATAATAAAGCTATTAGTCATTATATAATGTTTTGCATATAAAAATGGTCAATTAATTCCATATATGTATGGATTTCTGACCTTCAAATATTTAAGATTTTTACATGAGGATTACCCCTAGGAATTAATTTATAGTTTATTTATCCAAGGAGAAAGCTTCATATAAGTAATGCACACTTATGTAGGTATTATAGTTATATGGTAATGACAAGTGCATAATGTTGGTATTCTGGATCTGACGATAAATATTAGACCCTCAATTCACATATTAAACACATAGAATGAAAGGATGATCTTTGATTATTCATTACTTAGTAAATATAGATTTAAATGGGTTTCAAGGTCTATTGTTTCTCTATTGATGCTCAGATTGAATCATTGATGATGTTCATCTATATGGTCTACAGTTGGGAAACAAATCCTAACTCATAAATCCTTTTGAAGGCTTAATTGGTAGCGTAAGAAAAAACAAGCATTAAAAGCATAAGCTCAATTAATTATGGTAGAGGTGGACGTTTGATGCAACTAAAGGATATCGCAATTGAGTTATATTAGACTAGTGGTTTGTATTCCGATTAAATTAAATCTTGGTGAAACAAAGAGATTTATTTAGCAACCATGCTTCATTACTATAGAAATTTGTGAAGAGGATGGGCTAGATGTCACGTACGTGAAAGTTTGTATAGGTTTTGTCATCGAACTTAGTTAGAAAGAGCTCGTATTGCTAGGTGTCGATGTTTGTAATCAAATGTTGATTAACAGTTTAACTGAGCTATAATAAAACATCATTTATTGTTTAGGAATTTATGAATTTCACTGATGGCAGTAAATTTAGGATTATTTGACCATGGTTCCTAGAAATTCTGAGTGAATGAAGAAAGAGAAGGGCTATTAGCTTGGCTTTGAAATTAATTCATTATAGGCATTGTAATCTTGGTTCAAATATCGATAGGATAATTATAAAGGTAAGAACTTAGAATGAAATTCATCACAATTAATAAAGCCTATTAGATGACTAGTTATAGGTATGAGTACTATTGGGTTTTATAATCAGTGCACTCTATGTTCTTGAATGTTTATTTAACACAAAGAATGTCCTAATGATTTGTGCATTTGAATTTCAATAGGAATAAATGGGTGTCTAGATAGTACCATTAGATCGGGGTAATTTTGATTAAATAATGTTAATCATAATATAATTGTGGAGAGCCACTCACACAATCTATATATATGTAGGCAGAAATTTGAATATAGGAATTTTGAGAGGATTCTTTGGCAAAAGTAGATTATGGAGTTTATGTCAAATCAATGCTCATGCAAGATAAATAGGTGAAAGAATAATTTCTGAAATAAGATGCTTAATAGGTAAGTTCTCTTTTCGGCTTTGGCCCATTACCTATCAAAAAGAAATCCAATTTTAAACACAAGAGGCATGGCAATTACGTCTAGACCCTCACCACAGTTATTTGATTTTTTGACTACTCTCTAAGTCCAATGTTGCCTACAAGTCCTAATCTACACTATTGTTGTTAAATAAAACAATGTTTCATAATGTTACTTGATGCTTACTTATTTTCCTTATTGTCTAGAAGATGACTTTTTTATTTGGTGGGATGATGTAGTTAGTATGCAATGCATATTATTATGTTTCGATAATATGGATCATTTGACTATTTATTTTCTAGTGTGAGTGCAAGTGCAGCCAAATATCATGAATATGTATATCAATAAATATCATGAATCTTGAATATGATATTATTGAGGAACTCTCTATCTTAGAACTTAGTTGCAAGAAATGCAAGGAATATGGATTGTTTCACAATTCTAAGCCCTGCAACCTATCAATGGTGTACAAGCATTGTGGATTGGAAATCCATTTCTTTGAAAATTTTGTATTAGCAAATGCCTTGCAACCAAAACAACTTCATTTTGTGGCCATTACCCATTGTTGTGCATCCCTTGCCATTATTTATTCTTATTTTTTCCTTCATCTTTCTGTAGTATGTGTTGAATTTTTTGGTTTGCTCAATTATTTGTATTTTATTAATCTACAAAGTCCTCATTTATATTGGTGATCTTTTTTACATTCTAATATTTTGGCAAGTTTGTGCTATCAGCTTGAGCGAGCTACCAAGAATAACAACATGTTAGATTACGTAGGGAAGCTCGTGCTTTGTCTTTTGTGCACCGCATTTTTATGGCTATTCAAGACACTATTGGTGAAGATTTTGGCTTTGAATTTTTTGGATTTTCTGGTTTGCTCATCCATGAGTAATAACCCTTATTGCCCTCCCAACCATAGATGATATATCTGTCTCCCCCGAGCACATTGATATATATTGATTTGTATATTATTTATTCAATATTACATGTGTATGATGAATGAGATCACACATATCATTATAATATGTGTGTGTGTGTGTGTGTGTGTGTGAGGTGTCTTTGCATCAAGATTTATGACTCTGCACATGTGGCCCCATTGATTAAAAATTATATTATTATAATTGTTATAATGTAGTTATATATAATAATGATATCATCAATATAATTATAACAATATAATCATGATTATATTATCAATAGATTTATATCACAATAATATTATATTATCAAAACCTTTATGATAATTATGTCGAGATGTAGATTCTGACCACATCTACAATTAAATCAACACTCCCTCTTAGCTAGGGAGGAATCCTAATCGATATTTGTGCTATAGAGTAATGTCCACTATGGCTACTCCCAGAGGGTGGCTCCATCATGGTTATTCCCATGAATGGAAATGCAAAAAACCACAAGTGTTCATCATGAAATCACTCATGTGATGTCGTCATCTCACGATGACATTCACCATACCTACTCTCAAAGGGTGAATCAACACAAGTGTTATAACCTCCACCATGGTTACTCCCAGAAGGTGCGTTCATCATGGCTACTCCTATGAATGGAAATATAAATGAGCACAAGTGCTCATCACGAAATAACTCAATGCAATGTTTTCATCTCATCATGACATTCACCATAGCTACTCTCATAGGGTGAATAAACACAAATTCTAAGTCATGGATTATCTCACGTGTCATCCACCATGGCTACTCCCAGAGGGTGGAACAAGGTTTGATACCTCAAACTTATCTCTTAGAGAAGAATGCTACAAGGGGTGATACCTCAAACTTCTTTGATAGAGAAGAATGCTACAAGGGTTGATGCCTTAAACTTCTCTCACATAGAAGAATGCTACAAGGGATTATACCTCAAACTTCTCTCTTAGAGAAGAATGCTACAAGGGTTGATACCTCAATCTTCTCTCATAGAGAAGAATGCTACAAGGGTTGATTCCTCAAACTTCTCTCACAAATAATAATGCATTATCAAGGAATTGTACCTCAAACTTCTCCCTCATGAAGAACTCATTAACAAGGGATTCCACCTCAAACTTCTCCCTCATGAAGAAAAAATCATTAACAAGGGATTGCACCTCAAAATTATCCCTCACAAAGAACTCATTAACAAATCTTCATGTTGATGTGGGTCTCTCTAAAAGAGATATGAACCTTCTAACCTCCTCATCCAAGGTTGCCTCTAATGAAATGTCAAACTCCCTTTGAATCTGATATCAACCTTTTGACCTCCTCATCCATGGCCTTTGATGGATTTTTAAATTCCCTCTGAATGTGAATTCCTCCTCTTCGAAGAAATATCTCCAGCCACCAACTCAATCTCATGGAAATAACTATCAAGTTCTTCCTTCCTTGAATGCAATATCTTATGCTTCTTGATATGTCATGAAAGCATTTCAGAGAGATTACAAATAGTTCATAGAAATAAACTATCCTGAAGGGAAATACCAATGCTAGAAGCATACAAGATTCACTATTCCAATGTTATAGCATGAATTAACTACATACAATTCATGATCAAAAGGTCTAATCATAAAAAATACTTTCTTGTAGTCAAAGGATAAGGACCTCCAGGCAATACTTGTACAACAAGGACTATTGATGGAGTTTAAACCATCTCTAACTTCCACCAATTCAATTGCTACTACTCTTGGAGGAATTAGTGCTCAGAGCAAAAAATTAGGATCTATGATATCCTCATTGGCAATGCATTAAGCAGTGAGATTTATTTTTTTGCATGTCCTTACTCTACATTTTATTACACGACACATGCAAGAACAATTAATCTTAGTTTTCCTCTAAAAACAAATATCCAATTGACTAATGTTGCTTCCATTGTCCTTGAATTCTCTATTATGAGTAGGAATTACAGTCCATGAATTCAATTATAGTCAAGCATTTCAACCTAAAGAATGAGAACATTAGAGAATTATAGAAATTATATGTTGGTTAGCCTTAGGTATATGTAGGACTCATGATTAGAAACATGAAATCCTCTAAAAATTTTAGACTTAGATCAATGAAACCCCGATGCTTTGTTCATTTACAACAGTAAGAATGAAGACGAGCTATTTTGGTATAACCAATAGCACTCAAGAAGTTCCATGGAAATGCAAGAGGCTGACTATAACAGACTTGGTAATCAAATCTTCAAAATTGAATCATAACAAATAGAAATGAATGATGGTTCACCTATGATACTTGGATCACTATTGTTTTCACTGTACTAACACACCTTGAATATTATCGCATTCCCATTGTAAGATATAAAATGTGGATGAATAGGGTTTTAGAATAATGCACATGAAAGAGACCCTAAACCCATATTTTAAATCATACATATGAATTCTAAGGGGATAAAATGTAAATCTAGAAATGTTAATATTGAAATGAAGAAATGAAAGTACTTACCTTTGAAAAAGAATCTGTTAAAAACCATGTCAAACAGTCTCAAAAACTATTGATTTTTGCAATCCTAAATCGAAACTGTGAGATCTACAAAACCCAAAAATATTTTGTCTTTCGAAGAAAGGTCTTCCTTGACCTAGGGACCGGGGTAAGATCTTACTCTGGGGTACAATCTTACCCCAAAAATTCATCCTTGACCTGCACAGCTCTGATCAAAATTCTGTTCATGACTCCTGAAAATTTAGCAAAAAGAATACTCAAATGTGTACTGATATTCGCCATCCCTCACCTATACCTATAAGAAAAAGGGTTTTGTTGTTTGGATGAGGGGTTTTCCTTAGTCAAACCCCAATTTGGAATCAACCTTAAAAATGGAATTGAAATAGAGAATGCTAGCAAGTAGTAGAAGTAGATCTAACAACAAAACTATGATATTCAATAGATATGCAATTGTATTTGAAATGTAAACAAGTATGTTGATATGAAAGCTTTTGACTCAACAATGTAAATCAAAACCATAAATGTAAATCAAAACCTCCATGATTATATTCTTGAAATCCACCTTGAGGGAAGAATGAATAGATCTTGAAGATGAACAAAGGATCTTGAAGGAAGATCACACCACCATGATGGATAGATCTAGGGTTTGAATGATGAATCTTGAATTCTTGAACCAAATCCCTTCAAAGGCTTGAATTCTTGAATCCTTGATCTTTAATGGAGAGCTTGAATGCTTAAATGGATAATTTCTTGGATGTTTTCTCACTTGATTTTCTTGAGAGAAAAACTTGATGGATTGTGGATGCACTTGATTGAGAGATGGAGAAAATGAGAGAGGAAGGCTTCCTTTTATAGAGATATAGGGCACAAACTCCTAGAGAGGCTGACATATGAGAAATAAATTCCCATTGGACCCATACCGCAAGAAATGGACCTAGATTAAATGAAATTTAAGAGTTTACATTTCAGAGACCAAAACAGCCAACCTGAAAGCGGGAAAATAAACTTTTGAGTTTTCCCCCGCATCCGAAAAACTTTCTGATCAAAAGGGGGACTTAGGAAAAGGATGAGGTTGACTTTGACCTAGGTCAAAGTTGTGGTCAACTTTGACCTAGGTCAAGGTCAAGGTCGACCTTGACCCAAGGGTTTAGGACCCCTGGAAAATGTGCCAAGTGAGGAAAATAGTGCCTAGGGAGGCCCAAACAGAGCCCTAAATAGGCACAGAAGATGGGAAGGGGGAAGAAAATAGAGGACAACATGATGATGGCCCAAAAAACCCCCTAAGGAGGGCTAAACATTCTTAACATGGAAGTGCTTCTATTTTAAGATGATACACCCATATGCAATATAGTCAACTTGAATAATCATTGATGGAGTTATGTTGGATATATTACTATTGCAACCATCGGGTGTGTTAATTTAAACAAAGTCGCCAGTCATGGCCTCTGCTATAATCATGTAGTTCTAACTCGATTGTTTATTTTTTGTTCTTAATGAGAATGAATCCCCTGCTACTTATGATTACAAGGAACTCTAAATTCCATCCATGACTTCACTCCATTGGTCATAAATGGAAAATGTATTACTCCAGGATATCTTGACCCTTCTATGTGTTCAGACACCACTTGCAATTGACAAGAATGCAGAGTTCTAACAAAATAATTTATATTGCTCCATAGAATCGACTCAGAGATCCTCGGTGCTTTCGAATTGGTATGTCGAGATAGGAAGTATAATATAATATTATTACTATAAGAATAGATACCATCATTCCACACCTTTCAGTTTTCTTTTTTTTTTCTTCACTCAAAAGCAAATATTGATTTGTGTGTTGAGGCCCTGTTGACTCCTATTGATCCTGCCTTGTTCTAGAAACAACGATGTGTCCAAGGAATTTATGAATCTTTGTTAATAGCTTCTCAAAAAAAGTTGATAATGCACCAAACTTACTCTATCGATGACTTGAAAATGAATATCTTTGTGATGTCCCTTTTCTTCCTCATTATATATAGTCAAGGAGATCCTAATGACTTATGTATCTTACATAGAACCAATTATTACACATAACCAAGTATAAAACATGAACCAATGATTACACAAAACTTTTCAGCTGATGATACAACATTTTATGGTTGGCTTCCCACTATAGAATTGATTCGTCCAAGAATTTAACCACAACTCTTTTACAATCCCTCAACTAATTTTTCTTGATCCATTTAATGTATGTGATCTCTTAAATCTAATTACCTTATATTTACCACTCCCATTCATTTCTCTTCCTTTGATATGGAACTACGGTAGATATAATTCTTACTTCTCCATGGCATAAGCACTTTATAAATATTTAATCAATATTAACGAACCCACAAAGAATTTCTCATATACTTTGATGTTTCAATTTATATATTCTTGAACCAAACTCTGAACAAAACAATTGGGTCCTACAATCTTCAACAACGTTATTGAGATCTTCCTCCTAGGCTTTTCTCTAATACCATGTTGAATTTTCTAATTTTCTTGATTATTTTTATTACGCCGAAGGCATTTCTTATATGAAATGCATCGACCTAGGTTAATTTGATCAATGGCCATTGAGCATGTCATACGCATGCAAGACAATTGAAATGATCGAGATCATCCGCAGATTTTTAAAAAACAAGAAATTATAACTTTTTCACTGTGTGAACCAGCTGCAAAGCTATGAATTAACTTGCCAGCACCGGAGTTAGGTTTATGATTTAGAAGACACGCATTGCTTATTTTTTTGTTCCTGTCTACTTTTCTTTCTGTAGCCTTGACATCTCACGAATGGGAGGAGAATGGGTGAATGACAGGTTAGCGCATGTGTGTTGTCGTGTGTTCACAAAGAATCAATGGTCATCGTGTGCTCGCAAGGAAACTCTTTTGATCTACCGATCATGTGACCACTGTCAATGTTACTTTATTACTGGGCATCTAAAAATGGTGGGCCTAGTGCCAGCTATGCACAGGTGTTCATTCTTGATTTCCTGTGTTATTTTATGATGTGGAACTGTCATAGGTACTGGTGCTGAATAGGTAAAAAATTGCATGCCCACTCCCAGATGTTGTGATGTGGATGCTTGTAATTGTTTGACATAGGTGGGACTGATTACTTAGGGGATCAATAGTGAATGATAGATCTAATGATTATCGTGTGTCCTCTAAGAATCTTTGCAACCCTTGCGATAATGCGATAGTCGTTGATCTACTATCAAGGCCACGTTATCTTTATGTCGACTCAGGAAAAGAGAATAATATTGACTATTAGATGTAGGATCTAACGGTAGTGATTCATCCAAAGTGTCAACTAGATCATGGGTGATGCGATACAAGACTTACCGTCGATGCATCTTGAATGAACGGTTGTCGTATGTTCGCAAATAATCTTGTCACTACTTGCGAACATGCGACAACCATCAGATTATGTTTTGGAGAAGATCAATGGTCCAGTTTCAAACTTCAGCGAAGACTAGTGCAAAATTTAATTTTTCCATTGAGTGTTAATCATTATTCATTCAAATAAATTGTATATTAATATTTATATCCAAACAAAATTAAAAACTTTAATTATTTGCAATACTTATAGTTAAGTTGATAAAAATTTTACTGTACAATATGTCACATAAATTAACAGTGTCAGATTTCACATTGGTCGACATTGATATTATACATAAAATTAACTGACAATGGTCAGAACATTTAAAGCACATTTGTCACAAATCTAAGAAAGTTTTTTTTTAATTAATACTCTTCCAAATTGTAGACAAAGTCAAATATTTGTTTTGAATGCAATGTTTTCGATCATCGGATATATATGGTGGTTACTACTATATCTGACATTGACAAGTTATAAAAAATAACAAAAGATAGCCCTCTTGTTATAATAACAATAAAATACACCATAGGATCAACATGTAAATTATTCATGGTACTCGTTGGTTATTATAAAAAGTACAACAAGAAAGCAAAGACCATATGCATTCCTTTTCAAATTTATTGGCATTTAATATCTATCAACAACCACAGATAAAATATTATGATTTATATAATTGTATACATTAAAAAATATACATCTGGATTGATCTGAAGATACGTTCCACTCAAAGTATTTGCAGACGTACTCTATCATAATGGTATATAGTGCAAAAAATTAAAATGAAACTTTTTATATCTGTCAATAATTACTTATTTCCAATATGTATCGTGATATTTGTTATGTTTAAATATTTAAAACTTTTGAATATCGACATAAATAGACGTTTGATGATTCAAAATGACTATTTATTGTTACTCAATTACTACTCGTCCTCGCTATATTTGTAGTTTTTCCTTGTATAGCTGAGAGTTGTTGAAAATGAATTAAATTGCATTCAATGTTAAATGGTTTGATTGGTAACAGTTTTTCCTTTTCCTCTTCAACATGACCACCTTAATTAACCGTCATCATCGCCTATATAAGAAATGTTCTGCTAATAATTTTTTGAACCACCAACATATTTTACAAAAGCATTTATATAGATTTTAATATATACATTCTCATGACCATCGAGACATTTCAAGTTCATCATTATGGAGGCATTGTTAGCATAGGTTCTTTTAAGTTATATTTTTAAAGTTGTGCATTTTTTTGATTTCTTAGATTCTATCAATTTACATTTTTAAAGTTTGCATATATTTCGCTCAAACTTTGACATTTTTTTAAAGTTTAGATATTATTTTGCAAATTTACAATTTTTAAAATTAACACTAAATAAGTAATTTATATGATTTCAACATTGGACAAATTATTTGTGTCAGAAAATGATGTGTACATATTTTTTTCAAGAATGCATCACTAAGAATTATAGTGTATATGTTTATGATATAGTTTTGATTACTGACATCAGACTATCTGCCATTAAATAGGTAACAAAAATGGCCTTATTAACAAAGGGAGAAATTAGTCAAATAATGGTGGTATTTCCATCAAGGAACCATGTTTTCAAATTCTATTATTACATTCTATAGAACAACAGCATACTACAAGTACAAAATATCGTCTAGAGTTTTCTGATGGTGTGCATACACACTTTGCCCTTTTGCCAGAACAATTTAACACACTTGTAGTGGAGGAGGCTTTAGTTAAAGGTTCCATTGTTTGCATCAAAGAATATTCTTGCAAGCAACTCCACAATTACATGTATGCCAATTATTTTACTATATTTTATTGTACTTATGAAAATTGCATTATAAAAATTTATTAAATATCTATTTTATTTCTACTTGCAGGGCTATCCTAATTGATAATTTGCATATAGTGTCAAATAATGAAGACATTATTGGATCTCTAGTACCTATAGTACAAGGTACTAAACAGATAGCATCGTCTAGCAGTCGTCAATTTTTAGATACTTCTTCCTATAACATAATTCCCATAAAACTCCTGACCCCATACCACAAGTTATGGACTATTGAGGGTCGTATTTTACAAAAATCACCTATCCATTGTTTCAAAAAAGTGTCTAAAGAGGGTAAAGTATTCAGACTTGATTTTATAGACAAATAAGGAACTGGTATACATATAACTTGTTTCAATGAATTGGTTGATAATTTTTATGAAATTATTCAATCAAATAATCTTTATTTGATTTCTAACGGTTCTATAAAAGTTGCAAATACAAAATTCAATAGTTCAACCAATCCATATGAAATAGTTCTTTAGAGTTCTTAAACAATTATACCTTCCACATGTGTTCAATCTGCAGTTCCCAAACATGATTACCATATCAAAAGCATTGAATATCTTGAAACTTTTCCTGTTAATTCACTAGTAGATGTGATTGGAATTGTTGTTTCTATCAATACGTAAAGTACCATTAGAAAAAAAAATGGTACATAAATAAAAAAATGTAATACACGTATCAAAGATATGGTTGGCTACTCTATTGAAGTGACTCTATGGGGACATCATTGTGAGAATGAAGGACAACAAATTCTTAATTTGTTCAGGGAAAGTAAAATGATTTTTCTTTTAATTAAATCTGGTCATTTTCTTTCATGGTCTGGTAAGTCATTGGGTACTATTTTTTCAACCAATGTTCTTATCAATCCAAATTTAACTAAGGCTGTTGCTCTATTGACATGGTGTATAGGAATAGGAGAAGATCAATCTTCTATTCTCTGACTAAAGAGCCAACAATAGTTGGTAGATTTAAAAATCCACAGACAATGTGTACCATTTGTAAAAAAGACTTCCATTTCATGATTCCTGTTTGCATAACAACACAAATTTGTAGACTTGATTTGGATAATTTTTATTATCTTTCATGTCCACGAATCATGCATGGCAAAAAATGTAAAAAAAAATTATTCAAAATCATACTGGGACATATGAATGTCCTAAATGTTGTCTTCATATTCCAATATGTGATTTCACCTACATGCTTAATATGGATTTGCAAAATCCATTAGGTGAACTTCACAATCTTACTGCCTTTGAAGGCCCTACAAATGCTTTATTGGGTGTTGATGCAGAAGATTTCCAACTACTGCTTGCTTAACCCGGTGCAGAAAAACAACTTTTGGATAATCTGTATGATTCTGAGTTTGTATTTGATCTAACTATCAAAACATCTTCTTTTGTCGGGCAAGAAACTCAAAGCATAATTGTTCTGGCTTTGAAGCTTGCTTCAGTCAATAGTTTACTTGTAATATTGAACGTATCTAATCATATGTTTATGTATATATGTATATTTGACAATAAAATGTGTCATGTTAATGTTATGTTGTTTCAATTTTTGTGAAACATATAGATGTTGTAGTACTAGTATACTGAATTTCTTTAAATCTTTATATAATTTACTTTGGTATTAGTATATGTTTACATTTTACATTATTATTCTATTTTGTCTAATAACTTGGCATTTATTTTCTCTAAATACAACATGCATAGATCTTATAAAGAATCTATAGTTCCAAATTTACCATGATTCTTTTTAGATTACATTTCCATATCTAAGTATTGTTTTCAAATTTATGATTTTCAATTATTACAGATATAAATGACAATTATATATGCATTGCATAGAACTTATAAAGAACAAAAATTTCCAAATTTACCATGATTCTTTTTTTATTACATTTCCATATCTCAATATTGTTTTTAACTTTACAATTTTCAATTATTACAAATATAAGAGACAATTATATATGCAGTCATGGATAATGCAAATAATGAAAAAGAAGCTAAGCGTAATCATAGAAATCAGATGCAGAGAGCTAGATATGATGCCAAAAAAAAATTTATTAACAAACGAAGATGAGAAACATCTCAAAATATCGAACTTGCAATTTCTGCATCAGATTTACATTGTTTGTACACCTCACCTCATTTACAACTAGTTGAACTTCCAAATTCATATCTTCTACCAAATTCTATTATTCAAAATCCTTCCTTGCCAGAACTTCAAATACCTAATTGTATTGAAGATCATACAACATCCATGAATACAACTGACCATATTCTTAGTTCACCTTTCTTTGAAAATTATTACAATGCCATAAAAGAATTCCGTAGAAAGATAGATGGTATTTCAAACTATAGAAAGTGTTCTATATGTATGGAAAGATATCCTGGAATTAAAATGTGCATGTTAGACAAAAATTTAATATGCTACAGATGCAATTCAGAAAAAGATGGTCATCGGTTCTCAAAGTGGAACAATATGGATCCAGGTGAACAACCATTGTGTTTGAAAATCTTAACAGAAATTGAACAAATGCTTATAGCAAAAATAAGTCCTATTTTGCAAGTTACAAAAGCAAAAGGTGGTCAACACAAATATAGTGGTCATACTATTTGTTTTCCTCAAAATATTTGCACTATCACAGCATTATTGCCAAGATGAATAGATGAAATGGATATAATCATTGTTAATAAAGAGAGTATAGGGAATAAAAAATATAGTTTTAATGTTAGCAGATCCCATGTTTATGAAGCATTGAAATATAAAACATTGAATGACTCATACTATAGGGATGTACAAATAGATGAAAATGCATTAGCATCATTGCCTTTAAAATCTACTGATATTTTAGACCTAATTTTTAATACAGTGGAAAATAGTCATCCTATTGAAGATGACTCATCTATGTTAGATGGAATAGAAGAAAATGAGTTTGGTCAAAGTCTAGAATTTAACAACTCATTTGTTTGTAATCTTCCTGCTCCACGTAGAGAAAAAGAAGAAATACGTTCTTTGTTGCACTTAGGTGAAGGTCGAACAAAAGAATCTATTGCATGGCCTCCTATCATGCCTTTTCCTATAAATGAATACACAACTGAAAGTTTGTTTGTAATGGCATTTCCAAATTTGTTTCCCAATGGAATGGCTACATTAAAAAAACCATGTATCAAAGAATTCAAACTCCATGATTATGCTCTTCACCTTCTATGGTAGTATGATAACAGATTTGGGTAGCATTCAAGATTTCGGTACTTTATATTAAATATTATCATGCATCATCGAAGCCAGGCCACAACATCTATGTTTGTTTGCAAACAATTAGATGGATCTTACCTGTAACAATTATAGATCTTTGTCAAAAGCTACAGGATGTACCTGATGATAAATTGGTAGATTAGCTAATGAGATTTGGCTCTTCTGTACGTGGAACTAGATCTTTTTGGAATCAACAAAGAGCAGAACTGATAGACATGGTTATTCAAATTGGTTTTCCTACACTTTTCTTTACCCTGAGTGTTGCAGATACCAAATGGCATGATTTACATAATATCATGCCATCTAGCACACTAGAAAATTGATCTATGGCTACAAGATGGTGAATGCAAAATATTATTGAAAATCCTCATTTGACAGTTGTATATATGCATCATAGATTCACTACATTTCGAGAGGAAGTCTTGGAGAAACTACTTGGTGCAACTAACTTTTGGTACAAGTAAACAATCTATTTAATATGTTATTCATTCCTATGCAATTTCATGTTTATTTACTGACTTAAATTTATATCAGGTCTGAATGGAAAAATAGAGGTTCTCCACATATTCATGGGTTTATCTAGCTTCCAAATGCACCAGATATTAGAAATTTAGAATGGAACAACGATCTATCAGTGTAGAAAACTTTAGATTACATAGACCAGTATGTATCTAAATGGAATCCACAAAGCATACAACAAAGAAATCAAGGGATCTTTTCCAAATCCCTTCATGATCCTTGTCTAATGACTAGATGATATATGCAACAGATGTGGCTTTTGATTATAGTGATTTGATTAATCATGTTCAATGTCACAAAAAATGTTCTCTGCAGACATGTTTGAGAAGGAAGGTGATGCTATTTCATGTCATTATAAAGCTCCATGGGCCACAGAAGAAAAATCTAAATTAACTCACAGATAAAGTCAAACCTAAATATACAGCAGCACGCAATGATGATCGAGTAAACTTACATAACATACAAATGATTTCCATTTGGAGAGGTAATATAGATTTTCAACTTGTTCTTTCAATTGATGCAGTTATCAAGTATATAGAAAAATATGTAGCAAAAGAAGAACAAAAATCAAAAACATATCATGCAATGTTAGGTAGAATATCTTCAACTTTGAATGGTACAATGTCTGCATCAGCTACACTTCAGAGAATGCTTCTTGAAAATCTTGTTGACCATGATATAGGTGCCTAAGAAACCTACCATATTTTACAAAAGCTTCCCTTTGATGAAATACAACACCTTTTTTACCTTAATTCTAAAAAATGAAAGTACGGATCCAGGGGATTTTAGACCTATCTCCCTATGTAACACCATATATAAGTTTCTTTCCAAATGTGTAGCAAATAGACTAAAAACTTTTCTTGCTACTATTATTTCGGAAGAACATATGGGATTTGTAGCAAACAGATCTATTTTGGACGGAATTATTATAGCGCAAGAAATAATTCATACTGCCTAATTAACAAAGGAACCTAGTATGCTAATGAAAGTTGATATTCAAAAAGTGTATGATAAAGTAGACTGGAGATTCCTATGTAAATGCTTGGAAGCCTTTGGCTTCTCTAAACAATGGGTTAACCTTATCTTTAACTGCATCTCGACTCCCAAAATTTCAATTCTTATCAATGGATCCCTGGAAGGATTTTTTAGTATCTCCAGGGGCATCAGGAAAGGGGATCCACTTTCCCCTTTTCTCTACGTCATTATGGTGGAAGCATTAGGTAGAACAATTACAAAGAAACAAGAGGAAGGGAGAATCTTGGGTTTGAAGGCTTCGCAAAACATACCTAATATCACTCACCAACAGTTCGCAGATGACATGATTCTACCAGGATATGCTAACAGACAAGAAGCAAGAGCCTTCAAAGAAGTTCTAAACCTCTATGCGAAAGCTTCAAGGCAATGTGTTAATCCTACCAAATCAGAAATTTTCTTTATTAATACGTGCCCACAAATTCTTAGGAATACACCTCGATAAAGGTCTCCTATCATCCAAACTTTGGCAACAAGTCATAACCAAAGTTCAAAATAAGAAAAGCTCTTGGAAAGTTAAATGGTTAACTAAAGTGGGTAGGTCGACAATGATTAAATCTATCCTTTCTTCCATACCCACGTATCATTTATCTATCCTACCCCTTCCGATTAACGTTAAAAAGGAATTAGATAAAATGTTTCAAGAATTTTATTGGCAGGGTCCATCTGAAGACAAAAAACTTGCCCTAATTAAATGGGACACCCTATGCAAACCAATAGCAAAAGGGTGTCTAGGCATCAAAAACCTACTATGGCAAAATCAAGTTCTCAGGGCTAAACTTATATGGAGAATGTACAAAGAATCAAATGGTAAATGGGCTTCCATATTATTACACAAGTACATCCCTAACTCGGATCCCATCAATATCTTTAGGTCACACTCACATGTGAAAGGATCACGGATATGGAATTTTATTAAGGATTGCAGAGGGATTATTAGCAAATATCTCTCTTAGGATGTAGGTGCAAGTGATCAAGCTTTATTCTGGGATGATTCATGGGTAGGCCGGACTCCCCTCAACAAATTGGGTTTCTCCAAGGAATTCATGGAAGAATGCAAGAGAGGCATAGGTTTACATCTTAAGGATTACCTATGTAAGAAGGAAGCTACTAATTGGAGTGATCTGAAAGAAATAAATGATGTATGGCATGAAAAGAAAATCCTTTTGGCATTATTGAAAGATAGAGAGATAACACCTAAAAATAGACTGGATACCTTAATATGGGCAGGATCAAATAACGGTAACTACTCTATCAAGGAGGGTTACAATTCAATTATTAGGGATCAAAATATGGATAATATAGACATGCCTTTGAATCTATGCTGGAATAAAGCCTGCCTCCCTAAAGCGGGCATGTTTCTCTAGGCGGCTCTGCAAAATAGAATTCTTAGAACAAACAGGCTCAATAGATTGGGATTTGAAGGGCCATCGAGATGCCCTTTATGTGAAAACCAATCCGAGGATGTCAACCATCTCCTTCTTAATTGTCCTTTCTCACAAAAATGTTGGAATTGGTTACATCAAAGTTTAGGATGGAAATTTGCTCAGCACTATGATCTAATCAGCAACCTTAAAGCTTGGCCTTCTCCTTATAAAGATAACTTATTTAAAGATATATGGATAATAGCACCTTCAATAGTAGCATGGGAAATATGGAAAGAAAGAAATAGAAGGATTTTTACAGATCAAAAATTAACTTGGAATTCGGTTACAAACAAGATAGAAGCGTCGATCGTAGAAATTATTAACAGCAAACTCAGGGACAAACTGAGCTACGAGGATTCATTCAAGAGCTGGGATAACAAGATCAGGAGTAAATGGCCAAAATTAGCAATCCCTCCCCTTTATGGTAAGGGGGGTCCCAAAACTAAAACTGACAGAGCCTCTTGTAAATGGGTACCGCCGGAAGTAGGATGGTACAAACTCAATTTTGATGGAGCGTCGTGAGGAAATCTAGGGGAAGAAGGTATTGGAGGGATCATTCACAACTGGAAGTGAGAAGTTATCGCTAGATTTTCTAAACCCATCAGTCCTATGACAAACAATATGGCTAAGTGTATAGCAGCACTAGAAGGGCTTAAATTATGTAAGAAACTCAACATTACAAAAGTAATTATTGAAGGAGATTCTCAAATTATCATCAATGCCATTCACACTAAAAAAACTCCCAACTAGATGTTGAACGCTAAAATAGAAGAGATTAATTTATTAATGGAAAGTATTACAAAGTATGAAATCAGACATACTTTCAGAGAAGGCAACTCAGAGGCAAACAAATTAGCTAATCTAGGGGCTCACGGAGTGGTAACAATGGATCAGTATATCTAAAGAGTTTTTAAAGGATAAGCCAATGTAAGAATAGGACTAAGAACATATCTTTTTGCATGGTCTTTGGTTTATTCCATTTAGAAATTATGTGAAAGTGACGCAAGTCTTAAATTGAAAATCTAAATACATAGGAATAGATTGCAACCTTGTGTTATTTGACCACACATATTGCTGGTCACAATCTAAACATGGTAGGTGCCCATCACTTTCTAGGAAATCCTTGGGGAAGGTAGCAAGACAAATTATTATATCTTCTAATAGCAACAGCACTTTTAAGTATCAACAGCCAAGTAGACCCAATTTCATTCCCATGATCTTATTCTAGGAGTTTAATCCCCATGGTTTTCCATGGTTGTAAACACTCATTATCATTTGCATTATATATGTATTGGAGGTAAATTATATGAATGAATGAGTGAAATATTTTATTAACATTCATGAGATAAAGATTTTATGGCAATAGTGTTCTTATAACAATGTAATTGGTTCTGTACTTTTTAAGATCTTCAATTGCATTAAGGTGTCTCTTTTGATATGGTAATACCCTGTTCTTGAGAAAAGTATGGATTTGAACTTTCAAGATAATTTGCAGTACCAACGGGGACCTCTAAATGAAGGTAATCGCTGGTTTTTTGTTATGAGAACTCTCTATGTATATAGATTTAAATATACAATTTTTTAGTATATATATATATATATATATATATATATATATATATATATATATATATATATATATATATATATATATATATATATATCTATGTATTGATGTACATTTCAAAAATGTATAAGATAGGCAAAGATCATAAATAGGGAAGTATATATAGATCGATTTGCTAATGTACATTTTGAAATTGTATAGATAGGCAAGTTCTTAATCAAGGAATATTGAACCTATTCTCTTCAGATTAATATATATAAATATAGATATGTCGATTATATTAGACCTGTATTTATATATATTAGACTGATTTATTTATGTAAATATTGCAATCCTGAAACATCTGTGAATGGCATTGAGAAAAGTCTGAGCATTTGGCCAATTGCAAACACCCCAGTGTATTAATAAATGGTACTATGGTGAACCAATCTTAATAGACCTACAATTGGTCCAAACCCAATGGTTCTTATTGACAATATGCTAGGCCTAAAGTGTAAATAAGACAGAGCATTTTAAGAACTAGGGAGAGCAGGCTCTCACCAATGGCAATTTTTCTCAAATAATGTCCCGGGTATGATTTGATTGATTTATTAGTGTGTGTGTGTGTGTGTGTGTGTGTGTGTGTGTGTGTGTGTGTGTGTGTGTGTGTGTGTGTGTGTGTGTGTGTATAATAGTCCATCATACCCTCTTTATTTTTTCTCAGTTTGGTTTATGGGCATGAATATAGGTTTATATCCTTCCTATTATGATATTAATGGACAGAGGTAAATCAAGATAGCAGTAGAATTAATGTTCTGAATATTTAGTGATAATTGTATTTGAATGGACTAATTTATAGTTTACACATGGATATCAAGGTTGAGATTACAAATAGAATTAGTTATGTATTTTGATTGGGTTCAAACTACTTTTCAGAAATACTCATTATCATAACATAAAAATCCAAAATATAAATGCTCAATTGAAGGAAATATCTATATTAGTGGATGTAAGATAACCATTGTAGATGGAAGTGGTGTTTATTTTATGATACAGGTACTAAAATTTGTAAGGAGAAAGGGATTCCAGCTAATTAAAGATTTAAAGAACAGAGTGAGGAAATCAAAGAGGCTTAATATCTATAGAGCAACTGATGCATCCGGCCATTGTAGATTTTAGAATGATATTTTACGAAATCATTGTATAAAGGGTAGAGACAGCGTAGTAAAAGCAGCATTTGTAAGATTTTACAAAAGGGTGGGTATGCCCACTAAAAGAGTGTAATTGTAATAATTCATAGGAAATCATTAAGCAGTGGGATTGCCCATGAAATTTATGTATCTATCATTTCCATAAATCTCAACAAATGTCGAGACGTGGGTATGCCCACGGTATTTATGTATCCAACAAATCTTGGCTACTGTCGAGTTGTGGGCATGCCCACGTAATTATGTATAAGTACAAGACCAATGGTCTCAGGTAAGGCTGGAGGTTTTCTCAACCCCGCTCTTTACTACCAGTGCCTATAGCGAGGTCACACTGTAAAATTTATTTATATTAATAAAAAAATTTCAAGGCTTCGGCCTTTTACCGATCAAAAAAAAGAAATACAACTTATTTAAATGAAATATATAACTTGAAGATCTATGATTTAAGATCACTGAATTGCTAATTAGATATGTAAGATGATTAAATCATTAATATGCTATCATTGATGTCAACTAGATTTGACAATACTTATCTTGTAAGTTACTATACTCAAACATCTGTAGAAAGGAGAAGAAAAGAGATGAAGTACAGATATATCTACATTGAGGAAGATGGATATGACAGATAAGGATAACGAATACATTGAGTAACTTATTGATGAGTCTATAACCTTATGTTATTGACTTGATTATGTTGCATTCATCTATGATGAAGGATAGAGCCAAAATGCACAAAGCAGTGTGGTTGGTTAAAGAAGCATTCCAGTATACACTGACAGAGTGTAGTGTATACCGAGCATAGTATAAACTGGGCTTGCATTCACCGACACATTTCTTTGTTAACCGAGCAGGAGAAAAGAACTAAATGATTGGTTTAGCCAATAAGGATTGATGAGTTGGAAAATATATAATAATGAGGTTGGAGATAAAGTTTGTTACGAAGATTGAGGGCTAACATAATTCAAAGAAGATCGAATGGATTGAAATTAAACATGTTATTGACACATCAACCAAGGAAGGTTAAAGCGGCAAAATCAATGAAGGTGATTAAGCGCCAAAATCTGATGGATGGAATTAAAACTGTTTACTTGTCTATTTAAGAGACTAGAGTTTCATAATGAAACAAATGTTAGAGAAGGAGACTACAAAGATATCGTGTGAAGAATTTTCATGCATGCCTGATCAAACTGGTTAAGTTAGAACTAAACTATAGAGATAATCAAGCGTCAAAAAGCTATTACCGAGTGACAATAAGTTACAGAATAGTGATTGAAACTGAATTGATATAATGATCAGAGGATTTGAATGAGCTTAAAGTAGATTTGATAATGTACAATTGAAGTTGTGTTATATTCAAATCAAATTGATGTTATAGTTTAACCATTGTAATCAGATAAATCTCTTAACAGAGTGGACTTGAAAGTCTTATAATGTCATTCATAGAGTGTACATTTGTTAGCCTGTCAACCCTATAGTGAATGTTAGTTGAGTGATAAATGTTGGTCTAAAATTGATGAACGGTGCTCCCCTTAATACCACAAACACATAACAGAAATAAAGAAACAACAACAATATGTAAGAATAGAAAATGGGCTTCTTATTATCTCCACAAATGTGGAATTAGAAACTTTCATAATTACAATATGCAAAGCCACATGGGCATTCCCTTAAAATATTTTGTAGAACAAAGCCTCAAATCAATACCCAAATCTACTATCCAAAACTCTTCCGAACTGCCTAAGACAACACTACAGCCTTCCTTATATAGGCAATTTTTCCACCGCCTGGGAAGGTTCCAGAATTTTTAGCCAACAATGCTGACCAAACTTAGAATTATTTTATTTTACAATTTATTACATCAAAGTTAGCTCAAAATAACTTTTGAAACCTGAACAGAAATTTTCAAGGAAAATTATTTTTTGCCATTTCAGGTGGCCTGACTTTCGGAGACCATAAGTCATCACCAGTTGACCCGATTGACTATTATAACCCCATTTCAGAAAGGCCACAAAGTGCTCTACAGGCTTGACTTGTGCAAGCACCTATTACCCAAATATTCGACCTCATTCGGGGCCTCTAAAGCCTTCAAAATTGACTTCAAAGTTTCTGTACCCTATTGCCAATACCGAAAATCTTCAATATCTACAAAGCTAGACTTGATCTGTCAATGAAACTTTACTGGCAGGCTGATATGACCAAAATGAACCTCCAGGGAAGAAATCATAACATTTCAAGATCAGATGAGAAGCTTACTAAAAATAGTAAGTTTCCAAAAATAGCAGCTCTGCACAAGATAGCCCTTATTGAAAAGAAAACCAAAAATATTTTTGGGTGATGCAAGATTGCTCTTACACCCAGGATGCTCCTGCATCAGACACCTGGGGTAATTTGAGAAGTGACCCTGTCACGACTCAGGTATGCAGAGGAAAACCAAGACAGTTAGACATGATGAATCTTCAAAAAGTCATAATTTCCATTTGACCAAATACTCTTCATATGTCATGTTCCTTGTGCTTCTGCCAACACGACTATCCAGTATGTCTTCAATCCCCTTGATATTTGAACTGATTGCTGGAATACTACACTGTGTTATTGTAACCTCATCTTCAACACCTCCTTCATGATACTCTTTCTGATTTGAAACATTAAATACTAGCAAAATATTTAGCTCAGTAGGCAACTTGACCTCATATGCAATTCCTGAATCATGCTTCTTCAAGATCATACATGGCCCAAACTTCTTCATTTTCAACTTGTTATTGCACCAACCAAAAATCGCTCCTTCTGCAAATGAACCATGACTTCATCTCCAACCTAAAATTCTTTATGCCTCCTTTTCTCATCTTCCTTAGCCTTAAACTGTGCATTCATCTTGGTAATAAGCTTCCTCACCTCCTCATGGATGTTCTTCAAATGTTCCACAAAATCCTCAGCTTCAACACTACTTATTTCTCCTTTATCTATCTTCCTTAACTCATAATCATTTCTGGGACTACTTCCATATATAATCTATGGATGATGTGATGAACTAAACTTCAAACCTATCTTCAACTCTTCACTTTCTGCTAGTGTCATTCTGTGTGCTGCCTTATTTGGAAAATTGGCTCCTGGAATCAAGTCCATCTAATGACTGATCTTTCTTACTGGTGGTAATCCATCAGTCACATTATCGGATACAATATCCTAAAACTCATTCAGTAATTCTGCAACTTCTACAGGTACATCTTCTACTTCCTCTTTCCCAGCCTTTGGACTTAAGGTAAAACACATATGCTCGTGTCGCATACCATCTAAGAAATTTTCTCTATCAACAAAAGTTATTCTTTCATTACCACATACCTTCTCTTTTGTTTCCTTCAATGGTTTTAGCTTATGTTGCACTACATCCTTTGTCAAGGAATAGGTATTCACATGATGTATGGCACATCTGTCAAATAGCCAAGGTCTACCCAACAACATATGACATGCATCCATAGATATCATATCACATAGTACCTCATCTTGGTACCTGCCGATCTTGAACTTCACTAGGCACTGTTCACTGACAATGACCTTGTGGTCATCCTGCACCCAGGCAACCCGATATGGATGTGGATGTTTCTATCTCTTGAGCTTCAACTTTGTCACCATCTCTTTTGACACCAAATTATCAATACTACCACTATCAATAATCACATCACAACATTTACCCTCACACTTGCATCTAGTGCGAAATAGGCTTCTCCTTTCCTTAAGTTCATTCTCACCACTCACAAAGACTCTTCTGTTAATCAACATTTCTCCTCTTTCAACATCTTCAAAATTTGATGATCTAGCATCTTCATCTACATGTGCAACTCTAGCCTAGCCTTCATTCCTCATATCTATCCTTCCTTGGCACTAAGGACATTCAGATGCCCTATGACCTTCTTCTCCATAGTGAAAACATGTTCCACAGAAGCCTCCTCTTCCAGATTTTTGTCCTCTTCCTCTTTGTCTCTGATCTCTATTATTCTGATCATGAAAATGATTGAAATCATTTCCTCTCTGATTCTAACTCTTACTGGCCTCATCCTACTTTTTCAGATCTTCATTTTGATCTCCATATGACCATCCACCAAATCTTCCATCATGACCTCTTCTGCTTTGTCTTCCCTCAAACATCTTGTTCAACTTTTCCTCTACTTTTAGGGCAAACTGGTATGCCTCTTCAATACTATTCATTCGAACCAGATTCAACTCTTCCTAAATGCTCAGCCTCAAACCATTAAGGTAATGGGCAACTTTCTCCTTGTCAGCCTCTGTATGACCTATAATGATGAGGATTCGATAGAACTCCTCTGTATACTCTTGAACAAATCATCTCGCTTGCTTCAAACTTTGCATTTTCTTTAGTAGCTCAAGCTCATAATCAACAAGGATGAACTGTCACTTTAATTTATCCACCATTTGATCCCATCTTGTGATTTTATCTTTCCCTCTTCTATTTCACTCCAATTGAATCTCTTTCCACCAGATCTTTGCATGACCCTTCAGTCTGGCCTTCACAAACTTGACCTAATCAGGATCCTCAATATCTTCATACTCAAAATATTCTTAACATTCATTGATCCAGTTGATCAACTCCTCTAAGTTAAGATTTCTAGAAAAATGTCAGGACCTTAATCTTAGGGCTTTTCTCGATCTTTGAAATGGCTCAGAAAAGTCTTTCTTCTTCTTCATTCAAAACTTAAACTTCTCCTTCTTGATCTTATTCTTTGGCTTCATCCTCGCTTTCATCTCTTACATTAAGATTCATCCCTCTGTGAATCTCCTCTTGCAATGCTCGTACTTGTCTCTACAGTGCCCTAACCTCAGTTGTTACAACACTAGCTCTTCCACCATGTTCCCTTCATGGAGGCATTTTCACACTTATCTTTGAAACCCTAACCACGGTCCTCATGCAAACTACCTCACATTCAACAATCTGTTTACACAAAAACCCTAACCCATGGTCCTCGTGCAAACTACCTCACAGTTGGTGATCTGTTTATACAAAAACCCTAACCCACAATCCTGGTGCAAACTGCCTCACAATGGGTGATCTATTTACATACTAAGGAAGTCCTACTCTAATACCACTTCATGATGGGTGCTCCCCTTAATACCACAAACACATAATAGAAATAGAGAAACAACAACAATTTGAAACAACAGAAAATGGGCTTCTTATTATCTCCACAAATGTGGAATTACAAACTTTCAGAATTACAATATGCAAAGACACATGGGCATTCCCTTACAATATTCTATAGGACAAAGCCTCAAATCAATACCCAGATCTACTACCCAGAACTATCTTGAACTGCCTAAGACAACACTACAGCCTTCCTTATATAAGCAATTTTTCCACCACCTGGGAAGGTTCCAAAAATTTTAGCCAACAAGGCTGACCAAACTTAGAATTATTTTATTTTACAATTTATTACATCAAAGTGAGCTCAAAATAACTTTTGAAACCTGAATAGAAATTTTGAAGGAAAATTATTTTCAGCCATTTCAGGTGGCCTGGCTTCTTGAGACCATAAGTCATCACCAATTGACCTGATTGACTATTATAATGTCATTTCAGAAAGGCCACAAAGTGCTCTACAAGCTTAACTCATGCAAATGCCTATATCAAAAAATTTTGGCCTCATCCGGGCTCTCTAAAACCTTCAAAACTACGTTCAAAGTTTCTTTACCCTGTTGCCAATACCGAAAATCTTCAATATCTACAAAGCTAGACTTGATCTATCAATGAAACTATACTAGCAAGCTGATATGACCAAAATGAACCTCCAGGGAAGAAAGCACAACATTTTAAGATCAGATGACCAACTTACTAAAAATAGTAAGTTTCCATAAATAGCAGCTCTGCTCAAGATAGCCCTTGTTGAAAAGAAAACCAAAAATATTTTTGGGTGATGCAAGATTGCTCTTACACCCAAGATGCTCCTGCATGAGACACCTGGGGTAATTTGAGAAGTGACCCTATCATGACTCAGGTGTACAGAGGAAAACCAAGATGGTTAACCTCCTCCTTTGTTAGCCATGATGAAGATTCAACGGGTCATCCTTTCCATTTGACCAACTACTCTTCATATGTTTTGTTCCTTGTGCTTCTACCAACATGACTATCTAGTATGTCTTCAATCCCCTTGATATCTAAAATGGTTGTTGGAATACTCCACTCTGCTATTGTAACCTCATCTTCAACACCTCCTTCATGATACTCTATCAGATCTAAAACATTAAATACTAGCAAAATATTTAGCTCAGTGGGAAACTTGACCTCATATGCATTTCCTGGATCATGCTTCTTCAGGATCGTACATGGCCCAAACTTCTTCATTTTCAACTTGTTATATGTACCAACCAAAAATTGCTCCTTCTAGAAATGAACCATGACTTCATCTCCAACCTAAAATTCCTTATGACTCCTCTTCTCATCTAACTTACCCTTATACTGCACATTCATCTTGGTAATATGCTTCCTCAGCTCCTCATGGATGTTCTTCAAATGTTCCACAAAATCCTCAGCTTCAGCACTACTTATTTCTCCTTTATCTATCTTCCTCAACTCAGATGCATTTCTGGGACTACTTCCATATACAATATGTGGATGATGTGATGAACTAAACTTCAAACCTGTCTTCAACTCTTCACTTTCTACTAGTGTCATTTTGTGTGTTGCCTTATTTGGCAAACTAGCTCCTGGAATCAAGTCCATCTGATGACTAAACTTTCTTATTGGTGGTAATCCATCAAGAACATTATCGAATATAATATCCTGAAACTCATTCAATAATTCTAGAACTTCTACAACTACATCTTCTACTTCCTCTTTCCTAGCATTTGGAATTAAGGTAAAACACATATGCTCATGCTGCATACCATCTAAGAAATTTCCTCTATTAACAAAAGTTATTATTGCATTACCACATACCTTTTCTTCTGTTTCCTTCAATGGTTTTAGCTTATGTGACACTCCATCCTTTGTCAGGGAATAGGTATTCACATGACCATCATGTACAGCACATATGTCAAACTGCCAAGGTCTACCCAACAACATATGACATGCATCCATAGATATCATATCATGTAGTACCTCATCTTGGTACCTGCCGATCTTGAATTTTACTAGGCACTATTCACTGACCATGACCTTGTGGTCATCTTGCACCCAGGCAACCCGATATGGATGTGGATGTTTCTATCTCTTGAGCTTCAAATTTGTCACCATCTATTCTAACACCAAATTATCAGTACTACCACTATCAATAATCACATCAAAGCATTTACCCTCACAATTGCATCTAGTGTGAAATAGGCTCCTCCTTTGCTCAGGTTCATTCTCACCACTCAGCAAGACTCTTATGTTTATCAATGTTTCTCCTCTTTCAGCATCTTCAGAATTTGATGATCTGGCATCTTCATCTACATGTGCAACTCTGGCCTAGCCTTCATTCCTCCTATCTTTCCTTCCTTGGTGCTAAGGACATTCAAATGCCCTATGACCTTCTTCTCCACAGTGAAAACATGTTCCACAGAAGCCTCCTCTTCCAGATCCTTGTCCTCTTCCTCTTCCTCTCTAATCTCTATTATTCTAATCATGGAAATGATTGAAATCATCTCCTCTCTGATTCTGACTATTACTAGCCTCATTCTGCTTTTTCAAATCTTAATTTTGATCTCCATATGACCGTCCACCAGATCTTTTGTCATGACCTCTTTCACTTTGTCTGCTCTCAAACTTCTTGTTCAGTTTTCCTCTACTTTTAGGGCAAACTGGTATGCCTCTTCAATACTGTTCATTCGAACTAGATTCAGCTCTTCCTAAATGCTCAGCCTCAACCCATTAAGGTAATGGACAACTTTCTCCTTATCAGCTTCTGCATGACCTGTTCTGATGAGGATTTGATACAACTCCTCTATATACTCCTGACCAGATCATCCCGCTTCCTTCAACCTTTGCATTTTCTTCAGTAGGTCACGCTCATAATCAACAAGGATGAACTACCACTTCAATTTATCCACCATTCGATCCCATCTTGTGATTTTATATTTCCCTTTTCTATTTCACTCCAATTGAATCTATTAACACCAGATCTTCGCATGACCCTTCAGTCTAGCCTTGGCAAACTTGACCTGATTAGGATCTTTGATATTTTCATACTCAAAATATTCTTCAAATTCATTGATCCAATTGATCAACTCCTCTGAGTTAATATTTCTAGAAAATGTCGGGACCTCAATCTTAGGTCTCTTCCTGATCTTTGAAATGGCTCAAAAAAGTCTTTCTTCTTCTTGATTCAAAACTTTGACTTCTCCTTGATCTTCTTCTTCAGCTTCATCCTCTCTAACATTAAGATTCATCCCTTTGTGAATCTCCTCTTGCAATGCTTGCACTTGTCTCTGCAGTGCCCTAAACTCGGGTGTTACAATAGTAGCTCTTCTACCACGTTCCCTTCATGGAGGCATCTTTGTGCTTCTCTTTGAAACCCTAACCACCATCCTCATGAAAACTACCTCACAGTCAGTAATTTGTTTACATAGAAACCCTAACCCACGGTCCTGGTGCAAACTGCCTCACAATCGGCAATCAATTTATACAAAAATCCTAACCCATGGTCCTGGTGCAAATTGTTTCACAATCGGTGATCTTTTTACACACTCAAGAAGTCCTACTCTAATACCACTTGATGAAGGGTGCTCCCCTTAATACCACAAACACATAACAGAAATAAAGAAACAACAACAATTTGCAAGAACAGAAAATGGGCTTCTTATTATCTCCACAAATGTGGAATTACAAACTTTCAGAATTACAATATGCAAAACCACATGGGCATTCCCTTACAATATTCTATAGGAAAAAGCCTCAAATCAATACCTAGATCTACTACCCAAAACTATCCCAAACTGCCTAAGACAACACTATAGCCTTCCTTATATAGGCAATTTTTCCACCTCTTGGGAAGGTTCCAAAATTTTTAGCCAACAAGGCCGACCAAACTTAGAATTATTTTATTTTGCAATTTATTACATCAAAGTCGACTTAAAATAAATTTTGAAACTCGAATATAAATTTTGAAGGAAAATTATTTTCAGCCATTTCAGGTGGCCCGACTTCTGAAGACCATAAGTCATTACCAGTTGACCCAATTGACTATTATAATCCCATTGTGGAAAGGTCACAAAGTGCTCTATAGGCTTGACTTTCATAAGTGCTTGTCACCCAAATTTTTGACCTCATCTGGGGCCTCTAAAGCCTTCAAAATGGAGTTCAAAGTTTCTATACCCTATTGCCAATACCAAAAATCTTCAATATCTACAAAGCTAGACTTGATCTATCAATGTAACTTTACTGGTAGGCTGATATGACCAAAATGAACCTCCAGGGAAGAATGCACAACATTCTAAGATCAGATGACCAACTTACTAAAAATAGTAAGTTTCCATAAATACCATCTCTGCACAAGATATCCCTTATTGAAAAGAAAACCAAAAATATTTTTGGGTGATGCAAGATTGCTCTAACACCTTGGATGCTCCTACATCAGACACCCGGAGTAATTTGAGAAGTGACCCTGTCACGACTCAGATGTGTAGAGGAAAACCAAGATGGTTAACCTCCTCCTTTGTTAGCCATGATAAATCTTCAATAGGTTGTCCTTTCCTTTTGACCAAATACTCCTCATATGTCTTGTTCCTTGTGCTTCTACCAAAATGACTATCCAGTATGTCCTCAATCCCCTTGATATCTAAACTGCTTGCTGGAATACTCCACTATGCTGTTGTAACCTCATCTTCAACACATCCTTCATGATACTCTCTCAAATCTGAAACATTAAATACTGGAAAAATATTTAGCTCAATAGGCAACTTGACCTCATATGCATTTCCTAAATCATGCTTCTTCAGGATCGTACATGGCCCAAACTTCTTCATTTTCAATTTGTTATATGCACCAACTGAAAATTGCTCCTTTCACAAATAAACCATGACTTCATCTCCAACCTAAAATTCCTTATGCCTCCTGTTCTCATCTACTTTAGCCTTATACTACGCATTCATCTTGGTAATATGCTTCCTCACCTCCTCATGGATATTCTTCAAATGTTCCACAAAGTCCTCAGCTTCAGTACTACTTATTTCTCCTTTATCTATCTTCCTCAACTCAGATGCATTTCTGGGACTACTTCCATATACAATATGTGGATGATGTGATGAACTAAACTTCAAACCTTTCTTCATCTCTTCACTTTCTACTAGTGTCATTCTATGTGTTGCCTTATTTGGAAAACTAGCTCCTAGAATCAAGTCCATCTGATGACTAAACTTTCCTACTGGTGGTAATCCATCAAGAATATTATTGGATATAATATCCTGAAACTCATTCAATAATTCTAGAACTTCTATAGCTACATCTTCTACTTCCTCTTTCCTAGTGTTTGGAATTAAGGTAAAACACATATGCTCATGCTGCATAGCATCTAAGAAATTTCCTCTATCAACAAAAGTTATTCTTGCATTACCACATACCTTTTCTTTTGTTTCTTTCGATGGTTTTAGCTTATGTCACACTCCATCCTTTGTCAGGGAATAGGCATTCACACAACCATCATGTACAGCATATCTGTCAAACTACAAAGGTCTAGCCAATAACATATGACATGCATCCATAGATATCATATCACATAGTACCTCATCTTGGTACCTGCCGATCTTGAACTTTACTAGGCACTATTCACTGACCATGACCTTGTGGTCATCCTGCACCCAGGCAACCTGATATGGATGTGGATGTTTCTATCTCTTGAGCTTCAACTTTGTCACCATCTCTTTTGACACCAAATTATCAGTACTACCACTATCAATAATCACATCAGAGCATTTACCCTCACAATTTCATCTAGTGCGAAATAGGCTCCTCCTTTTCTCGGGTTCATTCTCACCACTCAACAAGACTCTTATGTTAATCAACATTTTTCCTCTTTCAGCATCTTTAGAATTTGATGATCTGGCATCTTCATCTACATGTGCAATTCTGGCCTAGCCTTCATTCCTCATATCTTTCCTTCCTTGGTGCTGAGGATATTCAAATGCCCTATGACCTTCTTCTCCATAGTGTAAACATGTTCCACAGAAGCCTCCTCTTCCAGATCCTTGTCCTCTTCCTCTTCCTCTTTGATCTCTATTATTCTAATCATGGAAATGATTAAAATCATCTCCTCTCTGATTCTGACTATTACTAGCCTCATCCTACTTTTTTGGATCTTAATTTTGATCTCCATATGATCGTCCAGCAGATCTTTCATCACGACCTCTTCCACTTTGTCTGCTCTCAATCTTCTTGTTCAGCTTTTCCTCTACTTTTAGGGAAAACTGGTATGCCTCTTCAATACTATTCATTCAAACCAGATTCAGTTCTTCCTGAATGCTCGGCCTCAACCCATTAAGGTAATGGGCAACTTTCTCCTTATCAACTTCTGCATGACCTATTCTGGTGAGGATTTGATACAACTCCTTTATATACTCCTGACCAGATCATCCCACTTGCTTCAACCTTTGCATTTTCTTCAGTAGGTCACGCTCATAATCAACAAGGATGAACTGCCACTTCAATTTATCCACCATTTGATCCCATCTTGTGATTTTATATTTCCCTCTTCTATTTCACTCCAATTGAATCTATTGCCACCAGATCTTTGCATTCCCCTTCAATCTGGCCTTTGTAACTTGACCTGATTAGGATCCTCGATATCTTCATACTCAAAATATTGTTCGCATTCATTGATCCAGTCGATCAATTCCTCTGAGTTAAGATTTCCAGAACATGTCAGGACCTCAATCTTAGGTCTCTTCCCGATCTTTGAAATGGCTCAGAAAATTCTTGCTTCTTCTTGATTCAAAACTTTGACTTCTCTTTGATCTTCTTCTTCAGCTTCATCCTTGCTTTCGTCGCTGACATTAAGATTCATCCCTCTGCAAATCTCCTCTTCTAATGCTTGCACTTGTCTCTACAATGCCCTAAACTCGGGTGTTACAATAGTAGTTCTTCCGCCACGTTCCGTTCATTGAGGTATTTTTGTGCTTCTCTTTGAAACCCTAACCATGGTCCTCATGAAAACTACCTCACAGTCAGCAATTTGTTTACATAAAAACCCTAACCCAAGGTCTTGGTGCAAATTGTCTCATAATCGGCAATCTATTTATACAAAAACCCTAACCTACAGTCCTAGTGCAAACTACCTCACAATTGGCAATCTGTTTACACACTCAGGAAGTCCTACTTTGATACCACTTGATCAAGGGTGCTCCCCTTAATACCACAAACACATAACAAAAATAAAGAAACAACAACAATTTGCAAGAATAGAAAATGGGCATCTTATTATCTCCACAAATGTGGAATTACAAACTTTCAGAATTAGAATATGCAAAGCCACATGGGCATTCCTTTACAATATTCTATAGGAAAAAGCCTCAAATCAATACCCAAATCTACTACCTAGAACTATCCTGAACTTCCTAAGACAACACTAGAGCCTTCCTTATATAGGCAATTTTTTCACCTCCTGGGAAGGTTCTAGAATTTTTAGCCAACAAGGCCAACCAAACTTAGAATTATTTTATTTTACAATTTATTACATCAAAGTCAGTTCAAAATAACTTTTGAAACCCGAACAAAAATTTTGAAGGAAAATTATTTTCAGCCATTTCAGGTGGCCCGACTTCCAAAGACCATAAGTCATCACCAATTGACCTGATTGACTATTGTAACCTCATTTCAGAAAGGCCACAAAGTGCTCTACAGGCTTGACTTAGGCAAATGCCTATATTCCAAATTTTTGACCTCATTCAAGCCTTCTAAAGCCTTCAAAACTATGTTCAAAGTTTCTTTACCCTGTTGCCAATACCGAAAATCTTCAATATCTACAAAGCTAGACTTGTTCTATCAATGAAACTTTCCTGGCAGGCTGATATGACCAAAATGAACCTTCAGGGAAGAATGCACAACATTCTAAGATCGGATGACCAACTTACTAAAAATAGTAAGTTTCCATAAATAGTAGCTCTGCTCAAGATAGCCCTTATTGAAAAGAAAACCAAAAATATTTTTGGGTGATGCAAGATTGCTCTGACACCTAGGATGCTCCTGCATCAAACACTTGAGGTAATTTGAGAAGTGACCCTATCATGACTCAGATGTGTAGAGGAAAACCAAGATGGTTAACCTCCTCCTTTGTTAGCCATGATGAATCTTCAATAGGTCTTCCTTTCCATTTGACAAAATACTCTTCATATGTCTTGTTCCTTGTGCTTCTACCAACATGACTATCCAGTATGTCTTCAATCCCCTTGATATCTAAACTGGTTGCTGGAATACTCCACTATGCTACTGTAACCTCATCTTCAACACCTCCTTCATGATACTCTGTCAGATCTGAAACATTAAATACTAGCAAAATATTCAGCTCAATAGGCAACTTCACCTCATATGCATTTCCTAAATCATGCTTCTTTAGGATCATACATGGCCCAAACTTCTTCATTTTCAATTTGTTATATGCACCAACCAAAAATTGCTTCTTCCGCAAATGAACCATGACTTCATCTCCAAACTAAAATTCCTTATGCCTCCTTTTCTCATTTTCTTAAGCCTTATACTGCACATTCATCTTGGTAATATGCTTCCTCACCTCCTCATGGATGTTCTTCAAATGTTCCACAAAATCCTCAGCTTTAGCACTACTTATTTCTTCTTTATCTATCTTCCTCAACTCAGATGCATTTCTGGGACTACTTCCATATACAATATGTGGATGATGTGATGAACTAAAATTGAAACCTATCTTCAACTCTTCATTTTCTACTAGTGCCATTCTATGTGCTGCCTTATTTGGAAAACTGGCTTCTAGAATCAAATCCATCTGATGACTGATCTTTCTTACTCATGGTAATCCATTAGGCACATTATCGGATACAATATCTTGAAACTCATTCAATAATTCTACAACTTCTACAAGTACATCTTCTACTTCCTCTTTTCCATCCTTTGGAATTAAGGTAAAACACATATGCTCATGCCACATACCATCTAAGAAATTTTCTCTATCAACAAAAGTTATTCTTGGATTACCACATACCTTTTCTTCTATTTCCTTCAATGGTTTTAGCTTATGTCACACTCCATCCTTTGTCAGGGAATAGGTATTCACACAACCATCATGTACAGCACATCTATCAAAATTTCAAGGTCTACCCAACAACATATGGCATGCATCCATAATATGATATCACATAGTACCTCATCTTAGTACTTGTTGATCTTGAACTTCACTAGGCACTACTCACTGACCATGACCTTGTGGTCATCCTGCATCCAGGAAACCCAATATGGATGTGGATGTTTCTATCTCTTGAGCTTCAACTTTGTCACCATCTCTTCTAACACCAAATTATCAGTACTACCACTATTTATAATCACATCACAGCATTTACCCTCACACTTGCATCTAGTATGAAATAGGCTCCTCCTTTGTTTAGGTTCATTTTCACCAGTCAGCAAGACTCTTCTGTTAATCAACATTTCTCCTCTTTCAACATCTTTAGAAGTTTATGATCTGGCATCTTCATCTATATGTGCAACTCTGGCCTAACCTTTATTCCTCCTATCTATCCTTCCTTGGCACTGAGGACTTTCAAATGCCCTATGACCTTCTTCTCCACAGTGAAAACTTGTTCCACGGAAGCCTCCTCTTCTAGATCCTTGTCCTCTTCCTCTTCCTCTTCCTCTTTGATCTCTATTATTCTGATCATAGAAATAATTTAAATCATCTCCTCTCTAATTCTAACTATTACTAGCCTCATCCTACTTTTTCGGATCTTCATTTTGATCTCCATATGACCATCCCCTAGATCTTCCATCATGACCTCTTCCACTTTGTCTGCTCTCAAACTTCTTGTTTAGCTTTTCCTCTACTTTTAGGGTAAACTATTATGCCTCTTCAATACTTCTCATTCGAACCAGATTCATCTCTTCCTCAATGCTCGGCCTCAACCCATTAAGGTAATGGGAAATTTTCTCCTTATCAGTTTGTGCATGACCTGTATTGATGAGGATTCAATAGAACTCCTTTGTATACTCCTGAACAGATCATCCTGCTTGCTTCAAACTTTGCATTTTCTTCAGTAGGTCAAGCTCATAATCAATAGGGATGAATTGTCGCTTCAATTTATCCACCTTTCGATCCCATCCTTTGATTTTATCATTCCCTCTTCTGTAAAAGGTTATGTCATGTGAATTTTGATAACATGGTTAAAATTAGTAAAAAGAAAAGGGTTAGAGGTCTACCTAACTTATCTAAGCCTGATCATGTTATGTGTCATGAATGTTAGAAGGGTAAAATGACTAAATCTAGTTTCAGAAGCAAAGATTATTCAACAAAAAAATTACTTGAGTTAGTGCATACCGACCTATGTGGTCCTATGAGAACTCAAAGTTACTATGGAGACAAATATTTCATTCTTTTTGTTGATGATTATACTAGATTAATGATAGTGATGTTCTTGAAGGAAAAGTCTGAGGCATTTAAGATGTTCAAATTGTATAAAGAAAAAGCAGAGAAAGAGACTGGTAAAGAGTTGAAATGTTTAAGATCTGATAGAGGTGGTGGATTTATCTTTGATGTATTTACTAACTTTTGTAATGAGCATGGTATTAAAAGATAGGTCTCTACACTAAGGACACCTCAACAAAATGGAATAGCTTAAAGGAGTAATAGGTCAATTGTTGACTGTGCATGGATGTTGATGTTACAAAAGAATGTTGCTCAAACATACTAGAGAGAAGCAGTTAGCACATCTGTTTATGTTCTAAACTAAGTACAACTAAATAAGGACACTAATAAGACACCCTATGAGTTATGGTTTGGCCACAAACCCACTTTAAGTTATTTCAAAGTTTTTGGAACTAAAAGCTTTATTCTAAAGGATGAAAGAAATGGAAAGTTTGACTCAAAAGGTGATGAAGGGATATTTCTGTGATATTCCACTAAAAATAAAGCCTATAAGCATCTTAACAAATTAACTAATAAAATGATTGAAAGTGTTAGTGTTCGAGTTGATGAGTTTGATGATAAGAATGTAGAGGAAAGCACAAAGGAACTTGAATACTACGGTAGATTCACTTGCATTGAACAACCATAGGTTCTACCAACGCAGCAAACAGTGATAATCAATCAATAGGAAAACAATACTGACAGACAGGAAAGAGAAATCGACGAGCAAGAAGGACCTACTAGACAAGAAAATGAACCTGCATAGGATGAACAATAGAGAAGAGATCAAGTACTGGAAATATTTGTTAGGATACATCATCCTGAGACACAAATCATTGGAGACAGATAAGCAGGCATGATGACAAGGAGCAAAGCAAGACAAGGTACATGTCTAATTTGTGAATATGAACCGAAGAATGTAAAATTTGCATTATAAAATGATGAATGGGTTAATGCAATGAAAGAATAAATAGAACAAATAGAGAAGAACAAAACCTAGACTTTAGTACCCAGACCTAAGGACAAAAATGTTATCAGTACTAAGTGGATATTCAGAAACAAGCTTAATGAGAATGGAGAGGTAACAAGAAACAAAGCTAGGTTAGTATGCAAGGGATATGCACAGGAGGAAGGAATAGATTATGGTGAAACATTTGCACCCATTGCTAGATTAGAAGGATTCAGAATGTTTCTTGCATATGCTACACACAAGAAGTTCAAAGTTTACCAAATGGATGTAAAATCAGCTTTTCTGAATGGGATACTTGAAGAGGAAGTCTACATAGAAAAACCTAAAGGGTTCGTTGATCTAGATAATAGAGACATGGTATGTAGATTACACAAAGCTTTATATGGTTTAAAACAAGAAATGAGAGCCTAGTATGAGAGGCTACACAACTATTTGTTGAGTATTGGATTTGTTAGAACAAGTGAGAAAAGCAATATGTACATGAAAGGTAATTCTAATGATATTATCCTGATTGCTGAGATATTTATGGATGACATAATATTTGGAGGAAAAGATCAAATATGTAAGTCATTTGTTGATGAAATGAGAAGTGAATTTGAAATGTCTATGTTTGGAGAGATTAAGTTCTTTCTAGGCTTACAAGTGATTCAGCAGAATGATGGTATATTCATCACACAATCTAAATATATAAAGGAAGTATTGAAGACATTTAGCATGGAAGATGCTAAACCTATGGGAACATCGATGGCTATTGGATGTAAATTGACTAAAGAAGATGGAACTACTGAGGTAAATCAGACATTTTACCGATTCATGATTGGTAAGTTATTGTATGTAGTTCACAGTAGGCCTGATATAGCACATGTTGTTGGAATAGTTGCTAAATTTTCTGCAAACCCTAGAGAATCACACATGGTTGCTACAAAGAGAATCTTAAGATACTTGAAGAAAACTCAAGATTATGGCATATGGTATCCTAAGATAGGCAAGTGTGAACTTAAGGTATACACTGATGTTGATTGGGTTGTAAATGTTGATGATAGAAAAAGTACCACCGGAGGAGCATTCTTCTTTAGTGAAAGACTTGTTACATGGACAAGTAAGAAATAGGCTTGCATTTCTCAGTCTAAAGTTGAAGTAGAGTATGTTGTTGTTGCTACTAACTGTTCAAATATTGCATATATCAAGAAAGTGTTGGAAGGTATGAATGAGATAATAACTGAGTCGGTGATTATATATTGTGACAACACTAGAGCCATTAATATTTCAAAGAATCTAGTGATGCACTCTAAAACAAAGCATATATCTATTAAGTATCACTACTTGAGGGAACAAGTGCAAGAGAAGAAAGTTAAGCTCAAATTTGTTACATCAAAAGAACAACTTGCTGACATATTTACAAAGCCTCTATCGAAGGATACATATGAATACTTGAGGACTAGACTAGGGATCTGTCCCCTGTCTACCAGTCACTAAGGTGATTTGGAGGTTGCATCAGCCTCATCTTATCAAAAGATCATACATCTTAATGCAGCAAAGTTCACATTTTGGATTTTTGTCCAAGGTCGTGACAAGTTGAAGAACTGAAATAGATTTGCACAATAGTATACAGAGATACAGTAAGTGCACCGAACAACAGTGAATCATTTAGCTACTGAAGAGCTATATGTTTCTATTGCTCTTTGGCATTGTTGTCAAAGGGAGAGATATTTCAATGTGAAAGTAGGAAGAGACTATGAAAGAAGGGAGAGAAATATGGAAATAGTGAAATAGATTCACAAGGAGAGAGAGAGATATGAGAAGAGCATTGAAGATTTGTTGATGAGAACACAATTTTTGCAAATGCTATGTAACGTAGTGATTAAACATATTAAGCATACGGAGAGCATTTGTTTACAGAGTTGTAGAATATATGTTTGGTATGTGTTTGGAATACTTCATATTTCTTGTGTTTCCATCAATGCCAAAGGGAGAGATTGATGAACTACAACTGATTTGAATGAACTATATAACTTGAAGATCTATGATTTAAGATCACTGAATTGTTGATTAGATATGTAAGATGATTAAATCAATAATATGTTGTCATTGATGTCAACTATTTTTGACAATACTTATCTTGTAAGTTACTATACTTAAACATCTGTAGAAAGGAGAAGAAAAGAGATGATGTATAGATATATCTACATTGAGGAAGATGGATATGACAGATAAGGATAAGGAATACATTAACTTATTGATGAGTCTATAACCTTATGTTATTGACTTGATTATGTTGCATTCATATATGATGAAGGATAGAGCCAAAATGCACAAAGCAGTGTGGCCGATTCAAGAAGCATTCTAGTATACACCGACGGAGTGTAGTTTATATCGAGCATAGTATAAACTGAGCTTGTGTTCACTGATGCATTTCTTTGTTAACCGAGCAGGAGAAAAGAACTAAATGATCGGTTTAGCTAATAAGGATTGATGAGTGGGAAAATATATAAGAACAAGGTTGGAGATAAAGTTTTTTACGAAGATCGACGGCTAACATAATTTAAAGAAGATCGAATGGATTGAAATGAAACATGTTATTGACACATTAGCCAAGGAAGGTTAAAGCAGCAAAATCAACGAAGGTGATTAAGTGGAAAAATTTGATGGATGGAATTAAAATGGTTTACTTGTCTATTTAAGAGACTAGAGTTTCATAATGAAACAAATGTCAGAAGGAGACCACAGAGATATTGTGTGAACAAGTTTCATGCATGCCTGATCAAACTGGTTAAGTAAGAACTAAACTACAGAGATAACTAAGTGTCAGAAAGCTATTATCGAGTGATAGTAAGTTATAGAATAGTGATTGAAACTGAATTGATATAATGACCAGAGGATTTGAATGAGCTTAAAGTAGATCTGATAATGTACAATTGAAGTTGTGTTATATTTAGATCAAATTATTGTTACAGTTTAACCATTGTAATCAGATAAATCTCTTAACAAAGTGGACGTGAAAGTCTTATAATATCATTCATAGAGTATACATTTGTTATCCTATCAACCCCATAGTGAATGTTGGTTGAGTGATAACTGTTGGTCTAAAATCCTCTAACAAGGTCACACCTAACAGTGTGTTTGTAACCTTTAACAGGGTTGGGTTTTCACCAACCTCACTTCAGAAGAGTGAACAATTTTTGGGTTGCCAGTCCTAGGTGGTTTTTCCCTTAGTAGGGTTTCCATGTTAAATATTGCATATTAGATTTGGTCAGTAATCTCTACTTGTTATTAATTGGTAATCAGTAAAAGCATAGACAGAATACTATTTTATGTTACCGAGCTGTAGAAGTTTAAGTTTTTTTTTTTTGGTTATACATTTTGTATTGGGACTATGGATAACTAATTCACCCCCCTCTCAGTTATTCTAGCACCCTTATCCCTGTGTAGTAGACAATTTGTATCTTTGAATGTGAACCAAGAAAATCTTCAACGTCTACCTATATTAAACATGCTAACAAGCTTATGCAATAACCAAATTGATAATTATATGGCACGTCCACCAAGTTTAGAAATGTTATCTCTTATTGACATAATCCAAAGATGGACATTTAGAGCTACCCAAATGCAAGACAAATGGAAATAAAGAAGATCAGCTTGTATAGTTAGAGTCTCCCCTAGATTTATCAGTATTCCTTCCAAAGAGGACATTTCTTATCCAATTTTTTGCTAGAGTGAACTTTTATTATACAAACCTTTCCGCAATATTGAAATATAATTTGCAGCATCAGATGAAGGAATAATATAACAATGGGAATATTTTTCAAGATCATATAAAGCATGGCATGTACATAGAACACATTTAGATGCAGAAGAAGCAGATGATCCTACAAGCCCTACAGTAGATCCAAATGCAATGCAAGATAGTATACCATATGAATGGAAAGTTTTATCTCATTTATATCTAGGCATGCCTATACATTTAAAATGATTTAGATATGCTTGGATATCGAGATTTTGACTCAGGAAAAAATTGGTTGAAAAATAATATTGCTCCTTTACAAAAAGCCACAACTACAAATTTCATTCAATCAAATCAAGAAATCTTTCAACAAAATCTAGTTATGCATCAACAAATTTATTAAAAATTGTCTGTCCAACAAAAAAAGCATATGATATGATTATATCACATATCCAAAGAAGTACTGTACAACAACCATTACAGCTAATTGTACAAGGCACTGTTGGCACTGGAAAATCTCATCTCATATCTCAAATCAAAGATAGTCTCAATCAATTAGTACCCAATGGATAGTCACCTATTCTACTTCTTGCACCAAGAGGAGTTGCGGCATTTAACATCAAGGAATCTACAATTCATCCAGCTCTACACAGACCTATTAAAGAGATGGTACAATTACAATGTCAACAACTGGAAAAATTATAGGAAAATCTATAATACGTTCAGTACATTATTATAAATGAAATGATTTTTATTGGTCCTAAATTATTTGAAAAAAAAATTATGAGATTGAGAGAATCATTTCCAAATAGAAACCATATTCCTTTTGGATGTCGTTCAATGATTCACTTTGGTGATTTGGGTCAGCTTCCTCCCATTAAAGATATTCCAATGTATGCTTCAAATTCATATGGTGGACAATTATGGAAATCATTCAAAAAATTAATCACTTTAGAGACTAACTTTCACCAAATTGGTAACACAGATGTTCAGGTACAATTTCATTCTCTTCGTAGAAATCTAAGAAATGCAAAATGAACAATTGAAGATTGGACTCTACTCATGTCATGAACAAGTACTGCTCTTAGTAAAGAGGAACAAGAAGAGTTTCATTCTAAAGTACACCTTTTTGCAACTAATGAAATGGTGGCTCTTCATAATAAGTGCATGTTATTATCTCTACATCAACCTGTGGCTCTTTCAATAGAAAAACAACAAAAAGATTTTGAGAGGTCGAATGCAGATGAAGAACAACTTCAATCTCACATTCTTTTATGTATAGGGCAACAAGTTATGTTATGTACTAATTTATGTGTCCAGACAGGGCTAGTTAATGGTGCTATAGGAGAAATCAAAGCTATTGTATATAATGATGGTGAAAAGCCTCCTCAACTGCCATTGATATTTGTGGTTCAATTTTTTCATTACATTGGCCCAGCTTGGGATGATACTAATCCAAAGAATATTCCTACCACACCAATTAAAAGGGGTTGTCACCGTCAAATACCTCTACGAATGTCATGGGCTTTAACAATACATAAATCACAGGGTTTTTCGCTTATAAAAGCAACAATTAACATTGGAAGCACAGAATGGCAAGGATTAACCTTTATAGCCCTTTCAAGAGTTCATGAACTTTCAGGACTCCGTATTCATCCACCTTTCAGTTTTGAAAGATAATCACGCATGCAACAAAATACAAATGTTACAAGGAGAAAAGAAGAAGAAAGACGCTTAAACACGTTAATAGAATATTAACACATTTTTGTATCATCATTGTATATTCTTCATTGAAATCACAAATATGTATACTGGATTCTCAGATTATGAACTCTGAAGTTGCAGAACATACAGTCCTTTTAAAAAAGGTATAAGCTTAGTCACAATAACCATTTTATGGGAAACTATAATGTATGTTGAGACTCAGCGACTGTAGTCTATTTTGTTGTTGCTGAAACAATTGTCATATACTACTTTCATTGAAATGGAAATACAATAGATATTTATGTTATCAAAATCATCATAATTATATTTAGTCTTTGAAATAGCTATAGTATACTTTATTGACATGTCAAGTAGTTTTGATTGAAATTTTAAGCATACATTTGAATGTCTTTAACTCTACGAAGATGATCTAAATCACCAAACAGAATCCTTCTATGACCAATTCTCTCAATCTCATATCAATTCTTTTAAATAAAATAGGATCAATCCAACCAAAACCATTTTTCATATAATTCCATATCTCAAAGATAGAGTAACAAGTTTACCAAATAAATCTCCCAAAGAAGCAGACCTAAAATATTGTATTTTTGTTTCATAAATCATTAACAATTCATCATAGTCAATATTTTGTAAACCAATAGAGGAGTCATTTAAGGAAATCACTTCTCTTGGTTGAAAAAAAGTTCTCAATTTTTATGGCTTGCACTTTGCTCAATTTGTTATAATGTAAAATTTAAAATCACTTCAAGATGACAATATAATCATACTTCAAATAGTAGATATACAGCCTTCCATTTCTTTAACACACGTAAATTATCACTGTCCAACCACTCACAACAAAGATAAACAACTGCAATTTGAACATGGTTGAAATTATTTTGCCAATTTTGATGGCTTGCAGTTCGATCAATTTGTTGTGATCAAATACATAGCTAAGTTTTGTTTTTAACATTCAGATATTTGGAAAAATTGATGTGTGAAAAATACCAGTGCAAAAAATAAATATTGGTTAGATGAGAGACACCCTTTTACCAAAATGTGCAGTTTGAATCAACCAATAAGCAATAACTTCATAACTGGATAATAAAACCTAGTTCGTTTGATAAACAAATCATTTGTCCAACAAAATAGACTATATTTCATTTGATGCTTACACAGATTCAAGATATTGCTCATTGCTTGATACAAACTGCACATTTTCGTACAAGAATGTCTCTCATTTAACCAAACTCTATTTTCTGCACTGATATCTTTCAAATAACAATTTTTTCTAATAAATGAACTTTGAAATAAAACTTATCTATGTATTTGATCATCACAAAATCACTTACTTGGAAGCCATAGAAATTAATATATATTACTCAACCATGGCCAAATTCCAATTTTTTATCAACACCCAATAATTCCAGTTCCCATTCTTGCCCATTTCAGCCTTGCGACACCATATGTTCATGTTGCTCTGTTATAAATAGTGAAAAAAATGAAATATGGCATGCATTCATGGTTGTCACAAGATCCCAATGAATACATGTTTTCTTTTCAAATTAACAACAACCGTCCGATAAAAAGCAAACTGTCAGCCTTTTTCCAAAAAATTAACTGACAACAGTCTGCACAATGAAAGTATATCTATGACAAATCTAACAAAGATTCTGTTAGTTATTACTCTTCCAAATTGTATACAAGATCAAATATTTGTATTCAATATAACCCCTAATTAAATAACCAAGCATGAAAAAACCCTAAGTGCCTTTCCTTTTCAAAGAAAACCCTAGGTCGCTCTTTTAAAATCTATTTTATCAAATAATCATTAACAAGTTGCATCATTGTACAACTGTATATTCTTACAAATATTATAATACAATGCCCTTAGTTCACATATAGGATATACATGTTCATGACCTTAAAATCCGTCATTTAATAGAAATGAATTTAGTAATTACTACCTTCAAAACCCACTTTCACCCATTAAATGTTTTCTTGGCATAATGATTAACACTCAATGGGAAAATTATATTATTATGATAAAACTATAGTCATTAAGTCTCCTAAAATAAGTAAACATCTTTATTATTCCTAAAACATTTGAGACATCATCTGCCCTAGAGATTTTATTATTTCTTAAGGACCTTAATACATTACTCTCTAATGTTTTGGCATTATAGAGTCATTGATTTTTTATACAACTGAGCATGGTTGTCAAGTACATCCTGGTTATTCTTTTAAAATCATGACCTTTCATTAAATAAAGAAACTAAAGGACTGACAGTTTTCAAAGGATCGAACAGTTATGGCATGTTCGCAAGGTACTCAGTACAATGTGGGATTTTGTAGTTGCTAACATATAAATCCAAAAGCCAGATTCAAAGGTACTAATTACTAAATATGGTAGTATTTCATAATGGATTTTAAGGTCATTAACATCTAAACCCGATATGTCAACTAAAAGTATATCACTATCATATTTGCAATAATATAAAGTTAAACAATAATGTTAGATTATTCGATAAAATACATATCGCAAGTGTCAACCAGTCCCAGTATATTATTTTGGCATATCAGATTTAGTTGTTCATCACTACTAAATACAAAATTAATTACTTTCAATTCTTGATAGGGTTTTTGTTTTTAAATAACTGTTAACTATGCTATATAAAGGACCGAACGAAAGTCGCATGTCTGTAAGAAATATTGTCTAAGCTTGCGAGCATGCGAAAACTATTTATTTAACTTTATTGGTAGGCATTTTAAAACAGTCAGTCCGCTAGTCAAATATTGTGACGTGGATGGTTCTGATTGATCAACCTAGGTGCGGCTGGTTACTTAAGGAATCAACAGTAGATGAATGATCTAACAGTCATCAAATGTTTGGATGGAAGCTTTCCAAACCTTGCGATCATGTGATAGTCATTGATCTAGTACGTAGGCCATGATGCCTTACTTTATGTCTAATCATAAAGGAAAATTAATACTGCCTCCTAACTCATGAGATTAAGGGTTTACCATTGATTTATCAAGATTGAATGGTAGTTGTATGCTCACATGGAAGCTTTCAAAACATTCTAAGCATGCGACAACCATCAGATTATGTTCTAAGGAGAATCGACAATCTAGATTCAAACTTCAAACAGTACTGTTGCCAAATTGAATTTTCCCATTCACTAATGACAGTTCAATTTCTCAGAGAAGTAATGACCAGTCCGTGTGGAGTAAATTGTTGAAAAGACTATCTTTGACTGCTAGTATATTGAAGGTTAACACATTTTTGGTAGTACATGACCAGTCCGTGTGGAGTAAATTGTTGAAAAGACTATCTTTGACTACTAGTATATTGAAGGTTAACACATTTTTGGTAGTACAAATAGATTAAATTTGGAGACGTGTGGACGACAAAATTTGTAGAGTTGATTATCATTTCCTGAAGGATTCTTTAAAAAGGTTAGTCAATATCTGCACATTTCTTGTTCAAAACTTTATAGATGCTTGTGACAATTCTCTTACATAAACCATAAAAAAATGTATACCCTAAAATGCCGCCAAGAAAGGACTTATCTGGTAAAATTGAGTACAGTGAGAGGGTTTTTCATGAAGATCTATTAGAATTACTAAATCAGTCAACCATGGATTTAGTGAAGGGCAAGCAATTGACACCAAAAGAACCTAGGCTACAAATTGTAGATGGTCTGTATGATAAGGATAATTACATAAGGGATGCCAAGATTGGCACGATTAATGCAAGTGGCTCTTCTGATATGACTGGTCTAGAGTTGTTCAAAGTAGGGTTTAGCTAGAGAAATACCCTCCCTCCTAACAGCAATGTATGGAAATCTAACCTGGGAAAGCTTGTGGTACCCAGTGTTTTCATGGATGCATATTTGATTATTCAAATTGCTAAGAATTATGACCTGATTACTAGGGTAATTACGAATGTAAATGGAAATCTATTGATAAGCATCTTAGTTGAAGAAATCAAGAGGGTTTTTAGACTAAGTGAACCCTCAAATGATGTAGAAAAAATTGATTTTGAGCAATTAAAGCAAGTGTACAATGCTCAAAGAGATTACTTCAGGACTGGCCTCTTGAAGGAGTTCTGCAAAAAAATTGGAGGAATGATTATGATAGGACCAAGTACATAGGAACCTTTCAAGATAGAATATTTTAACTTGAGAGCAAGGAGTACATATTGGTCACTATGTCAGATATTTGGAGAAGATGTTGAAGAGAGAATGCCAGTACATTTAATGTACATGATGATCCAGATCTTACATCCTATCGTAGCTGTTACTTTTGACTTTGCCTCCTTCATTGTTGATTTAATTCATAATGGATTGGTAGGAATACAGAAGAGCAAAGTAGACAAAAAAAATTGTTGGTACTCTCTTATGATGTATATGTTTTTGTTTAAAGGTGCAAGTTATTTTGAGAAGGAGATGGTTTTGATGAAACAAAAGGATGGTGAGGATATGTCAATCCAATTTTGGAACCTTACTATGACATGGGACATACATGATAATAGTTTTATAAATTTTGATAGATGTTTTGCAGCCAAGCTCAGGCTATTACTTGTTCGTGAAAATCCAACAATTCCAATGACCTTGGTTGAACTAGTCAAACCAAAACAATTTGCGAAGACCCTTACAATTGTGCATAATTGGGGGGATTTCATTTTTTATCTTGTTTCTACTATTATCAGAGTATATGGTTTTAGAGGGGCTCCATTCATATTACCATATCAAGTGCCCTTCAAGATTGGTGTTGCAGAGTTCATTAGAAAATTAGGGGACATTGAAAAGAACACTCTCACAGGTAAAGGCAGAGGAACTCTGTTCCCAAATGTTACCATTGCCCACCAATTTATAATTTCAAAGGGAGGATGGCTCCATATTGATAAATTCCTGGCACCATATCACATGGCTACATCAGTTTCTAGGACAGCAGACCCAGAGGGTTTTTATTATGAAATGTTCAAAAAGAGGGTCAGGTGCTCTTCGATAGATCACATTTTCAATTTCCCTGAGGATATCATCAAAAATATCCCTAATATACAGGACCAAGAAATAAGAAAGGAAAAGTGGTTAGTATACAAGAAGACATTGGACTTTGTTAGCAGTTTGAGAAGGGTTATGATCCCCTAAAGAGCTTCAATCCAATTGGAAAGAAAATAGAAATTCTTATGGATAATTTTAAGGAAATTTTTCAAACCCTAAATGAGAAAAAGGAGAAATCCATGAAATTTGAACCAGAGAAGGTTCAATCAATATTGATCAAGCATGTATTTACAAAAAAATTATCGCCGGGAAAATACATGGTACAAAATAAAACTGGTTATTATGTGGTGGTACAAGGACTTGACAACCAGGAACAACCAAAAAAGAAAAGAGGATGTCACTTCCACATCATAGCGGGTGGAAAAACACAAGGAGATTCTAGACACTCCAAACTCAACTCAGAATCAACCACCTAAAGATATTGTTGATTCCCCACCTCTGTCAAAGAAAAAAAAATTAGAAGAGAGGCTTGTACATGTTGAAGATGATTACTCTCCATCCCAATCACCTATGAACATAATGGATGATCAAGAGGTCACAGAGAAAATACAATAATTGTGAGCCCTAGGTCAAATTTTTATGACCTATGAAGAGATAAATAAGGGGGTTCCTGAACCACCAAAAGAGCCTGAATTAGATTTGACAGTAGGAGAGATGGCAGGTACAGAACTAGACCCAATAATAAAAAAAAGCATATGATGATTTTTTAGTTGATGATACCTTTGTAAAGGCTAAACCCTTCATGCAATTTTTGTGGAAATTAAATATAAGTCAATTTCAAGAAAATTGTGAAAAGAGGCATGAGGAGAATCCAGATAAAGATCTAAAAATCATAGAAAGTGAGGTGAGGAAGGAGATGACTAAGAGGTTTGAGAGGATCACTCCAAAATAGGGGAGAGACTTGATAAGAAATTTAGGAGTGTTTATCCTCCCAGAGTGGGATATAGCTGATGCAGTGGTCTTCAATGTAGTCAAAAAATAGACCACACCAATTCACAAGACTAGGCAGAATAGGCAATTAAGGGAGTCACTTTTAGTGATGATCATCAAGCCTTGGTCATGTGGTCTTTAAAGAAAAATGACAATAACAAAGGAAAAAAAATTACTAAGGGTGATATCATAGGTAGCCTCATTGTCAAAAGGGTCATTGATACTTTTGTACTTGAGGCATCAGACATGGTAGTAGCAACAACCCAACTTACAATAAGGGTTGCAGAAATCAAGGCCAAGGAAAAAGAGGACCTCACAATAAGACTGGAAATAGTGTTGAAGGCTTATGCAGAGTTGAAATAGGGATTATATGAAAATGATATATTAATTGCAATCTTGAAGAAAAGGTTAGGTGAACAGGGCCCAATTCAAGCATCAGGCCAATTGAAAATTTCTTCTTCACCTATTGGACCTTCTTCTTCAAGCCCTATTATTGAGTACCCACTCTCCCCTCTCCCACCTTCCATGGCTGATGAAGACAAAGAGAAAATAGAGAAGCTAATGTATCACAAAAGAATAAAAGATACCATTTTACAATTTGTTACAAATGTAAAACCAAAAGAGTTTTATAGAACTACTAAACAGTTATCTGACATTTTGATATCTTTTAAGAAAGATTTAACCACTGTAGGCCCAATTTTAGAACGTTGGATTGCTAGAAAGAATAGGTTGAAATCAATCTTTTATTTGATTAATGATCAATGTATTGTGAATATACAACTAACAAATACATATAAATTTGTTAAAGACCTTTTTGAATTTGAAGTCAATAGGGAAAGTTTAAAGAGGAAGGCAGAGATGTTAAGGGTAAGATACTTTCAGGATAATTTTCAAATGTTTCCTGGTCTTATCAAAGCAGATGGAACTATAAAATCCAGGGATCAATGGTTACAACAAATTGAAGGTGAAGTGTCAACAAGAATAGATAGCATTCTTGTAAGAATTTGTCTAAGGCAAAGAATAAACGCCAAGATCTAGAAGCTCAAGAGATAGCACAAGAGAGATAGGCAAAATGATCAAATATTTGATTATAGCCAATTGAATTGAATACAAAGTAGGAGTGCCTAAATATATAGGCAATGCAATAAGACTACATGATAAGGAGATGATAAGATATCACCCACACAAGGTGGAATCACATGTCCACCAAAGGTGGATCATCCTCCATTGTACATCAAAGTATGTGCAACATGTGCAACAATGAGAGGATGATAATGTGATAAGAGCACTAAAGGTGGATCTCACACACAAAGAGGTATGTGATGACAACTATCACACCTAAAGTGGAAATTTTCCTAACCAAGTGCTAAAATGAAATGCAAACTCCCAGGTGTCACAATGACAACTAATATGAAAATGAATTATCCTAATTAAACTTAAGTAAAATATAATTAGTGAATATTTAATTACACCAACAATTCTAAATACAGAAGACAATACCCCCTTTGTACAATTAATTGAAATTTTGCAAGATGTCAAAATACATTTCACTAATATAAGAAATGAGGTACATTGGGTAGTTGTCAACTAGGACAAATTACTACCTAAAAGGGATGAAGTTCTGGCCTTCCATTGGCCAAGTGAAGACACTTATGCATCATGGGAAGCAAGATATCCTTTAGAGAGTGCTAAAGAAGAAGAGACATCTACTGAAGAAGCAACAAGTGCTAGTGAACCAATGCCTTGAAAGCAAAACAAAGTGCAGGGAACCTCAAACAGTTAGAGCAAGAACAGATGCTACACCTGACATGTTTTCAACTAACCTTGGGAGTTATTGAAATTTTGACCACTCATATGAGTGATTAGTTTTGTAAAATTGGAACAGAAAGCTGTTATATTTTCCATTTTTGTCTTATTTACTGAAAACCTTTTTTGTCTTTTGTACGGAAGATCTGATACTTGTATGCAATCATTATTATTTTTAAAAGGATTAAAGCATCATTTTGTAGAAACCAAAACTTGGCCATTCTTACTAACAAGTTTTCAGCCTAGGATAATGTACATTGTATTAGACACATTTTTGTAAAGAGCAATATTACTAGTTCAAATTAAATATCCAAACAGTTGCATTTTAAAGCATTTTGTATACATGATATTGATATAGCATTTCAATAAAATCAAAAATTTATATCTCTCCTCTGTGTATTTGTCTTTCAGTTATGAATTGATAAAATTCATTGCATGCAATATCTCTGATGATGTGTTTATATTCTTCACCTCAAATACAGAGTCAAATTAAACAACCTTTACATATGACATAAATTCTTTAAAGTTTTACATAAAGATATAAGTAGTGTAAATTTCATATTCTTTTAATAAAATTAACCACAGAGTTATAGCATTTACAGAGGATAAGGCCATAAAAGATCATTATATTGGTTTATGTATCACAATTTTGTAGTGAAGGTGTTGCCCTATGGATAAAGCATTGACCAGCAGTGAGGCTTTTTTATAAAGATCAGTGTTTGAAAAGGTTCTATTTGTTTAAAGTTCAATTATAAATTTAATAATTTTATATATTAAGTTATGAACATAATTACAAATTAATATTATTATGGCTACATTTAATTAGTAATAACTAAATATATATCACGTTTAATATTAATGACAATATATTTCATATTTTAATATAATGATCATCACTATATAGTAATATTCTTTAAATTATATTAAATAATTATTTAATATGTAATGTAAAATATTATTATTAATTTTCATATATCATATATCATTATATAAAAAAAAATTAATTAATATTTGTTAAATAAAATTAATATTATATAAAAAAATTATCAATTATTTAATATTATTTAATTTTTTATACTATCACTAACAACATTAAATAAATAAAATCTAATTAATATTAATTATTAATTAATGTTTTATAATACAAATTAATTAAAAGCTTAGTTAGAAATTTAGATATACTAAGTATTAAATAGTGGTGACAGTTACAAATTAATATCATTATTACTATTATAGTTATGAATTAATATAATAATTACATCACCTAATTAGAATTTTATTTGCACAAACTGATGACTGCAAACACAGTCAGACTAACAGAATGCCAGTGATGAGTACAGTATGTATCACTTTTTTGAAAACCCGACAATGATATTTTTCGATTAGGTAGTTGCTGGCATATAATTCCAATGCACAAAAACCTTGTATTGAATACCAATTTTCAGTTTGTATAGGATTTGAAAGAGTATTGATTAAAAAGATCTTTCTTAGATTTATCAGGGATGTGCATTCAATGTTTTGACTATTGTGAGCTAATTTTATATATAATATTGATGTCATCTAATACGACATCTGCCATTCTTAATTTTTGTGATATATCTTGAAATTTACCAAGTTTCTTATATAGGACATCCAAATACTTTAAAAAGAACCTTTTCCCTTTTGCATGTGTCATCAGTGTTATGCTTAACATCTAAAATAAATTTTAACAAAATTCATCTCAGCATTAAAGGGTTCATCAAGAGTAACATTAAAGCTATCGTTACATATCATTTATTTAATCCATTAATGATTTATATCAACTCATCATAGTACATAGATAATTATTGTAAGTCTGGCTCTACAGAACTCCATCACATCACTTTAATGACATTCCTCAAAATATCATCTCCTGTAATTAATGTTATGAGTGTAGAGCACTCTACAGCACCGCCCTGTTCTTTTATAAAGAGTCAAATAATACTGAGATTTCAAATACTTGTACAAAAACAATTGATAAAACATCAAAACAACATATAATAACAAGAGACTTGAACAGAAGCCAAGAATAGAAGAGAAGATGAAGGAAAGTCACAGCAATATCTGGTATTTAAACTAACTTATGGTATTTACATTCATTTTTTATCATTCTTAACCTACTTCATTTTTGGCATATTTTCTTTAATCCAATACCTAAAACTATCTAACAAAGTTCATTCACAAAAAAAACTAGAATAATATAGATAGCTACCAATATGTAGAAATCAATTTGAACCAATATAATCTGAAGAAAATTCTCAAAATGGCAAAACTAGGGTTCTAAATCCAATGCTCTACCTTTACCAATATTCTTACTTGTTTTAAGATATATAGAATAAAAAAGTCTTTCTCTAATAAAGAAGTACAAAAACAAATTGTTTTCCGTTATAAATTAGTGATTACTTATACAAAATATTCTTCTTTGTAAGGCATCACAAAATTACCAAGAATCAAATGGTTTTCATCTCCTTATTAATAATTTTTGAACTATATTGTAGAAATATTGTGATAGAGAACAATTGTCATTGATGACTTCTTTCAACACATGGACATTCACACAATACATGAAGAAGATAGAATTTCAGGATTTCTAGCACAAAGGTTAGTACAAGAAAAATGACTAATAACATCTCATCCAGTATCACAAAGAAATTTTGGCCACTTTTACAGAGATCCATGTATTTCAGAATTGGAGTCTTGTGACACATGCAATCCAACACAGGTTCATCATGTCCCAAGCAAAACATGGTTTCAACCAGCATCAATAGCATCTGAGACTAAATACTCTTCTTTGATAAATGGTACAGGTCAATTATGGATAGAGAAACTACTTCAAACCGATACAACTTGTTTACATAATCTTTGCTATCATGGTCAAATGTATCACTTGCATTTTGCATCAAGGTCAGACACATTGTGGAACAAATAGGTCATACAAAGATGGGGACCACAAGGATGTTACTTAATTATACCTATATGTGAATGTATAAAAAATATTGTAAGGGAACAAATACTTACATGGACCCAAACCACTTATAAACTCTACCCAAGTATTAATGTTCATACACACAACTAGGGTGTACTACGTCAAACATCCAAACATATTTACTAGTTCGATGGTTTGAATCCCATGAACGGTCAACCCATGGGTTATGATGCTATGCTTTAAGACTGTAACTTTTCTCATTTTCTTAAATACTAGATCTCTACTATTTGTGTATAAGGAAATGGAGGTCTACCTCCTTGAACAAATCCACCATGTTTGTTTAGAATCACAATGCTTACAATTTCAATTATCTATACATAGTCAATAACTTTTTACAAGTAGATAATCTTTATATCTTTCAATAATTAGTTGTACAGATATATATGCCACCATTTGTTATGCTTAAATATAAATGATTGATTTTCTATTATTTATATAGGTAAGACTTGTTATTTAATGCTTATTCCAACTTGATATTATGGGTTCATAATGCAATATGCATTATTTCGTAGTCATATTGTAGCTTAATTTGTAGTCATTTAAATCTTATTTTAGTTTCTATTTTGACCATTCAATGTTTGATGTTCAATCTTAACTTTTTTTGAGAGACTTAGCACCTACAGTGACTCTCTTAATCACCAAAACTATGTTGACTTTTATAAATTTAATGCATAATATACGATCTCGGTAATGTCAACAAGTAACAATTATAAACTGTCTAACGATTGGTAACAACTGAACCATCATTTAAAAGTATGTATATACATCAATACAATACCATAATAGAGTTTTTAAATTTATACAATATCTGTTTCAGCATTGTTACATGAGTTTATCTTTTACAACTTTGTCAAAAATATCAATGGATCTCCTAAATGTGTCACACTACAACTGTGATGAAGGAGCTTGCATTTTGAAAACCTCAAACACTAAGAAAAACCCTCAAAGAAAATTTTGGACCTGTCCACTTAGCAAGAAGATTAGTACTGGACATGTATCTTATGTTTACAAAAAATGTACATACAATACATTATAGTATGTACTAATGTAAAGTTGATATTGCAGGGCAACAATGGTTGCAGTTACTTTAGGTTGGTAGATGATGTGTCAAATGCATATGTCACACCATTTGCACCAATTGTCAATGAAACTCATCACTGTAGCTTGCACTCTCAAGAAGCCGCTATGACTGAGATTGTGTCAATGGAAAAGGCTGAAATAAAAAATTTATGAGGACTTCACACTATATTAATTGCATTTATTTGTATTTTAATTCTGTTTGTTTGCTGCAACAATATAAAAATATAAACTTCCAAAGTATTCCAATTTATTCAAAATAAAAAGTGAACATGTAACTGCTTACTTTATGTGGACAGATGATGTCTCAAATGCATATGTCACACCATTTGCACCAATTGTCAATGAAACTCATCACTGTAGCTTGCACTCTCAAGAAGCCACTATAAGATGGGTTTTCATACTAATTTTAAATCTACTAAAATATAACTGCTAACTTGTTTAAAAATTTGTCATGTCAATATTCATATATATTGTAACTTATTTGTAACGTTGTCATGAAAATTATTAAGTTTCTACTTCAATTTGCCTATCAATACAAAAATGAATGAAATTAAAAAAATAAACAACAAAATTGATTAAAAATTTTATATTAAAATTTGTAAGAAAATAATTGTATATTATAATCTTAATTGTAATAAATTAATAATACATACTTTGATTTCAAAGATAAAAGCCTTTTGGAATGCATAACCAATGTTACTTTAACAAGAACATTAGGTCTAAACAATTTATGTTTCACTGCATATGTAGAAACATGTTATGGCCTTAATAATTCTCATTTGGAGTCGAGTTTAACTTTTTACATTTCTTGGTTGTTTTTCAATGACAATAAAATAAAGAAACACCAAAGGTCTTGCAGAGCTGTCTAAAGCTTTTTCCTATAGAAGAACCATAGGAAATGCTCATCGGTTAATCAATTTATTAATTTAGACATAAATTTATTTTGAAATTAATTATTACTAAATATATAAAAGATATATGATATGCTTAACAGAATTATGTCAAATTACAAGCACTTGCTAATTTTTAAACAGTATAAACTGACATTTCAATTGTAATTGTGAGAAAATTAAACTATTTCAATGCAACATATATTGTAAATCTTAAAATGGTAATATATTATAATTGTAAATTGGTAATACCTCAAGGACGACTGAATAATTTATAGTAACAAATACAAAGGAGAAATATAAACTTTATATTTTATTCAAATGTTATATGAATATCATGTATACCAAATATTTTAAAATACAAACTATCTGAATACTGCATAACAATTTACACAAAGCAAATGCCCTATTTCTAAAAAACATCCAATGAAAACCAGTTTTCGTATAATTTCATCAATACTATACAGACCACCAAGATTACTAAACAAATCTCACAAAAAACTAGAACTAAAATACTGTATTTCGACTTCATAAATAAACAACAATTCATCAAACTCAAAATTTTGCAAACCAATAGAGAAATCATTTACATGAATACACAATTTTCTAACATCATGTTCACCCAGATTATATGATAACAATTTAGAGGAATCAGATGCCCTATATGTAAAAAAATATCAAATGTGTAGACACCTAAAAATCCTTTAGAAAATAAAGTATTTTTATTTTCTGAAAAATTCCTGATGACATCATCATTTATTAATTAATTATTTATTTAATTAATTAATTAATTTTTATGCCATTAAATCCCTTTATCTTAGTTGAAAATATTTAATTAAGAAATCCCTCCCAAAAATGTTTAAATCTTATTTAAACATTATCTCCTTATTTATTAATTATTTAATTAATAAATTGACCAAAAATCTCAAAATAAATTATTTATTTATTTTTTGCCCAAAACTTGGCCAATTTCCTTAAGACCACTAACCTCTTCCAGAATCTTCTAATCCTTCTTTAATTTCGATTAAAGGCTAATCCCTTCATTTCCTAACCCTAATCCCAACTCAAAATATTTAATTAAGTTTAAATATTTAATCCTCATGTTTATTAAATTTATTTTAATAAATATTCTCAAACCTAAACCATGAAAATAAATAAATCTTTATGTATTTCCTAAAATCCATGTTTATCCTAAGGAAATTCTAGACTCTTCTAGAAAGTCCTAATCCTAATCCCCCCCTAATCCTGTCACATTCCCTAACCAAGTTTAACCAACTCCTAAGCTTAACCCAAAGTCAACAAACTTCTAGAGACTTCTCTTACATGCATTAAGTGCATTTAAGGCCTCCTTATCCCTCTTACATGCATTTATCATGCATTTAAGAAGCCCCTCAACCCTTTCTTACACTCTTTGACCTTGGGCACAATTCCCAAATTGTGCACATTCCTCCCATCTTTCAACCCAATGCCCTTGTGACACTTGTCACAAGGAGGTGGCCTTGAACTAGCACAATCCATGTGCTCCCCTTTGAATGAATCTTGGCCTCTCTTAAGGATTTTGATCCTGGCCACTCATTCCTCCTTCCCAAATACTATAAATGCTCCTCATTTCCAAGAGCAATAAATCCATTCACCTTTCATTCCAAGCATTGTTATCATGCCCATTTAGCTCTAGACTTAGCATAATCATCCTAATTTAGCTTACTTTCAAGCATTTTAGCTCATCTTAATATAGTTTTAATGGATTAACCTAGTTTCTTCCATTATTTTGCATAAGCATAGCATCATATCACATCTCTATTTGGCTTAAAATCAATCTTAGCATAAACATCATGTAGTTTAATATTCATATCAGCATCATTTGGATCCTTGAGTCATTAGGGGCAAATCAAGTGTTCTATACCTATTTTGTGCCATTTTTGGGGTTTTCATGGATCTCAATCCATCCTAAAATGCATAAGGAACATGCTCCAAGTGCTTAGAGAGCACAACCACATCCCCTTAAGCAAGAGCAAATCAAATAGTGTTTGGGTGCACCTGTTTTAGCTCAATCTGAGGTGGCTTAGTTTAGAGTTTTATTTGTTTTGGATTGATTTCATGCTTAGACTAACATCTAATCTTTGTTTGGCTTGAAGTTTTCCAAACCAGGTACCCTCGAAAGCCTTGTCCACATTCTGGCACGCCCAGTGGGACCCAAACCCACAATCACTTGATTATATCATGCTTTGTATTCTCGTATTTGCAGGAAATAGATGAAATATCACAAAGTTCAGTCATGCCTACACACAATACAGTCATGCCTACAAACAGTATGATCATGCCTACGAGCTCTGTATCAACGCCTATGTTCTAAAAAATTTCATGCTCGATAACTTCTATTCTGTCTAAACTTCTTTTCTATCACCTGTAACGGAAATAATCATGCCTATAAAATAAACACTCACACCTCCGCGTACAGAAGTCTCGCATGTAACCATTCCATTATCGCCTATCAGCATTTCATTTATCATCGGGAAATATTTCATTGTCGCGTGTGCATGTTTAAATGTCACTTATGCACATTTTATTATCGCTTGTGCATGTTTAGGTGTCGCTTATGCGCATTTCGTTGTCACCTAAGAGAATTTTTACTGTCGCCTGGGTAAATTTTACTGTCATATTGAAATGTTGCCTGTGCAATTTTTACTGTCGCCTGGGTAAATTTTACTGTCATATTTAAGTGTCTCCTAGGCTTCTTCAAGTGTCGCCTAAAATCATTTCACTATCACCTAGGCTGGAGTTTTCTGCTGCCTTTTCGCATTTAAATGTCGCTTTTGCACATTTCATTGTCGCCTATGAACATTCACCTATCACCTATAGATATCCTTCTATCACCTATGATACCTTTTGATGTCCCCTGTGCCTGATTAAGTGTCACCTGTGCATATCTTGTTGTCGCCTAAGGGAACTTTTGTTGTTGCCTGATAATATTTCATTGTTGCCTTGGCATTTTTCTCTATCGCTTGTAAACATTCCGCTATCGCCTAAGAGTTTTTCAGTGTCGCGTGTGCATTTTCCAGCGTTGCGTGTTAGCTGGACAATGTCACTGTGGACTATTTTTTTGCCTTAAATTTTTCTTAGATTCATGAAAAGCAAAGGTCAAACAAATCTTGAATGAAACTAAGGAAAAGAACTTAGGTCCTAAGAGTCATTATCATTTTCAAAATCAAACACAATCTTGAATGATCTAAATTGGAAAGAATAAGCATCTCTATTCCCTCATTTTCAATTCAAGCAAAGTACAAACTCTATCTTGAATGATCTAAAGGATAAAACAAAGCTCTTTTCAAAGTTTTAAATCAACACGCACATCTCAATCTTGAATGCTCAAAGCAAAGAACTTGCAATCGCTCAAATCATTTACCTTTTGGAGAAAGAACAAATCAAACCTTAAGCACTTGTGTCTTCAATTTCAAAGTTCAATCAAACTTAATCAATTTGGGAAAAAGAACAACTTGCTTGATGTGCATTTAGGAGTTTTTTAAATTCTTGCAAAATCCTATTAAAGTAAGCAACGTAGAACATTTGGACTCGGACAAGTTCATGTGTTCTACTTTTAGCGAGGCCTGTCCAGGGAGAAAAGTGCTTCCTCCTCGGAGAATGACCTCAAACCGGTATCCTCCTCGACCGGTATATAAATAAAGTGAAGGCAAAAAGTACTCACTTACATCTCCTAATCCACGGGCATCTTGTGCCAAATGCAAATTTTTGGGGACAAGTAAATATTCCTCCCCCAACGTTGTTGGCTAGGCTCTTAAGTGAGTCACAGGCGGTCAGCATAACCGGGTATGGAGACTCCATGAAACTATTAAAAACTTGATAAAATAGAGGCTACCCTATCTACATCCGAAAGTATCAAAATCCTTGTGCAAGGACCGATTCCAAGGGGTTTACCGGGTCGCCTCAAGATTACTCACCATTTGTATTCCCTTCTAGGGGGTACCAGGCTATGGGCAAGCAATTTTGATACTCACCTTCCTTAGGTAGATCTGTTTGAAGTGCTTGATAGTCAAATACTCTGTGAAAACATTGTTGGAACATACACTTTCAAAGCTTTATTAGAGTCAATTATCTTATTTGTATCCCACAAGGTTGCTTTGTCCCTTGTGGAGATTGCTTTTCCAAAAATCTTTGTTGAAATCTATCCTTTGCCATTGGGAAACATCAAACTGATCAACAAACCCAGTTCGAGACACTCAGAATATTTTTGCAGAGAACCCCTTTGGAATCAGATATCCAAGAAGCCTTTTATCTCAAACCAAACTTATCAGAATTTTCCCAAGTTATGCCCAATTTGATCAAACATCCAAAAGCTAAGTTGCCCAAATCCAAGGATTATCAAGAGAAGAAAGTCATAGAAAGAAACCTTAAGAGCCATCAATCCTCTATCCAAGCAACCCAAGCAGAAGAAAAATATCAAGAAAAGCTTGATAATATTGGCTATAACGCAAGAGTCAAAAAATTTGCCTACCAATTCTGAGTGAACCATCACTATGTCAACCTCGAAAGAGAAGATTAGCTGGATCCATCACATATCCATTCTACCTTCAGATCTCAAAATCCTATCTCGATAGTCCTTCATCCTAGTCTCATCCTAGTTTCATCTCGGCATCATCACCAAATCCTTAGTTGCATTCTAGAGTCCTTAGCTGCATTCATCATCATCTTCCTAGCAGCATCATAGATCATTCATCTCAATTGAATTTGCATCATCCTTTTAGAGAAAGCATTGTTCCATCATCCTTCACCATCTTTCCATCAGCAATCCATAATCAGAGTCCCATATCCTTCATCCAAATTCAGCATCCAATATCCAAATCTGAACTCACCATCCTTTTGCACCAAATCCAAAGATCCAAATCCAAAAGCACTTAGTGTTCAAAACCTTTGAGTTGTTTCCATCCCTTATCCAAAATCAGAAATCATCCCCTTTTTGACAGAGCATTGTCTAAAGGAAATCCAACTTGTCCTTGCATAGCCTCATCATCTCGAGCAAGAGATTGGCTTGTATTGATAAGAATCCAGTTGACTGAAGATCATCATTCTATCCTAGGTTGGCCAAATCCTATCACTGATCCTCCATTGGGAAAAATAGCAGCTCATTGTTGACACTTAGTAGTCTTCCACTAGCATCCCACCAATCCTCCACCCAATCTTGACCCAAATCCGAGCATCCCATCAAGCCTCCATCATCATCAAGCTTTTTTACCAATCTACCACCATCTCCCATCAATCTTCCACCATCCTTGATCCAAATCCAAGCATTTCACCAATCCTTGCATCGCATTCTAGAAATTCATCATCCTTAGAAAGTTCCTTAAGCTTGCAACCATCATCCTTTAGAGTCTTTTAGGAAACATCTTGCATCCATCTAAAGCATCTTCATCTCCATGCCTGTCGAGACAAGATTCAGATCTAGAAAAAGAAGGAACATGAATCCTTATCCAATCACCAGTTCATCTGATCCCAACATTTTTACCAGCGCAATGATAGCCTATGATCCCCAAATACAAACTGGAAATACATGGGATGATCCCAATATCCCCTCAGCTCCTCTGGCAATAGAAACATTTGTGAATCATCCAAAGAATCCACCAGTAGTCAATGCACTCATGGCCCAAAACCAGCAAAGCATGTTCACTAACTTTGCACAGGCACAGACTTCCATTCCACCATATCTCCATCCTCACATTCCCATAAGCACTATCCAAATCCCTATGCAAGTATACTCTCCATTCACCCAACCATTCCTTGATCCAACCTTGCAGACATCACAAGAAACCTCTGCCATTCCCCTTCTTCTACAAGGAAGCTTTCCAAATCTCGTAACACAAGCTATAACACCATCTACTCCATTGCCTATTGTAGGTACTTCATCATCCTCCATGGCTACTCAAGCTCTTGCACAAATCCAACGCTTATCCCAGAATCAACTCCCACCTCTTACACAAACCTTTACACAAGCAGTTCCACCATCTTCCATAAACCAAGCAGCACCTTTGACTCCGGGAGGGATGCAATCATCCTTCCCCTTCACTTCACAAGCATCCATATCCACACCTTTTGTGTTAGGAGGGATGCAATCATCTTTCCCTTTCACTCCCCAAGCTTCTACATTCACACCATCATTTCAGGGGTCAACGCAATCATTTCCCTCTTTCTCCCAAAAAGCCTCCACATCAGCGTCATCCATTCCGGGGGCAGTGCAATCGCTCCCCTTTCATACCCAGCAAGCTTCCACATCGACATCACCCTTTTCATGGGGAACGCAAGCATTCTCTTCATTTCCCCCCCAATAAGCATCTACCCAAGCACAAGCCTAGCAAAATGCCTTCACCATAGGAATGCCTTCCATGGGTTTTTCAAAACCACCGTTCATGTCCCAAACTCCCATCACATCTACCTTCCTGGCATCCGCTGCACCACAATTCCCACCTCACACTAGTCCTCATTGGGGTCTCACTCAAGAAGACATGAAAGCCTTTGGAATACCAACTCACTCTCCTACATCCGTATTTGCAAACCAACAAGCCACCTTCTCACAAGCAGCACAATAGCAACCATCTCAACCTCCACCAACATCATCCTTCATGAGCTATCCATTCCCAACACCCCATGCTTTTTAGCAAGTTCCTCCACCCCATAGCAAAGTTCATCCCATTTCGTAAGTCATCCTGCCCAGCCACCCTTTGCTTCAAGCTTCCCTACATTAGTTCCACCCTTAAGCAATATGGGAATGCACCTGAGTTATATCGGTCAACCACAGAGCCAAGTTCAGCAAGGACCATCTTACCAATAAGCTGCATCATTCCACCAGCCACCCCCATAGCAACCATACTTCCAGTCACAGCAACAAACCCCCATCATTCCCCAACAGCAACAAGTTTCCTCCTATCAATCACAACAGCAAGTCCCAGTCATCCCACAACACTAGCAAGCAGTCACATATCCACCACTGCAATATCCCCCTATGCTGCATCAACAAAATCCCTAGCAAACATCACTCCAAAATACTCAAATGAGAGTACCCACTCAAACACCAATCAATGCTGAATGGGAAGCCATGAAGAATGCTTTTAAAGAGCTTCAAACCGGTACTGAGAACAAAACTTACAAGTTTGAGGAGGTGTGTCCTTATCCGTTTGATCGATCCATTGTTGCTATACCTTTCCCCAAGCACTTTGAGACAACTAAGTTTGATAAATATCAGGGGAAAGGAGATCCAGTCAATCATATTAAAGAATTCTATATGGCATGCCAAGAAGTGGCTTATAGTGATAACTATCTCTTACGCCTATTCCCCAAAAGCTTGGGAGGAACTACTGTTGAATGGTTCTACAAAATACCTTGTGGGACTATCACAACCTTTGCTAAAATTTTTGAGAAGTTCATTGCCCACAATGTCGAGAATGAGTTGACCTTCTTAGATCTCTGCAATTCAAAATAGAAAGAAGGAGAAAGCCTAGCAGAATACTTGCAACGATGGCAGAACCTTACCACCAGGTTATCATACCAACCACCTGAAAAGCATTTGACCAAAATCTTTATTGATAATCTGCATCCTAAGCTATCCCACTTCTTGAGGATGAATTGTCTCCAAACCTATCAAGATATCAAGAGCAAGGGGATAGGTATTGAAAAGGCCCTCCTAGATGAAGGCACCATCCGACACTTCAAAAATGATGCCCAAAAACCTAGCAATGATAAATCCCGTTACTGGAATCGTAACAAAAATGTTGTTACTGATGGAGCCACTGATACCAAGCAAGTCCAATTTGTCATGGCTAGTCCTCCATCGACTCCTACGTACCAACAACAACAAGCACCCACCCATCAGCAACCTCCTCAAGTCCATCAGCAACCCACACAACAATATCATTCTTAAAATAATCAGCAGAATTATCAGCAACAAGCCCATCAAGCTTATCAAGGTAATCCAAACAATCAGGTCAATGCCATTAATGTTGCCCCCAAACAACACAAGCCCAGAACTCATAACAATCCAAAGAAGACCTTCACACCGCTGGGTGAACCTTTGGATGTTATCTTTCATCGGATGGCCAAGGCCAACTTGATTACATATCCACCAATTCAGCCAGTTGATGATACCACTCCCAAGCCTGATTGGTACAAAGATCACGAGTACTATGATTATCATCGTGTCAAAGGACACACTACCCTGAAGTGTATGAGACTCAAAAACTATATCCAAGATCTCATTAATCGAAAGAGATTCAAGTAGATACACCCGCTCAAGCCTCGCCAAATGCCAATTTACAAATTTATCAGAATGTGTTCCCACAACACAATGCTGGGAACAACCAAACTAAAGCCAATCATCCCCAGAACCATGGCAAAGGAAAGCAAGAAGATCACACTATTGCCTATATCAATTATGACAATATTGTTGGATGTATAACCCAAGTTGAGCCCACAGTCAATACCATCCATGTCAGAGGAGCAGATCATCAATGTGTTGTTACTACCTGTAGAGGCCGGATAACTATTGCTGGTGCCCATCCAAGGCCAGTACACAATGTACACAATGCATAGTACAACCTCATAGAACATCTTGGGAACACACCAGCCCAAATATCCATCTTGGACCTTCTCCGCACTTCACCTCTCCATCAGGAGATCCTTGACCAAGCTCTCAAAGAAGGACGTGTCCCCACAGACATTAACACCACCCAGTTTGAGACCCTTGTGGGACATCTATCTACAACCTGTGCTTTATCCTTCAAACCATCTGACATGCCAGACATTACACCTGACCATACTCTCCCTCTCTACATCGTCGTCATGGTCAGAGACTTTGCCATCAAACGGGTCTTAATAGATAATGGCTCAGCCCTGAACTTGTGTACTTTGAAATTCATTCAGCAGATTGGGTTCACCCAGGCTGATATAGCACATGAAGTAATCACTATCAAAGCCTATGACAACTTGGAGCGTACCTCTAAAGGTACTATTACTCTGCCTATTTATCTAGGCCCAACAACACAAGATACTATTTTCCATGTTGTTGATCTTGACCTACCATTCAATATCCTCCTAGGCTGACCATGGATTCATTCCATTAAGGCTGTACCATCTACTTACCATCAATGCATCAAATTTTCACATCAAGGCACTAAGGTTACCATCCATGCTAATCCCCAACCCTTTGCATACTGTCATGCGATGGAAGCATCATTTCCTCATTCTACTCATTGTCCTGGAACTAACATTGGTACTTCTATTTCCAGCTCATCCCGATCCCATTGCGATCTAGAAACCATTCTCACCTCCACCCTCTCTTCCATCAAGATCAATAACCAGGGTTGTGGTGATTATATCCTACATGATGCATTTGCTATAGGGGCCCTCCCGCTTGATCCACATACTCAAGGGCACCCAGATCACCAAAGCAAGCCTATTGAAGAGCATCATGAAATCAAGAGAATGGGACCTATGACTTTTGAATCCCATGGCACATTAAATAGTTAAGAAATGGACCCTGACATTAATAGGTGGTTGTACAAAGATCCCCCACCACCTGACAAACAACTTCTTGGCTACTTCAAAGATAAATATCCACAATCACACAAGTACACTAATGAGCAGTGGAACTACTAAGGTGGTGGTCTAGGACCACAAGAAGGTGGAAGCAAAGACCTAATCACAGCATCCAAAAACCCACAACATCAGGGTCTTGGATTTAATGCCCCTCGCTTGCATATACAAGGGCCCAATACCGCAACTAGGGGCACCAACATGACTAGCGTTCCCCTCTTAAATAGCCAGGATGACCTCGTAGAGATCGAAGACATCCCTGAAGAAAAAGAAATCAGATCCTACGATGATATCTTTGATGATGACACCCTCCTGGGGACTTCTATCCTCCAACAACTTTCCATCAATCTTATAGAACATCCCCTCACCCACCCTAAACTCATAGACTGGGACCAACCAAGTGTCACACACATCGATGAGTTCCAAAGTACAGAAGCACTCCTAGAATTCATGGGGGCATCAGGCCCACACTCAGTTCAGGATTCAGAGTCAACTCACATCTACAAGCTTGACCCAGAAGGATACTTTGGTGAGGAGGCAAGCTTTAGCTACAAAAGAGAAATAGAAAGAGTAAAACATGAGTCCTTATGTGAAAACCCTTCTGGGGCACATTCTGATTCCAAAAAAGTAAAAATAAAGAGCGTATCTTCTAGTGAAAACTTGGCAATTCAAGCTCTAGAAGATGAAGACTTGCCTCTTCCTCCCATCCAAGATTACAGACCAAAGCAGTCACCTATCATCATAGAAGAAACCAAGCTAGTCAACTTAGGTACAGAGGAATGCCCGAGGATCACCTACATTGCAGCCAACATGACAGAAGGTGAAGAAATGGCTTTCACTACACTACTTCAAGAAGCTACTATGAACTTTGCATGGTCATACGCCCACATGCCTGGACTTGATCCTAAACTTGTTGTTCATCATCTAGCTGTAGACCCCAATGTTAAGCTAGTAAAGTAGAAGCTACGCAAAATGCATCCCAAAGTAGCTCTATTGGTAAAATTAGAACTAGAAAAGCTCCTGGATGCAAAGATTATCAGAGCTATAGATTACTCAGATTGGATCTCCAACATGGTACCTGTCACAAAGCCTTCCGATGATATCCAAATTTGTATAGATTTCAGGGACCTAAACAAGGCATGTCCTAAAGATGATTTCCCACTACCTAACATAGACATGATCGTAGATCTTATAGCAGGCCATGAAATGTTGTCACTAATGGATGGTTTCTCTGGATACAATCAAATTCATATCGCAATAGAAGACCAACACAAAAAAGAATTCACCACTCCATGGGGTACCTTTTGCTATAACATGATGCCCTTTGGTCTAAAGAATGCAAGAGCCACATATCAAAGAGCGATGATGGCAATCTTCCATGACATGATCCACAAGATCCTAGAGGACTATGTGGATGATATTCTTGCAAAATCAAAGACACACCATGAACAACTTGACATTCTTGAGAGTGTGTTTGATCACCTACAACACTATGGGTTACGGCTCAATCCAAATAAATGTGTCTTTGGTGTTACATCTGGAAAGCTCCTAGGTTTCATAGTATCATGAAGAGGCATAGAGATTGACCCTAAAAAGGTCAAAGCAATAACAGAAATGCCTCCCCCAAGAACACTCAGACAGCTCAAAAGCCTACAAGGAAAGCTTCAATCAGTACGTCGGTTCATTTCTCAACTGGCAAATAAGTGCCAACCTTTCACGCATCTTTTATGCAAAGACACAAGCTTCAAATGGGATCCCATATGTCAGAGAATCTTTGATAAGCTCAAGGAGTATCTAGCCAATCCTCCAATCCTAGTACCACCAATTCCAGGATGCCCTCTCATACTCTACATCTCAGCAACCACTACAGCACTTGGGGCACTCCTAGCTCAACATGATGATGAAAACAAAGAGAGAGCCATCTACTACATTAGTCGAACTCTTGTCAGCTATGAGCTTAATTACTCACCCATGGAAAAATCATGCCTTGCAGTGGTCTTTGCCACTCAAAAGCTTAGACATTACATACTCTATCACACAATCAGGCTCATTTCAAAGTGGACCCCCTCAAATATCTACTATCAAAGACAACTCTCACAGGCCGTATGGAAAAATGGGTCATGATACTCAGCAAGTTTGACATCCAGTACATAGATCGGAAAGCAATCAAAGGGCAAGTCATTGCCGATCAGTTAGCAGAAGCACCACTGGTGGATGCTTATCCACTAATCATGGAATTCCCTGATGAACACTTATGTATGATCGAAGAACAACCCATGTGGAAACTATACTTTGATGGCTCCTACACCACATGGATTAGGGGCAAGAACCCTATTCGTCACACCTCAAGGTGACTACATCCCAAAGTCATTCAAGTTGGGATTTTCATGTACCAACAACATTGCAGAATATGAGGCACTCATCTTAGGTCTCAAAACAGCCATTCAATGTAATATCACAGAACTGCAAGTGTTCGGCAATTCACAGTTGATTATCAAGCAAGTCCTAGATGAATATCAAACAAAGGATGACAAGCTGTTACCTTACAAAGAACTCATGGATAGATTGAAAGAGCATTTCCTGAATTTACAATTCACATAGATACCCAGACTTCAGAACAAAGCAGCAGACACAATGGCAACTATTGGGTCCTTGTTAGAAATCCCACGTGATGCATCACAGTATAAATTCCTAGTCAAGCAGCTACATACACTAGCTTATGAGAACACCGATGCAGAAATGGTGTGTGTCTTGGCTGGCCCCCAATCCTCATGGTACCACGACATCCATGCATACCTAAACAATGGTATCGTATCTCCCCATCTCACCAATAACCAATGCCAAAACCTTATTCGGAGAGCTTCCCACTACACTCTTGTAGCCAACACCCTTTATCGTTGAGGGTATCACAATATCCTCTCTAGGTGTTTAGATTCAAACGAGGCCATCGTAGCTTTACAAGAGGTCCACACTGGAATTTGTGGTGCCCACATGAGTGGCATGGTTCTAGCTAAGCAGTTGCTTCGAGTTGGGTATTATTGGCCAACCATGGAACATGATGCTTGTGAGTTTGTCAGAAAATGTTTAGCATGTCAGCAGCATGCAAATTTGATTCATGCACCAGCACAAGATTTGCAGCCCATTGCACCACCTTGGCCATTTTCATGTTGGGGCTTTGACCTTGTCGGCTTAATCACTCCCCTTTCCTCAGATGGACACAAGTACATAATAACTGCCATAGAGTACTTCACCAAATGGGTTGAAGTGATTCCACTCACCCTAACTATCGGTATCCAAATATCCAAGTTCATCCTTTACCACATCATTTTTCACTTTGGCATACCATCTACCATCTTCACTGACCATGGCACACCTTTTGAAAACCAACATGTGGATGATCTGTGTGCTAGACTCCACATCCATCACCATTTCTCTAGTCCATATTTCCCTCAAGGAAATGGCCAAGCTGAGGCAACCAATAAAACTATCTTGAAAATCCTCAAGAAGGTTGTCAATGATTCTGGTTGTGACTGGCACCTCCAAATCAATCTCACCCTTTGGGCCTATCGTACTTCTTATTGCACTCCCACAGGCACCACCCCATATTCCCTTGTATATGGTGTCGAAGCCATTCTTCCGATCGAAGTTGAACTCCCATCATTGCGAGTCTCCATGAAGAACTACACCATTGATGAAGACTATCGTGTGGCCCGTCTCACACAGCTAGACCTGTTAGACGAAAAGAGACAACAAGCATATGATCACCTGGTTGCATACCAGAATCAACTCAAAAGGAGTTATAACAAGAAGGTCCATCCCAGACAATTTTAGGTCGGTGACATGGTCCTCAAAGAAAATCAGAAAGTCCAAGCAAACAGAGAAAAGAAAGGCAAGTTTGAGCCTACTTGGTTAGGCCCCTATGTTGTCACATCATGCTTCAGCTCTGGAGCTTATCAGTTATCTACACCAGAAGGTAAGCCTTTAAATGATCCAATCAACATCATGCATTTGAAGAGGTTCTATGCCTGAACCAGATCTACATATTCAGAAAATCCATAAAAATTGGAAAAAGCAAAAAAATACAAAAAAAGCAAAAAAGCAGAAAAAAAAAGAAAAAAGAAAAACAGTCGTCCAATGGTGAAAACTTGGCAATTCAAGCGCCTTGGACAAGTATGTTGGTGAAAACCTAGCAAACAGGCGCCATACATAGTGGACCGAGTCATTATCTATCAATCTCCCATCCCCCCATCCCAACATCTCAATCCTTTTTTTCTACCATCCCCATCCCCATCCACCATCCCCCAGCATTCCTCTTTTTCATGATCCTCAAGCAAATCCACAATCCCACTTATCTTGTACCCTCTATTTTTATTTTCTGAAAAATCCCTGATGACATCATCATTTATTAATTAATTAATTTTTATGCCATTAAATCCCTTTATCTTAATTAAAAATATTTAATTAAGAAATCCCTCCCAAAAATGTTTAAATCTTATTTAAATATTATCTCCTTATTTATTAATTATTTAATTAATAAATTGACCAAAAATCCCAAAATAAATAAATAAATTATTTATTTATTTTTTGCCCAAAACTTGGCCAATTTCCTTAAGACCACTAACCTCTTCCAGAATCTTCTAATCCTTCTTTAATTTCGATTAAAGGCTAATCCCTTCATTTCCTAACCCTAATCCCAACTCAAAATATTTAATTAAGTTTAAATATTTAATCCTCATGTTTATTAAATTTATTTTAATAAATATTCTCAAACCTAAACCATGGAAATAAATAAATCTTTATGTATTTCCTAAAATCCATGTTTATCCTAAGGAAATTCTAGACTCTTCTAGAAATTCCTAATCCTAATCCTAATCCTAATCCCCCCCTAATCCTATCACATTCCCTAACCAAGGTTAACCAACTCCTAAGCTTAACACAAAGTCAACAAACTTCTAGAGACTTCTCTTACATGCATTAAGTGCATTTAAGGCCTCCTTATCCCTCTTACATGCATTTATCATGCATTTAAGAAGCCCCTCAACCCTTTCTTACACTCTTTGACCTTAGGCACAATTCCCAAATTGTGCACATTCCTCCCATCTTTCAACCCAATGCCCTTGTGACACTTGTCACAAGAAGGTGGCCTTGAACTAGCACAATCCATGTGCTCCCCTTTGAATGAATCTTGGCCTCTCTTAAGGATTTTGATCCTGGCCACTCATTCCTCCTTCCCAAAACCTATAAATGCTCCTCATTTCCAAGAGCAAGAAGTCCATTCACCTTTCATTCCAAGCATTGTTATCATGCCCATTTAGCTCTAGACTTAGCATAATCATCCTAATTTAGCTTACTTTCAAGCATTTTAGCTCATCTTAATATAGTTTTAATGGATTAACCTAGTTTCTTCCATTGTTTTGCATAAGCATAGCATCATATCACATATCTATTTGGCTTAAAATCGATCTTAGCATAAACATCATGTAGCTTAATATTCATATCAGCATCATTTGGATCCTTGAGGCCTTAGGGGCAAATCAGGTGTTATGTACCTATTTTGTGCCATTTTTGGGGTTTTCATGGATCTCAATCCGTCCTAAAATGCATAAGGAACATGCTCCAAGTGCTTAGAGAGCACACCCACATCCCCTTAAGCAAGAGCAAATCAAACAGTGCTTGGGTGCACCTGTTTTAGCTCAATCTGAGGTGGCTTAGTTTAGAGTTTTATTTGTTTTGGATTGATTTCATGCTTAGACTAACATCTAATCTTTGTTTGGCTTGAAGTTTTCCAAACCAGGTACCCTCGAAAGCCTTGTCCACAAAATGAAAACCAGTTTTCATATAATTCCATCAATACTACACAGAGTACCAAGTTTACAAAACAAATCCCACAGAGAAGCAGACCTAAAATACTATATATCAACTTCATAAATTATCAACAATTCATCAAACACAATATTTTTCCAACCAATAGACAACTCATTTACATGAATAGAGAAGTTTCTAACATTATCTTCACCCACACTATATGATAACAGTTTACAGAAACCAAATACCCTAAATCTCAAAAATATCCAATAAAATCCAATTTTCTAATAATTCTATCAATACTACACACAGTACCAAGTTTACCAAACAAATATCAGCAATAAGCAATGTAAAAACATCATAGGCAAAAACTAATTATCTCCATTCTGTCCCTCCAAAAAATAACACCCTTCTACACGAACATGTACATTTATTTGTTTGCTCTAATTAAGCTCCAAAAAAAAAATTATGTGATTATCAATCAGAATTACTCACATTAACCTTGAAACATAATTCCTATCAACCATAACATACCTGCCATTAATGTTATCAAAAGACAACTCTGAAATTCATAATTGGAGTCATACAACTTCACTATTTTTCTCTTAGATTATCTCCATTAAATCACTCAAAAATTTAACACCATTGTACAACAACATGTCCATTAACATTGAACAATAACCAAATAGTTTATCTAACTACATATTCCATATTCATATCAGACCTTGCTCAATCAAATCCCCAATATAACAGACAAAATAAAAAATATTGCAAGATGACGATATAAAATAGACAAGTTTCAAACAACATCTTCACCCGAATTATATGATAACAATTTACACAAACCAAATTCCCTAACTCTAAAAAATATCCAAGGAAAACCAGTTTTCATATAATTCCATCAATACTACACACACTAGCAAGTTTACCAAACAAATCTCACAGAAAAGCAGACCTAAAATATTGTATTTCAACTTCATAAATTATCAACAATTCAAAAATAAACAAGTTATATGCATTAACTAAGTAAAGGTGTTTTAAATAAGAGATTACAATTCAAAACTATATAGTTAAAACATTTTGGAATCCTTTTTAGAATAATAATGTTACAAGCCTCGAATTTGTTTAGCCCTAAACCTAAAAACAAGAAAAAATTAAAAAGAATTAAGGCTCTCAGGTGATGGAAAGACCAAAAACTATTGCACTCATTTGATCTTCCTTAATTGATAATTGACACCTTTGTCTGGAGATATTCTTGATAACTGCATTGAGTTATTATGAGATATGGTGACCGCCATTACAGGCTAACCTACACCATTCTTCATAAATAGTTACCATCCCTGTGCTCGTAGGTTAGGTGTCACATTTCCAGCTGAGATCTTCATTCTTTATCAAGAATGTTGAGGTCATCTGCTAGAGGCCTTTTCTTCTTCAACTGTGTTACTGTTATATTGATTCATTGCTCTAATTACATAAATCATTTCGTGTTCCTGTGGTATGATAATATTTTCATTTCTTACAATCGAGTATTCATAATTCCTTTTAATTGTTTTGATTTGTTAAAAAATGCTTCTTGTGTCTTCATTTACACTTGTTAATAAATCTCCAATTGCACTCAATTTGTATATATCTCCTTCCTCATATACTTCTTTCCTGATAATACTTTGAAGAGTCAATTCATAATTTTTCTTCATCATTTCTATATCTAGAGCATCTTCAGCATTGACTACATCAATGTTGCAGCCCATATCAATAAACATCTTTTTCATATGTGTAATGCCTGTATTTACTATTTCAATTAGATTTTGTAGTTCTTCAATTACATCTGTGCTCATGTCTCTTTTGAATTTGATTGAAAAAATCCACTTTTGTTGAGGTGTTTCAGTGGATTTGATAATTTTGACATTCAGAGCTTCTTCACTGTCCATATCTATTATAGATTGCAATATCTTTTCTTGTCTACTATATATTGTTTACTGTTCTTTGAGCATCTACAAATTTGTAAAGAAAATACCTTTCAGATCAATATAGATTTTGTAATAACTACCTACGCAGTCAATGAGACACACACCTCTTGAATTCAGATATTGTATCCATTCTCGTGAGAGTTGTGCCATCTGTTTGTCTTCATGCATCTTCTTCATAATTTTTTCACTCGAATGAAGTGATGGATCAAAAATATCTTCTCTCTGACTTGTTCTTTGAGAAGAGATAGGACCTAACATTTTCTGGATATAATCAAATAGATGTTTGATAGTAGATTTCAAAATGTTCTTTTCATCTTTTAATTTCTCCAATCTCTCTCTTACTTCATGATGTGTGAACTCCCACATATCAACTATATGATCATGGAATGTGGTCCCTATGTCAATTTGATTTACATCAAAATCTGCTGCATTTAGATCAGAAAAATTAATGTCTTGTTTTGGTTCTGCAACTTGTATTATTACATGCCCTGTTTCTTGATGTTTTTGAAGAGCAACTAGTTTGCCTCTTTCCTTTTTTTTCCTCGAACCAGTACTTTCATTTATGATTTGAGAAACTAAATCTTCACTAGGAATTCTATCCTCTTTTCTTTTTCTTTTTCTTTGCATTGTTTCTTCTATCCATGAAGCAATGCCTAGAATTTTTGAGGCAAATGCTAAACTTTCATTATCAAACAATTTCCTGACTATTGTAGGGCTTTGTATTTCCTCACCTGAACTTTTAAATTTAGGTACTATATTTTGAATACATGTTACACTACCTTGAATTAAATCTCTTATTTGATTTAGTGGTTCTTCATCAAAAGATTGCATTGTTGCATTCTGTTCTGATTGATCTATTTCATCTTCTTATTTTGTTTTGTTTTTTCTTCCTCTAAACGGTATATGTTAATCAGTGCAAGTGAACCACTACCACAAGTCTTGCTTATAGCTTTGTCTTTATCTGGTGGTTGATCATCCCCTCCTATCATTTGTTCAATGGACTGAACTATTGTTTGCATTGTTGGTAAAAGTACTTGACCTGAAGCTTTTGTTTGAGCTTCTCTTGTTGATTTTCCTTCTGTGTTTGATGTGTCATTGGTTGTTTGCTTGTACTGAACCCATTTTTTTGTTCTTTTCATTACCTATTCCATTCTATCTTCAAGATTGTCTAATTCGGGCTCTTCAAATTGTACAGGTTGCAAAGGTGTCCCTTTTATTTTGGCCAAATAACAATTAGAAAACAATTTAGATTGATCATCATATAATCCATTGACATCTATATCAATATTATAAAGTTGAATCTATTCAACTGTGAGTCGGGACCATGATCTTTCTCTCATTTCAAAGTCATCTTTACAATTAGCCCAAAAATCTTCTAATGAGGGAACGTGATTAAAACTAGGGCCTAGTTGCAGGTTTTGTTTTACATAATTTGAAGGGTCAAAATGATGCCTAATAACATTATATTCATCAAATTTATATCTTTTTCCAGATGATTTGATGATATTCATTGCAGAAGAACTAGAAAAGCATGTATAAGCACCTATCAAAATTGGAAAATGAATACCTTCTTTATGTCATTTGTTGCATCTGTTGTTGACCTCGATGATTTGTCTGCACAACTCTATCAAAGCCATTTTATCATCTAGATATTTAGGCAATTTGTATGGAAACCCATCAAAAGCTCCAATCCTAATATATGTAAATGTAGGATATTGAGTATAATAGATACCAAATTGCATTATTGTTTGAGCAACTACATCTGATAATTTGTGTTTTGGACAACCCTGAATTTCACGGCATAACTTCATTGAAAAAAAATCATTAACCCTTCTGAAATTTTCATAGCTCTTTTCGAGTTGTATCCATGGAGAGAAATCATAAACTTGAATATTTTCATCATATTCAGCAACACTAGGTAAGTTGTTCCCTATATGTTCACATGCTAGGGCATAGATTAGGTAAGATGACATTGAAAATTTGTACGAATGCTTTGCTAAGACAAGCATTTCAGTAAGTCTATCACTTATGAGTTGTGCCCAATCTATATAAATATTATTTGCACCTATAGATTGCACAAGGAAAAACCACCATTCTTCAAAATGTAGGGCTTGTTCACTCCCTCTCAATCTATCCAAAAGTACTAGAATATCAACAATCTATTTTTTTAAATCTGTTCCATATAGGGTTTTCGGTAACTTTGAATTGGCTGCTCTGATGGTTTCAAACCATCTATTTGAAATTACAACTCGCCATCGTGACCTTTTCAAGCTAAAATTTGACGCTGACAGAGAGAAATTTCATTTTGAATATTATTCTCTTGTAGGTAAAACAAAGAACTTCTGTATTAACTCTCTGTTCAAACAAATGAGTACTTCATTATTTTATTTCTTTATTTCTCTAGTATGTGGATCAAATCTTTGAATGCATTCCATAATAAGTTATGGTACCTGAATAGCGATTGGAAATCCTGCAACTTCTATTAATCCACTGTTAATGAGCTTTTGTGTAATGGGATGAACTGGTTCTGATCTAATCCTTCTATGTAGATCATTAAAATTGTAAAAATAAAGGTTTGTATCTGTGATTTCTTTCCATGCATTTTCTATTCCATCAAGATGATCGCAACTATTTATTTTTCTAGCCATTTTGTAAAGGGTTATAGATTGGTAACCATTTTCTCTTCAAGATATAGGCAATTCAAACAATCAAATGATAGATACTACAAGTTTATTAATTTGTTAAATCATAATTTAATAGACATAAAAGATATAAAAGGTAAAAGGAATTAATGTTCTTGTTGTTTTCAATAATTATTCTTTTCGTTTGCAGTTATGATCAGTATATGTATTGAATATAGGAAATATTAGTAAATATGGTGCATAGAATGGTGTATGCCATTAATTTATTTTTTATCGATTACTATGTTTTTCCAAGTATTGTCAGAGCAAAAAAAATTTTGAGAATCGTTAATCGATTATGATGTCATGCCCACTAAATATTCTGGCAGAGATAAATAACTTTAATAAAATTTCACATTTACAACTCAGTAACAACTAAATCTGACAATCGAAAGCATTGTGTTTGTTTAAAAAATTGAGTCGTGTAAAATAATTATCGGATTTAGTTGTTACTAACTTCTAAATCAGAATTTTCTATTTTAAATCAAAATTTAATAGACATAAAAGATATAAAAGGTAAAAGGAATTAATGTTCTTGTTGTTTTCAACAATTATTCTTTTTGTTTCCATTTAGGATCAGTATATGTATTGAATATAGGAAATATTAGTAAAGATGGTGCGTAGAACGGCGTATGGCTTTAATTTCTTTTTTATCAATTAGTGTGTTTTTCCAAGTGTTGTCAGAGCAATAATTTTCTTGAGAATCGTTAATCGTTTATGATGTCATGTCCACTAAATATAAATTTTCTACTAACTAGAACCCTGCCCAACAAAAATTTAAAAAAATTCCACAACATCTCGACAATGGAAGATTTTTGCACATGTGCCAATTTTTTTCCCGGTTAGAAGGTTCATTCTGAAATACTAACAAAAGGATACAGTCCCCCATTAAATGTTTATTTTAACATATCAAACTAAGCAGTTAATGACTACTAAATCTGAAATTAATAATTTTCAATTCTCGGTAGGGTTTTTTTATAAAAAAAATGTGTTAACTATTTTCAGTTCTCGATAGGGTTTTTAAAAAAAAATTGTGTTAACTATGTTGTATAGACATTAATGAGATCGATGGACTTTAATGTTTTTTTCCCTAAATATAACTATAGTTGGCTAATCTCTTTATCCATTATACCCTCACTTTAGCAATCTTTAGAAAGAATGAATATATGAGAAAACATTAAATGACTATGATATAACTATTGTCGTTATGTCTCCAAAAGTAAGAAAACACCTTTATTTTCCAATAGTCGCAAAATCTCCTGAAAACATCAAACTCAATATTTAATTTGGAGATTAAGAGATTTTATATAAGTCGATGAATACTTATAAAAATTCATAACAAGCTATAAAATTCACCGACTGTCTTTTCTTCCTATAGTCAATAAGTCTTTAAAATCAAAACTACTTAATGACTCTCGATAAAATCATGAAAACGTCAAATATTGAGCAACCATCATTCAAATTTGACTGGTTAACTCAGCAAAAATAATTTTACTAGTAAATTTATCACTGATTATAAAACACTTTCTTTAGTCACCAAATCGGTATACAAAATTAAAATATGCAAACTCTTTTACAGACTACTACAATCTATATAATCACTTCACATAATCTATAAAGATGTAAACAAAAAGAAACATCAATGACATTTTATACATATAACTCAGACAATAAAAGCGAGTTAACATATTTTTCTAAATAAATTAAATAACATATATTTTAGAATATTGAAAAAAACATATTCGTTGTTCAATTACCTATATTTCACTGGAAACACTGAATAGCATTTCCACATTTCTAAAAATATTCTGATTCTATACAAAAAATTCATATACTCAAATGTATTTTCTTTTATAATATCATTTATGCAAAATAAAATGTAAACCAGATAATTTAACAAGAACGTACTTTAGTGCAAATATGAACAACCTGCCATATAAAATTCAAAATCTTTTCTCTCGCTATCAAAGTTTCCAAAAGTATAACCTTTAGCCTACTTGAATTAAAACATACAAAAAATTGATAAAAATGATGAAAATTAATGTTATGGTTTTTTAAATTTAATAACATACAAATATAATAGTAATTACCTTAGTTTATTATCAGCTTGTAAAATTTTCAACTATCCTTCGTCTTAGTCAACGAAAACTGCGACGGCGTTTCAGATAGATGATTGGCATCCTCAATGGAACTTGATTTTGTTGGAAATATTCAAGACTAGCCAAGTTACTGAGAGGGGAGGGGTGAATCAGTAACTTCAAAACTTTTTACAAATTGCTGATCTTGACAATATTCCAAATAACATTTAGATCAATAAGCTAACTGCATGCATGAGTAATAGAAAGAATAAAACATTCATAACACTTTGAACACAGAGATTTGGTTACCCAAAAACCTTCCAAATAGAAAGTAAAACTGGGGTGGTGATGATACCCACAAAACTTCAATACTGCAGTATAAAGTTAGCCGGTTAAGGCTTACAATGATCACTTATGATGATCTGCCCTGTTAGGAGCAATTAGGACTACTAGGTCCACCTTGTTAGAGGATTTACAAACATACAATGAAGTATGCACTCGATTAAGAGATTTTACAAAAGATTGTTAAGTCTACCCTGTTAAAAGATTTCAAGTTGATTCACCTGTTAGGATGAAACAGTAGATCTCTTACTTGCAACTGTACTTGCTGATTGAGATTCTTTGATGTACTGATCACCTTCTGTGATAGATATGTCTCTGCTGCTCCTTATATTGTTGTAGCCCTTTGTAATTCGCCTATCTCTGCCTTTCTTCTCTTTTTCACACATTACTACACTTTTGATATGATACAAAACATTGCTTATATATCAATCCAAAATAATTACAAAATAATTACAAAGTCGGCCCTAACACAAATATTACTAAGTCGGCCCAAATATAGTTACAAAGTTCCTGCAAACTAACTCGGTGACTTTCTGATACTCGGCATCCACTGCAATACTCGGCATCGTCATGCTCTCGATAGGAGTGGAGGCTCGGTCCATACTAACCACTCGGTCATAGTTTCAAACTCGGTATACACTGGAGACTCGGTAGATACAGTGTCACTCAATAGAAATTAAATTCCCTATTTACTATGTTGGCACTCGGTAAACACTGCTCATCTCATCACTCGGTAGTGATAACTCGGCAAGCACTGCGAATCTCGATCTGCTCGGATTGCTCGGTAAACATTGTGAAGCTTGGTAAGCACACAGAATCTGAATAAGTGTTGTCACTAATGACAAACATACTTAATGCCAACAATCTCCCCCTTTGGCATTAGTGACAAAAACACTTATTGCCCAAAACTTATATACAAAAATCATGCTGAATCTATTTTTTATTTTTCAAAATTTGTCTTTGTCAATCTATTGTAAATACATTTTATGTCTCCCCCATACAATATACATATATACAAGTATCTTATATCTCCTATATCATTTGTTCTCATATCTCCCTCATTCACCACATACTCTCCCCCTTTTTGACAATAATGCCAAAGGTGTATATACAAATATTTTACATGGAGATGCCAAAATGTGAGAGAAAATCAGAATGTACCTTGCCAATCAGTGCCAGAGTTCTATCCCAATTCTCTTGCAGAATCTTGCATGTATGGAGTGCAACTTGGACTTCTGCAAAGAGTTCAATCATGTGATCTGCAATTGAAAGTTGATTGTCATGGATCAATGTTTTTGAGTGTGCAATATGCTTCTGCATTGTATCCATGATGGGAAGGATCATGTTCTGAATATCTATTAATGTTGACCTGATCCTTGCATCTTCTCTCAATAACTCTAACTACTTATCATATAGGAATCTGACTTTCATATGATGTGCAGAGCTTCAACTAGGTTCAAGTTGCAACTTTTGTGCACTGACTTTCAAATCCTTATCAATTTTATTCAATTTGTCCTTAATTTCCTTAGAGAACTCGGCAACATTACATAGCTTGACAAACAATGATGTTACATTGGAATAGGAGGATTCAATGTTAGTCAAAACTGAAGATAACTCAACTTGATTTATAGCTATTTGCTGAGCAATATGCTCAAGCACTTTATTGTCAAACTTCTTTTCGGCCTTCTCAAGCAACTTTTCTTGACCAGGAGAGTCCTCATTGAACTTAGTGACTGCCTCTGCCAACTATAACAAAATGTGTTGAGAGGAATCAACTTCAACACCTATTGTTTCTGTCAAAATATTCTTGGCATCCTCAATGATCTTATATTCCTTATCTCTTTCCTCTTTTAGTTTCTTCTGCTTTGCTTTCTTCTAGAGGAGTTCACCAACCAATTGCATTTGATCTGCAGAAAGATTTGCAAAATCTAATTGTGGAATTTCTATCTGCTCATCCAAATCTATATCTTCTTCTATATCTTTACTCCTGCTCAAAAATCTTATGCTCGGTTGAACCTTAGGTCCAACTATCATTGTACTTGATGCCTTTGAAGTAGAAGTTATTGTAGACACAGTAGGACTTGCAGTGAAAAATGATAAACTTCCAACTGATGGAATGCTCACTGGAAGACTTGATAAACCCAAAACTGAAGTATTTACAATTGTAGAATCAAAAACTGAAGTACTTACTAAAGTAGGACTCAAAATTGTAGAGGGTGCTGAAGTACTTGCTGGAAGCTGCAACTCGGCGAATATAAGAATTCATACTACTCCGATTATACTCGGTAACCACATGAAATTTGGTTACTCCCGACCTTGCTTGGTGGTAACTGATACCAACCTTCTTAGTGATCCTATTGTATCTTGCATACAGATTTGGATCTTTCTTCCTTTCAATTCTAGAACTGTTTTGGAATATGTTTATGAAGATACAGTTCCAGTGCTTTCTTGGAGACTTAGTTGGAATTGATAGAGCCACCCACTTCATGAGTGACTTCATTACTTGGACTGGTTTTCTTGGTAGGTTTAGGAATCCACTGTTGTCTCATCTGCTTCCTGATGCTATCTTCTTTAGCTTTCTTTTCATCTTCAACTCTGCCTGTATTCATGCAATTTTTAGCTATATGACCAAGTTCAGTGCATGTATAACATCTTATGGTAGTATCCCTTTTTCTGAAGTGATGCCTTACGCAATGTATGCCAATATGTCCATATTCTCCATAGTAATGACACCTACACCAAGTGTTGTAATCCCAACCAAATATTGCTTTCACAATCTGTTCTGTTGGATTGGATGTTTTAGATCTGCATTCTGATGCCTTGTGACCTTGTTTGTTACATTTGTGACATTTGCCTTCAAATCTTGGTTTTTCCTTGCATTCATTTGCTTTATGACCATGCTGATTGCAATTGTAGCATTTTCCATTAAATTTTGCTTTTCCATTGCTCCAACATTTGTTTGAAGTATGACCTAATTTTCCACAGTGATTACAAGTGGGTTTCTGATTCTTTTGAGTACCCTGATTGGAGGATTCACCTTCCTCTTTGTATCCAAGTCCTGCTTTTCCTTTTTGCTTATGTAGCTGATTCATATCTTCTTGAGATTTCATCATTCTCTCATTGATTTTCCTTTCAGTGTTTAGGTCATTCACCAATCTTAAAATGATTTTCTTTTCAGATCTCAGCTCTTCTGTTATCCTTTCATTTTCTGATCTCAGAGTCAAGATTTCTTCATTTGTATTGGAGACTTGATCAATAAGGTTTTCTAGCTGAAGAGTTTGATTCTGGATTTCATTGTTCTTTCCATCTATTTCATCTTTCATCTTATTTCTTTGTTCCAAGATTTCACAAAATCTTGTTGACTGAATTTCCTATTCTCTTTTCAATTTTCTTACTTCTTGCAGAGATCCATTCTTTTCTAGGAGTTCTTTGATTGCATTGTTTGCTTCATCTGAGCTGCTTGAAGGGAAAAAATCTTCAATCTTTTCTTCAACATACTGGTGGTCATTCATCTGATTTGTAAGTTCCTTCCTTCTTTTTAGGGATTGGGAAAGATGCTCTTTTTCTTCCTTGAGTTGAGCTATGGCCATTTCCAGATCTAGCTTTTCATTTTCAATTACTTTGTTAAGTCTGAATATCTCCATTGTCCTGAATCTTTGCTCAAGCTGTCAAGCTTTATCTTGAGAACCACAAAGCTCTGATGCCAATTGTTGGAAATATTCAAGACTAGCCAAGTTACTGAGAGGGGAGGGGTGAATCAGTAACTTCAAAACTTTTTACAAATTGCTGATCTTAACAATATTCCAAATAACATTTAGATCAATAAGCTAACTGCATGCATGAGTAACAGAAAGAATAAAACATTCATAACACTTTGAACATAGAGATTTGGTTACCCAGAAACCTTCCAAATAGAAAGTAAAACTGGGGTGGGGATGATACCCACAAAACTTCAATACTGCAGTATAAAGTTGGCCGGTTAAGGCTTACAATGATCACTTATGATGATCTGCCCTGTTAGGAGCAATTAGGACTACTAGGTCCACCTTGTTAGAGGATTTACAAACATACAATGAAGTATGCACTTGATTAAGAGATTTTACAAAATATTGTTAAGTCTACCCTGTTAAAAGATTTCAAGTTGATTCACCTGTTAGGATGAAAGAGTATATCTCTTACTTGCAACTGTACTTGCTGATTGAGATTCTTTGATGTACTGATCACCTTCTATGATAGATATGTCTCTACTGCTCCTTATACTATTGTACCCTTTGTAATTCGCCTATCTCTGCCTTTCTTCTCTTTTTCACACATTACTACACTTTTGATATGATACAAAACATTGCTTATATATCAATCCAAAATAATTACAAAGTCGGCCCTAACACAAATATTACTGAGTCGGCCCAAATATAGTTACAAAGTTCCTGCAAACTAACTCGGTGACTTTCTAATACTTGGCATCCACTGCAATACTCGGCATCATCATGCTCTCGGTAGGAGTGGAGGCTCGGTCCATACTAACCACTCGGTCATAGTTTCGAACTCGGTATACACTAGAGACTCGGTAGATACAGTGTCACTCGGTAGAAACTAAATTCCCTGTTTACTATGCTGGCACTCGGTAAACATTGCTCATCTCATCACTCGGTAATGATAACTCGGTAAGCACTGTGAAGCTCAGATTGCTCGGTAAACACTGCGAAGCTCGGTAAGCACACAAAATTTGAATAAGTGTTGTCACTAATGACAAACATACTTAATGCCAACAGATTTGTTGTAAAAGCTTGATTATTCCAACGTTTGCTTTTTATTTGTACACAGACAGAACGTGCATATTGTGGAAACACAACTAGAAATATTGATGCCGCTTCAAATTGTTTATATTGCCTGATTTCTTTACATAAATTTACTCATTCATTTTTCGATATCTTTTTTGTAAATCTCTTTGTCTATTGACATTAGCCATTGCACCAATGGTAAAATACCTATCTTTTCAATGTCTTCTTTGTTTACAAAATAGTTGTTGTACTCAAAACCTTGACCTAGTTGTGCGTATTCTAGCAAAAAATTAAGTCCGTCAATCAAATCTTTAGGAAAAAGAGAAATCATCACAAAATGAACAGTATGAACATTTTCTCCTATTTCTAAACCCCAAGCTATTAACATAGCAGCAATATCAACATT